>OU015746.1:38627011-38660868 GCA_907169655.1 Acomys percivali
TTTTTTTTTTTTTTTTTTTTTTTTTTTTTTTTTTTTTTTTTTTTTTTGTGCTCTGGCTCTTACAGTCTTTCTGACCCCTCATCTGAGATGTTCCCTGAGACACAAATGCAAGGCCTGGGATTTAGTTGTATGCAATGTGGCCGGGCATCCCACCAACCATTGATGTCTGCATTGTGTCCAGTGGTGGTTTTCTGAGTTGGTGTCTGTTTGCTGGAAAGAGGGGCTTCTTTTATGAGCTACACTTACCTTGGGTGTTAGGATAAGATTTAGAATGTAGCAAGGAATTATGCCAACCTAATAGAATGGCAGTAGTAGACTTTTTCCCTAAGGTCCGTGACCTCACTGGCCCAGGGAAGATGGCTAGGCTTGGAACCAGGCATTGTTTCCCTTATGTTGAGAAGGCATCTGTTGGTTACCACCGATCTGTGAGTACCTCTTAATTGTATCTTTACGATATCTTGCCGTGCCGGCCACTGTTATAGTTCAGACATGTTGCAGCTGGGTAGGACTCTCTAATTGCTTCCTTCCCTTGAAGCTGGCGTAGTATTTCTGCGGCCATGGAAGCTAGAGCACAGGAAAGAGGCTTTAAGGTCAGATCCAAGTCCTGTGCCCTGTGTGTGATGCCTTCAGCAGTAGCAGGCGACCCTCAACGCCTGAGAGGCAAGCAAGGGCTACGTGGATAGTCTGTATTGTTTTGAGAGTCACTCAGGTTACCATTGGCAACCATTCAAAAAGAGATGTCTAATGCCTGAGGTGGGGGGGGGTTGTTAATCTATGGCTCTTGTGGGGAGCATTGTCAGCCAAGTGCCTTAACTTCCTTTAAGATACACAGAGAGAGAGAGAGAGAGAGAGAGAGAGAGAGAGAGAGAGAGAGAGAAATAGTGTGTACAATATTAGGTAGATATAAGCAATGGTTCCTTTAGGCTTTATCAAATAACCTTGGTGTTATCTGTGCCCTGTCCCTCCATGTCCTTCTGTGTTTCCCCCCTCTCCATTTGCAGCCTCCGAGTTTTTTCCGTTCTTAACTTCACATAATCTATTTCCTTTTGTCCCCCTCTCTCTATCATTACCCCATCGCTACCCCCTATGGACTCTGACTTTATTTCCACAAAGAAATAAAATTTAAATTCTAACTAACTTTAAAACAAAGTTTTATAAAGGTTAAGACTATCTGGACACCGTCAACATTTCAAAGCTCCAGCAACGCAAATTCTTTAAGTCAAAACTTTTTTTTTAAGAAAGGAAAATAGTTAATAAGCAATCCCTAATGCCTGTCACGCCACTTTTATAGAATCATGTGTAACGGGGCCAAACGTAGTGTCTTTGATCCTCTTTAAAATCAGAATCTTAGACATGTTTTCCCCAGTGCTGAGAAGGAGCAGGAGTTGGGTGCCTACAGTCTTTACAGAAAGTCTCTTCTTGAAGACTTCTTGTTATTTCCAGATCAACCAGAGGTAGAATCAAGGGTAAGAAAAAAATCACACAAGTTTCTAATCCTTGAAGTTGGTATGTATGTATGTATGTATGTATGTATGTATGTATGTGTGTGTATGTCTCTCTCTTTCACTCTCTCCTTCTCTCTGTCTTTATCTGCCTCTCTGTTTCTGTGTATCTCTGTGTCTCTCTGTCTTTGCCTGTGTGCCCCCTTCATTCACACATACACACACAGAGACATACACATACACACACATATACACATACACACATAGACACACAGACATACACACACATACACACACATAAGCACATACACATGCACACACACACACACACACACACACACACACACACACACACACTGGGGTCCAGTGCTCCTGACACCTAGATCACTTGCTGGCTTCTTGTGTAATACAGGCGAATGTCGCAACATTCAGCAATGTCCCTGATAAAAAAGAGTCAGCTGTAGGGAATGGAGCCCCAGACAGTGAAACCAAATAGTCCACTTCTTGTCTCTCGCATTCTTCCAGCTTCCGTGTCCTCCTCTCTGACATAGAGAGCAATGAGCCTGTCACAGCACTGCTGTGAAGATTCAAGGTGTGGCTGTAAGGCATGGAGAGTGAATGGCCCCACACCTAAGTAAGTAAGAAATATATATGTGACCATTACTACCTCGGTGGTATTACGTGTATTACTTCACAAGGTCATAGTAAAGATTAAATGGAGCAAGGCAGGAAGTGATGTATGTGGAGTCCTTGGTGGGAGCAGTGGCTACCTCTGCACTTCTTCCCTCTGGGTGCCACTAGCTCGCTAGTAGCATATTTCCTGTGCGAGAAGCCACAGACTACTCAGAACATGTCGTGTTTCTCATCTCCTTATGCCTGTTCTGGAAAAGGTGACATTCTGGTCTTCATTGGGCCCTTGAGTTTTTAAGTAATTGAAGCGCTAAGAGTCTAAAGTGACTCACCCTGCACTGTTTATTCTGGTCTCGTTTGCACAAAAGAGAGGAAAATCACCGGCTCTAACCACCCACTGCAAAGTGCCAGAGACAAGAATAGATGGATAAAATACCGAAAATAATTCCCTGGGCCGGGTTCAGCTCTTCCTTGCACGGGCAGGTAGGGAAATATGCATAGCAGAACCTGAATCATCAAATACAGTAGCTCCCCACTTATCACTGTGTACCCTGAAGACAGAGGAGGGAGGGAGGGAGGGAGAGAGGGAGGGGGAAGGAGGGAGGAGAGGAAAGGAGGGAGGGAGGCAGGGAGAAGGAACAATGCCCTGAACAGACAGATTTGGCTTACAGTCTATGCTGGAGTCCGACAGGAAAATAGGCCTTCAAACCTTATCACTGACTGAACTCCTACAGCGTGCGAGGCATAACAGCCATACACAACAAGAGGATGAAGCCATGCCCCCCCCCACGACAGCCACCAGAAGGATTGTTCCACTAATAATACAGAGTAGCAGAGTCAGCTCTTGGGGACTAAGCATCCCTATGAGCAAGGGGCAGAGCGTGGGGTACACTCTTTGGGATCTTTATCTTTATGTGCACTCTGTGGTATGCGGGTAGATGTACATGTGTGCATATGTGTGAAGGCCAGTAATCAACATGGGGTGCATCCCTCAGTCACTCTGAACCTTACTTTGTGAGACAGGGTCTCTCACCAACTGTCCAGACTAGCTGTGTGGCAAGAGCCAGGGATCTTCCTGCATCTACCTCCTCAGTACTGGGGATGCAAGAGGTGATGCCACACCCAGCTCTTTTTTTTTTTTTTACATGTATGCTAGGGCTCCAAACTCAAGCCTTCACACTTGTGCAGCAAGGACTGAGCCATCTCCCCAGCCCTTGTCCTGGATCTTTGATACTACCGTTCAAGATAAGAGTTATCCACCTTTTAGGGAAAGGGAAGCGAGGTTCATTTACCCAAGTGTTTGAGCCCTGCTATGCTAGGCACTGGGCAGTACTTCTGAATGCGTGGAGGTTAAAGGTGGGTAGCTGACTGGAGCAGTCCGGGACATTCCCAAGGTCACAGAGTGAATGAGTAGTAGGGGAGCAGCCATGTGAGCCTGGTTCCTGGACCTGCCCCTCCTCCTCCCCCCCACCCCAAGCATTAAGAAGCCACCCTCAGCTCAGCTACAATCAGGAGATCACTGCAGGAGCAGACTGAGAACACAGCCTGTGGGTCTCTGCCAGAGTCAACAGCATGGCTAATTTATTTTAAATAAAAACATTTGAGAGCACAAGTTGCACTATGTAACCAAGAAGGACTGTCCTTAAAAGGAGATTTTGCTGCAGAAATTTCCATATTCTACAAGGCTGTCCCAAGGCTAGGTTACCATAAGAGAGCCGATGTACAGTATCAACTCCAGACAGAACTGGACCCGACTCCCCAAGCCTAATCTTCTAAGGCCCAGAGGGGGAAGTTATTACTGAGTGTGCCCTTGAGCGCAATAGTGAACCTTGCTGCTCTGGAAGTTTCTGGAGGGATGAGAGAAGAGGCACTGTGGATGGCTACTGTGAGCTGGATGTTTCCCATCTCTTGTTATTTAGTCATCACAACAGGCCTGAAGGTGAGCCCGTTGCCCTCAACTCACAAAGAAGAAAACTGAGATTCAAAGATGGGCCCAGGGTCGCCTGGAAAGGGAAGGAAGACGGAGCTCAAGCCAGCTCTGCCTGGAGCTAGAGACTAGATTCTGTCCAGCACAAGGCTGCTGGCTGCTTCCTTGGGTTTATAAGGTTCTCCCCAGAGAGTGGCAGGCACTGCACGTTTAAATGAGATGGGTGCAATGTATAGGAAAAGTCAGGCATCGGAGAGCTGAAGTCTCAAGCTGCAGTTTGAGCCATAGCAAGCATCATGGTGTGAAATAGACTACAGGGCCATACTGACTTTCGTCTGTAGAGTATGTGTGTATATGTGTTCCACAGATAGATAAAAGTAAATAACACTGTTATTCTTATTATTCTCCTTCCCCCCCATTCATGTGTGTGTGTGTGTGTGTGTGTATGTGTGTGTGTGTGTGTTCATGTTTGAGTGAATGTGTGAATCTATGGCATGCATGTACATGTATGCACACATGCATGTAGAGACTAGAAGTCTACTTGAGTATCTTCCTTGATCTCTGTACACTTTATATTTTAGACTGTATCTCTCACTAGTCCTCAAGCTCATAGGTTCTGCTAGGGTTGCTGGCCAGTGAATTCCAGGGTTCTGTTTGTTTCCATCATCACAGCAAAGATATATATGGTTATGCATCTCTGTGCCCAAATCACACAGGTATCAGGGATTATGGTGGTTTGAATAGGAATGCCCACCCCAAGACTCATATGTTTGAATGCTTGGCCCATAGGGAGTGGCACTATTAGGAGGTGTGGCCTTGTTGGAGTAGGTGTGGTCTTGTTGGAGGAAGTGTGTCACTGTGGGGGTGGGCTTTGAGGTCTCCTATGCTCAAGCTAGCCCCAGAGGGGCACACAGTCTCCTTCCGCTGCCTTCATATCAAGATATAGAACTCTCAGATGAAAGCGATCTGGCTGCAGCATCTATCACCCCATTGATTGCCACGGTTGATTGAGTTGATCTGACTGGCTAGGTGGGTGTCCCGTTCCGCCCTCACTGCCCTGTCCGCCACACTCCAGACCCGGGGAGGCCCATTGCTAGCTTCAAAGATGATGAATTAATTGGCATCTCTCCTCTTCTGGACTGTTGGCTACCCACAAAGTGTGCTTCCTTCTCAGCATTCAAAGGGTGGTCTGTGGTGTGGACCAGTGATTGCTCTTAGTGTCTGAACTTGATGTCAGAGATCGTCATGGACATAGGGACATACTTAACCTCAGAAGTTGAAGATAGAAAAGCAAAGTTGCCATTGACTGGTAGACCACTGACCAATCAGAACTGAGAATCTTCTGTCTCCAAAATGATCTCAAGCGTCAATAAGAAAATAGCAACAAATGGGGCATGGGGGTGCACACCTTTAATCCCAGCAGTCTGGGAGGCAGAGGCAGACGTATCTCTGTAAGTTCAAGGCCAGCCTGATCTATAGAGCAAGTTCAGACAGCCACGGCTACACAGAGAAACCCTGTCTTGAAACAACAACAACAACAACAAAAGCAACAACTTGTTGGACTCTATTCTCATGAGTATATTTTATTTCTAAAATCACCATAAAAGTCACATGTAATTAAAAGCATTTGGGGAAAAATGCATCTTTAAAATGATCAGATATAATTCTACAACTCAGTTCTATCCACAAATATGTTGGGTGGATCCCTTCCAGAGTCCTTTAAGGTTTGGGGCTTCAGTGTTGTTACTCCTGGTGCCTATTTTTATTTGCCACGGAGGATTTTGCACACCACGTCTCCCCCCTGCAATAACATGAGTTTATATGTACTTACTGTTCAATGACAGCACAAAATCCCATTGGGTGGACACTCCACTACACAGCACCCTAATGGTCCCTGGTGGGCGTTGTCTCCATTCTGTCTACTGTCACTGCCTCCTGAGTAGCTCTGGCCCACAGAACTTGAAGGTTTTGTTGGGATAGGTTCTCAGAGAGAGTCAGAAGGGTGGCCACATTTGGAGGCCCTTGATGACTGCCATCTGCTTTCCAATCGGCAGGTGAGATTTAGTCTCCCCAGCAGTGATGGCACCTTTCCCTGTGTGCCATCATTATTTTAAAATATCCATTTCTATTTTGACTGGTGGGGAATAATTTCGCACAGTTTTGTTTTTATTTTCTTTCTTTCTTTTTTTTTTTTTCTTTTTTTTTTTTTTTTGAGTGGAGAATGAGACGGATCTGTATCCATATATTGGCTTCCATGGCCTGCTTCCTCATTGGTGGATCGGAGCAGGCTTCCTCTTCACTAATACACCAGCTGCTCGGCAGAGAAAGAGCAGACGCCAGGCATGGGGACCCAGTCCCTGTCTCCTTTTGCCAGCTGTATGCCTCTGGGGCTGTGTTTACTGAGCCCTGAGCTTTCTGTTCCCTCATCTGTGAGATTTGGTTCTGATCCTGACCCAACAGGTTTGTTCTGAGGATTAGGTGGCATCCGTCACCCACCTACCACAGCCACTGACATGGGCAGATGTGCCATTTCAGCCATCACTTTCCCTTGTAGAACCCTTCGGTTTCTGTCCTTGTTTTAGAACGGTCCCGTAAGTCCTCAGGGATCTGCAACCTCGCCAGTACCTGGGAACTTATTAGAAATGCATTCTCAGGCTCTGTAGCCATCGGCCTGTAACAAAGCCCCAACATAATCCATACACACACTGAAATCAGGGGAGCCAGCGATAAGCATTGAGATTTGAAAGACACGTATGGCTGCACTTTTCATGCACAACAGATGATGGGATCGAGTTAAAAAAGAAAAACCAAAGCTGAGCATTTAGGAGCCTGGGTCTTGGGAACTCTTGTGTCCACTCCTTTCTCATCCGTGGAGAATGGAACATGGAGAAAATTCACCCTTCCCCCTTAAAGTTAGCACAGCAGGGATGGTCTCAAGGAAGTTGGCCGATAACGCTGTGTACTCTGTGTATGAGAAAGGGCTGTGTGGTGAGGAGACAGCGAGGGTTGATGCTCAGTGCATGAAGACTCAACAGCATGGAGTTCCTTAGCCTGTAGCAACCTGAAATCCTCACTGCTGCTGCTGGGAGCACAGGGATGCTGGCAGACGTCTCAAGTGGAGTCACGGATGCTTCTAAGTTTAAAGAGCTGTTGTTTGCCTGCTCAGACCCTAGCCGTTTGGCGTACTATGCATAGCCCAGATTAAAAAAACCATACAAATTTGGCTTTGAATGTGGTTGAACCATATAGCTGGGTAAGGGGAGGAAAAATATGTTTTCAAAAAAAAAAAAAAGAAAGCATGCTTACCTGTTATGGCTTATGCTTCTCTCAGTGTGTGGAGGCTGTTACAGCGAGAATAAAGAATGTGCCATAGCCAATCTCGTGAAATACCACACTGACCGTCTGTGCTTGACCAACTTGACATGACATGACATGAGGAATTATTTAGATAAAATTGGCCTGTAGGCATCTCTAGGAGAGTTTTCTTGGTGGTTAATAACTATCAGAAAACAAGGCCTAAGCAGGGAATCCTAAACCGTAAGACAAAAGAGAAAGCTAGCTGAGAGCAAGCAAGCAATGACCAACTACCCAACCAACCAACCAACCGAGGATCTGTGAGTGTGCTCTGTTCTGCTCTTGGTGGTGGACATTGGTTTGGTCCTGCCTTGGCTTCCTTGCAAGTCACTGCACTGTAACCTGAAGTGGTAAGCCAAATAAACCCTTTCTTTCCTGAATTACTATGCCAGGAGATTTTTTATCATAGCATCAGCAGTGAAAGTAGAACATTATTTAAAAGCATATCCCCTCATTCTAGGGAAGGGAAATGGCTCTGAGAGTTTGGCAGCTAAGACACCTATATAGCCAATCAGGTGAAGGAGGAATGCCACCCAGCTCCAGAGAGCTCTTACCATTTGTCTACCTGGCAGGCCAAGAAGATAAGGTTAAGAACGTTTAAGACTGCCTTTTTCCAGCAGTTAGGAGGGAGGGCCAAGTAGATCTTTCTTAGTTCAAGGCCAGTCTGGTTTACATAATAAGTTCTAGGCCAACCAGGGTTATTGTGGGTGGTACAATTCCGTAAGCAGGAGATCCTGTCCCCCCACCCCCAACGTTTAAGACACTTTAGAGTCTCAAAAAGGGTAGTAACAGGACTTGAATTACTGCCTAGGCAAGCATCTTTCAGTCATGCTGTTTCATAGTCTTCTGAGCTTTACCCATAGGCATGGTGTCAGGCCTGGCCTCCAAGAACTGACCTGTTAGCATCCTGACACCTCTGCTAACGTCCTAGCTGCTAAGTCGCTGCCAATTCATCGCTGTCCCTCCAAGCTTCTCCATATTGCAAGCTCATCTTCAGATCTCTCAAAGATGTAGCATTCCAGGATTGACTCTGGTCTCTCCAAGTAGGGCTGTAGTTGGATTTTCTTTCTCTATCCTCAATTTACAGGACCAGACTGTTCCTAGCTTCTGGTCCTGGTCACCAGAGAAATACTCCCACATTGCCTTGCATTGGCTCTTCTCCCTGCAGGATGGTTTCCCAGCCTGCAGCTTGGAGGAGAGGGCCCTATAGGGAGCATCAGGCACCTCTTTACATAAAACACAAACACAAACAATCTGCACCCAGGAGGTTTGAGAAGCTCTCTTGGTAGGCTCAATTTTCCACCCTGAGTATATAGAATTCATTTGCATTAGCAAACAGAAATTAAAACCCAGAGACTGATCTGAACAGTCCTGAAGTTCAGAGGAGTAGAGGGTCAGCTGGGATCACATAGCTCATGGCCTACACAGCAAAACTCCAGTTCAGGGTGGTGTCACTTGTCACAGCTGCAAACTATCCCTCGGATTGGCGAGGAAGTGGAGTGGGGAGTGGGGCAGAAGAGTGCTTGTCCTGCTTCTGTTGAATTCAGTTGGTGGGGTGCGGGGGGTGTGTGTGGAAAGTGAGGACTTGAGGGAGCCTAGAGCAAGGCAAGGGTACCCCCAAGACACTCGCCATTCCTTCCCTACTCAGGGAAGGACTCACACCCTCTTCCTTCCTCCCACTGACATTCTTAACTCGTTTTCAAGTCTTCATGCAAGTATACATCGTACACGGATTGGATTCCCGCACACCCTCCTGCCCTCCTTTCCACATTAGCTACTTCTCTGCCGCTGTGACAAAACACCATGACTAACAGCAACTTATGGAAGAGGGAACTTGGGCTTCCAGCACCAGAGGGGAACTCCAGGATGGCAGGGGAAGCAGGGCTGTGGGAAGCCAGAGTGGGCAGCAGAGAGACCTCATCGTCAACCGCAACACACAAAGGAAAGCAACAAACGGAAGTGGTGCAAAGCTAATATGCACTCAAAGCCCACCCCAATAATGTAGTTCTTCCAACAAGGCTGCACCCCCTGAAGGTCCTGTAACATTCCTTAAGTAGCAGCACAAACTGGGGTAGGGGGGGCAAGTGTTTAAATACATAAGCTCATGGGGGACATTTCTCATTCTAACCATCACCTCTTCCTTGTCCCGCCCCTTCCTGTTGGTCACCTTTTTCTCGGTAGACAGTTTCACTTCTCCTCTCATATTGTCTTACTTAGGGTTACTATTGCTGTGATAAAAAAAAAAAAATCACAACCAAAGTAACTTGAGGAGAAAAGGGCTTGGCTTACCCTTCCACAGTCACTAGGAAAAGGAAGGTCAAGACAGGAACTCAAGCTGTTCAGGAGCCTGGAGGCAGGAGCTGGCGCAGAGGCCATGAAGGAGTGCAGCTTGCTGGCTTGCTCCCCATGACTTGCTCAGCCTGTGTTCTTATAGAACCCAGGACCTCTAACCTAGGGGTAACCCCATCCATAATGGCTTGGGCCCTCTCCCACTAATCACTAATGAAGAAAATGCCCTGCATATTTGCACACAGCCTAATTTTATAGAGGCAGTTCCCTCCTCTTAGATGACTCTAGCCTGTGTCAACTTGGCACTAAATTAGCCAGCACACATATAATAAACACACGCGCACAATTGATTGCATGTATAGACAAAATCTGGGACCTACAAATAGAGAAAACATATGTTTGTGTTTCTTAGCTTACAGTGATGATCTCTAGTTGCATCCATTTTCCTGCAAAGAGAATAACTCTTGTTCTTTATGACTGAAAAATAATCTCACCATACATGCACTCTGCATCTTCTTTACTCACTCCTCTGATGTTGACACCCCTATTGGTGCCATAACTTATCTGTTATGAACAGTGCTGCAATAAACACTGATGTTCAAGTGTCTCTGTGATATAGTCACTTAGAATAGGCAGACACCCAGGAGTGGTATTGTTGGGTTGTGTGGTGTGGCAGAGCTGTCTAGTTTTTTGAGAAACCTCTATGCTGACTTGCATAAAGGCTGACCTGGTGGATTCCATTCTCTTCCCCTTGCCTTGGAAAGAGGACAAGTTTCCTGCCAATGCTGTGCCAAATTACCACGAGCTCGCCGGCTTCAAACAACCGATGTTCATTCTGCTATAGTTCTGTAGTCTAGAAAGTTTGCAGTGAGCCTTGCGTTGCTGGAAGCGACATGCCAGCTAGGCTAATCTCTTCTGGTGGCTCCAGAGGTGGAATCTGCTCCTTGCCTCTTCTAACTTCTAAGGGGGGCGTGTGCAGCCTCATCTCTCTAACCTCTGCTTCTCAGTCTTCTGTTTTGTAATGTGACATCAGCTTCCCTCTTGCAAGGATTCTTAGGGTTGGGTTGAGCTCATCCACTCAATCCAGGAGACCTGGGCTTGCTACCTGTGTCCTGCAGGCATGTTTCTCAGTCCGAGACTCTGAGCTCCTAATCTGTAATGCAGAATCACAGAGCTTTCCTTCCTGGGCTGTGGTGAGGCTCTAGTGCACTCCCTATCAAGCATCAGTTCTGGAGCTGGTCCACTGTGGGTACTGCCCACCTGGAGGGCTAGGCAGATGCTCCATCTCTCTTACTGGGACAGAGATTATGTCGATTTGCCACGGCCTAGATGATTTTAAGGATTCAGCAAATGCTGCCAGGATGCAGGAGGCAATTGTGCAAACAGATCGGGCCTCCATTATCCTGGAAATTAAGTTAGCACCAGGCCCATTTGGATTAGCTGGTAATGGAAGAGGCAAAGCCCTGATCTATGGGAAGAGAATTCTGAATCAGCGAGTCTGGGATAATGTGATATTGGTCATAGATGAAGGGGCTGTGCTTGCCTCTGCCAGTCTCCCCGCCAAGAAATGGCAGCAGGTCAGATCTTTGCTTTGATTTTCCTCATCACTGAGAAGGCTGTTTACTTCTCTTTAGGCAGGATGTTTCCAGTTTGTGTGGAAGAAAGAAAAGGGCAACCCAACCGGGAAGCTCTGCTTCTTTAAAACTACAGATCTGAATTTCTATCGTCAACTTCAGTCTCCCAGAGTCCTTGTATTCATTGCAGTCTGGAGGCTTGGGGGGGGGGGCGGGGTCACCTTGGAGGTAGCTTACCCCAGATCCTCAGTGTGGGTGGATGAGGTTTTAACAGCTAGCATTTTAGAAATGGGATGAAGATGCCGATCGTCCATTCCTAGGGTGCAAATGCTCTCTGTGGCGACATATAAGCTATCGCTGAGACATCCCAGAATGCTACACTGGGACAGATGAGCCTAATACACCATCTAGAGCTCCGGCAGGCTGGATTTACCTCATACCCACCTTGCCTTCACCCGCCTCCCCCGTTCCACACTCTCCCCGCTCTGCTGGGTCTTGAACTTCTAGCCTACGCTGCGTGCCATCCTTTAACCCTGGAAGCTTCCTATTTTCTCCCTATCAGAACTCTCTGTGTTCTTCCCACCCAGACTCATTAAGCCCTGCATGCGAATCAATCCTGTCTTCCTTGGCTTTCCCACAGGGCATTGCTTATATTTATGCATTATATTAAGCATTTCTTTCATCCTGCCTTATACTAACCTCCTAAGTCATTGAATGTCTATCTTCCTGGTCCAAACTACAGTAGAAAACATCCTGGCTTTGGGGAAAGACTGACCCAAGAAGCTGAGTGACTCAAAGCCCTTCAGTTCCTCAACTTTGAAACATGGGTGTCAACCCACAGCCCATGTGTTTTCAGGGAGTCCCAAAGACAAGTGCCTGGCATAGATGTGTAGCTTTTGCTCCCAATAATAAGGTCTTTCCATGGAGGGCAAGTCTGTCTTTCACGCCTCTTGTACCAAGGGGTCCTTAAAAGATATTCAGTGAGTCAGGGCTTAGTGAAATGAGATGGTACCCCACCCCACCCTGGTGCCTTGTACCATGCAAATAGAGATAAAAACCCAAGTAAAGGCCAGGAGGTTCATAGCTGGCCTCCAGTTTCACCCAAATGGGGTGAGCTTCATTGAGTCTGGTTTGAGCTCAGCTTGAAAAGGGAGGTGGGAATACGGAGCACAGATGGGGTGCTTTCATGGCGGCTTAATCTTGCAGGCATCATAGATAACTCGTAAATGTCAGAAACGATGCTCACAATTTAGACAGCAGGAAGGAATCTAGAGATATTAAGGTATTTAGCAGACCACGTGAGGGAGCAGGCTCGGCTCAGATGCGGCTCATATTTTCATTAGCAGACGCTGAGTGAGCTCAAGCGGCTTTGGATCTATAGAAGCCTCCCGTGTTCGTATTTGGGGTTGAATGCAGTCGCTTCATTATATAGCTACAATGTGTCCTGACTGTTGCCGGCTCCACCCGTGTAAGGGAGATGGAGAAATATGGAGGATTCAGGGGGGAAGTAGCATCTAGAAAACTTCTTGAGTCGAACCTCAGTGGCTTGGCTGGAATTTCCATATTCTGGGTTTTTTTTTTTTCATGTTTCACTATAGAATGAAAGAAGATTGTGGAATCTGGACTCAAAGCTGAAATAGCCCAAGCCAGAGGCTGTGGCCTGCTTAGGGATATTATGGGAAGTCGGATGGAATAAATTAGAGCAGAGTCTGGCACTCACTGGTCAAGGAGTCTACAGACCGTTTGATGTCTGAAAAATAGTAACGTTGGGAGATTCAGAAAGCTCGGTTCGGGGCCGTTGGTGTGTCCACACATTCATTTGTTTTTTCACTCATTCGCTCCTGTATTTATCCAATGAATATGTATGGGGCACTTAAGTGAAGCCAGGTTCTGAGGATGCAATCAGCAAAACAGATGAGGCGCCCGCCTGCCCGCCAGCCTGTAACTCGGTATGGGGGTTCCTAATTGACAGTGATTGGGTCTCCTACTATTAGTTTGCAAGGTCAGGATACATCATTGGTTCTCACAACCGGGAAGTTACAGGCATGTGGTGGGGAAGGGCCGAGCATGTTGCTAAACACCCTACAATGCACAGATTAGCACCCCCTCAACAAGAAACTGACCAGCTCTAAATGCCTGTGGTGCTTGGGTAGAGAAACCATGACATAGACTGTCATGCCCAACCTTTTGACGTGACAACGTGACATAGTCATCTGCAAAGTTCATACTCTCAATTGAATTACCAAAAAAACCAAAAAAACAAAAACAAAAACAAAAAACTTTCTTCTTACAACTATATGTTAGGATGCATTTACGGCTATCCTTGGTTGGCAACATGTGGCCTGTAGGCCATGTGTTAGACACACCTGCCTGAGAACTTCAGAACAAGACACTGGTTTGAATTGACATTTTTTTCCTCAAGGACAAATTATTTGTGTGACCAACCTATATATGTTTGCTTATACGTTGACAAAAGATAAAACTAGGACAGTGTCTAAATAAAGGTGCTACTATCAGAGAAACGGTTACGGTGGCCTTGTCCCTGTCTGTGATGTGGTAGTGGGTGCTGGGTAGAACGGCCAGAGAGCTTTGTTTCTGGTGAGTTCATGAACTGTGGAGGATTATGTGTGGCTGCCAGGGAAGGACATGGCCTCTGTGGGCTTTGAGGTTTGGGTTCTGGGTCTCCTTCCACTGAGATAGGGATTTCAGGCCACACCCCTAACCCACCGCCAACGCACCTGGTCCATTTAAAGACTCTCAGCTGGTCCTACAGTTGCCAGCAGATCAAACAGCAGCTAAAAGGCAGTGTCTCCGAGGCCCAGGATTCTTCCACCGCCCTGCCCATCACTGTCTTCTCTTGAGGTTATCTTTTGTTCTCCTGCATGCCAGGCATTATTCCAAGGGCATCAGAAAACAAGACAAATAATCTTCTTGAGCCTGCATATTAGATGAAAAATGAGTTAATAGCCATTGGTATAACAGTAAACAAGTCTTCCACGGGCACGAATTCTGTGATGAAAATAGAACAAGGTGATGTGGTGGCGACAGGCTAAGCTGGCTGGGCAGGGGAGTGATTTCTAAGGGGGTCACTTTTAGCTGAAACTCAAGGAAGCAGGAGTGACGTGGACAGAGCTAGGAAGAAGGGGCATTCCAGCCAAAGCGCTTGGTAGGCAAGATAGCATGGTCCTGTAAATCCCCGCACTCAGGTGGTTGCTACTGGAGATGGCAAATTCCAGGTCTGCCTGGGCTACACTGCAAGTTCAAGGCCAGCCCAGGCACTTTGGTGAGGGCCTGTCTTTTTTTTTTTTTCTTTTTTAATCGATTTAAGGTTGGCGATGTAGCTTAATAGTAGAGAGCTTGCCTAACATACGCAAGACCCTGGGATTGGATAGAAAAAAGGAAAGGAAGGAAGGAGGAAGAGAGATGGACTTTAAAGGGGGAAAATAAAAAGGGAAAGAAGAGAAAGAAAAACAAAACTAGAAAGCATCACGAAGCAAAGACTGCCCTCTTTTGTTCCGGAATCCTTGAGTCTTAGATGGGTTGCATTTTGTTCCAAGAAAGCCAGGCAGCCTAAGGAGAGGACTTGAGCGGGCACGCCCTGTGTTCTTGGGAGGCTGGTTGCACAGGTTGGACTCACAGCCCTGGCTTTACCCTGAGCGAGTGCACCAATACTTCAAGGCATTATTTTTGTCTCTCTGACACTTCCCACCAATATTAGCCAATAAGACAAACCTCCCCAAGAAACCCATGCAGGTTCATTATAACTGACTTCCTAGCCCTTGCCCAGATAGGGGTCAGGGATAGGATACACACTGTTTCTCATCCATTCTTTCTCTCACCCCATGCACCATCATTAAGCCTAGTTTATAGTCTGATTTCCCTAGAGACAGACTCCCCCTGGCGGGGAGGGGGGGCGCGGAGGTTGGACGTGCGGGGGGGGGGGGGGGGGGGGGAAAGAGGGGGAATTAGTCTATTTGGGAGGTAATCCCAGAAAACACATGGGGAAATAGAAAACTAAGACAGCGGGAGGAAGTTCACCCGAAATAAGTGCATGATGGAGTACGTTGGCAAGGTGGACAATTAGACATCAACTCCACAGGAGCTCTGAGAGCGAGGGTAGGGCACACATTTCGGAGTTCCTAGGGCAGGATGGGGCACTTGCGGGGCCCCAAAACCTTCTCATGAGAACAGTACTCGGCAAGCGTTTACCTCCCAGAGTCTCCCGCCTTCCTGTGTATGGGCAAAGGAGGGTTCTGCTGTGAGAGGAAGCAAGTATCAGAATAGAGAGCCAGAGGTGCTGACAGTTGAAAGTGGGGCCAGCATGCACTAAAGTAGTTAAGGTCAGGGGGTCACAGGCAGAATGCCAGAAGCATCTACACAAGCCACTTTTATTGCCTGATGCCTTGCTCGGTGCCGAGAAAGCATCACTGAAGATGATCTGGTCCCTCCCCAACAGGAACTGGCAATCTGGCCCTGTTCCCTTCCTCAGCTACCACAAAGGCCTCACAGCAATGTGTCTCATCACACAGGGTGGATTTTTTTTTCTTTTTAATTCGGAGACATGACACATATGAAATGCTATGCCAGTGAATCGTAGGTGCAGATTGGAGACACAATTACAACTCAGCGTGTCTCCTTCCTTTCTGCAACCTTCATGTCTTCCATCTGTCAGCTGAGAATAAGGATATTTAATCTGCCTGCTTCAGGCAGCTGTCGTATGTTGCGAATGAACCGGTGTAAGCCACTCCATCCGATGCCTCTGTCATCTTCTTTACACTGGTGAGTTAGCTGAAGGCAGGGATTATGCGTGGTGCTCCCAGGACACACCCTTCTCCTCAGGTGTACAGCTCGGTAAATTCCGGGTGAGTGTAGCCCGGTACCACATCTGTTGTCACTGTGAGGGGGGGGAGAGT
This sequence comes from Acomys percivali, assembly GCA_907169655.1. Taxonomy (NCBI): domain Eukaryota; kingdom Metazoa; phylum Chordata; class Mammalia; order Rodentia; family Muridae; genus Acomys; species Acomys percivali. The sequence continues at coordinate 38,643,141 of OU015746.1, forward strand.
AAACACTGGTGACCCTGTGGATAGATGAAGAAAGCGAGGCTCAGAGAGGACAAAGGGGTCTGCTGCTGCTCAGGAGTGAAGACAGACTAGGACTTTGATGCCTTATCTCCCGGGACTATTTCTCACTAACACCTCTGGGGTGACTGAGAGTCAGGTACCAAACACAGGCAAGAGAGGTGGCGCAGTCAACAAAATGTCTCTCTCATAAGATCACAACCAGCATAAAGAGCCAGGCCTGTGATGGTCACATATGCTCAATACCTTCTGGAGGTGGACAGCGGACAATCTCTGGAACTGAGGACCCAGCTACTCTAGTCTAGTCAGTGACATTCCTGGACAAGGAGAGACCCTGACTCAAACAGAACATGGACGGCACCTTGAGGGATGACACTCAAGTTTTGTCACTTCCGCACACATGTGTGTGCACCCAGTACACCCATAGGAGCCACAACCACACGAATATGCACAAAAACGGATAGGGGGGGGGGGGGGGGGGGGGGGGGGACAAACCTCTAGGAGCTCCTTTAGGGTCAGTTTGCAAGAGGCTTCTCCACGCTGGAGGTATACAGTTAACCTTGGAACTTCTCCCTGGATCTAGCTTATTTCTTTCCCCCCAGACCCCATCTCTACAAGGTCAGGGCCTGGGAGATGTGCTCTGTGTTGCATTGGACCCCCCCCCAACTCAAAATCCCTCCTATTCTTTAATCTCTTCTAGCTGGTTTCTTGCTCCACCTCTTGACCTAGGATTAACTTTATTAAATCCCGTGTACAGATAACTCTTGGATTAAAAGTAAGGCTGGCTGAACGACACCTTAATCACCTGTTTACCATAAACAGAAAGTTTTGGGATTAAAGATGTCTTAGGGCTCAACCACAAGAAACGGGGACTTACGGTTCATTCTTAGGGATCAACGACAGAATTTTACAGTTCACAATCTCAGGGATCACAATAGGATCCAAGACAGATTTTCACAGTTCACAATCTCATGAATCACATTGAGGTCAAATAGCCTGGAATAGAGAAGAGTGCCCAGAAATGGCACAGCTGCTTGTCCCCAGCCCTGAGGCACACTGGGAGCTCTGGTAGTAAAGGAGTCCAGGGTGAAAAGGCCCAGACACAAGCAGAACAAAACAGGTCTCCATCCAGCCGAGGCCCATTGCACACACTGCCAGGACTAGAGGACACTGTGGATTCTAGTTAAGGGTTTCCCGACATCCAGGTTGCTACAACCTCAGCCAAAAACAAACCAAAGAAACCTGTTCCATCATCAAGGACATTTGAAAATGCTAAATTCTGATGCGCAGAACATTTCTCTTCATGGCCATGACCGATAGCACCTCGAATAAATAAATTTGCCTGCAGATCTCCAAGATAGAAATTGGGTGGTAGAGGACATTGCCAACTTTTTAAATGTAGAAACCTCTCCCCGCCCCCACTCCTACCTAAAGAGCATCCATCACGACCTATGTCCCCCACATGTTTGGAGAGGCGAGGGTCCTCCTGGTTGTTGGCATTTCTGTGGCGCTCAGCACAGGAGCTTGTGAGTTTTCCTTCTCTCAGGATAAGATGATACCGGTGACACCCACCCAGGGACAGGCTTTGCGGAGTAAGCTGTCGGGGGTGGGTCATCAGCTCCCTGTCACCAAGCTTGTCAATTAGTGTGGACATGAACAGATAACTAGTACCTGAGGGCAGAATGAGGAAACTGCAGACCCTGTAGCAGTGCTTCTCAACCTGGGGGTCGCTACCCCCTTTGAGGAGCTAAATAACCCTTCCACAGGGGACGCACATGAGATATCTATCCCGCACAGCAGATATTTACATTACGGTTCGTAACAGTAGCAAAATTACAGCTATATGAGGCGGCAAAGAAATGATTTTATGGTTGAGAGCCACCACAACGTAAGGAACTGTATTAAAGGGCCACAGCATTAGCAAGGTTGAGAGCCACTGCGTTAGAGAGAAGAGATGGGAGGAGATGGGCTTCTTTCTGCATGGCTAGGAGTTGTCTGCAAAGGCTCTATGCCTAGGACACTCCAGAGTATTAGTGAGAAAAACATGAGTGCATTAGAGAACTGGATACCTGATCTGATCACACAGCTACACAGCTTGTCCAGGTAAAGCATTTAGCGTCCATGCTTGGCTGAGCCCAGGGTCCAACCCTCTCACCTGGGTACCGTTCCTATCTTGCCATCTTGCTTCTGTATTGCCATTAGCCTTGGGCTCGCCATCTTGGCACTGTGGCTGCTCCAGCTTCCCAGTTGGCTATTCTTGCAGCTTCACATCCAACGAGAAGGAAAGCCTACTCTCCAACAGGGTACACATGTATACACATATATATATGCATGTATACACACATTACTAAAACTGAGCTGCAGTTGGCCTGACTTGGACTATGTTTGTGTCTGAAGCAAATGAGCAAGAAATTAATCTATTGATGGGTAACACCATGCGGTCCAAGTCGAGTCTCCATCATTTGAAGACTTAGGGCACATCAGGGAGGTGACTCCTCAGAGGAGAAACTGGGCACCAGTCATCATGAGGCGAGGTGGATGGTGGACAATGGCACAACAGGAGTCGGCAGCAGGCAAGCTTTCATCCAAACCCCCGGGATGGCCAGGATGGTCTTCCCACACTGCCCAGATGGCACCGAGAGCTCCTGCAGACACTGCCAGCCTGGCCTCTTATTAGCTGAGCAGCTGGACCAGGGCTGAGCCTGCAGGTAATAAAAATCACTGTGGGCAGAACTGAACAAGGGAGGGGCAGGTAGAGATTGAGCAGAAAAGCAACAGGCTGGTTCTCCTGCAGGGTTTTGATGTTAGGTAGACTTTAGAGCAAACCCCTAAGCCTCAGAGGGAAGGAGACCTCTGTCTCACCCTTTAGAACACAGACATAAGACCCCCAAGTCCAATCTTAACCAAGTACCAGCTTGACTCGAGGCAGAGTATATGCTTAACACCTCCCAAATGGAGGCTCCTCCATGTGAACCATCAGGGAGAAGTGTGGCTCCCCTGAGGCTGATGTAGGGGTTGGCTAGCCCTGCCTTCATTTAGATCTTGAAGCCTAAGGGAATTAAGCCAGAGTCTTGCCTGCCCCCATACATCTAAGGAAAGAGAAGCAAACCATCCGGTCCAGGATCCCACCCCAGCGTACTCAGCGTCCTGTATGCGTAGGTAGTGACTAGGGAATTCTGTTCTATCTAGGTCTGCTCTGCATGTCCAAGGGTCAGGGAAGTCACCACAATGAAGGCAGAATCTACTGCCTACTTTTGAAGGGCATGACCATCCCTGGAGTAAGAGAGGCCAGCGAAGGTCACTTTCCCCTCAATCCCAGGACAAGCTCTATGTGAAATGTTTGAGCTAAATAAGAGGAAGTGGCCACTAACACACTCATATGATGTTATGTGCCAGCAGTGAAGGTGAAGATGTAATTTAAGGACCGTTCTCTGTATCTCTGTATGTACTCATGTCTGAGTCAATGGAGGGAGGGAACTGTGCAGGCTTTGCTTTATATTTGGTACCCAATACAAATCCAGACATTCAGCCACCAAATCTAGATGGAGTCCTGCTGGGCCCCAGAGGATGAGTGACCACACCTAGGACAGCTGCCAAGAAGGGTGGTCTCTTACCAGGATAGGATGTTTGGGTCCTGCACCTGCTGTTCTCTCTCTCTCTCTCTCTCTCTCTCTCTCTCTCTCTCTCTCTCTCTCTCTCTCTCTCCCTCCCTCCCTCCCTCCCTCCCTCCCTCTCTCTCTCCCTCTCTGTCTGTCTGTCTGTCTCTCTCTCATTCTTTTTCCTCCTTGCTCTGAAAACCTATTCCAAGTGTCCCCTAGAGGAAACTGCTTCTGCCCTGTTGGCTTGGTACTACCAAAGAGCACACTGTCTACTTCTAAGCCCCACCCACAAAGTGAACCCACAGCTATCAATGTGAAGAGTTAGTTGGCATCCCATTACTGCTAGCGTGGAGGAAGGCTACTTCCTGACCTACTGGTTCCAATTGAGCTCAGGTCTCCCCTGAAGACGTTATTCATTCACTCATTCAGCATTTCTTTAAGGGGCACCATGTGTCATATGCTGCTGTAGATAGGCAGAGACCCTCAAATCCATGCCCTCACAGCTTGGAAAAAGACAAGATAAATGAGATAAATAAATGGTGAACTACGTGGGACAATGAGCAATAAGGGCTAAAAAGAAAGAAAGAAAGAAATCAGGAGAGAGCAATGTGTGTTGAAGAGGTAAGAATTTAGATAAGGCCAGAGAAAGCCCCTTCAAGAAGAAAGACCTCCCTGGGGGACGAATAATGCCAGTCACGTGGCATGAGGGAAGGAGTGTTCCCAGCAGAAGGAACAGCCAATACAAAGGCCCTGAGGTAGGGGCTCACCTGGGATTGCTGGCAAACAGCAGAAATGAACTCGGCAGGCAGCAGAGACCAGATCGCACAGGATCTTACCACTCCAGAAACTTGACCTTACTGTGCATGGGTGGGAAATAGCTGGAGAGTCTTAAGCAGAGGAACAGTGTGCTGTCTCAGGGCCACTGTGAACGCAGTGCTGGGAATAACCAGGAGGGCGGAACCAGATTGGGAAGATCTCCCTTAGACACTAATCTAGACGAGAGCCAGGCGATGGTAAAGAACCAGATGCTGAGTGTGTCTCCACGCCCGAGCTGGCAGAATCACAGCCACACCAGATATTCGGGGTAAGGGAAGTGAGGCGGATGACACCAAGAGCTTTTGGTCTGAGAAGCAGAAAGATGGAGTTTCCATCTGCTAAAACGGGAAGGGCGGAGGAGGAGCCAGTTTGGGAAGGACTGTGAAGAGCCCAGTTTTGGACAGGCGTGGACATCCCGAGTGGATATGCAAGTGGGCAGCCGAGTGTCTGCACGATCAGACTGAGGAGGTGGACCAAGTCAGATTTATTTGTGAGTTCTCAGCAGATAGTTTCTTTAGAAATCTCTAGGACAGGACAGGACTCTAGGAGTGAGAGCTGAGTCGGCCCACTCAGAGAAACATGCTGAGTCCACGCCAGCCTGTTTCATGGATGCTAGACACATGAAGTGAGGTGCACCTTGGGCTCACAGAGAGAGGGGGCGCAGGGACATGTGACCACTGCTGGCAGAGGGAACCTCAGGCTCCTCTGAAGAGGGTCCTTCAGCCACCCCTAAGTGTGGAGGGCATTGTTCAGGAAGGGGCAGTGGAAGCCTTCAGGAAGAGGAAATGAAATGTGTGAAGAGAGGAAATTAGGACAGAGTACACAACTAGACCGTAAGTGTCTGGGGAAGAGGAAGGGATGTGAGGCAGTAAGGGAAAGGTCCTGAATACAGTCCTGGGGGAATATGGCTTTGTCCTGAGTACCGCTGCAAACTGTACACATCTAAATGTGCAAATGCCATGGTCAGACTCACTGACTGGACCACAAGACCTGTTTCCAGGTTGGGAAACAGGTCAAGGTGTTTTGACAAGAGTCAGGAGTCTATTGATTTTTGAGCCCTTCATTTGTCCTTGACAGAGTAACTTCCCTGAAGTTGCCCAAGTATTTACCTGGAGCAAGGCCATGTTTGGGTTCAAAGGAAGAGGTAAGGCAGCTTTAAACATATGGATTCCATATTGCTTTAACCATACAAGCCACTGAATGGGACAAGCATGACCAGCAGTCCCAGTTCCTGTCTGTTGCTGGGATAAAATACTCTGACCGAAAAGCAACCTAGGAGGAAAGGGGGCCTATTTCAGCTCACAATTCTGGGTTACACTCCATTGCTACAAGGGAAGTCACAGCAGCAGAGGCCGGAGCTAGCTGACCACATCTCAGCCACAGGCAAGAGCCGAGAGATGAGTGCGTGCTCTAATAACTTGTCTGCTTACGGTCGGCTGGCTTTCTTCCGCCTTTAACAGTTCAGGGCCCAGGCCATAAAATGCTGCTGCCCACATTAAGGGTGGGTCTTTCCACCTCCGTTAACTTAATGAAGACAGTCCTCTGCTGAGGTGCCCACAAGCCAACCCAGATATAGACAATCCCTCATAGGGACCATCTCCCCAGGCGATTCTAGACAGTGTCGAGTTGACAATTAAAACCGATCACTGCGCTATTTGTATTTTAAGGAGTCAGCGCAGGCTCAGGGGGTTGTACACTGAGTCCAGGGTTACCCAGACCCAGACTTAATGCAGGGAGCTAAGAGTTGAAGGAGAGGGGGGTTGTGGGTGCCTCCCCACTGAAGCACTTTATAGTAAGCATATCCCCGCCTGGCAAGAGCACACAATTTTCCAGGCAGTGAATGGTTAAGCAAGTTGGCTAGCGGCTTCTCACACTCTAGCCACACTTGGCCTTTCCCTTGACATGCTGTGGATGGAATTTAAATATTGCCTTTTGAATCAATGCTCATTTTATTAGCAGGAAGCATTTAGAATGAGCCATTACACTATCATGGGGGCTTTTATTACTGGCCCTTAATAAATGTTTGATGCTCGAAATGGTTATGGGCCCACAGTGTGAGGACAGTCCCACCTGTTCCCTCCCCTGCAGTCTCTGCCACAACATTAGCCGAAGTGTTCGTTAGCGGTGTTATCATTTAGCCTACTTTTAACTGGCGTGGGGCCAGAAAAATAAAGTAAGCGTATCAGGAACCACAGAAGGCTGTTTAATGACAGTGAAGTTAACTTGAAAGAGCTGTCCTTCCCACTGGCTCGTTACCAAGAGCCAGGCTTCCAAGCAAGACACTTCATAGCATGATGCCTAGGCCCTCACAGAACTTATTTGTTTACTCTCTAGACAGAGATTGTGTGTGTCAGCTTCCCACACATTTTGCCCTGGCAGAGCTAGTGACATTTAAAGAGGCCCTTGGTGTGCCCATGTCACTGTGCTCCAAACAGCTTGGTGCATGTATCTTGTTTGCTGACTCTAGCCATGCAGGTGATGGTCCTGTGTCTCTGGGGTAGAGATCTCACAAGAGAATACAGAAAGGGTTCCCTGGGGCTGGTAGAATAACACAAGCTGATGATATGACAGTAAGAGGTGACAAGATGCCAATCCATGGTGCAGTCAAGCCGCCTGGTTCAGTCGCCGTGTGCCAAGTGATAGGACAACTGGCAAACGTGAGCCCTTTCAGTGGGGGTACTCAGAAGTCTCCAGAACACAGTACAATCTCAGGTCTGGATGGTGGACAAGTTATAAGAGCTAAAGCTTTTCCTGACTACTCACTGCACACTGAGCGTAAGACTAGTGTGTGTGTGTCAGCTCTGTGGTCCACACAGCAGCTTGTAGGGGGAGTTCCGGCATCACTTCTAACCTTACAGTGAGGAAACCCTGAACCAAATGGTTAAGCATTTTTCCCAGGGTCTACCATCCCCTCTTACCTGTGGGCTGAGGGCAGGACTGCATGTGGAGGCTTATGTAATAATACTTGCATAAATATTTCCAAGTTCTGAATACAGCCAGCAGATTTTAAAAATAAAAACGCCTATCATTTTACTTGGCCAATACACCTTTACAATCACTTCAGTGCCTGGCTGGAACTTGAAATGTTAAAATTTTTGGCATTTCAGAACTGGAAGCCAGGAAGAGGAGAGTCCCTGGTTGTTAACTCGGGCCATTCTGCCTGCCTGCCTTTCCCAAGCCCTTAAAGTGTACATGCCTGTGAGCTCCCGGTCCACACACCCAAGCTCCAGCATCCCACTACAAATGACCACTCTTTGAGGGAAGGCCTGATATGCCAATGTCAGGGTCGCTCTCCTCTACAGAAGATGGAAGAGGACCATTATGACCCTGGAAGCTGACTTGGAGTCTTCGGACAAAGACGGCCCAGTATATCAGCTACTTTTGTGTACCCAACAGAAACAACGTACAGGAGGAAACAATGTCTTCTGTCCATCAGAGCAGGGGAAGCTTGGTGGGCCATGCCTATTCATGGAGGCAAGACTATGTGGCAGAGGCTGTTCAGGTCATGGTGGTATGGAAGGCTGAAAGCAGAGAAGGAACCAGGGGCAGCCATCACTTTCAAAGACATGCCTCGAAGGATCCGTCTCGTCCAGTTAGAACCTGCTTAACTCAAGTTCCACAGCTTCTCAAAGTTGTGTCATCAGCTGCGGGGGGGGGGGGGGGGGGGGGGGGGGAGGAAGTCCTCAAAACATAAGCCTATAAGGGACAGTGAAGGCACAAACCAGGACACCCAACAGTATGGAATATGGGCTGTGATCAGCACTTGGGTTGCAGGCAGGCATGTCTCCATAGATCCTGCTGTCCAGAGGTACAAATGGAAGAGAAGAGAGAGATGCCCTCTACAGTGTTTCTCAGAACCCGGAGCACTGTCCTTGTCTGGGTCTGGGCTGGCATCACTTGGCCGTACAGGAAACAGAACAGTTTATATTTGAACCTAGGCTCTCTGGATCCAGGACCTATGGACTGGATTCCTTTTATCTCCTAAGTCCTAAATATAGACCTAGGAGGTAGATATGGGTCACTGAAATCCCAGTGATAGAGGAGGGAGATAGCGAGACAATTTAAAGATCCTCCGATCCAACCCCTTCCCACTCTCACTTCTACTCAAACGAAGGCTCCACAGGCGAAGAGAATTTCTCAAGCCAGGAAGTCAGTTCTCTCCCCGCAGCCATCCCTGCTCTACCCCGTCTCTCCCTGATCCACTTGCCAGCGCTCTGCCCTGGTCCTAGATACGTGTCTTTGGGAGGGACAGCTCCCCTCCACACGGTTTACTGTATGTGCTCCGATGCAGAGGCGGCCAAGTCCCACTTCCATCTGTGTGTCACGCGGCAGGAGCCCTGGGTGGTGTCAGTGTGTTCCAATTAGCTTCTGAATCATATTTGTTGTCTTAAAATATTTATATCCAGCCACTTCCCACCTGCTAGGATTGAATTTCTAGCCTCTTCTACCGCTCCTCGCTGGTGCAAGCCCCCCCAGATCGTTTCTGTCACTTGAGTCGTCCAGGACACAGGGCTCTGCTGCTACCGAGTGTGATAATGTATCCTAATCAGACATAAGCAGATGCATACTGCCATGACCCAGGGCACCCAGTCCCTGTGTATGGACTTTATTGCTTCTGACAGCAACACGTGGCTTCTAAAAGAAAAAAAAAGGCTGTTTGCCATTCTGTTTATACAGTCTGCAGATCTGCACCCCTGCAGAGATTTGGGGAGGTTCCCAGCAGACAGCTGCAGGGGTACACTGTGCAAGCAACCCTGTATCCAATTACCCTTCTTAATGGCCACAGGAGGCTGAGCCTCTTGTGGTGCGGGTTCCTGTGAAATTCTTCTATACATGAAGACCATCCTTTCATGTGCTTTTAACACAATGGCCACATACTATGGCTGAATGGACACAGTTTTGTTTGAGGTTTTTTAAATTTTCTTTTTGTTGTGTGTATACATCTCCATGTAGTATATGTGTGTGCATGTTTGTGTATGTGCATCCATATGTGCACATGGGAGAACATGCATGTGCATGATGTGGAAGCCAGAGGTTACTGTCAGGTGTCTCACCGTCACTCCCCACTGCACCTTTTTATAAGACAGTATCTCTCGCTGAACCCAGTGCTTCCCACTGGATAGACTGGCTGGCCAGCAAACTCCAAAAATCCTCCTGTTTCTGCAGACTTCCCTCAGAGGTAAGGCTACAAACACACACACACAAACACACACACACACACACACACACACACACACACACACACACACACACCCTGCTCTTAGAGATCCGAACTTAGGTCTCATAATTAACCAGGAGGCACTTTACCAACTGGCCCATCTCCCCAGCTCTGTGTTTTAATTTTATTAATTACTCTTTTAGTTGTATGGATTTATGAGATTCTGTACAATTATTTGATACCTACATATAATATACAATGACCAAATTGGTAGTTAATAGCTCCATCTTCTTAAATACATTGAAATATTTGGTTAACATAGACTCTTTATATGTTAATAAGGCACAGTCCAATGCATGAATGTAATAAAGATATATATGATGCATATAATCAAAGCAGAGGGAATTAATGTTATCATAATATCATGAATTTGTGCCCGGAGCCTTCAAGCTCCTCCCTTCTAGTTTTTCTAGTAGGTTTTTGTGAACTGTAGTTCCCCAACTCCAGGTCCCTGATAGTCAGCATTGAACTAGAGTCTGGGTGGAAAAGTAGTGCTGGATCTGTGTCCAAGCTGAGCGGTTTATCCCTTGCAGAACGGGGCGGCAAAGACTTCCCCGAGCACCCGTTGTGTGCCACAGAAAACCTGGGACTGGATCTTTGACCAGCTCTGCTCCCTTTGACCTTCAGCACATGGGAAGTGACTGACTGGGCATAGCACACAGAGCACCCCGAGGCTCAGGAGGGATGGGCACATGCCCACGGCCGTGCTGCCATCCAGTTGTAGTGCTTTGGCGTTCCTGAGTCTAGAGGGTGCCTGCAAACAGGCACAATGGCTTTCTCTTCCCCGCACCACTGTCACGTGGGGCTTAGGCTGTGCTGTGGTTCCTTCGCGCCAGCTGTCTGCTCAGAGAGTTTGGGGTTGGGGCTGACATCTCACTTTTTACATTTTCTTTCCATTTTAATAAATAATATGTCACAATTCAGGCAAGCCAGCCGAGTAATAATTTGTCAAGCCCAGAGCCTGACTTCACTTGTTCCCACACTCATCTTCCTCCTCCTGCCTCCCAGCCCCGTCTTCACACATCCTGGCAAGCTCCAGATATTTCTGCCTGGGTGCTGTCACCATCCCCTGAGAAGCGGCAAACATTAAACTCGGTGCCTTGCCCCCAAAGTTTTTTTCCCAGCCTATTGTGATTAGCTGTACATCTTGGGATTTGGGGAGGGGAAGGCGGTGGCTCTGAAGGCCCCTCTGAGACGCCTCACCACCTAGGTTTCATCAGGCCCTTTCCCCCAAGATCTTGACATTGACTCCTTCTGGCAGTGTCTTGAATTTTCAGTGTAGGGTAGTATGAAGCTGTCTTGATTTGTAAAGCACTTGCCTTGCAAACACAGAGCTGAGTTCAATCCCCAGAGCTTACATAAAAATGCCACATACAGTGGATCACAGAGACCCAGGGATGGCTGGGGTGTGGTAGCCAGCCGCCCGAGCCAACCAGCGAGCTGCAAGCCATGAAAGGCCCTGACTCAGAGGGAACAGACAGCATTTCTGGTTGTCTTCTAGCTTTTCACACACACACACACACACACACACACACACTCATGCACAGAAGTACACATGCACAAACACACTCACACATGCTCATTAGAACTTCGTTTCAGAAAGATACGAAGGGTCACAGGTTCTGTATTTTCTTATATAGCTCTCATCATCTTAACAGATTTAAGAGCAATTTGTAGACCTTGTCTATGTAAGGCACAGCAACAACTCTGAGGTGATAATGGCCAGTGAGTGCAGCCAAACTGGGTCAGTGAAAGACTTTGTCTCAAAAAACATCATCATCATCATCATCATCATCATCATCATCATCATCATAATAATAATAATGTGGAGAATAACTGAGAAACAAACTCAATATCAATATCTGGGTTCTACATTCATGTGCACATACATGAAGATGTACACACACACACACACAGAGCCTTGTAAAAGGAGGAGGCTTTCAATGTACAGAAAAGTGAAAGCAAAAAAAAAAAAAAAAAAAAAAAGATTTATAGAACCAAGTGAGAAATTAGGAGAAATGGAAAGTGTGGACCATACCTGGGATCAGGGAACTGACACACAGAGTAGTGACAGCAGGCAGTGGCAGGCAGGCGAGCAGACATTGGGGGACCATCACGGCAGATGTTAAGGAATGCAAGGGGGATCCCCGGAGGAGCAGACTGGCTAGCTAGACTTGCTGTGTCATTGAGCACAATGTTCAACTGTGAGATCCTGCCTCAATAAATAAAGTAGAATCTATGAACATCAACTTTGGGCCTTAACGTGCACACACACGAACATGCATACATAAATTCATCACAGACACAAACACGTGAGGGAAAAGGATTGCTTTGTTTTGCTTTGTTTTGTTTTTAAAAGATCACAGCCAGCAGCAAAGGTGGTACACTTACATGCCCTGGGCCTGTCAGGTACTTCTGAGGGCTGATTCTTGGGGACCTGTGCCTTCACCCTGTCTTCAGTTATCCATGTGGTAGGTACAGATTCTTTGGGGCAGAGGAAGAGACTGGCAGTCAAGGTTCTACAGAGTCCTTCTGGGGAACATCTCATTATTTTCTGACTTTTACTAGCTTTTAACAAAAGGGCTAAGTAGAGTTAACTAGTGCTTCCCCCTCTTTAAAAGTCGAGCTAAACTGGCTTTGTAATCAGAACATTAACATGTAAATGACACCACTGAATGAAGTTGGGTTTGTGGGTGCTATCAAATCAGCTACATTGCCCTGGAACCCAGGGAGGACTTATGATTGCTCAGCAAGCCTCTCCCATAGACCACTGGTGGTGAGCAGCTGGCCGATTCAGGGAAAACAAACATGTGGACATGAGACACGGTCTTCTTCCCTTCGTTCAATCAAAAAGCATCTGTATAGAACCCTGAGACACCGCAGTATGTCTGCTTTCTTATCTGGGATGTCAATTAGAAAATGTGGCAAGCTTTTTTAGCCCATAAAATATTATTAATATCTGTCCATTTACAGGAAATAGCGTCAGAGAGGCACCTTTCCAATTGTTCCCCCGCCCCTTGAGATCCGTCACAGACTATGTCACAGAGGACGATAAACTATGAATCTTCTGTGTAATAAAAAGCCCACTTTCGCCTAATCCTGGCTGGTTCATTACAAGATCTGAGTTCGTGGATGCTGGCAGTCCACAGGCAAGAGATGTGAGGGCACCACAGTCCTCCTGCCTGGGCAGCCCACAGACCCCCCCCCCCCCACACACACACACATGCAGACAGCCCTTCCTGAATGTCACCATTAACAGTGAAGCGATTCTCTTGGTCCCGTTTACAGCTCCATCCCTCATAGCTAGCGGGGCCTTCCCTTTCTATGTTTTAAATCAACACATAATGTTTTACATATTTATGGAATCTAGTATGACAATTCCAAACAAATATCCTGTGTATAATAAACAAATCAGGGAAGCTGCTATTTCCACTCCTTCAGCATTTAGCTTTTCTATGCCCAAGCACTTTTAAAGCCATAAATTAATGTATGGTCCCTCTCTTTAAAATGTCTTCACTAAATGGAGGGAAGAAAAGAGAAGAGGGATGGGTGGGGGATAAAGGGAAGGGGACGGAGGAACCAAACCTCTGACTCAACTTGTACTGAAAAATCACTTCTCAAGAGTAACCTCACTGTAGTGAGCCTGGGTTTTATTTCCATGACGTCCACACCTTCTTGTCTGCTAAGAAAAGGGAAATTCCTGACTCGTGGGAGGTTCAGGAAAGGCAGCTGACACAATTCTGACCAATGATGTATGTGGAAAAATTGTCCCTGCTGTCCCGTGGGGAGCAATCCTTAGGAGATGCCAGCTCCCTGTGGGACAGGGAGCAACTCCTGCATCACGGTGTCCACCCTGCTGCTGCTTCTCCCCGGCTCTTCCTCCTGGTCTCTCCTCTATCCCTCCCGCCTCTTCCTTCCTTCCTTCAGCACTGTGTGGCCTTACTGGAGTGTGATCATATGGTGGAGTCTTCCACAAGTAGGGTGTTCGGCCTGATGAGCCTTGAGGAATGGACACACCCGGGGGATCCCCGCACAACCCACATAACCAAGAAGATAAGCATTTCCCTCAGCCCCCCTTTGGGGTCCACCCTCCTTCATCCTCTTGCCTAGGAGACCACAGATGCCATTTCTCTGTCTGATTAGTTTGCACATTTTAGAATTTATACAAGTGGAGTCATATGATGTGCTTCCTTTTATATTGGTCTGACTTCTTTCTTTCTTTTTCTTTTTTTTTTCTTTTTTTTTTTTTTTTTTTTTTTTTTTTTTTTTTTTTTTTTTTTTTGGCTTTTTGAGACAGGGTTTCTCTGTGTAGCCGCCCTGGCTGTCCTGGACTCACTTTGTAGACCAGGCTGGCGTCGAACTCACAGTGATCCACCTGCCTCTGCCTCCCAAGTGCTGGGATTAAAGGCATGCGCCACCACCTCCCGGCTTGGTCTGACTTCTTTGACTTCTTTAACCAGGAGTCATAATAATATTTTGATTGTGTACACTGTCGTATATATAATAGTGTGCCCCTCTCTGTTGCTAGGTGGTTTCTCTAGTGTATAGGAGGCAAGGCACTTTTAAAAACAAGTCTATTTTAAGCTGCTAATGGGCACAGGGCTGTTTGTAGTTTAGGGCTTTTCCAAATAACACCACCAGGGAGCCTCTGTGCACAAGTCTTTGCATGGACTTATTCATCATTTCTCTTGTTATTTCTGAGTAAACACCCAGGAATGGAATGGAAGGCACACACTTACCTTCTTAAGGAAATTAGCAAACTGTTTTCCAAAGCAGCACACGGTTTCACATTCCCACCAGCATATAGGAACATTTAGCATGTCGGTGCCAGCTTTCGTAAGCTACTGTGGCTGGGGAGATGATTCGGTTTGTAAAGCATTTCCCACATAAACATAAAGGCCTGGATTTGGGTTCCTCAGCACCCTTGTAAATGCCAGGCCTGGCCACAATCATCAGTCACAGCGGGGATGGGGCAGCAGAGATAGGTGAGTCCCCAGAGCTCACTGACTAGCCAGCTTAACTGAGTCAGAGAGCTCAGCCAAGGTTCAGTGAGAGAGCCTGAGTCCAAGTAGCTGAGAGGGACACTTAACATCACCCTCTGACATCTACATGTGCTTGCGGCAACACACAAGTGCACACACACACACACACACACACAAATACAGCACATGCGAAAGGTGAAAAGGTTCTGCTGGAGCCGGGCACATGTCTACAATGCCAGTACATGGGAGGCAGAAGCAGGAGGATCAGGAGTTCAAGGGAATTTGAGGGAATTTCTTTTCTTACACAGGGAATTTGAGGTGAGCCTGTGCTACCTGAAGCATGAGACCCCCATCTCAAAAACAAAACAAAACGGAAAGTCCCACTGAGAGTTTTCACTTGGGATCATTTAATCTATAAATCAGCTTAGTGAAAATTAATATGCTAATAATATTGAGATTTGCTATCTATTATGTGGCATCTTTATATCAATGCATGCCTTTAATTTCTCTCAGTAACATTTCATGCTTTTTATGTATAGCTCTTATCTATATTCTTCCAAAATTAAACACTATTTAATGTTTTTAATATTGTTGAAAATGATATTTTTAAACTTAATTTTTAATTATCTGTAGCTAGTATATTGAAACAGTTATTTGTTCATATTGATTGTGTAAGATACACTCCTGCTACATTCATTTATTCATTCTAATAGCTTGTTTTTAATTTCTTGGCATTTTCCATGTAGATGGTTACTTCACATGAACAAAGCCAGTTTTATATCTTCCTTTGCAATGCGTATGCTTTTTATTTATCTTCCTTATCTTAGCGAACTAGCTAAGACCTCCACTACAATGCTGAATCAAATGACAAAACCAGGTACCTTGCACTGGCTTTGCCCTGCCCTTGATCTCAGAAGGAAAGCGTTCATTCTTTGCTGTGGTTTGAAAATTGGCATACCCTGATTGAAAACTCCAAGTCTTATATTAATACTATAAAGACAATTCAAATGTAATCTGAATGTGGCGTTATGAGGAGGGATCTTTTGGGAAATTATTACTCTAGGTTAGGGAAGAGCCCCCATAGATAAATTGTCCTGGTTTGCCTTTTGTTGCTGTGGTAAAAGACAAAGCAACCTGGGGAGGAAAGAGTTTATTACATTTTAAAGGTTAGAGTCCATCATGAAAGGAAGCCAAGGCAAGAGCTCATGGCAAGAACCTGCAGGCAGGAACTGCAGCAGAGACCATGGAGAAACATTCATTGCTGAATCATGGCTTGCTCAGCCTGCTTTCTTACAGAACCCAGGACCACCTGCCCCGGGTTGGCACCACCCACATTGGTGGGGCCTTCCCAGACCAATCATTACGCAATAAAATATCCTACAGGCATGCTCATATGTCAATCCGATGGCGGCCTCATTTGATGTTCACTCTTCCTAGGTGATTCTGTGTCAAGGTGGTTTAAAACCCTAACCTGCACATGAGTCCTAGGAGTTTTCTATAGCACCCTGACATATATAATGCAGTCCAGAGGAGCTCTCACCAGAACCTATACCATACTGTTTGGACCTTATACCTCCAGACTCATGACCCCAAAATAAATGTCTTCTGTCTATAAAATAAAATGCTTCTGGTATTTTATTAAGGAACAGCTGACAAAACTCTTTCACTATTAAGTATTATTGAAGTCTTCAGTGTCTGTACCGATTTTTAGTGTGCACTGCACACATTATTGAGAGAGGTGTTGACAGCCCACACCATAGTTGCGGATTGTGTATTTCTCCTCTCGGTACTGGCAGTTTTTTATTCCATGCATTTTGAAACACTGCTATTGGTGCCTGACCCCTCTTGTCACTATGTACTTTTGGTGAACTGATCCTTTTGTCATTGAGGGATTCACTTCTTTGTCCCTAATAATATCCCTTGCTCTAAAACTTCATAGAGCTACTACAGCACTTTTTTTTTTTCGAGACAGGGTTTCTTTGTGTATTCTTAGCTGTTCAGGACTTGCTTTATAGACCAGGCTGGCCTGAACTCACAGCGATCCACCTGCCTCTGCCTCCCGAGTGCTGGGATTAAAGGCATGCACCACCACGCCTGGCTGCAGCACTTTTTTTAAATGGGAGTCAACATGCTTTTCCTTCTTCTATCCCTATCTTTGTCTTATTTTATTTTTAATGCATCCACTATATAATTAGATTTGTGGTAAGAAATTTAGAAGACTGATTGGTGAAGGTAAATTCCATTTGTTAGAACAAAATGGATCGCTAGTAGCCCCGGAGCTAAGGGGCAGCTTTGATCTTTGGAGAAATGTGGGAGTCCACAGCTTTCTGGTCAACTTCAGCTGCTCCTTAATCTCTTCTTTCTCCTTCTCAGTGTGGAAGAGCTCACCTTCCCTCCTGTCTGGGCTTCTGGCCCTTCGTCTTGACGTGAACATCACTGAGGTGTCTGGGGAGTTTTGTGTTGCTGAGTTCAGTTTTGAGGGGAGCAGCAATGACAAAGGTCTGGTATGTTGTGCACAGAGGAACTCAAGAGAAGAAAAGAGCCCAGGTGCAAGTAGGAGGTCACTGCCAACTGCATCAAGAAGACCCAATGAGGATGACCAGAGTGATGCTAGCAATGTGTAAACGTCTCACATGTCTCACTTGCTGACTGAGGGGCATTTGTAGTCGTTGCTCTGTTAGTCGTGACGCAGCAGCTTCCATGGGCTGTCTTTGATAGAATACTATCTAGGCACTTTGCAAAGCTCTGCCACCTAAGTGCCATCATTCTTGTAGAAATTGACCAGTTCTGTGGTTCCGTGACAGAGAGAAGAACGTTTTTGGGTTTGGTTTTGTTTTGATTTGGTATTTAGGATCTTTTTTTAAAAAAAAAAAACTTTTTAGTGATTCTTTGAAAATTTCACATAATGCACCCCAATTCCACTCATCTCCCTTCTCTTCATATCCACCCTCTGGCCTTGCAATCTCCCTGAGGCGCCCCCCACCCCAGAGAGAGGGGAGGGAGAGAGAGAGAGAGAGAGAGAGAGAGAGAGAGAGAGAGAGAGAGAGAAGAAGAAGAGAAGAGAAGAGAAGAGAAGAGAAGAGAAGAGAAGAGAAGAG
>OU015746.1:38669311-38685474 GCA_907169655.1 Acomys percivali
ACACACACACACACACACACACACACACACACACACACACACACACACAAAGCAGGAGGGCCCATAAAAGGCTTTCTAAAAGCAGGGACATTTAAGCAGGTTCTGAAAGGTGGATGGAGACAAGCTTCCAGGTAGAGTGGGATGTGGTTCAAGGATAATATTGTGATTTCTGCTCAGCTTTTCAGGAACGCATATGCCCGCTGACCAACAGTAGTAATTTTACAAAGCCAGACATGTGCCGTGCCCGTGGTGTTTGTGTCCTTTTTCTAGGGCTCGTCTTATTTATTTATTTATTTATTTATTTATTTATTTATTTTTAATGTAATGATATTTGCAAAATGTCCTCTGAGTGCCAGCAATGGAGGCACCAAAAACATCAGAGAGAGAGAAGCAAATGGGCCAAGAAACTGAGAGGAAGGAATCCAGTCCCTTCCATTTGAATGAAGCAGAGTCTTGTGGGTAAGGAAAAGCCTGTTGAACGTTAAGGGGAGGCAGCGAAGTCCAGAGGCATACCTATACTGACCCGTGCCACTATTGATGGCTGTACACACAAGCACACTGCTAATGGCCACGTTGGGCCAGCTCAGGCCCCAGGACCCTTTACTAGCCCACTGAGGGGTTTACATTTTCCATGCACTTGGAATTCTGGTTATCTCTCCCGGGATGGGTCCTGAGCTGGGAAGAAGCCTCCACAGTGTCTCAGGCATGGCAACTCCTGTAGTGATCAATCCTGCAGTGATCCTGGGAGCCGCTCTGAGGAGGCTGAAGGGGAAGGCGGAAGTGAATCCCAACTTCTGCTTCCTGACTAAGCCCCGGGGGGGGGGGGGGGGGCAGAGGGGGGCCCAACTCGACCTCACTCTCCTGGTTTAACTCTGATTTGTTGAGCTGGAGGTTCCCTTAACCTGAAGGCATTATATACAGGACCATTTTTCCCTACTTCCTTTGTTCAGTGCCACAGCTAAGTCGCTCAGCTCAGCACGTCCAATCTCCTTTCCTGTTTCCTTTGCTCACACCCTTAATCTGCTAGTCCCACTTTAACATGAACTGGGGGGATGGGGGAGGGGAGGTTGGGGGTGCACCTGGAAGGCTGTGAGCGTGCATCATTAGATCCTCCTTGGTTTTTAATGCGCTCAGTGCTCTAACCAGGTCAAAGGTCAGTGGGGCACAGGCCATCCCTATACAAAATGGAACCTCTCTTCCCCCACAACTCAGGTAGCCCTGCAGAGAGAGTCCTCCTAGCCCAACATGACCTCCACCATTATTCTGGCAAAATCTTAGGGGAAACAAAGTGGACATTACTAGGAAGCCCATTCCATATAGAGAAAGCCAGTGGGTATCCGGGCTGGCCCCATCAGACTCATGGCCCGGGATGCAGAGTGCACCTGCCTGCTACATCCACCATGAGCCTTGGCAGACAAGCTGGCTGGGCACATTCTTCAGAGCTCCAAGGATGAGGCTTTTAGACTGAGAGCTCTTGGGGGGGGGGGCACAATAGGTCACAGAACGAGTGTCAAGGCTGTGTGCCTCACCTGTGAAATTTAGGCTACTTCCTCGTCTCTCTATATCCTTGAACTGCCGTGAAAATGAAATGAGATGATCTGTTTGTTCACACACATTGGAAGTGTTTTTATTTAGTGCCCACTGTGTAGTAGGTAAAAAAGAAAAAGAAAAGAAAAGAAATGTACTACTTGCTCACAAAATACTCAAGGCTGTATGGGGAGGACAGACAAGTCATGGGTCCTGACATAGCGTGGGATGCCCACAGGAAGCCATCTACCCAGCCTAACTACCAGGGTAGTAACCTGGGTCTGAAGGATAAGTGCATGGCAGGCTAGCTTGCAAGGGGGTACAGTGCCTTCCGGGAAAGGAATCCCATCTGTGCTAAGGCTGGGGCCACAGTGATGGAGAGACAGAGAGAGGCAAGTAGAGAGGGAGTAAAAGACTGGGCCACAAAAGAGCTGCCATTCCCAGATGAGGCCATCCCCCAGAAAGTGGTTAGATGGGACCATGGCAGACCTAGAAAGGCCACTCTGGGCTGCAAGGCGGGCTCATTAGAAAAGCAGGCCTGAGAGCACCCGGAGTGAGTGGGAGCCAAGTGCCAAGAAGAGCGAGAGTGGGCAGAGTGGAAGGAAAGACAGTGGCCAGAGGGAAAGGGAGCGAGGGACCCCTCCTCCTCCGATACTATACGGTGCTTGTGCTTGGAGGACAGCAAGGAGCTGGCTTGGCAGAGAGATGGGAAAGGCTGTCCTCCATGAGGAGTGTCACCTCTTTAACAGCTGGAGCTTGCCAACAGGCCAGCAGTCACTACCCCCCACTACACAGTCTACAGCACTCCACACAGCAGGCTGGGCGGGGGAAACAGGCCCTTCCCCCTTTATTTATGAATTTTTGTCTTTTAAAAAGGCAAGGCAATTAAATACCAGTAAAGGGGAAGGAAGGGCTTTTAAAACTGAAACGATAAGAATTCAGAATGGTCTTTGGACACTGGAAGACATGAAGTTCCATGGGTTTTACCTGTTGGAATCACGTACTTGGGAAAAAGAGTCTGGAAAGCCCCCTTACGAGACTGACTGAGCCCGGTGCAGCAGCACAGCGCATGCCCTGTAGTCTTAGCTGTCAGAAGGCTAAGCGGGAGAGCTGCTGTGTGATTAAGACCAGCTATCTAAACTGAGGGTGTTGAGAAGTTGGCCCAGCAAACTTAGAGCCTGAGTTGAGATCCGCAGCACCCATGTAGAAAGCGAGGCACAGTGGCACCCATTTGTGACCCCTGCATAGGGTAGAGTAGAGACAGGCAGATCCCTAGAGTTCACAGTCTTAGCCCTGTTAAGTGAGCTCTGGGTTCAGTGGCAAACCCTGCATACATGAGTGTGTATGTGTGTGTGCACATGCACGGATACACACACACACACATACACACACACATACACACACACATACACACACAAAGCACAAAACCAAAAGAAGAGAAACATTTCAGACCACATCAGACTTGAGATTGAAAACTATTTAGACAACATCAACGTCAGAGAGAAAATTTTTACAAGAAAAATGCCTAATCAGTAGGGATTTAATGGGCCACTTTAGCAGTGCAAGAAGAAGTGTTGATATTCTATGCCGGCTATTTTATAATCACCAGAGTACTTAGCTTCATGTAAGCCATCTCGTACTCATTAGAAATAAGGGTAATTTTATTCATTGGAAAGAATGCTCCAATTTATAGCATCGTAATTGCTCGAGGTTATACATTTTGATAGAGAAAGCTCTGTGTTTGGCAGAGGTCGGAAATGACCAGATGGGAGACTCAGCTACTGTGACAAAGACCTCAGGGTCGGTATGACATTTGAGGCCTATTTCAACCAAACATGACTGGGTCATGCTGTGGTAATAAACACCTGTCTTAATTTGTTTTAAAACACTGTACCAGAATACCACAGACTGGGTCAATTGGTGATAAACATGGACCTTTTTGACTGGTAGATTTAGAATCCAGGACCAAGGGCCTGCAGATGACCAAGGGACCTTGCCCTTCCATCGTCCCATGGGGGAAGGCTGATGGGCAAGAGAGAGAGTGTGTGCGAGAATAAAAGCGAGAGAGAAAGAGAGTCAGGGCCCTACCAGAGAGAGGTCACACTGACAGCATCAGTCATCCATGAGAGAGGAGTCCTCATGACTTAAATGTTGTCCATTGGGTGTTAAGCTTTTGTTGTCTTCTGACTAGGAAGCATATCCCTTAGACTCATGTGTTCCCAACAGGTGATACTGTTTTAGGAAGTAATGGAGGTGGAGCCTCCCTGAAAGGTCAAGAGGGTGGGCCTTGAGTTTTATAGCCTGGCCTCACTCTCTGTCTGTACTCCGCTTCCGCCATGTGGACACAACATGACCAAATGTCTCCTGCTTCTGATGCCGTGCCCGCCCCCACCATAATGGGCTATATTCCCTTAAAAATGTAAGTTCCGAAAGAACCCTTCCTGATACAGTTCCCAGTGCGGTTTTGTGGATGAGCGCCTTTAAGCCGCAGCACTCACAGACAACTAACGCACAAGATTAAATAACCTAAGAGATTCGTGGGTCTAGAATTCTGAGAGGTTTGAGCTAAAGATAGATACTTACTGATCACTGGACACCATGGGTTTTGATAAGATTTCCCATGTAAGGGAAAAATACTAATATTTATTAGCTGTTAGAGAGCTAGAGACAGAGCAATGCCCAGGACTTAGTCTTCTGATAGCTGGTACCATCTTGCTGGCCCTCAGCCTACAGAGGTGATGTACCAAAGAGTCACTCATTCTAGAATGCCGTGCCTTGCTGGGTGTGTAGACACTGCGTCCCAAGAGCCAGGTCCAGCTGTCACATGAGTCTGTGTTGGGAGGCCTGTGGAGAGGAGCTAGATTCAGGTCAAGTAGATGGAGTGTGATGTGCTAGACTCAAAAATAACAACCTCCTGGCAGCCCAGAAGTGTGTAACGTGGGACATGGTGGGTAGAGTCCCCTCAGCACCAGAAAACATAGAGAACAGGACTAGAGCGCTGGGTCAGTGGATAACATGATTGTTTGACAAGGTCAAGTACCTGGGTTCAAATCCTCGGCACCTATGCTAAAAGCCAGCTACAACAGTATGAGTCCGGAAACCTAGCTATGGAGGATGGAGGCAGAGGATGGAGACCAGCTTGCTGGCCAGCTTCATCGGAGCAGTAGCTCCGATGTCAGTGAAAGCCCTTGTCTCAACAGAATAAAGTGGAGGATGATGGAGAACAACACAGATGTCAACTACTGGCCTTCACATCTGCCTGCACAGGTGAGCACACCTGCATAATACAAATACACACACACACACACACACACACACACACACACACACACACACGGAACCTTTGCTGTGGATGGTGTGGAGGCATCTTTACCATTGTCTTGGAAGATCACACACACACACACACACACACACACACACACACACACACACACGGAACCCTTGCTGTGGATGGCGTGGAGGCATCTTTACCATTGTCTTGGAAGATCTTTATTGCAGCGAGTGTCTCCGCTCTGTTCTTGGGCCCCTAGCATCCCTCCGCGCCCTTCCTTGTGTTGCATCAGGAAACGTGGGGCTTCCTGGTGCACAAGAAAAGGAACTGCTCAGACATCTGGCTGACTGTGTCATTGCCGCCCACACGGCAGAGGAGGGGTGATGCCTTGGAAACAAGGCATGGAGGACCGCAGGCTCCTCTCCTCCTGGCCACGTGTCAGAGCTGTTCTAGGGGACTCGGGGCTGGTTGCTTTGCTCCCACTCATTCCTTCCACTTCCTCTGACCTTGAGCTCCCCATTTCCCAGTCAGATAGCTAATGATCTGTTTTAAAAATGACAATGGGAAGCCATTTCCCACCCGATGGGATGTTAGAGGTGACTCCTTTTCTGACATAAGTCATCACTGATGGGTTTCTAAGATCTAAACTTTTGAGTATTGAATCTTTCTGAATCAGAGTTCTGCCCTTTAGATTGCCCTGCTGGGCATTGCGCCGCTAAGAAGTTTCAGGTGAATAGAACTTGAAGAAAAATAGATCTCTGAGGATGACTTAAATGTACCTGGTTCTCTTGGAGGGGCTCCTGCCTCTCCACATAATGGCCAGGCTAGTTTCTAGCATGCCAGGAATCCAGTGACTGCTGTTAGTTCCACCTTATTAGTTTCCAGAATGTTCTATCTCTCTCTTTCTCTCTCCTCTGTTATATTTATAAGCCAGGACGCAACTCATCCAGAAGGGTCCCGGGTACTTTGTGGTCCAAAAGGGCACAGAGAATTCTCTCCCCAGGGCTATAGAGAATATCATTATTCTCTGTGTCGTTACAGTGGGGTCTGGATAAGGACTATGCTTACCCAAGGAAGCAGCAAGGACAGGAAATGTGTGCTGAAACCAGAAGAGAGTGAGAGAAGGCAGGACAGACATCCTTTCCAGAAACCCCTCTGTGTGTGTGAAGGAAGACAAGTACCTCCACCTAGCAAAGAGGGCCTCACTACCCCCAGATTCCCTGAGGTCACCCTGTAGTTGGAAGATTACCAGGAAAAACAGAATCTCCAGTGTGGCTCCGGGTGACATTTTTGGAAAGAGGAGAGCTTTGAAACAGATAAACTGGGGTTTGAAGCCTACCTCCTCTTCTTATTCACTGTGTTATTGTGGGCACATTAAACGGCCTTTTTCTGAGCTTCTGTCTTCTCATTTGTAAGCATAAGAACTGACTTTCATGGGGCCTTAAGTGGGAGGGACTGAGCTAAGTGCTTTGCGAGCTTTAACTGAGTACATTTTCACTGTGGATCTCAAGGTACAGTCAAACAGCTTTCCCCATTTCATTGTTTTGATCAAAATACCCCTGCACTTGGGAAAGAAACTAGAAAGAGAAGACGCAGTCCACACTGGACGTCCCTCTAGGGCTAGGGTGTAGGCATTCCCAACAGTAATGGAAGAGCTCATCCTGACCTTGGCAGAGGCAGGATGAAATACATCTCTACAACTGTCACTGTTCATGCTACTGGCACACTGGGCACTGTCCATGCTAACTAAACCGAAAGTCCCTTAAAGGTGTGAAGATTTTTTTTTCTTATCTCTGAATCTTCAAGACTTTCTATAATGCCTGGCATGTGTCTGGTGCTCAAGGATAGAAGCAGAACAGACGAATAAATGCATGCATGCTTTGGCACACCTGATGAGCAATGTTTAGACCTCTGCTGTCTCTAGAGTTCTAGTCCTCAGCTCAGCATCCATGGAACTCTGGACAAGTCATTTCCTTTCATTGGTTCCCTCGTTTCCTGCCCTGAAGATTGATGGCGTAGGAATGGATGGTGTCTATGGATTTTTAAGGCTGTAGTTTTTGTTTTATTGGTTCTCTGTGAATCTCATACAGTGTATTTTTATTAAGTACATGCTCTTCCTCCAACGTCTCTCAGATCCACTCCCTTCCCTACCCACCAAGCTTTATTTCTTTTCTTTTCCTTTTAATTTGTTTGTTTGTATTTAACTCCTCAAATCCGATCTGTGCTACCCATGATCTCTTGAGTGTGCGGCCATCCATGGCATCATGATCAACCTACCATGCACCCACATCTTTAAAGAAAGCAGACTTTTCCCCCTCTCCCAGCAGACACAAATCGCCAGTGGCTTCTCAAGTAGGGATGGGACTTAGTGCCCACCTCCACTATACTGATACTTTTTTTAAAAAGATTTATTGCTTTATTATTATGTATACAGTATTCTGCTTGCATGTACACCTACAGACCAGAAGAGGGCACCAAATCCCGTTATAGATGGCTGTGAGCCACCATGTGGTTGCTGGGAATTGAACTCAGGACCTTTGGAAGAGCAGGCAGTGCTCTTAACCTCTGAGCCATCTCTCCAGCCCACCACGCTGATACTTTGCCTTGAATATGTGCGGGTCTTCTGCATGTTGTTGCAGCCAAAGTGACTTCAAATGTGCCTACTCTTCTGTTATAGCCAGGAAACACTGTTTCCTTGGCATCATTCACCACCTCCAGTTCTTACAGTCCCTGGGCCCTGGGGGATGGAGTGTAATAAAGATGTCTCATGTAGGGCTGATGGGTCCACAGTCCGTCTCTCTCTCTCTCTCTCTCTCTCTCTCTCTCTCTCTCTCTCTCTCTCCCCCCCCCTCTCTCTCATTCTCTTCACCTTAGCCAGCTGTTGTTCTCTGTGTTGATTGCTACTACTTACTGCAAATAAAAGCTCCTTTTGGGAGGGTTGAAAGCTGCACTCAATCTATTGGTATAATGATAAGCCATTAAGGAGTCACCTTAATATCATGTTCACTTAGAGTAATCGCATCATTGCGGGTTTCATCTTGTGGGGCAGGTTTTCGTCCAGTCAGAAGATTGCTGATTACTCCCCTGACATTCATGCCACTGTTGCACCAATAGGCATGTCAAGCCAGTTATTAGTGTAGCTCACACGGTTCACAGATAAGGTTGACGATCACTCTTCTCCTCCAAGAGTATTCATAGCGCTTTGCAGCGCCATGGATGGTAGCTAATGGGGATAAGTCATCCTGGTCAGTACCAGCTTTATTTCTCTACGACTAAAGCTGTGATACCTTCTGCAATAGGGATTCTGGGGGGTACCTAATAGTTGTGGCAATATCCTATAACATTTGGGGGTCCATAGAGGTCTCACTAGCCGGTGACTCCAAAAGAGGGAACCCACTTCTGGTTTTGGGATCTTTATTTGTCAGCCTGTGGTATCTGATAGGAGCATAGCTACTCCATTTTCAGGCAGTACCACTTAATATCTTCTTTTTAACTTGTGTGTGTGTATATATATATATATATATATATATATATATATATATATATATATATTAGAAAGCTTCTACAGTAGTTGGTGTCCATATGACTTTTTCAAAAGGCCTTTGGCTTTAGCCATTTCTCCCTGTGTTCCTTCCTCTACCCTGCCCTCCAATCCCCCTCCCTATTTAGTCCTTCCTGTTCCGGGATTCCCTTTTACCCCTTTATATAACTGTGTTCTATCTGTGTTTCCTTGAAAGTGCCCACCATGGTCCCTGACTAATTTTCTGACCTCTATGGGTATTCTGAATGTAACACATTTGTCTGGAGATTCAAAGCTAACATTCACAAATTAAAAAGAACATCATCTACACAGTGGTGGGTTTTGACATCCACACTTGTCGAGTAGCCCCGTGGCCTGTGCATTTCTTCCTCTTTGATCAGCGGGCAGCATAAATTTAGTCAGAGCAAGTGAAAAGGGTCACAGAAGATACATCTGTCCAGTCGTTATGCCACAACGTGGACCAACCAATCCTGCCTTAGTTCCTGCTGTGTGTGCATCCCTGCTCAGAAATGTGGAGCATTCAAGGACAACTAAAGATGCACATTCAGTTGTAGCATCAGCATCAAGAGAGAGTCAATCCATCATGTTCTGTGTTTTCACAGACAAAAAAAAAAATAGTAGCATCTGGGTAACTGTGGGAATACAGTCCTGAAAGAGCTGGTATTTGAAGGGACCGGGAGAATAGTTTGCATTTGAGCAACTAGATTTGAGGAAGGCATGGGTCAGAAAGGCCATGTCTGAACACAGGCTAAGGGAAAGTGGTGCTCTTGTAGAGGAACCAGGTTCAGTCCTCAGCACCCACGTGTCATCTAAACAACTGGCTGTAAACTCCCATTCCAGAGGTGATGCCTTCTTTTGGCATCCAGTGGTGCTGAGCATGCAACACAGACAAACAGGCAGACATCAACTCTTGCACATAAAATAAGTAAAAATTTTTAAGAAAGAAAGTTCATGCCAGAGCATAGCTTGCAGGGACAGTCCAGGGCACCACTGGCTAAGGCCTTGAATGACAGAATAAGGAGCTTATTACAGCGGACAGTGAGGTGATATTGAGGGTTTGTAAGCAAAGAAGTGACCACAGAATGACCATTGAAAATTTCCCTTTAGCATCATGGTTATCTGCAGAGTAGCCAAAGAAAGTAGCCGTAAGGGTCAGAGAGTTAGTCCAGCTGGTAAAATGCTTGCCATGCAAGCATGGGGACCTGTGCTTGATTCTCAGCACGAATGTAATAAATGCTTACGTGGCACTGCGTATGTAACCCAATTGCTGGGAGGCAAAGACCAAAGGGATCTCTGAGCCTAAGCTGGCCAGCCAGTCTAGCCAAATCAGTGCATCCCGGATCTAGTGAGAGATCCCGTGTCCACAAAGAGGATTGAGAATAATTGATGAAGACACCCAACATCAACCTCTGGCCTCCCTATGCATGGGTATACCTATGCACACGGCTGCACATGCATATGCACACACACACCACATACACACACACATTTATACACCAAAGAAAAGCTTAAGAGAAGAAGAAGAAGAAGAAGAAGAAGAAGAAGAAGAAGAAGAAGAAGAAAGAGATGGAAACCGAGGATTCCCATGACAAAGGTCTAGGTCAGCAATGAGAAGAAGCTTAGCTGGAGTGACAGCATTTTCCTAAGGAGCTAGATAGATGCAAACCCAGAGGTATCATGAGAGTGAATCCCCTGTGATATGGTACATGACTGTACGAAGTCCAAGCGTGGCCTCTCGGCTACCCCTAAGACCGTGGTCTTAGCTGGCTGGCTGCTTGGCCGATGGGAAGGCATGTGCATGAAGTGGAGGCCGGTGAAGGAAGGCTGCAGAGGATAAGTGCACCGTGGGTCGTGTGCAGTGTCAAGGGCTGGCCCTGTAGGTCAGATTCAAACTAGGTTGTCAGTGCACACCCACTATGCCCAAACCCTGTAGGAAGTGCCTTCACTGCACTGGCCCGTGGACTCGTTGTAGTGTGCCCTACGTACATACACTGACATTGAAGAGTCAGGCGGGCATTGCTATTCTTCCAGGCACAGGAGACTGTGAGTCTGTGATCCTGTGATTCCAGTCTGCTTACCAAACGATGTTCTGTTTCATCAGAGGAAGTCAAAACCCTGCCTTGTTTCAGTGGAAACAAACAAACCACTGTCATTTCTAATGTTGTAGCTCAATTTCATGTGCTCTTACGAGTTGTCCAGACCCATTCTACAAGGCGGCTTTTACGCTCCACTGCTCTGCCCTCAGTACAGGTGCTCCGTTTGCTCAAATTCTGGCGTCCCACACCCTTTGGATTCCCGAAGCCTGTTTCCTTCAGTCATTACAGCAGTGAAACCAGGGAGGTCAGTGTTATTGGCAGGTGCTGTGGGAATGTGGCCTGCTTTCCTCTACAGTTAAGGGGGGGTGGTTCCAGAATGGCGAAAAAAGTGACGCCAAACTCTTAATGTCCCCAGCTAAGACTCTTCAGGACCCCACAGCACTTGCTCAGAACTGACCTTTCAACCATGTCTCTCCACTTTCTGTTCATCCACTGTGTCTGTGGAGTATCCCACCTCTGGACTGCGCACTTCATGGGCACAGGAAGAGCGATGTGACAGTTCAGATGCACCTATGATATGTCAGACTTGGGACCTGGCCATTTGCTTGTTCGTTTAATTCCTGAAATATCCTGGTGGAGAAAGGAGTTATCTACCACCCTCCTTTTCCAGATGAAGAAACTGGAGATTTGGAGAGTCAAGTCAGTTTTTATATAAAGAGCCACTATAAGTTACAATGCTTAAGAATTACTGTTGAGTTCTTTGTCCGAGGCCTTAAGGCATGCAATTTGCAGTCTAGGTTGCATACAGCTGGTGGCGTAGCTGCCTAACCTCAAGGTGTCACACACTCATGGCAGAAACAAGGCAAGTGTTACAACAGTGTGAAGTCATTTATAGCTTCCTTTATTTCCTTGACCTTACCATAGTCCCACACAGAGCTTAGAATCGCTCAATTAGCCCCCAACAAGTACCTATTGAGAAAATGGCTGATTGGATAGGTGGATAGATGGATGAATGTCGACTTAAAAACTAACCTGTGGACCAAAAATCTTCAGTGGATCAGTCTTTAGTTGAAGAGGTAGATCTCTCATTGCTCTGTGCACATGCTTGTGTGTGTGTGTGTGTGTGTGTGTGTGTGGTGTGTGGTGTGTGCGTGTGTGTGTATGTGTGCATATGTGTGTGCATGTGTGGGCATGTGTGGGCATGTGTGTATGTATGTGTGCCTATGTGTGTATGTGTGTGCATGTATGTGTGTATATGTGTGTGTGCATGTGTGTATGTGTGTGTGTGTGGTGTGTGTGTGTGTGCATGTGTGTCTTCTACTACTTATTACTGCCTTGCTCCTCCTTTCCAAACACAGCTGAGGATCACAGCAGCAGAACCTAACAGGGATAGCTTTCTGTCTAGCACTGGGTTTCTTAAGTAGTTAAGAAGGGGTTTGGCCAGAGTGACCTGGTAATTCAGGAACCTAGAAAGAACACACACACACACACACACACACACACACACACACACACACACATACACACACACACAAACCTACGTCAGCCAAACACTGAAGAAGCCCCTGACCAAGGCCGAGCCATTGTGCACATTGCTGTCTCAGACCTCAGTTCCCTTTCAAAAGTGTTGAGACTGGACTAGGCTGAGTCTAAGACCACTGCCAGGGTCTTATGCAATCTGAGCATGGCACAGAAAGACACGAGATGCCAGAGCCACTGAGAGTGCTGAGAGCTCAGCTCCCTGTCTAGAGAGGACCAAGGCTGGTAGGTGAACCTCTGGCGCAGACCTTCTGGCACAGGAAGCAATTTACATGAAGTCCCTCTGAAGGCTTTGCCTTGGAAGAACCTCAGGGCAGTTCCTGAAGCAAGGGGTTCTTGTCCGTGGGTTATAATTCCCAAAGGTCAGTACCAAGAAGCGTGGCAGGAGGTACCCACTCTTTGAGCAAGGCCCAGGACAAGTCAAGAGGAGAGAGGGAAATGCTTAGGTGTTTGTGTGTGCACGCTTGTGCTCACGTGCAGGTAATTTTGAAGATGAGGACAATTTAGTGAGTCCTCTGTCCTCCCAATGGCACCTTCATTTCTGAGACTTGAGCCATGAAGAACTGAGCCAGTGGCTAAGTCCTGTCACATCCAATTACCCCCTGTGATTACTCCCCACTGGGCATCAGTGGGATGGCTGGGGGAGGGGAGAGAGCAAGTGCAGGGAACGCCTAGGAGACCATCAATTCTTCAGGAGCCCAGAGAGGCCCATAAGGCCTGTATCAGCTATGAGCATGCAGCACAGGCTGGTCATGGAGAGAAAGAAGGGAAATAAATGGTGACCAGACACAGTGACAGACTTGGACATACCCCAATCCAGGCCACAGACAGAGCAGAGGCCCACCAGGAACCTCGGCTCTGCCGGAAGTCAGAAGAGGCTGAGGAGTGGCATGACATCCACAGGACATGCACGGCACATGCAAAGAGCTTGTGGCTCTTTGTTATATGACTTTGGGCAAGATACTCAGCCCTCCAGAAAACCCTGTGTCGTGACCTTTAAAGCAAGGTCACATACAGTACCTGCCTGCTGCAAAGAGGCAAGGAAGCTGCCCCTCCCCCATCTCTGCCTGGCATTTTCCTTGAAGATGTCTGTATGGGATGTTTTGACTTGGGTGTGTCCCATTTAGCTCTTTTCCAGAATGCCACTCTCACAGAATGTGGGTGTGGAATGAGAGAGTAGAGGAGAGAGTAGGAATCATTTGGTTTTAGATACCCAGAAGTTATGAATGCTTGATGAAGGTAAGATCCCGATCTCTCCTCTCTCACTGGCAGGAACTGGTTAAGTATATGACATCTAAGAAGTGTCAGCCCCAAGGAACTCAGGGTGACATGGGAAATCTCAGACAGTGGGAAGGGGCTGCAGATGACTATTCAAAAGCCCATGCTAAGACGGAGAGACAGGTCACTCTATAGGAAATGAGGCCACTTCTTGATGGACATGTGAGAAGCAGGTGTGCCTTCTGGAAAGGCTGCCCGTCCCTCCCTCTAGAGGACTACACTGCCACTTCTGTGCCTCTTAAAGTGCCCCACCCCATCTCAGAGCCTGCTCCCAAGTGCTCTCTGTGTACTCAGAAATCCTGCCAGCGATCAAAAACATCAGATTTCCCCTCCATCCAAGTTCCCTCAGGTGCCCCCTTGTGTCTGTACCTTCCTTCACCCCACAAAAGAAAGCACTCTGGGATCAGAATTGTGTGTGGCTAACCTCTTTATCCCTGGGCCAATAGCTAAAAACCAGGCACATGAGAAAGAGTGCCAGTCAGAATCCAGTGTGGAAAATAGAAATATCTATGATCTTTAGTGTATGAGGGGCTCATAGAAGGAAATCTTTGATTGCAAAATTGCTGAAAAGATAAAAAAAAAAAAAAAAGTACAAGCTGTAGTCCAGGTGACTCTTAGAATAAACCACAAAACAGCCTGGGCATCAGCTGCCTGGGAGGCGGGGAGAGAGGTGCTCACTCCTAGCATCTCTTTCCACTTGTCTTCAGGTACCCACAAAACAGCAGTTCGTCCAAGATCAGAAGAGAGCTGAACCAGAGCCATTCCCCAGCATCCAGAACATCAGTGAGGGGGCACAGGCACCTCTAGAGAGAAACAGCCAGGGCACAGCAGGCTTCAGACCACAGCTTAGGGTGGGGAAGGGGCCATGAGGGGCAAGAAGCCAGACAGGCTGTATGTCAGTGGATTTCCAGGTGATAAGTATAGCCTTTGCCTGCCGAGGACTGTTTCCATCTGATGCCACTTGAAAGAAACAGGGGAATCCCCTGAGGAGAGAAGATGCCCGGGGTAATGAGCTTTGTGCAGCATATTGGCAGCAATATGGCTCATTCACCCCAAGTCTCCTCAGGCTGCCAACCAGCTTTTGGGGGCTGGCTGCAGGATTTGTTCTGTGTTGTGCATTCGCTTTGGGAGCCGGTTGCATCTGTGCCCAGCGACGGTAGGCTGTGCTCACACTCCCCAGGGCTCCTCACAAGACTAAGCAATAGAGAACAAGTGACAGGCTTTCCTGACAGCTGTGTTAGGGAAGGGTAAAAGGTTCATCTGTAAAGATACACATCATGGGTTCGAAATCTCCCATCTCTGAGGTTCACTTTTTTGTTGCTGTTTTTGTTTTTGTCTTCGATCTGCGGATGATGATCCTCACCCAGGGGATGTTTGGAAGATGATAGGAAATTGTTTTGTAAACTTCAAAGCTTTCTTCTTTCTTTCTTTCTTTTTGGGGGGTTTGGTTTTTTGGTTTTGTTTTTGGTTTTGGTTTGGTTTGGTTTGGTTTTTTGTTCTTGTTTTTGTTTGTTTGTTTTTGTTTTTCGAGACAGGGTTTCTCTGTGTAGGCATGGCTGTCCTGGACTCACTTTGTAGACCAGGCTGGCCTCAAACTCACAGCGATTCACCTGCCTCTGCCTCCTGAGTGCTGAGATTAAAGGTGTGCACCACCACGCCCAGCCTCAAAGCTCTTTTAAATGTTTCTTTTTCTTGAGAAGGGTTAAGTGGGATTGTCAACTCTGGACACCCCAGAACAGCAGCAGGAATCACCCTTCACAGAGAGTATTCCTTGGAGCCAGAGGCATTGTAGGCGCGCAGGGACAGCCTTATCCAGTTTGCCCACACCCGGGAAGCACATGCTGTTTCTAGCCTCAGTTTGTAGGTGAGGAATTCGAGGAAATTAAGTCAGTCATCCAAATCACACAGCTAAAAGTCGGGGTGACCCCAGAGACCCGTCTCTTAGCACTCAGTGAGAAACAACAGTCTTTGCTTCATAATGAGAGCACTGGAGACGAAGTAGCAAAATACAGCCGTTTATCGTATTAACTTACCTCCGTATTTGGGGGGCTAGGGGGTGATAATCAGGAGGGAACAATCTCATGTGTTATCTAGCTCTTTTCTTTCCTCTCTCTTGTGTTTGTCTTCCTCTCAGCAAAAACCACATGTAGGTTCATCTCTGCATTTTATATCCTCTTTAACGTTTGTCAGACACATGCCCTCTAGGGTAAAGTTTGGCCGTGGCCTTTTTCTAAACTTCTAGTTAGGGTGGGAAGGGCTACCTTAGCAGAGTTTGGATTGGACCAAACTAGCAGGTGTGAAAGGTGTGTGTGTGTGTGTGTGTGTGTGTGTGTGTTGTTCTTGGTTCATTAGTGACTAGACCTGGCTTGAGGTTACAAGCAATCAGATTTGAGTTCTAACACACTCTATGTATCTGCTTAGGTGTCACCGTTGGGAGGCTTGGGGGGGAGGGGTGTCACTGGCTCTATGGTGGGAAACTTCAAGACACCTTTGTTAGAATCTGCGGCCCTCAACAGAGGGACCGGAGCTGGACTAGGTAGGTAATACAGTGAGAAGCAGCCCTGGACAAGTAATTAGGAGAAATAGTTTAGGGACCACCACGTCTGATCTCTGACTTTAGATCCTGTGGATCTCTGTTTCACCACCTATAAAACAAGGGAAAGAGGAAAGATTTACTTGGGAAAGTGTTCTGCTTTGCCTGGAATCACTATGATAAAAACCATGACCAAAAGCTGCCTGGGGGTGTGGTTCTTTAGCTTTCTGTCCACCGTGAAAGGGAGTGAGGGCAGTAAGTTAAGGCAGGAACCTGGAGGCAGAAACTGAGGCAGAGACCACAGAGGAACACTGCTTACTAACCTCCTCTCCATAGCTTGCTTCCTTGCTGCTGCTGCTGCTGCTTCTGCTTCTTCTTCTTCTTCTTCTTCTTCTTCTTCTTCTTCTTCTTCTTCTTCTTCTTCTTCTTCTTCTTCTT
>OU015746.1:38694268-38709851 GCA_907169655.1 Acomys percivali
GTGTGTGTGTGTGTGTGTGTGTGTGTGTGTGTGTGTGTGTGTGTGTGTGTGTGTGTGTTGCATGTCCTAAAGTATTTGGGTCTCCTAGATTTTTCTTCAGTAATCAAAGGAACACTCCTCCCATCTACCACTTCCCTTCAATAGACTCCGGTTAACGTAACCTCATCTAGCCTGAGGTATTCTCTGTTCCTGTTTCAAATGCAGAACCAAGACAGTGAAGCGCATTTTCAGAATGGGGAGAGCCGTCCTTTGAGAGGCATCAGAAGGCAAAACAAAACAGATGCAATGAGAAACAAAACTGACACCTCAGTTGACACTAGCGTGGGAGGGCTCCCCAGGCTGAGTTTGTGGGACATGGTTTCCTAAGCCTTGGCAGTGACTGCATTCATAAAAGCCCCTAAGAAGGTGCCTTTAGTTTTGTGCTTCTCGTGTAGGCTCCTAAGTCCTTCCAGATGCTGCCTCTTTCTTGATTTTTTCCTGTGTAGACCTCAGCTACTCTTTGGAACCCAACCAGATGGAAGTCAGAGTACAGGAGAGCAGGACATGAGTGTGATGTAGTTTTCTTGGCAGGAAAGTCTTCTCCGAGCTCCAGGTGTGTGATCTGGCCACAGCATCTCTCTTGCTTCCCCTGCACTGAAAACTCTTAACTGAGATCTCGGTTCTGGCTATTTGGCCCTGAGCCAGATAGGAGCCCACTGTGGGAGATAGGTGTGCTGAACGTCACCTGTTCAGAGCCTGGATGTCCCCTTGCACTCAGAAGCTCTGGAGCCACCCTGATGGGTTCCAAACTGCACCTCTGCCACCTCCCAATTTCCTTCAGTTTCCTCATCTGAAGCATGGGCAAATGAATCGATTAGGTGAAGGTGCTGCACTCAGAGTACCAAACTAAGAATCCAGCCAAGATGGTATTCATTCATTCATTCATTCATTCATTCATTCATTCTAGTCACCTAGATGGCATCTCTCGCCCTCTTTCCTCACCCGTGACATCCAGGGACTTGCCACTGGCTCCAAGAAGGAGGCTTGGAGCTGAGCTCCCTGTACCCATTTCTGTCACGAAGTGTAGCACTTGCCGGAGGCCATTGAGGAAATCTTTGGGACTAAATTAGAATCTGCTCAAGTGACTAAGACAGAGAGTGCTGAGAGGAGAGTTTGCTTCAACGGTGTGGCTCGTTGTGAACATTTCCACCTCCGCCGGCTGTAGGTGTCCACCAGCTGTGCCTCTGGGCTGGTGCTGTCAGTGGGCAAAGGGCTCTGCTGAGCGTGGCTTCGTACTCACTGAGACCCAATTCCTGGAGACCAGGTCTGTCAACAACAACAACCAAAAAAATAAATAAATAAATCAAGGAGATTTCTGGGGAAGTGGCTCAGGCAACTGTGCCCGCTGCACAAGCATGGAGGACAAAAACTCTCTTCTTGGTGTGTGAGTTGCATAAGCTTGAAGTGTTTACTATACCTAACCTATTGGGCATTCAAACTCATCCCAGCCTACCTTAAAGATAAGCAGAATATTCCCAAAAGCTTATAATGAAGCATGGGGTAGTTCATCCAATGCATTGAATGCCTACATTCACGCACAGACAATAGAGGTAACTGTAGCATGCTGGTGACCCTCATGATCATACCCGAGAGCTCAGACTTGACTGTTGCTGCCGAGCTTTACCAGGCAGCACTGCACTGTGTACTAGCAGCCCAGTAATAGGTGAAAGTTCAGGATTTGAAGTGCGTCTCTCTACCAGCTGCTTACCAACGCCGCCAAGTCGGGGGCGTTTGTACTTTGGTACTGGTCAGAGGGGAATGGCCACCGTGCATGAGCCACCACTCTGTACCAGTCGCTCAACTCCATGCCATTGATAGCTTCACGAGTTCGGGACCTGCCTCCATTTTTATGAATGGAGAACTTGAGATTGGACAAGTGTTAGATTATATAAACAGAGATCACTAAAATCTAAGGAATGTAGTATGTGTTTGTTAGATGCCTGAAGATGCAAACGGTGGTGATTGGTCCCAGGGGTTAGGAATTACTAATTTCTAGGGCTGGGGAAGGAAAGAGATGAAGTGGCACCACCCATGTGAAGTGAGGAGGTGCTGCTGGGTGGGTGCTGAGAAAATGAGGCAGGCAGGAAGGTGCTGCTCAGAACCTGGGAGGGGACCCACGGAGGAGAGGCAGAGTTTACTGGCTCTGCTGTGGTGCTGGAGGAGACAAAAGAGCTAAAAGATTCTACAGATGCAGACTGGAGCTCGGAAATGGTTAAGTGATGGTCCACTCTCCAGTCTCCTCCAAGGCCATCCCAACATGCCAGTCACCTGCAAGACTCACCTTCACAATCTGGCTGGCAAAGTTCTCAGAGAAGAAATGGTAAAGGTGGGCTTGAAGCTGGGTCAGGACGCCTAAGA
This sequence comes from Acomys percivali, assembly GCA_907169655.1. Classification (NCBI taxonomy): domain Eukaryota; kingdom Metazoa; phylum Chordata; class Mammalia; order Rodentia; family Muridae; genus Acomys; species Acomys percivali. Next base: position 38,696,666 of record OU015746.1, read on the forward strand.
GGAAACCCTGGATATCCCATATATGAATCTATTCCTCTTTTTGTGTCTCACTAGACCCCATTAATTATTCTTTCTGCCCGTCACCGATTCCTGTGAGCATCTTGATTTATACATGAAAATGGATGAGAAAACCCCTGTGCCCTGGGGTTCAGAAAGCACCCCACCCACAGCCTCAGAACCATGAGCAGCGAAACATGTGAGCACACAAACTCAAGCTCGCTATCTGTGAAAGGCAAATGCTGTATCCCCTATCCCAGGCCCTTAATAGTCCTGGCTAGCAGGGAGCTCCCAGATTAACAGCAACTGAGAGGCAATGGTAGAGGTCCCTCCCGTGTTTTCAGGGCCCTGCCACAGTTATTTTCAGGGGTGAGTTTTGTACAAGGCTCCTCAATATACATCCTAGAGTTGACACCCACACAGTGAATGGCTCAGCTTCCCAGGTTCTGTGAGGCAGAGTCAGTATGCACCTCCTCCTGTGGTCATGCCCCAACCTTCTTCAGGCAGCTTCTCTGAGGTCCACACTGGTGGGCTAGCTTGGATCCACACACTGTTCACCAATGTGTCGTCACAGTTTCTGTCATCCTGACTGCTAAAGCTCTGCTGCTGAAATGAAAACTCTTGTGCTTAAGAGAAAACAAATCCATGCTGGCTTGGGCAAAAGGGGAACACTTAGTAAAAGACATGAGGGGGTCTTTCCGGGTTCAAATGCTGTTGAGCTCTCTTAAAGAGTTGAAAGGTGTCAGGGGATGCAAGAAAAGTATTGCATTTGCTTTTACTGTTTCTAGACTTCCTCCTCCTCCTCCTCCTCCTCCTCCTCCTCTTCCTCCTCCTCCTCTTCCTCCTCCTCCTCCTCTCCCCATTTATTTTAGCCCTCTTCTGCCTTCACTGCACAGGGGCATGACTGAGCCAACAGCACGCCTGATGTTACCAAAAAGGTACTGAGTTCTTCCAAATTCATTCTGGAAAAGTCCCATGAAGAAAGCTTGTCCCTCTAGGGTGTCCACCCTGGGGCAGTCACCTACACCAAGAGGGCGAGTTCTTTGCAGGCAGTTCCTAGAAAATGAGAGCAGGTTCTGGGAAGAGAGAGCAGCTTGTGGGGCCATGTGATCACAGGTCTCCTCCACTTCACTAAATGGTGCATTAAGGAAGGCATTCCCGATGTTGGCAGTGCTTTGTGGCTATGTTTCTAATATTAGTCGCGGTGCATCCAACTGTTGTTGGACATTTCTCTTTTTTTAAGATCTTGGCCTTTCTATGGAATTTTACTTTGAAGTCAGCAAAATAAACCTTGTGAATTTTAATTGGAACGTCTGTTTTTATTTGCTGTACCGCATGTTTGATTTTTACATATGCCTCTGCAAACATCTGTATAATATACTTTATGAGGCAAAATTCTTACTGCCTTTAAACACTAATGTGATCTTATAGTAAAGACTTAACCTAGGAACTTGAAAGCCATCGACTATCGTGTATTCTGAATCTTGGTGTCCTAATTCATTTTTAAGAAGTTTTATTAATTTGTTTTGTTTTGTTTTGTTTTGTTTTGTTTTGTTTTGTTTTTCGAGCCTTGGCTGTCTTGGACGCACTTTGTAGACCAGGCTGGCCTCGAACTCAGCGATCTGCCTGCCTCTGCTTCCCGAGTGCTGGGATTAAAGGCGTGTGCCACCACACCCCGCATTTAAATTTTTTCATACAATATTTTTCCCTTTTTCCAACTCTCTCAGCTCTTCCCTACCTACCTACCCACCCAACTTTATGTTCTCTAAGTAAACAAGAAAGATAACTTAATCAAAACAAACTGAAAAAAAAAGAGCATCAATAAGAGAAAAAATACCAAAACAAAACAGAAAATGCGCGCGCGTGCGCACACACACACACACACACACACACACACACACACACACACACAAAATGGAGTCCATTTTGTGTTGGCCAACTAGTCGTGGGAATGGGTCTTGCCCTAGATAGAGTGTGGTTGCTACACCCAGTAACACCCCACAGGACAAAACTAATTCTCTCTCAGCCTGTATCACTTACAAATAGCTTCCTGGTCACAGATGAGACTTTGTGTCCACATCCCTTTCTAGGTGCCTGGATTTTGTCTGGTTTGAATCTGTGCACTGCCATCACAGTCTCTGTGAGTTCATGTGTACCAGCTCTGCTGGGTCCAAAAGACACTATTTATTTGAAGTCATCCAGCACCTCTGACTCTTACCATCTTTCTATCTCCGCCTCTTCTGTATAGATCGCTGACCCTTGAGAGGAGGGGTCTGATGAAGACCCCCCATTTCAGGCTGGGTCTGTTAATTCTCATCTACTACAAGGAGAAACTTATTCCGACAAGAGTTGAGCAAGGCACTGATCTATTCTGACAGCAGCATGTTTTCAGGGGCCACTTTACTACTGTGTTTCTTTAGAAGAAGAAGAGGAGCCGGTTTTCCCTGAGGCCTATGACTATCAAGTCTCAGGTTTGGGTCACTTTAGCAGCGTCAGGTACAGGGTCCATTTCATGGAATGGGCCTTCATTTCCATCAATAAGTGGTTTGTTGGACGTTTCTTTGTGCCTAGGTTTTCTCCACAGTTACGTTAATTTCTTTTAGTATATATTCCCAGGTATGGAATAGTAACGTTGAATTTAAGGGATTAAAAAAATCGTATTATCCAAATACTATTACTGATTTTGCTACTGTTCCTATGGGAACTATTTTGTCTGTTGCTAGGAAATTAGTAGAAGACTGAGCAGTGTAGACCAATAAAACACTGTGAAGACTAATGGTCTTCAGATAACCTTTAACTGGCTCTGTGACCTTGAACAAGTTGTTCAGTACTCTGGCCATTCTCTGTACTCCTCCAAATAGGGATAATCACAGTTTTTCTAACTGAATTATCTTGAGAACAAGGGACCATATATGAAAAGCAAAAGTAATTCTTGCAATTTTGGCACCTGACAAGCCCTCAATAAACTGCCATTTTAAAAGTGTATTTCAAGCATATTTAAAGAAGATAATAACCACCTTTTATCATGAGATTAATAGTGTTCAAAATGGTTAATTCTTAGCCATATAGAATGCAAATGACCTTGACACAACCCATTTCCAGCTTGTGGCGCCTTTCAAATGGGGTCCATTAGAAATATCTAAATTTCAAGATATTGGCATTTCACCTGCTCAGTCAGCATTCAGGAAGAAGGGAAAGTGTAAATGACCTCCACTCTGCAACCTAAATCCGGACCATAAGATAGCAAGCTGGAGCCTCCAAAGGCCCAGAAAATAGGCAGAACTGAAAATTTCCTCCAAGATAGGCTCACTCTACTCCATTCTCCTCCCATCCCATCACCAGTCTTTTCGATGAGCCTTCTGAGTTCTCTGTGGAAAAAGACAAAGAACAACCAGGGAGCTCTGGGATGCAGAAAGGCACCAGGCCTATTGTCCAGGACCATGGACAGTGATGGGCACGCACAGCCTGAGCTTTTACCCTAGCAACACCAAGGGTTCCAGTCCACTGTCTATATAAATGGTCTCCAGCCCAGGAAACATTGTCACAGACACCACAATTCATTGTCAGTGCTTTAAGATGTATGACAAGTGGTATGTTTTCCCTCGTGAGACACAAAGGAAGTGGTCAGTAGGGGGATGTGACCATCAAACTGAGTCTTGCAAAGTAGAGTCATGTGATCTAGGGAGGGGCTGTACATTCTGGGCAAAGGAAGCTCCTGTTCAAAGACACACACACACACACACACACACACACACACACACCCTCTCTGATCTCCCTTCTCCCTGTTCTCTCTATAGAAACAGCCTGCTCTGCATCTCTGACGACTTCTGCCTAGGCATGCATTGACCCACCATAGTCCATATTCCTGGGGGCAGGAGTTTAATCCTCTGTGAGAGGACAGAGATAGCCTTTGAAGGTAGAGAATGGATCCATAACCGTTCAGAGGAAGCTGGGCGATAAGAGTGGATTCATCTCAGCATGCTGGCTCTTTACTCTCTCCATCTGAGTCTCTTTTAGGACAACTGAATTCTCTAGGTAGAAATTTTGCCTCTAGGTTCCATGGAGCTTCCAGTTAATGAGATGGGTGTTCCAGACATCTGAGTGCATTCTCAGCCTACTTTTGGAGTCCTCACTTTATCACATCAGCCCTTCCATTCCCAAGAGTAACCTTGCCGCTCACATGGTCACTAACTCGTTTTTTATTAGTTAAGTCAGTTCTTTGATAATTTCATACGTGTGTATGCTGCATCCTGGTTTCTCTCTTCCTGCTGCCTTCTCTTATTACCCCACACACACTCTTACTAACCCCACCACCACCTGACAGTTTCACAGACCCATGGCCTTACAGCTCCTGCAGTTTAAACAGGGCCATGCCTGTTTAACGTTGGATTGGAACTATTCACTGGAGCCCGGCGGGCTCACCAGTGGGTACATAACTGAAGGCAACAGCTTTCCCTTTCCTTGAATATAAGTTTAGGAGTAAGGGGCAGAGCCCTGTGCTCCTCTGCGGTCCCTGCCAGGCTTTTTATGGATTCATCTGTGCAGACCCGGTGTGGTTATCTGCAGCTGTTGAGAGTTCTTGACTGCAATGGCTCTTTGTTATCTCAATGGTTGGCATCCTGCAGCCCTTCTCTTTATCTTCTGGCTCTTACACTCTCCATCTGCTCCTCTACAATGTTACCTGAACCTTGGTGATATCAATACCATGTTTTATGTCACTTATTCTCAGTACCTAATTCACTGCAAGGAGAGAGATTTAAGACTGGGTGATTAACTGTATATGGATATAAATAACATAGTAAGAAGGAAGTTCAATGCTGTACTAATTTATCTAAACAACAAAAGTAAGTCCCCACCTCCCATGGTCTATGATGTTCGCTGTCATGGGCTTTTAAGTGAATCTGACGTACCAGTTATAGACTCTTTTCTGTGGCGTCAACCCCAAATTCAATAAAAATGCAGCTGGTTGCCCCTGTGGGCATGTCTTTCTTAGCAGGCTGGTATCACAGTTCACAGTAAAAGTGAACCACTGATGTTCACCTCCAGATACAACTAAAGCAAGTGCTATACAGCATGCTGAAGAGGCCATGGTGATGGGGGGAGGAGTCTGGCACAGTAGCAGGGGCTGGAGGGTTTGAGCACACAGAATCTACAGTCCAATGAAAGAGCTAGATACTTGTCAAATAATCCTACACTCAACAAATATATGCCATGGAAGTCTATAGACATACACTTTTATTTTGGTGATACATTGATGTCTTTTGTTTATACTACATACGTTCATCTAGGAGTCCAGGATTCATGAGCACTCTGCACAATTGCAGACCAAAGTAGAAAAATCCCAGGTCAGGAATGACTGAGGTTTAGTGTGAGTGAGAGCTTTGTCCACTGAAGCATGGTTAGATAACAGCAGAGCTGGGAGAAGTCTAGCTTCTTGCTTCCTTCTAACTCTTGCCCTCAAGCTCTGAATATAAATTAATGAACAAAAGTAGAAGCTCATGAAGTAGGAATTACATCTTCTGAGAGCTATAAGCACACTGCTGCCAAGACCCCCCTTTCCTTGGTCCAGGAGCCTGATGCTTCTCTGTCCCTTCTCTTCAGAGGGGGTGGGCCTGACTCCAATCTCAAGGGTTTTGGCCAATTCTGCAGTCACAGCTCTGATACCAGCCTTTCTCTAGGGCTCAGCTTAAATCATGGGTGTTTGCTCTGCGCTGGAAGGAATGGAGGCCGCTGAGTGAGCATTTAGCAGGGCTTTTTTATGGTGCTTTTTTTGTGTGTGCCAGGAAACCTACCCCTCCTTCCCCCTCTCTGGTTTTCTCCCTGAGTAGGATATAAATTATCTTAACTATCTTTACTTAAAAGCCAACAACTTTTTTTTCTTCCCCTGCTTACAAAGCAAAGGGCAGAACCCCCACAGTGAGAAGAGCCTTAGAGAGGAGTGGAAGAGACATTCCAGACAGTCTCTGGGACAAAGGTCACAATAGTTTTAACCCTTAGGGAGAACATCCTAAGTCTGATGGTAGAGATATATTTTCCCAGAAAATGTAGTGTTTCCATTGCTCTTCTCTCCCTGCTATGACAAAATACCCGACAAAGCAACTTGAAGGGTTTCTTAAGCTGGGCGCAGTGGTGGTGCACGCCTTTAATCCCAGCACTCGGGGAGGCAGAGGCAGGTGGATCTCTGTGAGTTCGAGGCCAGCCTGGTCTACAAAGTGAGTCCAGGACAGCCAAGGCTACACAGAGAGATCCTGTCTCGGAAAAACCAAAAAAAAAAAAAAAAAAAAGGGTTTCTTTTGGCTCACAGTTGTTTAAGGTGCCATCTATCACGACGGGGGAAACTGTTGTGGCAGGAATGTAGTGAGGTTGGTCACATCACAACTGTTGTCAGCAAGCAAGCAGGAAGACACGAATGATGACGCTCAGCTCGTTCTTAAGCATCATACCTGCTCTAGTGGGGAGAGCACAGTAGAGTCCCAATGTGAGTCCCGGTCCAATGGGAGAGGCACCATCCCAACCCTAGAGGGTTCCAGTCTAATGGGAGAGGGGCATCCTTACCTCAAAGGGGAGGAGTCTCGATCTAGTGAGAGAGCTCCAACTTTGTCATGGATCAGAGGTCAGATGCAGTCCGGTGTGAGAGACGGGTGGCCCTTATTCTCCTCGGACGAAAAGCTGCTACTTCAGAGCTGTGGTCAAGCTCACACAAAGGCCCGCCACTGTAGAGCTCTGCAGGAGGCCACGAGGCTGCTAGATTCAAGCTTCCCCACCTCTGTCTATGCAAAACCTCTCATCACTACATCAACCCTGGTGTCTTCTGGCTCTTTCTCATGGCTGTAACGCATGAGAACCCCACGACACTCTTAGGCATGCCCCTAATAATGACTGCTTCATAGAGGAGTTAATTAAACTTCATTAGCCCTGTATGGGGAGCAGTGGGTCCCCTCATGATAGGCCCTGGGCTCTGGGAGATTCGAATTAAGGTCTTCAGCTGTGGTCAGACTCTTCAAGTCAGGTCTTCACCACAGCAAGTCTCAGGACCCTAGAGTGCAGAGAACCAGCTTTTCTTGGCCTGTACAACACAGGACTCACTTTACTTATGTGAGCTTATTTCCGGCATTACTAACCATAACCCTGAGCTAATTGCTAGAATTCCTATTCCAGAGAGGTGATCGGAGGTTTGAAGGGTAGACAATTTATTGCAAGTCACAAGCTATCAGTAGCAGAGAGTAGTCATACGTTATTAGTCAATTCCAAAGCTCTTATTTTCCCTATGATAGCATGATGACTTTCTCACATACTCAAAAACTGTCCCCAGGGACAGGGGGTGGGGGGAATATGCTGGGATACTGAACACAGAATGACTCCTCAGTGCATGCTCAGTGGGCCTGAGAAACTAAAGGGAGAGGTGATCTTCCAAGATGAGTGTGTGGGATGCAATAACACAAGCCCACATTTTTTCTTCAGGACCCCTAAGAAACACGTAAGAGGTCCACTTATATATTCCAAGTGACTGGGCCTCATCACAAAATCAATGCCAGACCTTAGGGTCATGTATTTTTGTCACCACCCTAAATGGGCTCCCCCAAAAGATGTTTGAAAATGACCCTCTTTTTAATGCGATGCCCTTCCCAAATGCATACGCATGCCTCATCTCATTTGATCCATACAATGGCCTTTAAAGAAGATTCAGTCTCCGGATGGCAAAGAGCCTTCGTAGGTCCTGGCAGGAGGAGAGGCAGGGATAGCACTGCAGCCTCAACTCCCTGTGGGAGATGCAGGTACTCTTCTAGATACAGCTCAGGGAGAAGTGCTTGGAAATGGGAACTCGAAGCCAGAGCCTGGGGGGGGGGGGGAAACTACAAGAAGGAGCCACTTTAAGTCACAAAGGGCAACGTGGGCAACATAAGTGGCAAGTTAGAAGAGAGTAAAACTGAGGACCAGTGGCCCAAAGGAGAGGCTGTGGAGACATGTCCAAGGTCATCCCTGGAAAGAAAAGATTGTAGAGACCTTGTGCCCAAAACAGTTCTGTGAAGGACAGCCATCAGTGAGTTATTGGATGTGCAAAACAAGAAAACCCTACTTACCAACCCATGACTTGGAAAGTCAAAGAGACAGAATAGACTCAAATGACATTCCTAAGAAACCACACAGACAGCAGAGAGAAGGGAGGTCTGGGGAAGTGACAGGAGCAGCTCCACCTTCACTCTAGTGGTGGGAGAGAGTTGAGCAAAGGCAGAGGGGGCTGGAGGGTAATAACACAGAAAAGCAAGTGAAAGTGTTTCACTGCCAAGAGCAACACCAAGAATGGGTGACATGGCTGGAAACTGGGTGTGAAGGTTAAGTTTTAATTGTTAACTTGACACCGTCTGGGATCATCTGAGAAAGGAGTCGCCATGAGGGACTATGTAGATTGGATTGGCCTGTGGGCGTGTCTAGAAGAGGATTGATTTGATTACATTAGTAGAGGTGGGAAGGCACGCCCACTGTGGGAGGCACCATTCCCTTGGGAGGGTATTCTGATCTGTAAGAGCAGGGAAAGCAAGCTGAACGCAGGCATGCATGTGTTGGCTCTGTTTCTTAACAATTAAACTTTATTATACAACCCAACTAGCTTACACAAGAAGGAAAAAAGGTTAAAGGGACAAAAGAGTGAACCTTCCGGTATCCGTTCCACGGGATGAGTCCTTCGGTGTCTCTCTGGCCCGCGTGATAGTCCAGCCTGTTCGCTTTCTCCACACGCTCTCCCAAAACCCCTGCTGAATCTGTTGTTTTTCTCTTCCCCACCTGCCTGAGTCACATGGGAAGGGCGGTCTCCTTCTCCCGTTGAGGGTCCATTAGGAAAACAATAGCCCAGGTGGGGTTCCCAGGTCTGCTTCCTGAATTCCAGGCCCAGACTGGCTCCTCTCAGTCTATCACAAGGTATTCATGGGGTGCCCCAAGGGTAAAGCCCACCAAGACTGCTTCCACCTGTGACAAAGCTTAATCTTTCCCACATGCATGCATCAACTCATTGCTCGCTGCCTTCATCTGTGGATGGGACGGAATTAGTTGCTTCAAGTTCTCCTCTCCCATGATGCTTATACTCTACAACTATGAACCCAAATAAACCCTTTCTCCATTAAAAAAAAAAAGATTTATTTATTATTATGTATGTAGTGCTCTGCCTGCATGTACACCTGCAGTCCAGAAGAAGGCATAAGATCACATTACAGATGGTTGTGAACCACCATGTAGTTGCTGGGAATTGAACTCAGGAACTCTGGAAGAGCAGTCAGTGCTCTTCACCTCTGAACTGTCTTTCCAGACCCAAACTCTTTCTCCTTTAAGTTACTTTTGTCATGGGTATTTTAACACAGCGACAGAAAACAAAACTAAGACATCCTGGAACCCAAAGGATGAAAGAAGGCAAGAGCTTTGAGGAGATGCTTTAAGTTAAAAGTCATATGTAGAGCCGGGCGTGGTGGTGCACACCTTTAATCCCAGCACTCAGGAGGCAGAGGCAATCGGATCTTTGTGAGTTCAAGGCCAACCTGGTCTAGAAAGCGAGTCTAGGACAGCCAAGGCTACATATAGAAACCTTGTGAGTCACACGTAGTTAGAATTTAGAGAACTACTCAGAGGTTAAAGAACCCCACTCCTGGTACCTTACAATAAAATAAAACCTGAATATGGATAGCAGCCTACTAAAGGCCATATACCTGGGAGCAGCTAGAACCCAAGACTTTTGATCTCAGGTCAGCATTCCTTCCAACCCAACATTTGCCTATCTCACACAACCTCTTACCACCCTGACGCAATGCAACCTGACCCTGGGCTCACAGACAGAAAAGGCAGCCAATTAAACTGCATAATTTTTCAAATGTCAGCTCAGGACAGTGTATTAACATAATCCCCAGATGGCAGCATTAGCATTCCTGATCTCTCACACTGCCTGGCAAAACTTGCTGATGTCTCTAAAAACTGAAAATGTTATTATTACCTGAGGAGGCAGAGAGCCACCCCCAAGGAAATGATGGACGAGGTGGCATGTGAGAGGTTTGGCATCATAGGCTGAAGGCAGCAGAGCAAAGGGAAATACATGGGCAAGTGAGAAGCTTCATGGTTTGCAGAACCCAGAGCTGAGAAAACTCCTACTACACACACAACAGAGGCATGTGCGCTGACCCACTCCACTCTTAAATTGATGGGTGACATCAAGAAAGTCCTTTCTCATCTCTAGTCCTTAGCTTTCCTTATATTCCAAATAAATGTTTGAGGTTAGGTGGTCACCAGCTCTCAGGAACACGTTGTGGTCCCTTTAAGACACTAGTAAGCCCCTGAGACGGTGACTCAGAGCAAGGCCACTCAGCCACTGACCCCCCCCCCAGGCCCATCACCCCTTGTTTCTGCCAAGCGCTATGTGCCCAAAGCTTGGCTCTGATTCACCAGCCTCAGTCTTGGCTTCTTCCAACCAGTATTGTGGCTCTTCTGCCAAACACCACCTGCCAGAACCTTCATGCCTCTCCCTCGCTCACTGCCCCTGTCCTGCAATGAGCCACAGCCATCGGTCCTCAAGGACACAGAATGTATCTCCATGCATGGGGTTAGAGACATCCTCACAACTCCTAGTCGGCTTATGGCTTTATGTTTGGTTGGCTAGTTAGTTCATTTTCTCTTTATTGAGACAGAGCTTCGGGTATCTCAACCTGGTCTCCAACTTGATATTTCCCCAAGGATGACCTTAAACCCCTAATCCTTCAAGCTTTTGCCTCCTGAGTGCTACTATTACAGTATCCTCCCCACACCTAGGCTACGTGATGCCAGAGATCAGACTCAGAGCTTAGCACATGCTGAGCTATAACTGAGCTGCATTCCAGTCCAGAAATCCCAACTGAAAGAGACTTTTCACGCTATCCCAGCCCTGCTGCCAGTCCACGGTGGTAATTCCAATACCTTAGCTTTGAGGCTAAAAGGAAGTGGGAAGGGATAAAATTAGAAAAACGGCTTAAGGGTAATCCATGGAGGGATTTCACACTTTATCCTTTCAGTCGGTGCTACCCAAGATCCGGTTCTGGTAGGTGTGGGGACCAAGTTGGGCATCTGCCATCAGCCCCATGTCCCCTCAGCATACTCACTCTGTCTGTTGTAAGGCATTTTCTGAAAACTCGAGAGAGTGTCTGCTGCCTACAGGGACACTGGGCATTGGGGGTAAGAGCCCTGCCCCCTCCACACTAAGCAGGGACAATCAGGCAATTGTCTAGCCTCCCTCCACTCCTGTGTGTGTTTCCAACATGTCTCAGTGGTCCCCTGCAGGACTAATCCCCAGCCATCCTGAACAGGAAGTAGATTCCCTACCTCACTTATCTCCTCCTATGGCTTCCTTGAGTCACCTCCTAAATATACCACTGCCCATAAAACCTAGCCTCTGTAAATCCAATCTAAGATAGAGGGTGTATGCTCTTTCCCCAACCTCCCCCCCCCCCCGCCATTCACAATGCACATCGATATATTAAAGGCTCCAAGAAGTCCTATGAGAATTTTTAGGTGGGTGGTGGTACTCAGGGGGGGCTCCAGCCCTAGCTCACAAGCCATTGGTAATTGATGACTACTGGGAGGAGGGGTGGGGAAGTGATTTTTTTTTTAAATAAGTGTGATTGTTGGTAAGCTGCCAATGTTCACATGTATGGCTCTGTACCTGGGTGCATGCAGGTATCATTAACTGGACTCGGTGGGTTTTAAAGGGGAAAATATGAGAACATGAAGTTGAGAAGGGGACGTGCTGGGGGTTATACAAAAAGAAGGCATAAAGGTAGGAACAGGAACTGTGAATAAATTTGGGTTGGATATGATTAGGATACAATGCATATGGGTATGGAATTGCCAATGTGTTTTAAATTTCTAACCAAAAAGAAACTTTTCAAAACCTCATTTAGCCTAACATATTCTAACCAATTTGGCCAACAGAGTCATTTTATCTCAAACATCTCAGGAAAATAGTATGTTTTTGGAAGACACTTTGGAAAATGCTATGCAAGCAATCAGGCAGACGAAAATCATAGCGTGCACAGGAGGGATGGGGAGGTGGCTCAGTGCATGCTCACTGCACAAGGGTGAGGACCAGAGTGTAGAGCTCCAGACATTGGGGCAAAGCTCTGTGGCCCTGGCACTGGGGTGAACAGGAGTCAGGCATGTTCTGGAGACCACTAGCCTGATAATCTAACTAAACACTGGATCAATGAGAGACCTCATCTCAAAAAAATGAGGCCAGAAAGATGGCTCAGCAACTGAGAGCACTAAGTGCTTTTTCAGGGACCCTGGACTCGGCATGGCATCTCACAACTCCAGTCCCAGGGGATCTGATGTCCTACTGTTCCCTTCTGGCCTTTGTGGGCACCAGGTAAGCACATGTTACACAAACATATGGTGCACAAGCATACATGCATACAAATGCCCTTACACACACCACACACACATATACATAATACATATACATATGCATATATATATATATATATAATGAAAAGCAGTAAAGACACCTGAAGCTGGCCTCTGGCCTCTACTTACATACACATGTATACACACACACCCCACACACACACACACAGTAGGGGGACAATCATGTGAGGAGAAATGGTTCATCCCTCAAAACTCAAGAGCTGTTACCTATATTTGCTATACCCCACTTATTCTACCTTTCCTAGTCTCCTGAGAACTCCAAGATTGTCACATCCATCCTATGATGGCATCGGACTCAGATGTCACTCAAAGACTCAGAGAGACTAAGACACATGCCCAAGATTACATAGCTAGGAGGCATCAGTCCTGGGACTCCAAACTCTACACTGTCCTCTCCAACCCGCATCGCCTTATGCCAGGCTTCCTCCAGCCACCCACTGACAGCAGAGCCACAGCCTCCTGAGGGCTCCCACCAGTGAGCTGCCAGCGGATGAGAGCGTTAGAGGCCATAAGAGCAGGAGACAGAGGCCGAGGGTCCTGTGTACTCTAGCATTCTCTCTCTGCTTCTGACCCAAGAGTTCCTGACAACTCTTCTTTCTTCTCGTCCCTCTCTCCGTCCTCGTTCACATATCAAGTCACATTAGCTATTATTGGTCAGAAACGGCTTTCCAGAGAAATTTTGCAGGGCCTGGGCCAGCTGATTATACACTCACACACACACACACACACACACACACACACACACACACACACACAC
>OU015746.1:38717396-38738556 GCA_907169655.1 Acomys percivali
ACACACACACACACACACACACACACACACACACACACACACACACATACACACACACACACACACACACATACGGTATATGGCTTCTGAGGAAATGACACCAGATACTGTTTCTTACTTTCAGACTCAAACACACACACACACACACACACACACACACAGTTAAACATGGCTACTTCCAAGAAAGATCACTGATCAACCTGTTAAGTGAGTGCCCTAAGTTTAACCCAAACCTTTGGTCAGTTCTTCATGGAGGTACAGAATACAGTTATTTTCTATCTCAGTAATGTCTCCTCAAATATTTGTAGTAGCTGTTATGATCTCTATAAATCTACTCTTTCCATTCTAAACACCCCCTTTGCACCAGACATTTCTTCTTTGTGTCTGGCAGTGATCCAGGAAGAGGCCTAATGGCCTCCTTAGCAGCCTTCTCCCAAACACATCCATCAGCCAGCCACATGGACAGAAAGGTTTGCTGGGGAGGTACCGCCTGTCTGCCTGCCACCATGGTGCACAAAGCTGGGTTGGGCCAGATAGGTGTGTTTGCTTATGCAGCCTTTGAACAGCTGAGCTTTGTGCAAAGGAATCTTTTTTTTTATTATTAATTTATTCTTGTTACATCTCTATGGTTATCCCATCCCTTGTATCCTCCCATTCTCCCCTCCCTCCCATTTTCCCCTTATTCCCCTCCCCTATGACTGTTCCTCAGAGGGATTACCTCCCTCTGTATATGCTCATAGGGTATCAAGTCTCTTCTCGGTGACCTGCTGTTCTTCCTCTGAGTGCCACTAGGTCTCCCCCACCAGGGGACATAGTCAAATGTGAGGCACCAGAGTACATGAGAAAGTCAAATCCCTCTCTCTACTCAAGTGTGGAGACTGTCCTGTCCATGGGCTAGATCAGGGTAGGGGTTTAAATTTTACCGCCTGTATTGTCCTTGGCTACTGCCTTAGTTTGAGCGGGACTCCTTGACCCAAATCTGCCTATCATAATGTTCTACTTGTAGGTTTCTAGGACCCACTGGATCCTTCTACATTGCTATTCTCCCATTGTTCTCTCATCTAGAGTCCCAATAGGATGTCCTCCCCTCTGTCCCAGTTTCCTGGTAAGGGAAGGCTTTCGTGGGACATGCCCATTGGGCTAGTATGCAGATATAAGTGAGTATATACCATTTGAGTCTTTCTGCTTCTGGGTTAACTCACTCATTATGATCATCTCTAGCTCAATCCATTTGTCCACAAATTTCAGGAATTCCTTGTTTTTAATAGCTGAGTAGTATTCCATAGTGTATATGTACCACAGTTTCTTTATCCATTCTTCTACTGAGGGACATTTAGGCTGTTTCCATTATCTGGCTATTATGAATAAGGCTGCTATGAACATGGTTGAGCAAATTTTCTTGTTGTGTGCTGGTGCATCTTCTGGGTATATTCCAGGGAGTGGAATAGCTGGGTCTTGAGGAAGCCCTATTCCCAGTTTTCTGAGATAGCACCAGATAGATTTCCAAAGTGGTTGTACTAGTTTGCATTCCCACCAGCAATGAAGGAGTGTTCCTCTCTCCCCACATCCTCTCCAGCATGTGGTGTCGCTTGAGTTTTTGATCTTAGCCATTCTGATGGGTGTAAGATGGAATCTCAGAGTTGTTTTGATTTGCATTTCCCTGATGACTAAGGAGGTTGAGCATTTCTTTAAGTGTTTCTCAGCCATTTGATATTCTTCTGTTGAGAATTCTCTGTTTAGTTCCAAGCCCCATTTCTCAATTGGGTTATTTGGTTTGGTGGTGTTTAATTTCTTGAGTTCTTTATATATTTTGGATATTAGACCTTTGTCAGATGTAGGGTTGGTGAAGATCTTTTCCCAGTCTGTAGGCTGTCGCTTTGTTCTCTTGACAGTGTCTCTAGCCTTACAGAAGCTTCTCAGCCTCATGAGGTCCCATTTATTAATTGTTGACATTAAGGCCTGGGCTGTTGGTGTTCTGTTCAGGAAGTTGTCTCCTGTGCCAATATGTTCCAGGCTCTTCCCCACTTTTTCTTCTAAGTGACTTAGTGTCTCTGGTTTTATGTTGAGGTCTTTAATCCACTTGGATTTGAGTTTTGTGCAAGGTGACAAATATGGGTCCAGTTGCATTTTTTTACACATATACATCCAGTTAGACCAGCACCATATGCAAAGGAATCTCAAAACACACATTTCAGCATTATCTTTCTCATTCATACTTTTTTAATTTAGTCATTCAGCGAATAAATCTTTACTGAGTATGTTAAGATAGGCCTTGTAAAGAATGCTTGGATAGACAGGAAGACACAGTCTCACAGTTTAGGGGTAGTCAAAGAGAGACCAATGAATGGATTTGTTCCTTTATTCAGAGGTGGTTGGTTACTGCTAAGCCTCTGGGAAACTCCTGAGGCTGTGGTGACACAATGGATGCTGTGGTCACTATTGTAAGAACTGACTCTGTCGTCGGCTCTACAAGTGGCATGCTGACAGCTAGCTCCCACTCTGGAAACTACCTCATTGGGAATTGCACTCTAGTACAAGGAGATTTTATCTCCTACCCAAGGGTAGCCCAGATCTACACAGAGACCACAGCCAACTCCTTGTATGGATCAGCTCTGTCACACTCTGTAGTTTAACTTCTCCTACTGAAGTCCCTCAATGCACCTCCAAGAACCCTGCCAGATGGGCAGTGCCAGTGGGCACTGAAAGTTTCCAACACTGGCTTGCAGTTAATTTGATTCACATGTAGACATGCTGGGATAGGCTGTGTGCAAACCTTGGCTTTTGTGACGTTGCTAAGAAATACTAGAATGGATTTCTTGTTGCTGTTTCGTGGAGTGGGATGGACGGTGCTTGGGCGTCTTCAGATGGGTGGGATGGAGGTCCTGGGCCTGCCTCTGACTTGCCAAGGGGATTCTAGGAAGGCTGCTTTGCCTCTAGGGAATTATCTATCATCTTCTCTAACAATGATAGTTAAGAGTGGGTGCTGACCAGCCAAGGAAAATATAGGCAGTAAACTTCGAATCCCTACCCAGATCTAGCCGATGGACAGGACATTCTCCACCGTTGAGTGGAGAGTGAGATCTGACTTTCACACAAACTCTGGTGCCCCATTTCTGACCACATCCCCTGGAAGGGGAGGCCTAGTGGCACTCAGAGGAAAGATAGCAGGTTACCAAGAAGAGACTCGATACCCTAAGAGCATATATAGGGAGGGGAGGTGCCTCTCAGTCACAGACATAGGGGAGGGGAGTAGGGGGAAAGCGGGAAGGAGGGAGGAATAGGAGGATACAAGGGATGGGATAACAATTGAGATATCATTTGAATAAATTAATAAAATAAAATTTTAAAAAAGAGTGGGTGCTGAAGATGAGGGGGTATTAAATGGGATCCTGTGGTGCATCTGAGGTGCCTGGCACAGCACCTGGCACACAGCACTGATCAGCCTCAGCTATCCCTCTGGGGAAAACTTGCATCAGAGACTTGGAAATGTTCCTCAGACAAACAAATGTACGGCTACCATTCACCCCAGCACAGGCAGTGGGGGACAGGGCTAGAGCCACCACACAGCCCATTGAGAAACTGATATTGGATCCTCCAAACAGGTCTTCGGAACTGGCAGCCATCATTCTCCTTGGTCCCTAGGGACAACTGAGTGAGGTAGAAATGGCCAGATCATCTGGTGGTGCATGGCAGACCCGCACCCCGGGGCCTGAAATGGAAGAGCCTGGACTTCATTCCCATGGGAGTCAGTTGGCTGTTATCCCCATTATCCAAAGAGAAAACTGAAGATCAGAGTTGAAACCAGCCCAAGGTCATGTGCTTCAAGAATGGTAAAACTGATTCTCACATTCTGATTTGTCCTCATCTAAAAGAAAAAGAAAAAGAAAAAGAAAAAGAAAAAGAAAAAGAAAAAGAAAAAGAAAGCCTTTACACCTGTCTGCAACACACGGTTTCATGCCTCTTGAAGTAACTCGCCTTCCTGGAGCCTCAGTGGCCTCATCTGTAAATGGGACTCTAATCTGTTTTACAAATGTATGATGGGTACCACCTTTCAGATCACCTTTGTCTTGTCCGTCTCATCTCTATGTGGCTTTGTCAGAATTAGGCCAGCACAAACGTAGAGGCAAACATGAAGGAGGCTCCTACTGGCGGCCTTGAATGAGCATGTCCCTTTCAGATTCTGCCTGGAAGTCTTCACGCCTCCTGATCCAGAGATCAGGAAAAGGAGAGAAGTAGGGTCTGATGCAGAATGAGGAGAGCAGGAAAGGCAAGCTGACCCAGAAGCAGTCGCTGGTGCCACGCTGCCCCACCCCCACAGGGGCTCACAGCTCAGTAGGTATTGTGAGCTGGAAAAATACTCCACCCACATGGCCTTGATTTGACTTAACCACTTCTGAAGAACTACATCCTGCCCCTTGATGGGCGTGGCTCTGTATCTCCTTGATGATCAGAAACAGTCTTATTTCCACTCTCACTTCAGCGGCTCCCGAGCTACCCAGGACCAGCATCCATGTCCATCCATGTGATCCCAGGACCTAGCACAGTGGTTGAAATGCAGCAGTCCCTTGATGGATGGGGTGTGAACTAAAAAACATTTGTCTTATGTTTTGAAAGTCTCCACCCACCTTAAAAATCTGGTATTTAGATCATAAGTCAAGGTTCTGTGGTCCATAAGAACCACACCCCCATGAGAATCCCGCCGCCAGCTTCAGATTATGTAGAAAAGCAAGGGTTGCTCAATAAACATTAGCGACCCAACTACAAAGCTAATAATAAGAATTGAGGGTTTTTAAGATTTGTTTTTAAATTTTTTATGTATATGTATGTGTGTACATCTATTGTGTGTGTGTGTATATATATATATACAGGCATGCATGCATGTGCCCAGGGCAGCCAGAATAGGGTATCAGATCCCCTGGAGCCAGAGACAGAGGCTTCTGTGAGCTGCCCAGTATAGGTGCTGGGAACTGAACTCAGATCTCTGCAAGAACAGCAAGTGCTCTTAACTGCAGAGCCGTATCTACCGGCCAATAGTCATGACCTCACTCCATAGCCTATGATCTCCCTAAGCTAGGCCAGGGGCCAAACCTGTGGCGATATTTTTAAGACATGTAAAGTCTTGCCTCTGCTTCTGTCAAACAGGAGATCCTTTTAGCTAACTGCCCCAAGCAGAGTCCCCCATGACAGTGTGGCAGAACTTACCTCTGCGTACAATGAGAGCAGACAAGGTTCCTTCACTCTCTAACTCCATCAGAGCCCTCACAGCAGCCAGAACTGCTGAACTAGGCGAGCTGTGAGCAACCCCCGCCCCGCTCCCGCGAGGAGAAGACTGCTGTGGTAATCTCTTCTGTCTGCTACGGACCCGGGAAAGAAGATGGCATCAGGCGGGCTGCCTCTCGGCCCACCAGACTCACATCCCACACCTCAGGAAAGCAGGCTCATTAAACTAACAAAAACCCTCTCGCCCTGGTGGAGGCACAAAAATTGAATATTCATGATGCAAGATTTGCTACTTCTCAGCAACTGAGACCAGACAGAGGAAAGAAATAAACAACAATGGTGTTCTTGGAAAATTTACCAGAAGAGCTGGCCTGGGTTGACGACAATGAAGACCAGTCAGTGAGAATGTGGTATGAGGATTTCAGTGCCTCGGCGCTGTGGAGAGTCACCTGTCTGACCTTTTCTTGATAAGCTTTGACAATAAACCTGCCTTGGGATTGTTTTCTGCCCTGGCATTAATGGGAACATCTGCTTTTCCTCTGTAAACATCATAAACCATCATTTGGTCTCCACTGATGCATTGCTTCAATGCAGCCCTGAAGGATAGTGCAGAATTTCCCAGAAACACTCCATAACTCACTTTGGGAGGTCCTTCCTCCCCCATGCCATTCTCCGTCTACACAGAAAAAAAAACCCCAGGAGGTACGATGAAACAGGTGTGAGGAAGGAGTGCTGAGTAGTCTCAACTCAGACTGGGTCACCCAGGCACAAAACACACTTATCATTCAGGGTGTGGTGGCATGGCGTACACTTTTACTCCCAGCACCCAGAGGCAGAGTTGGATCTCCCAGTGAGTTCCCAGCCCAGCCAAGGCTACACGGTTGACCCTGTCTACAAACAAAACAAAACAAAACAAAACGGAACACTCATGGCAGGAGGATGATGAGCCCACTCAAGCCCCTGGGATTGAGACAAGGAAGACTGAAATACCAGCCAGGGTAATACAACTTCATCTTTAGGAATACCCAAGGAATGTTCCAGAAGGAATCTTAGAACCCCCCCCCCCGAAGAAGTAGTTGCCAAGTAAGCATGAACTTCTATAAATTTAGCAAACAGCAATTGTAATAGAAGCAGTAATAGGTCTGTAGGCATGGGATCAGGAAAGCAGCTGAGGAGACCTGCAATGGGAGCCATGATGCCACTCTGTTTCTATAAGCTTGACTTGTCTGGAAGTGAGAATGTGAAAGCACATGTCTGTCTGGCTTCTTTTAGCATTGTACTCTCTCGATTCATGCATGTTTTCATCACTGACAATAATTACTTCCTTCTGAAGTTTTTCATCATGCACAGATAGATAATTGATAGGCAGACAGGCAGGCAGGCAGGCAGACAACACCGACTTCCCATTTTCTTCACCCAGTCACCACACTCCATTTGATTCTACATCTTGGCTATTGTGAATAATGTAACATGGGAAGGCAGGGATCCTTTTGACATTCCAATTTAATTTCCATCAATATATACATGGAAATGGGGTTGCTGTATCATATGGAAGTCCCAGATTTATTTTTTGAGTCACACCAAATGGAGGCACTAATTTTACCCCCATCAATACTGTCCAAGGGCTTGCTTTTTTTTTTTTTCCCCATGACCTTGCCAGCACTTGGTATCTTTTCTGAGCTTGGGAATAGCCATCCCCACAGGTGTGAGGTTTTAGCTCCTGGGGATTTAATTTGCATTTCCCTAATTCAAATATCTGATGGCCACTTGCAATGCTAGTTACAGGAGGTTAAGGTGGTTTGAGGATATAGGGACAGGGAAAGAGGAGACTTTAGTCAAAGGCACAATGTTCTAATTCGTCATGAGGGATAAGCTCTGATCGTGAGCTGCACGGCCTGGTGACTGTCAAATACTAAGGTACACACCAGGTTTGCTTGAGAGGGTCTTAAAGGCTGCTACCATAATGACACAAGTATGTGAAGTGATGGTAACAAAAGAGCTTAGGAAGGGAACCGTGCGCCCACAGTCACATTCTATGGGAGCTCAGATTTCAGAGGAGGGAGTAGAATTCCTATCAATAATAGAAATGCTAGCTAATTTTACCTACTTACCATCCTCTGCAAAGCTCTCTGCATCCACTGTCTCCAAGGTGATGGGCACCCAGACTAAAGCATGTCATTGAGTGTAGAGGGACACACAGCCTCCTCCTCCTCCTCCTCCTCCTCCTCCTCCTCCTCCTCCCCCTCCTGAAGCCCCAGTCTGCTTCGCTTGGGAGGCAGAGAATCCTGAGGCAATGGACTTCACATCAGCAGAGGGGGGAAAGCAAAGAGTAGTGGGAGGAGCAGAAATATGAATATGGCAAGATCAGGGGGCGTTTTGGGGCCACACTTTCTCCTTCCCCTTTCTGTGAGCCCCTGTCCTTCCTGAAAGGAGATACCTACTCCCCAATCCCAGTCCCTACATCAGAGACTTCTAATGAGTGCTCTGTGTAGTCTGCTTTGGCCCATTAAAATGTACTCAGTTTAGTTGTAGTTTGTTTAATATTGTGCATTAATTCTTGAGAATTTCACATGTGCATCTATATGATGTACTTTGATCATATTTACCCCACCCCCCACCCCCACCCAAGCCTCCCCTACATCTTCCCAGACCCACCTCCAACCCTGTGTACTCTCTGCCTCTGGGCACGCGACTGTTTCCACAAAGAACTGTGTCCATCGCTTGTTTACCGAAGCCACCTTCTCAAGTCACAGAAAGTGACTACAGCAAGGGTGTTCCCTCACCGTAGTTTAACCCTTCACTTTTCAGAGTCTCTCAACTTCCTCATCTGCAAGCTGGGACAGTTACACACCAAAGAGCTCTGGGAATCTTAGAGAGTGACGAAAGAAGTTGGCCCAGCGCCCACTCATCATGGCACATGCTCGGTGATATGACCGATGTTCTGAGAAAGACAGAGGTCTCCTGATGGAGAAGTGGGACGGGAGAGAGCGTGTCCCCTTGTCTCCTTCACTCCCAGGAAGAGCATCTGCCACATGGAGATGCTTTCATGGTTGTTCGCTAAAGTCGTGTGTGTGTGTGTGTGTGTGTGTGTGTGTGTGTGTGTGTGTGTTCATGTGGACAAATTTGTTTCCACATGGGTATGTTGGCCAGAGGCCAACATTCAGTGTCTTCCTCAACCATTTCTCAACCTTAATTTTTGAGACAGGGCTTCTTATGAAACCTGGAGTTCAGTGAGTCGATTAAGCTGGCTGACCAATGAACTCTTGGGATCCACCTGTTTCCACCTCCACTGCCACTTTGCACCCCCTCATTTCCAGTCTTGGGGTTACAGACATACTCAGCCACATATAGTTCTTTTGTGGGAGCTGGGGATATGTACTCAGGATTGGCCTCATACTCGCCCAACAGATGTTTTTTACTGACTGCGAACCTCCCCGGCTCCCAGTCCCCAGGATCATCTTTTTAATCATCTTCAGGGAACAAGCACAGTCATACTTTTTAGAATATACTAAGTGGTCAAAATACCCTGCTACAGGAACAAATAAATTAGCAAGCAGGTGCTTGAATAAGATATAGCCTGGCCCTTCCCAGAGCTAACCAACTGCTCTGTGCTAATACGTCTCTCCCACTGTATTTCATTCCAAACACCTGTACTGAAACTTCAGAAAACAAAAGACAGATTCATTTTGTTTCCTGGAAGTCTGATAAAGACCTTTCACTTTGCCACGGTGTGAAATGTATTTGCAGAACTTCAAAGAAGGAAGGAAAAAAAAACAGAAAATTCAATGATGAACTCTAACAAGCACATTATCTTGAAAACAGCCCAATGAGAAATTCCAGTGATTTCACTGAGGCGAAAGATGAGTGGGGGAGTGGAGTGGATGAGGTGGGCTTCAGAGGATTTTTGGAGCCATGTAATTTTATTTCCTTCAAGTATAAAAAGTAAGACAGGAGGAAAAACACGCTGCCTAGAACACACCCTAAAGGTCAGTGTTAATGAGCAGGTTAGAAGGTTCAAAGCCGCCGGCTAGATGCTTCAATGGCTCCTCAAGGGCTTATACATACTTGATTTTCCTAAGGAGAAACATGGCGTAACAATGTTTTCTGTACTTTTAATCTGACCAAAGACTGTCTTTGTGGCTCTCAGCCATTCCTGACCTTGCCCAACAAGAACTACACTTTGTATTTCATGGAGTCTATGGGTCAGGGTCCCCTAACAAGAGTTCACGACAAACCAGATGCTGGCCCACCAGCATGCCCCAGTAACCCAAGTGTAGCGCTGCAGAAAGGATCCTCAATATGGTCCCCAGGTTTTGGCAGGTACAAAGAGCTGGCTTTAGCCATCAAGCCCAAGTTTGATCTTAATACCTTCCCCATAGTAGCTGCGTGTCCCAGATCAACTCATTTCAACTCTCTGGCCCTTAGAGTACCCATGTAAAAATGAGAAATGTGGAGGGAACTTGGCATCTGACACTTCTTTTGGAATTCTTCAGACTCTGAGATATGTCTTTTCCACTGCCAGATGGTAGAGCCTTAGGCAAGTACCAAGCTTGCCAGTCTGCTGGGATCTGAGCAGGCTGGGAGAGGCATGTGGGTGTGTGCTGCAGCTCTGAGAGACAGGGAGGTGGAGACAGAGAGCAGAGTCCTTTGGAATAAGAGAGAGAGATTCTGCCTGGCTTTCCAACTACCAGCTGTGTAGCCTGACTCAGCCTCCACGGGCCTCACCCTCCCTATCTGGAAAGTAGGATTATACTACTGTTCTCACAGGGCAGAGTAAGTAGGTACAGGGTCACTGTCACCAAAGGCACCCCGGGGAGGATGAAGAAAGCAAGGCCAGTCTATAGCTTCCAGGCTGCTGAACAAATTTCTAGAGAGTCAGGAAGGCCGTCCCTACTCCCACCCCATGGTTTCATTGAGTTAGAACTTCCCAACTTCAGGCCCTAGTTGGGGTTGGCCACACATCCTACATCTGACTTAGTTGTTGAGATCCAAGTGAGGATTTCACACTGTTCTGTATGTGTGAAAGCATCCCACTTTCCCCAGGACTCTACTCTCTAGAAATCCCATTAGCTGTCCCTGGCTTCCAGCTACAAGCTTAGCATTATTAAGAAATAAGTCGATGGCAGAGGACTGTTCTCAGCTCCTCTAATCACTTTGAGATGAACTTGGTATAGTGGGGGATACACAAGGCAGGAGCTGAATGGCTCCCATTCGTCAGCTCTTCTCAGTCTCCCACCTCTCGTGACCACAAGTCACAGTGCATCTTCCTATAGCACATATCTCTACAGCACATCTTTCATTTACTGAAAGGGAGAGCTGAGATCCCTAGTGACAGTACCGACTGTGTAACCAGTCTCTCAAACACAGCCACTGTCATTCTCTCCTTTAAGCCCTGCAACCCAAGAGAGATTACAATGCCCCCTTTGCTCCTGACGAGCTCTGAGGATGCCGCCTTGACCCCATCCTGTCTGTCTGGAAATCCTATGGTCCCCTCCTTTTAACGTTGTTGCCAGAAAGATCCCAGTCCCTATTTCCACAGCAGTGAAGTGGGATGTGCCTATAACGTGCCTCCCTCTCAGAATGCATAGGACCACCTAAGGAAGAATGAAATGGATGGATGGATGGATGGATGGATGGATGGATGGATGGATGGATGGATAGAGCCTATGGGATTGCACTGAGCAAACTCAGGAGTTGCCAGCTTCCTTCCCTCCAACCTCATAGAGCCACTGAGAAATTGGAAGAGGTTTTTAGACACAGTAGCAATTGTGCAGGCAATGCATCCTGCAGATACCAACAGTTACCATCATTGTCAAGAGTCACCATCTCAGTTCGTCCAAAGATTCTTACTTAAATCTTGCAAACCAGTCCAACTCAAAACTACTGTAGACTTGGAGCAATCGGCAAACCCGGCCCTGCTAGCCACCAATGGGGCTGTCAGCTCTTCCCACGAAGGCAGAGAAATGCCAGGAAGAATGGCAGTTCTGGAGAAGCAGAGAGCTTGATCTGACAGTCTAGACTTAAATAACTTTTATTTTCTGCCCGGGAGGGGGGGCTGATAAGGTGTAAATCTGAAGCATGTGTTGCACTTACCCATCATTATGTCCTCAAATGGAGAAGGACAGCTGCATCTTGTCCCAAGTTTTGGGGGGGGGAGGAAATGTTCTCCATGTAAATAGCTCAGCAGACTTTGACACTGAACCAAGAGGAAAATAACCCTCAGCAAAGACCAGGCAGGTGTGGCAGACTCCACAGCCCAGAAAGAGAGGTTGCTGAGACACCAACAGGTAGGCACTGCGCTTTCTCAGGGCCCTCAGGGTTGCACCCACAAAGGTAAGCTGTTTCCCACATCATCTTAGCTCCTGAAAGCATTATTTGCTCTAGCACTTGCTCTTGCATAGAGATGCAAAGATGCTTGGTGCAGTTAAAGAAGAAGCTGGACAGGAGAGTGGGGAGGGCAGAGGATCGATCAGAGGATGGATTGCACAAGACTTCAATATGAGCACTAGAAAGAACCGAGTGAAGCCCGCTGGCTCCAAGTGCGCCTCCTAGAGGCAAGCAAGAGGATGTGGGGCAGCAAGACCCTGACCCCATTCACTCATTCGTTTACTCATTCATTCAACAAAGCACATACTTCCTGTCCTCTGGAAGCTTATAGGGGGAAGACATGGCCAGCAAATAAATAACAACCTAGTTACATCCTATGGTCCACCCGATGGCAAAGAAACACAAGGTGCGTGAGGTAGGAAGGCGGGAAGGCTGCGCTCAAGCTGATCTGAGAGACGGGGGTGGGTGAATGAGGCCTGTGAAGCTGGAGCTTGATGCATGCCAAGTGCGTAGGGAGACTATTCCAGCCAGAAGAAACGGCTGTGGAAAGTCCCTGTGGGAGAAGAGCCTACCCATCTCCTGGAACTGAGTTGGCCACTAAACGTAAGGGGGAAGAAGGGAGTAGGAAGATGTGCCTGGCTCCAGGGAGTATCTGGGTCTTGACCCCACAGCACAGGAAGCTTTATGCATCTTCCTGCTGGGGCTGTGGTATGTGACACTGTTCCTGGGGAGATGTGAACAAATGTCTACTCTCCCCTCACCCCCCAGAACAGGGAACCAATGAAAACAGACCAAGGTGTGGATACCACCACTGTCTGACTTGGTGAACCAAAGGGTTTTATTAGAGTTATGTTTAGGAATGTGGGTGCAAGGTTACTTACAGGATCAGAATGACTCAATGACAACTCCACTACCAAAAGCCTACCGCAGCATGAGTGGTAGCTCACAAAAGGTAGAAACCAGAAGTCACTTCACAGTCCACCAGAAGTCACTGCACAGCCCTCAGGATGCTCAACAGGTCAGATGGGAGTGTGTCTTTTGTAGGTAGCTCTGCTAAGCTCTGCTTCCTCCAGGCTGCTTGGCTGGTCTGAGAGTCTTCTGAGGGCTGGTCTGCAAGTGTCTCTCGGCAACCCTTACAGCTTATACAGGCTTGTGAAGAGAGGGGTCTGGTCAGTTTCACAGACTTCCTGAAGCTATTTTTGAGTTGTTTACTTCCAGTCTTAATGACTTTCTCTGCAGGATGGAGTGTTTCTCCTCCCCTTAGAACATCCTGTTGTTTCACCTCTCTGTAAACATCTTAATGAGCTTCCCTCCAAGATGGAAGGTTCTCAGCTGGGAGGGAACCACAGCCCAGCAGCCTGGCTTGAAGGAAGAGCTTGGCCTTCAGGAGCCATCCCTTGGCAGTCAGACTTGACAATGGCTTCCAACCCTGACCCACTCTGCCAGGTGAGCTCACACAGGCACACTGGAGAATGCCCTACCACCCTTCCCTCTGCCTTGAGTGCACTGGCAGGCGCTGTCATCTGGGCTAGGATAAGGGCCCAGCCTGGCAAGGATCTGGCAAGATACAGGGTATAAATCTCTGCACAGCCTTTTTAAATTTTAATGAGATACCAGATATAATACAAAATATGAAATACGTGCCACACGACAGATAAGATAATGAGAGATTTATTATATGAGCATGGGGGGAGAAGGAAAGAGAGGACTCCCAGAGACAGAGAGGAATAAAGGAAGAGAGAGAGGGAAGAAGAGAAGAGGGAAGGGAGAGGTAGATGGGTTTGTTCTTTTATACAATCCTGGGTAGGTCCACACACAGTGGCAGGTAGGCAGACTGGTACAGAATCCAAACACACATTACCATAAGGGACTTTCCACTCAGAGAAAAAACTGTAGCTCACAGGCATCAGCTCCCACTGAGTCTGCACAGGGCAGACAACCAGAAACTAACAGAAGTTCACGTGGAAGGGACCAGAGAAAGCCCCGACATCCTGTCTCCTCTTGTCAGTGGGGAAACTGCAGGAGACAACAACAAAGGACAAAAATTGCAATGAGGAATCCATGTTCCACATGGACGCGTCGTCAGTGCGTGACCACCTTCTGGTGTCCGTGCCCTTATCTGTAAAGGGAGGCAGGTGAGTGAGATGGTCTCCAAGGCCACACTGAGCTCTCACGCTCCACGCTTCTCCTCTATGTGTCCGAGTGGCAGGGGTCGCTGCCTTTCTCAGAGTCACTTGGCACAGCACGTGTGTGGCAGGGCTAGGATCAGGGCTGACTTCAGAGGCAGACAGTACATTGTATCCTCAGCGCAGCATTGTAAAGGTCAAGGGCTAAATAGCGGAGAGAGAAAAAGAAGTTAACTGGGGGAGAATAATTAGACCACTAAAGCTGGAATTTACTTTTACCAACATATCTCTCTGTGTGGACAGGCCAGATGCAATTTAATTATAGGCAGTTTTCCAGACTGGGTGTTTGGAGAGTGTCTACACAAATGAAGGGGAAGAAAGGAGAGCTTTCTGGAAGCACCCCGATGTCACTCCTGACATACTCAACCCCTTGCGATGGATGTGCTAACTATAAAATGTGCCGCTCATGACAGCGGCTCTGCGTGCATCTCCCCAGGGGCTGGGTTCATTAGCTGAGTTCAATCACTATGTGCAACAGGCATGTGAAAGTTCAGTTCTTAGAGAAACCGTTCACTTCGGACTTTGTCTCCAGCTATTTTCTCCCACCATGAAGCCTTGAGACCAACTTGGTCATCCTGAAATGGAACAGCTAGCCAGCAATTTGGCATGGCTCCATATAATGAAGAGGATGTAGGTCCTGCTGTTCTAGGGTCTTTCTTGTAGATGTTGTAGGCAGACAGTAGGCCCTATGTTTTTGCAACCACTCTGTTCCTTGCACATAGTAGGAGCACAGAAATAATGACTGGCTGGTATCATTTTTTAAAAAGCAAAGCAGAAGAGAGAGGAAGGTCCTTCTTCTGGGAAATGACCCAATGACCGAGACCCTGTGTTCCTTCTAGGACAGCACACCCAGGGAGGGCACATGTATTAGACCGACATGGATCTCAATTCTAGCTTCTCTTGTCACTAGTTGTGAGGCTGTAATTGGGCCTTGCTTTCCACCGCCGCACAATGGAACCAGCAAGACTCGTCCACTGCCTTGGCTGTGAAAGCTAAACTGCAGTAACAGGCCAACGTCCAACACCGTGAATGACAGATGGTAGACTTTGTCTTCCTTCCGTGTGACCCTCGAGGGGGGCGCAGCAGAAAGGCATTTCCTGGTGCTGCACTTGCTCTTACCCTGTCCCTGACTGAATGACAGGGAACCAGAGGGAGGTGGCCTGCACCCGAATCTCAGTGGATGCAGGAATCCAATCCAGTCAGCCTGGCTCTCTAACAGCCAGTCTTGCCAGATGTATTTGGCCTCAGCTCAAGGTTGCAAAGTGGTTATATAACTATAAAAAAAGACCTGGCATTTACAGAAATCTCATCGTTTTCAAGGCCTTTTTGCATAAAGTATCTGATCCTCTCAGTAACCTTGAGAAGCAGCAGAGACCTGGACCAGAACCCGCACTTTATGGGCAGAAGAATCATGACTTAAAGGGTTTGTTTGGCTCATTCAATATCAAAATATTGAGGGACAACATGGAAACTTGGACAGAGATCTCTGAGCCCTTGCCCTGGACTTTTTCCACATGACATCTTTATGACCATGCTTTCATCAAGCAAAAATACAGCAAGCCCATGTTGTGTGCCAACAAAGTGCTTGGCTCCAGAAGTGAAAGACAGAGTCGAGTTCAGGAGAGGTCCATTCAGTGAGATATGATGGGAGCTGTGGGGAAGGCACAAGGAGAGGCAAGAAAGGTCACCCCAGCCTGGCAGTCTTCCTGGAGGTGGTGAGGCCTCGGTCTAGTCTTGGAGACAGTGAGTGGTTGTCCAGGGAGAGACCAATGAGCAGAATTACAGGTGGCAGAGGCAGGAAGTGGAAAGCCAGAGGCGGGGTGGACCATCTAGCTATGTTCCTGTGCTATACAGATTACTCGGTCTGACTCTACCACCAGTCTCTTGTCCATCCATTCAATTAACATAAAGTTACAGTGTCTGTGTGCCAGATGCGGTGTGAGTAACTGCAGGAAGACGCATGAATGTGCAAGCAAATGTAAGCCCTGAGATCATGGACTTGACCTTCTCATAATGCCCACAGGCTTGGGCAGGAAGCAGAAAGTCCGTGAAGAGAGCACCATAGAAGGCTGGCTTAAGAGGACATAGGTTTTTTTTTTTTTTTTTTTTTTTTTAGCCTGAAGGAGATGGCAAGCCTTGGTGGGTTTTCAGCACAGGATCAACACAATCAGGTTTCAATTTCAGAAAGATAAGCTTATAGGGTAGCTAGAGAGAGAGTTGTCTGGACCTCCACGAGCCCGCTAGGAAACTGGAGCAGCAATGGCAAGAACTCACTGAGTCCTAAAGTCCAGCAGGATTGAAAAGGAATGGCTAGATTCAAGGCAGATGTGGGGGAGAGCCTTGGTAGGCTGTGCTGGCTGGTTATGCATGGGGTGAGACAGTGAGTCTGAGGGTTTGGCGTGAACCCCTTGACAAGTGGATGCTGTTCCCCATGATGGGAATTCTGGAAATTGTTGGTTGAGGTGGTGTGTGTGGGCTTTTCCTGGGGAGAGGTAAACAAATGACCATTCAGTCAGATAGGGAACTGACAACAAAAATCCACCCAAGTACAACCTAGTGAACCAAGTACCTCTTGTTGGGGTTACTACAAAGCGTGGGTGATGGTTGCTTACAGAACATGGATGGCTCCAAAGCAGTGACATCACCAAAAAGCCCGCCCCAGCTTGATTGATAACTCATAAAGCCTCATTCCTGGAGCTCCATGATCTACCTCCAGGCAT
Source organism: Acomys percivali (assembly GCA_907169655.1). Lineage (NCBI taxonomy): Eukaryota > Metazoa > Chordata > Mammalia > Rodentia > Muridae > Acomys > Acomys percivali. The sequence continues at coordinate 38,733,850 of OU015746.1, forward strand.
CTTAACCTGTAAAAGTCTCCTCTTCCCAGCTATTGCTACTGTTTATATAAAGCCCCGAGGCAGTGCCTTGTGACTTGTGAGCTGCAGAAACTTCCTGTAACTTGTGAGTTTTGTTCACTTCCTACGCCTTGTAAGTTCCATTACTTCCTGACGCTTAATGCACCTCCCTCCAGCTTCCAGAAGAAAATGTTTCTGACGTGGAGGAAAGAGCTACATAAATAGACAACCAGAGCAAGACTAATGCTTTCTTGGGTAGGCTGAGTGTAGGGCATCTGTGCAACATCTGGAAGCTGTTTGTCAGAAGTGGTATCGGTGTGTCTGTAGGCCAGGAAGGCACCTGAAGCTTGGGGTGTGGCTTGGAGGGTCAAGAGTTTCAAGATGGGGAGGCCTGGTGGCACTCAGAGGAAGGATAGCAAGTTACCAAGAAGAGACTCGATACCCTAAGAGCATATCTAGGGGGAGGAGGACCCCCTCAGTCACAGACATAGGGGAGGGGAGTAGGGGGGAAGCAGGAGGGAGGGAGGAATAGGAGGATACAAGGGATGGGATAACAATTTAGATGTAATATGAATAAATTAATAAAATTTAAAAAATAAAAAGTTTCAAGATGATATTTAATGCTTGGCGATGGAAGAGCATTTTCAAGGGAGAGTTACCAGGGGGCGGAGAGATCAGACACCATTCAACAAACCCCAGGGGTGCCTACGTGTTTTTTTTTCCCCTTTGATACTAAAATCCTACTTGGCAAACATCCAGCCATCAGACAAGATAAGGAATCATGGGAGAAATCTTTGATGGAAGGCGGGATGAGGTTATTGAGCTGTAGGGACTCTGGGGTGCTGTGGGCATTCTAGGGTCTTGCTCATCCCTGGAGGTCACTGTGAAGTCACCATGTGCTTTTCTCTTTCTCTCCGTCTCTCTTCTCTCCTCCAGGTGTTTACAAAATATGGGAAGTGTTACATGTTTAACTCAGGCGAGGACGGCAAGCCTCTGCTCACCACGGTCAAGGGGGGGACGGGCAACGGGCTGGAGATCATGCTGGACATTCAGCAAGATGAGTACTTGCCCATCTGGGGAGAGACAGGTGAGCTGGGCCCAGAGACTGTGGCACTGGGTGGTGGAAAGGGATGCAGGCTGCCCTCAGAAAGGCTGCTGCGAGCTGGGTAGGCTGTTCTCCGGCAAGGGGTTGGGTATATCCTGACAGATGTGTCAGGGTGTCCCTGGCATGGTTATGGCCCTGTTTTCTCAGATTCCTTCAGTTTGGAGAGGGTAAAGGATGTGAGCCCTGGGGAGAGGGGAGAAGCAGGGAGAGAAGGTATGGAAGAAGGTTCCAGGGACTAGATGTGGCTGGGTGGGTGGGTGGCTTGATTTGGGGAGAAGAGGGTGCAATGGGCCAGCATGTTCCTTTCTCGGCCATCCCAAATACAAGATACAAACCAGGATATTCCAGGTAAAGAGTGGAGGAAAGTAAGATATTGGGAAATCAATAGACATGGGCCTGTGGGTATGGCACCATGCCATGTGAGGCCCTGCGATCCTGTGTGTACCTGGTCCGAGCATTCATTCTTTTTATTCTGCTGTTATTTCATTAGAAGTCAAAGAATTTTACATTAGGGGAAACTCAATCACTGATCACAACCTAGTAAAAGGAAGAAATGCCCTATGGCAGAAGTGGGGACCCAAGAAAGGCCTCTGGGCACACAAGGTATTTGAATGGGGGTCTTGAGATTGTTCTGAATTATCTGGGTGAGACTAATGTCACCACAGAGGTGTCTCTAAGAGGAGTGCAGGAAGATCAGTCAGAGGAGAAGGCAATGTGATGTAGCCATAAGCCAAGGAGCTGAGGAATCCTCTAGAATGTTGCCAGAAAGGAAACATCAAGATGTGTCCAAGAGTAATAGCCGAGATATAAATGGGGTCCACATAATAGTGATGTTGTGCTCGGGGCACTGCAAAGAGTGTCTTAGTGTTCTACTGCTGTGAAGAGACACCGTGACCAAGGCAACTCTTATAAAGGAAACCGTTTAATTGGGGCTGGCTTACAGTTGCAGAGGTTTCATCCACTGACATCATAGCAGGGAGCATGGCAGCATGCAGGCAGAGCATGGCACTGGAGAAGTAGCTGAGAGTTCTTCATCTGGATCTACAGGCAACAGGAAGAGAGAGCTTCTGGGCCTTGCTCTTGCTTCTGACACCTCCAAGCCCTCCCCCAGTGACATACTTCCTCCAACAAGACCACTCGTATCCAGTGAGGCCACTCCCTCATGACCAAGCATTCAGATCTATGAACCTATGGGGTCATTCTTACTCAAACCATCACATTCCACTCTCTGCGCCACACAGGCTTGTAGCCATATCATAATTCAAAATGCATTCACTCCAACTTCAAAAGCCCCCCCCCACAGTCTCTTACAGTCTCAATACTATTTAAAAGTCCAAAGTTCAAAGTCTCTTCTGGGACTCAAGGCAATCTCTTAACTGTAACCCCTAGTAAAATCAAAAGGTTGAGCACATACTTCCAAGATACAACGGCACAGGGCATACAATACCATTCCAAAAGGTAAGAAAGGGAGATAAGTGGACCAAATACTGGACCAAATAAAGTGTGAAACCCAGCAGGACAAACTCTAAACTCTGCATCACTATGTCTGATGTCAAAGTGCACTCCTTTTAGCTTTGTTGACTGCAACACTTTCTTTCTCTCTCTCTCTCTCTCTCTCTCTCTCTCTCTCTCTCTCTCTCTCTCATAGAATGCAGGAGGTTTTTTTCTAGCCACACCCTTGCTCTTTCTTAAGACCTTTATATTTTGTAAAAGCTTCAGGCAATATAGTTGGGCAGATACTCAGCTATTCTAACACTGGCTTGGCCTCCTCCCCATCACATGGCCTGTTACCCATCATCTTAGTCCCATATTCTGGCACTTGCTTCGTCACCAGTGTTCCAGTGGGGACTAGCTCCCTCTCTGACTTCAAGTTCTGCCTGGGCTAGAGCTTGGTCTCCTCATTCTAGTACACATTCATAGGTTTCCTGGTTTGGATGGGTTCCTTCACTGCTTTAGCTTTTCTTTAACTCCTTTTCACAGGTTGAAAGCCGAGTTGGCTGGGATCTTGACCTGAGGTCATTACTCCCTTTATTCCTTAAGCATCAGGCTTTTCTTAATATTTTTTTAATCTCTTTGAGCACCAGACTTTGCTCCTTTACACTTCCTGGTACTCTTTTTCTCTTCAAACTGTACATTTTGTATTTTCCCTTGCTCACCTTGCCCCTTTTCATTATAGATAAGAGTGACCACTGATAATCACATGGCACAGTCAATACTAGGCTGTCTTGAAATGTTCTCTGCCAACACCGTTAATCCAAAAATTATTCTATTTAACATCAGGCAGATTTTCTGGACAATGACAAAAAAGCAGCCACATTCTTTGCCAAAGTATCACAAGAGTGGTCTTTAGACCACTTACTAATATCCTGCCCCATCTGAAACTTCTTGAACTAGGTCCTCACAGTTTAAATTGTCATCATCACTGTCTTCTATGATCCTACTCATATGGCCCATTAAGCCTCACTTAAAGCATCCAACTACTTTCCTAATCCAAAGTCCCAAAGTCCACATTCCGCCAACAAACAGCCTAGTCAGGCCTGCCACAGCCATACACTGCTCCCTGGTACTAACCTCTACCATTGTCATTGTTCTGTTGTGTGAGGAGGAGACACCATGCCTCTTATAGAAACTCTTATAGAGGAAAGTATTTAATTGGGATTGGCTTACAGTTTCAGAGGTTTAGTCCATAATCAATGTGGCAGAAAGCATGGCAGTGTGCAGACAGACATGGTGCTGAGGAAGAAACAGCATGCATCCCCCATCATACTTCCTCCAACAAACTCACACATCCTAATCCTTATAAATAGTGCCATTCCCTGAAGACTAAGCATTCAAATATATGAGCCCATGGGGGCTGTTCTTACTTAAACCACCACAGGGAGTATTTGAGGACCTTGGAAAAGAGAGAATAGAGAGTGGATCCAGCAGAAAGGAGAACCTGAGCCATCAGGATGGAGCTGTCTGGTCCTGACTCCATATTTGCTGCCCAACCCTATGCTTGTTCCCATTGAAGAAGAGCCCGAGACCCAGCTGCTCCATGGCTCTGCCTTCCAGCTGCTGAGGACGGAGGCTTCCCACCCCCAAAGATGGCTAGCTGTGATAACAAGCACTCTCCTACAATGGAACGCTTTCTCCCCAGCACCTCTCATTTGAGTGCCCTGATGGATAGAGATGACAGTGGCCATTGACCCCACATGATGGGTACCTCTCATCTACTTCACCTGAGAAGTCAAAATCTCCCATGTGCAACACGATGAACATCTGTGTTCAGCTTAGCTTTGGTATCCCTGAGAGCTGATCATCTGGACCAGGCTTTTCAGAACATTATGAGACTATGGGACTTCTATCCTTCTAACCACAAGTCCTGGTGGAAGGTTCCCAAAAGGTATCCCTTCTTGCAGATGCCAGAACACATCTGCTTACTGAAACACCTGGACGGAAAGAATGAACTAAGGAAAGCAAATGAGTACCAAGGCCCTGCCTAAGCAAGAGTTAGTCATGTCCTTCCATGGGAAGCTCGGAGGTGTTGCCCTGATTCCTTGATTCAGGAACATAAATACACACACACACACACACACACACACACACACACACACACACACACA
>OU015746.1:38742854-38757854 GCA_907169655.1 Acomys percivali
TCTCTCTCTCTCTCTCTCTCTCTCTCTCTCTCTCTCTCTCTCTCTCTGCTCCTCTTCTCCTTCTAAGAGAGGAACCATTGTGTTGAAGGAAGGGTTTAGCATGATCCCCACATAGAAAAGAGAGGGGAGCAGAGCTTCTCTGGGTTGTCCAGAGATGGAGATTCCAGTCTTTCTCCCCCTTGATCCCTATGGCCAGCCCTAGTTCTCCCTGGGAACCCCAGGGCTCCAGGGCACCCAGTTTGGAAACCCCTGCATGGGAGGCTGGTGAGATAGATTCATCAGGAAAGGGCTTGCTTTGTAAATGGGAGGAACTGGGTTTGGGTCCCAGAAGCCATATAAAATATTGGATGTGGTGGCACAAGCCTATCATTCCAGAGACAGAGATGAGAAGCAGAGATGGGCATGTCCCTGGAAGCTTGTAGTGGCCATCTTGCCTAGCCTGATCTATGTGGGGACATTTCCAGCCAATGAGATACCTTGTGTTGTCTAAAAGGTAGAAGGCCCCTAAGGCATGACACCCGAAGTTGTCCTCTGACCTCCATATGTGCAGCCCACATACACATGTGCACCCATACACACACAAGCATGCAGGTTATAGTTAGGAATGTGCTGATCGGTTCCATGGCTCGTAGAGCATCTCTGAACATCATCCTCCTTCTAGTGGGATGGAGAAATGGGCTCCCAGCAGGTCTGGGGAGCGGCTAAACCTCAGAGCAGCTGCCAGTGGAGACATCTGTATAAATGCAATGGGCTAGACATGCCCACTTAGGAGACTCTCCCTCCCAAAGCCTTCCCACAGGGCAATGAAGAGTTCTTCTTCAGTAAACGCACAAGGACAAGGACAGCGGCAGGTGTCATAGTGTAGAAGATGAAAAGTGGAGAGATTGCTGGCAAGTGACTTGAACCTTAAATAGGCAAATTAACAAGGACCCCATCAATCCCACCACAGAACCCCAGAGAGAATGGGGGTCCAGACCCCTGAAAAGCAGCCAAAGAAGAGGGTATACAGCTGAAGTAAAGCAAAGGAATTCACTTCAAATCTGAGAAAAGAGTTTTCAGGCACCCCACAAGGCTTCTGTGCCCCCAGATACCCACAGATTTTTCTCTCCTACCCCAGCAGAAGATGACACTGTAACAGAAGAACTCTAGACATGGGGTGGTCAGGCCCAGCAGATGACGGGGTGAGGTGGTAAATGGAGAATGACACGAAGAATCAAAACCCTACTGAGAGGGAGACTCTCAGCCAGGCTTATCTGCTGTATCCCCCAGCCCCCCACAGAGGTCTGGGTATCCCTGGAAGCCAAAGAGTCAGTCAGGACAATTCAGGGAGCTCAGACTAAATGACCTAAGTAAACCAGGCTTGTGTGACATTTTGTTTGTTTGTTTGTTGAGACAGGGTTTCTTCTTGTAGCCCTGGCTGTTCCAAACTCGCTTTGTAGACCAGGTTGACCTCGAACTCACAGAAATCCACTTACCTCTGCCTCCCAAGGGCTGGGATAAAAGGTGTGTGCCACCACTGCCTGGCTGACATCTCTTGACAAATCCTCAAACATGCACAAGAAGAGTATACAAGCTTCAAGTGCCTCTTGCCCATGAAGGAACAACCACAGAGCCAGGCATACAAGGGATGCCACTATCTAAGGACCCAAAAGCAAGCAAACAAAAACATGTGAGGTAGAGATTATTGCTAACAGCACAAGCTATAGAGACAGACTGACTGCTGGAGTTCAAATCCCAGCTATGCCGCTTCTCAGCTGTGTGGCCTAAGGTAAGCTTCTCTGGGCACGTTTTATCGCCTCTAGATCAGGAGTGATAACATCTAGTCTATTGCGCTGTTGCGTAGGTTGAGGTATGAGTTAATACAAATGATGGGTTTAGAAAAGCGCCTTGGTCCTATTAAGTAATATATAGTATTTAAATAAGTGAAAAAAATAAGTGCATGAATCAGACAGAAGAAGCAAAATGATTTAATTAGCATTCTCAGGAGATAGAGGAAGCAATAGCACATCTACAGATGCACAGGGTGATAGTAAAATGGGCCATTTTGGGAAGAAGAAGAAGAAAACGCGAAAATTAAAATATGATTGCATATATTAAAACGCAATCTGTAAGGGGCTGGGATTTAGCGATTCTACCTCAAACATGAAAATTAAAAGACCAACAAATGTAAATGGGAGAGGAATAAAACATGAAAATTAAAGGATCAATCCAGAAAAATCCAGCATCTCTGTAGTAGGAGTTCTAGAATGACAGAACTAAAGGCCCAGGGAGGGGACACTGGGATGGAATTGATACAGCCCAGGCTGAAGGGTCACCAAGTCCTTCCAGTGGTTGGGACAAAGCACATAGGCCAAAACACAATCTTGTAAAATCTAGGCTGGCAGAAATTTCCAACAGGACATCGTGAGTGTTTCTGGAGAGGAAGGAAATGGTCATCTTCCTGGGCGCTAAAATCTGGTGTCAGAACTACACACGGGACGGGGCATTGTGGAGGCGAGGCCACAATCCTTCTCGTCCAGGACAGAATTCTACGCTCGGGAATGCCAATGAGATGTGAGGGCAGAGCTGGGTTTCCAAACAATGTGTGCGTCAGGTAGCTTTTTCTAGAAGTTACTGAAGGGCAAGAGAATAAACCCAGAGAGAGGGTCCTGGGAGGTTCTGGAAGCAGGGAATCTGAAGGAGAATTCCAGATGTGGGCGGGGCAAAGGGTAGGCGTGAGGAGGGAGCTGCGAGTCCAAAGCAGAGCGGGCAGCTGTGGGCTCTAGGAGAGACCACATTTGTCCTGAAAAACGGCATTTCAGAGCTCTGCTGCCAGGCCAGGGGTTCAGGGAGAGGAATGTGACAAATGAACACCAGGCTACACAAAACCAAAAGTCAGGGGGAAAAAACCTTAGGAAAACTGAGATCACAACAATCTGCGGGGCTGCGAAGATGACTTAGTGGGCAAAGAACTTCCTTCAAAAGCATGAGGACCTGAGTTCAAATCCCCTGCACCCAAATAAAAAGCTGACACCATGGTGTGTGGCTATAATCCTAGCAACAGCAAGTTGGGAGGCGGGGACAGGTAGGTCCTTGGAGCTCAATGGTCATGACCATTCGATGACCATTTTATGAAGTTCCAGGCCAGTGAGAGACTTTATCTCAAACAGAAGGTGGAAGAGGCCAAAGAAACAACACCTGACGTTGTCCTCTGACCTCCACACATGTGTCATCCATCCACACACGTGTACCCATATACACAAGAACATAGAAACACATACACTTCTATGCTACAAAGCTCAACATTCATATATAGTCACAATTATGTAAAAACGAAATACTAATTGACCCAAAGTATATACCTCTAATCTGAGGATGACTGGAAAATAGGCATACATAGGCATTCCACGTGAGAAGCCCACATACTCATCTTTCATGGTAAGAACTCGGGAGAAAGCATGTCAAAGTTGTGCCACCAAGAAACAGCAAGCAAGCAGTTAAAGTCGGTGCCTCAGAGGAGTGGCACTTAGTGGGGTGGTGGTGCAGAGAGGCATCAAGAAATTTTTCATTCAGTGCCTTGCAGCATCATTTAGCTTTTAAAATTATGTACATAGACTGCTTTGATAAATAGAAAAGTCAAATTAAAAATAACCATAAATTTTCACCATAGCTGGAAGGCCTGCGCAGCTATCAGGGAGAACACGTTCCTAACCCTACCCCACTACAATTGGGACACGGCAAGAATGAGACTGATGGTTGCCATGGTTTCCCCAGCATTTCTGGCTCCCAGTAAAAACTCTTGTCGTGGTGCCAGGTCCTAAGGACTTCCCAAGAATGAGAGGCAGCAGCTCTGGCCTGAATTCTGAGAGTCCAGAGCACAGTGACACGCAGCCACCAGCTGAGATGTCCCGCGTACTCTCAGAGAAGGACTCTGTGCTGAGTGGGCATCTCCACAGGTGTCCGAAGACTCGGGAGGAATGATGCTATAAATTAGCTACTCTGTTGGAGACAGGCATCTATGAAGCAACCTGATTTTTATCATGCTGGAGACCCGCTAAGCATGATGGGAAGCCTATGTGATCTGGTTAGAGGTCCCAGGCAACCAGCGGGCAGCCTAAAGAGAACACCTAGGGAGCTGAGGAAACAGACCCACTCGAGGTGCTTATGTTTCCTGTTTAGGAAATCTTCACTGCGCACCTACTGTGTGCTCAGGCACCTCAGGAATACAGGTGAAAGTCAGGCTGGTTTTTCTTTCTTTCTTTTCTTTTTTTGTTTTGTTTTTTGGTTTTTTTGTTTTTGGGGGTTTTGTTTTGTTTTGTTTTGTTTTTTGTTTTTGTATTTCAAGACAGGGTTTCTCTGTGTAGCCCTGGCTGTCCTGAACTCACTTTGTAGACCAGGCTGACCTCGAGCTCGCAGAGATCCACCTGCCTCTGCCTCCCGAGTGCTGGGATTAAAGGCGTGCGCCAGGCTGGTTTTTTCAAGAGTACACAACCTAGGGACTTTCTGGGGAATACATATATGATTCTGTCCGAGTTGGAAATCTTCTCGTCTTACAGCAATTATAGTCCGAGGCCATCAATAGGTGCCATTGGGTGCTGTGATCACTAGAATAAAAAACAGAGAGCAAGGGAGGAGGGAGGGAAAGAGTATCTAAGGGGAGCTGCAGAAAAGAAATGACCTTGGTTTCCCCATTTGCTAGACATGGGAGTTAGAGGAGGCTGTAGGGTTATGGGGCGTCGAAATCTCAAGCATCGGAGAAGAAAGCCAAGATGAGCCCAGCGTGTGCTAGACTGGCTTCTAAGGAGAGGCCAAACCATTTGGTAACTGGCCAGGTGTGTTTTGCTAAAATGTAGATGGGGTGCTGGAAAGATGACTCAGCGGTTAAGAGCACTTTTAGCTCTTCCAGAGGAAAGAGTTCTGTTCCCAGCACCCATGTTGGGGCTGCTCACACTGCCTGTAACTCCCAGGTGATGCAACACTCTCCTCTGACCTCCTTGGACTGATGTCAGCACACACATACACACTCAGATGATAAATAATTATTATAACAGTTACTACTATAGTGGGTCTGGAAGCCAGTCCTCATCCAGAAGCCTGGGCTCAGCTGGGAGCTTGTTAGGCAGAATCTCAAGGGATGCCCTGAATGCTTGATGTACCTGAGGGGACTCACAGATGCTCAGTTGTAGGAAGCTCAGGCCTAGACCACTGTTTCCCACCACGCAGACACCAGAGGATGCCTTCTTAATAGCAAAATATGCCTCCTTATTTTAAAAAAATTAATAATTATCTTATTATCACCACACATGAAAACAACCATGCTTTTTATGTTCACTGGTTGAGAAAATACTCAAACAAGGTTGTTATGAATTCTGTAATGCTTAGGAAGAATTTTGAGTTTGTCACACTCAAAGGTCAATACACTACAAGATCCATTCAGCAACCTCATCAAACCCGACTTGTGCTGTCAACATTTTTATAAATAGAATCATTTTCATCCACTGATTGCCTCTGTAGTTTCAAAGGCACAGGCCTCCCCAGTGGATTTCCAAAGGTGGCGTCTCCCACCTGCTGACCGCCCAACCCAGTGTACAGCCTTCTTATCAAATAATTTATAATATCTGAGCCCAAATGCCCTAGGGGAAAACATTTTTGGTTTTGGTTTTGGTTTTTGGTTTTTTGAGACAGGGTTTTTCTGTGTATCCTTGGCTGTCCTGGACTTGCTTTGTATACCAGGCTGGCCTCGAACTCAAAGCGATCCACCTGCCTCTGCCTCCTGAGTGTTGGGATTAAAGGTGTGCGCCACCATGCCCTGCTTGTTTTTGTTTTTGTTTAATCCTTGGAGTAAATCTTTTGGTAATGAAACTACACTGAACTCCGTACCTGGCACATTCACTGATGCCTGCTTTGCAAAGATTCTGTCTAGCAGAAATAGAAGTGTAGCCACACCTCTTGGTTACCTGACCAAAATCTAACATTTCTATCTTCTTCCCCAGCATGGATGGCTGGCCCTGCTTCATAGAAGGTGCTATTTGATTCTGTGACACACACACACACACACACCAAGGAAGTTCTAACCCTTTCACAGGTTAGTACGTTTAACAGCTGTCAGGAAGCGCACCTCTCCCATGGTCCTGGCTAAGAAGTTTTGGAACCAGGATTAGAATCCACATCTGTCTGGGTCTACCTTAACCCTTTCCACTTTAAAATAAAAAATGTCTGGGGCTAGAGAGATGGCTATGTCTGTTAAGAGCTCTTGCGGAGGACCCAAGCTTGGTTCCTCACACCGACATTGGGCGGCTCACAACTACCTGTAACACCAGTGCTCTCTATAGTCTCCATGGGCACCTGCACACACATATGTGTACACACACACACACACACACACACACACACACACACACGAGAGAGAGAGAAAGAGAGAGAGAGAGAGAGAGAGAGAGAGAGAGAGAGAGAAGAGAAGAGGAGAGGAGAGACAGAGACAGACACACACACACACACACAGGAGGGGGGTAGAGGAGAGACAGAGACAGAGACAGAGAGTCAACACAGAAAGGGAAAAAAAGAGGGAGAAAGAGAAGAAAGTATATTTAAGAAGATAGCTTTGGCTGGGCATGGTGGCGCGCGCCTTTAATCCCAGCACTCGGGAGGCAGAGACAGGTGGATCACTGTGAGTTCGAGGCCAGCCTGGTCTACAAAGTGAGTCCAGGACATCCAAGGCTAACACAGAAGAGACCCTGTCTAGAAAAGCCAAAAAAAAGAAAAAAAAAGAAGAAGATAGCTTTGGGTAACAGTTCGACAAAGCGTCACATTTTTCCTGCAGGATGTCCTATGGTCTTTAAAATACTAGTGTTTTCCAAGACTCCTCAGTAGGGGCTGGAGCTTTCAGCTTTCAGCACACTCTTGGAGCCACTCAATAGCACCTTCCAGATCACCAGTCATTCATGAGAACACTGTGCTGAGTGTGTCACCCTGGCCCAGGACAGACATCCAGCAAGGGGACCCAGTGTTGATTTTCCTTTACAGCAGAAGCTCAGGTAGCCCCAAAACTGTCACCTGGGAGCAATGAAGCTTCTTCTTGCCAATCCCATTCTGGCCTGGGACTTTCTTACTTGGGGCTGTGACCTTCCTGAGTCTGTCTACCAGGGAAGGATAAAGAGAAAACAACGCCGGGCGTGGTGGCGCACGCCTTTAATCCCTGCACTCGGGAGGCAGAGGCAGGCAGATTGCTGTGAGTTCGAGGCCAGCCTGGTCTGCAAAGTGAGTCCAGGACAGCCAAGACTAACACAGAGAGACCCTGTCTCAAAAAAAACCCAACCAAACAAATAAATAAATAAAGAGAAAGAACAAAACATGCACTCTCCAGTTTTAGATAGACAGCAGCTCATGGTTTCCTGATTTGGAAAAAAAAAAAAATCAGCCCCATCTGACTTGATATAAGCTCTGAACAGCCGGGTCTATGTTGTAAATCTATTTTTTTCAAGTGCAATGCAGTGAGGTTAAGAGATTTACTTGTCACCCCTGTCTTAGTCACTGTTCGGTTGTTGTGAAGAGGCACATGACCAAGGCAAGTCTTAAAAAAGAAACCCTTTAACTGGAAGCTTGCTTATACTTTTAGAGCTTTGGTCCATTGTCAACATGGCAGAGAACGTGGTGGCACACACAGCCCTGGAACAGTAGCTGTGAGCTTTATATCCTGATCTACAGGCAGCAGGCAGGGAGAGCCTGGACCAGGTACTTAAACCTTTGAGACCTCAAAGCCCACCCACAGTGACACATTTCCTCCATTAGGCCACACCTACTTCAACCAGGCCACGCCTACTCCAGCAGAGCCACACCTCCTAATCCTTCTAATTCTTGCAAACAGTACCACTCTCTGGTAACGAAGCATTCAAATACATGAGCCTATGGACCACCACAGTCCCCAGCTCACAGAAAGTCAGATCTGAAGCTAACCCAGAAGATCAGCCCCATCTTTGTTTTAACAAAAGAAAAAAAGTATAAAGCTCAGAGAGGCAATGTAATCTGCCTGAGACTGTATAGTTCTTGTGTCCTGTGGCTGGAAATCACTGATTTCAATGCCCACATTTCTGTTGATGAGCCTGCCTGTCTCCCTTGACGACCTTGGAGCTCTCTGATCTCTCAGGTGCCTATACAGGCACAAGAACTGAAACAATGCTTCTGGTTAAACTCAAAGAATATTCAACAATCCCTTTCTACATGGTCTCTCAAGTACCAGGGCTGGGACTCTAGTCCCCACCACGGTCATTGTTAAACTCTCACGGGGCTTGCCTAAACTTAAAAGATGAAAGACCAGGAGCTTCCAAGCCCACTGTAAAATAGTCTCCTCTTCATCCCTGTCCAGCTTGGACTATGGGCATCTTGTTGGAGCCATTGAGTCATGTGGTCAATTGATAAAGGACAGTGGGAGGTGAGAAGCCAAGACATTTGGATGCTGATGTTGCCTGGCTGTCACCTGCTAGGGCACCATTGGCCACTCCCTCCTCTGCGAGCGTCAGCCTTCTCAGCTGAAAAATGCAAAGTCTGTTGACTAGATGGAAGGTTCTAGAGCTCTTCTCAAACCAAAATCCTATACAGCCACAAATCCTAGGCTCTGGGCTGGCTCAGTCAATTTCCCTAGGTTTTGGTTTCTTCATCAGAAAAAATAAACGTAACATAAAAAAAGAATAAAACCCAGTGGGACGGAGACATGGGCAGCTGCCACAGTGTGACTGTAAAGATCCAGTTGGTCTGTGAAAAGACAAAGCTTACTGTTCTCCTGCCAATATTGTGTCACAGAGAAGGCTAAAAATTTGGAAGCAAGGGATCCTGGCCTACAGAGTCTCAATGGACCCCAACCCAGTGCAGACCATGGCCAGGAATAGCAACAGGCACGGAGGGTCTACGTAAAGTTACAGGAAGGCAAGGAGTAGAGGGGCCGAGGCTTGATTTTTAGATTGTCTTTGTGTAGCTAGGCCGTGCAACCCCTCTGATCTCCGGCATACCCATCTATACAATGGGGGCGCTTATCTCCCAGAGGACCTTTGAGGAATAAATGAAACGGCCAGCTGACTTCTGGCCACATCTAGGTCATTTCAACAACCTTGCTGGTGCTGGTCTAGGCCAAGTGCACCCTGTGTTCTCAGCATCTGAACTTGCTATGCACTCCACCGAGAAGGCTTGCCGGGGTCATTTCACAGGTTCTCCTCTCCTTTTATTTGGACTCATAGTATAAATGCCGTGGCCTGAGGCTTCCCAGTACTCCCTTCCAAGAAAGACATACCCTGTCCCCTCTCCTTCTTCTCCTAGTACATACAAGTAACACAGGCATGACATCATATTGTTATGCCAAGATTACCCAGATGGCGAGACCCAAAAAAAAGACCACCAAGACTCGATACTGATGCAACAAACACAGGGTCCTGTATTACGGGCTCAGAGCTTCGGATCATAATCCTTCCTGATGGAGCAGGATAGGAGAGTGATACCGGAGCTTCAAGGCTAATGGGTTTATAAGGAAAAACTGATATTAGGAGTGGGGGTCACAGGGACGTAAAGACAAAACCATAACTGGGGGATAGTGAGTCTCAGGAATGTGGTCCTTTAGGCAGGTTGGGTGGAGGCTGGATCTCCAGGGAAAGTTGTGAGTCTCAGGAATGTAGACCTTCCGGCAGGTTGGGTCCAGAAGGCTGAATCTCCAAGGAAGTTGTTTTATCTCAGAGGCTCATTGGGAGTTAATTGTATCTAATTGTTCTGGTGCAGTTTCTGGAGAGTGTTGGCAGGTGTCATTCCCAGAACACAGGGAGAAGGGCACCTAAAGTTCTCCTATAGACCATCATTAATTGTAGAATATAAATTACATATAGAATATGGCATTAACTTTGCCCCTACAATGTGTGTCCCTGTTTGCTACTATGCCCCCCACACACTTATCATAGCTCCTAAAGGATGTAGACCCTATCAGCTTTGCTGCTAGACCCCTGCTCTTTGACCAACAAAAATGCCCACAAGAAGAAGTATTGGCATCCACAAAGAGTCACTTGATCTTCAAGGTCAACTAACATAACAATAAGATGATAAGTCCTAGATATTGGGCACTGAGTGGTGCAAGGACAACTTGGAGGGAGAAGTGACAAAGATGGATAGAGGCTAGCCAAGAGGAACTGAGGAAGGGCTAGCCCAAACAAAAAAGAATGGAAGAGAGCAAATGATAGGACACAAGCTAGAAACACTGGCTCTATGGTGACGGTGTGATGTTAGGGGACAGTGTATGACTGAGCCCTTCCTTCCTTAGCATTGCCTCTGTCTTTCAAGCCGCACGACACTGCCCCCCACTGAAGAAAACTCATGATCCCACAGTCATTTACAGATGGGGGTGTGTGAAAATGGGACTCCAGGAAAGTAAATCACCTGTGAGAGATCTGAGAGGTGGATTTGATGTCACCCTGCCCTAGCCTGGGACCTCCGAGCATTTCACCCACTATCCTAGGTTCTCTGTAGCTCTTGCCCTCCAGGTAGAAGAGCCATGTCTGCCTGCTCAAAACACCTGACTCCCACTCATTTGGGAAAGGAGTGTACCATCTCAGGGGTGACCCCCAAAGGGGTGTGTAGAGGAAAGTGAGGGCTTGATCTAGGCTTGGTAACGGAATCTACAGACAGAGTTAACACAAGTCAAGAACAAGTTATGAAAACTGCAGAGGGTGAGGCCTCTAGCTTTAAGGATGCCCAAACAAAATGGCAGTTCTTCCAGGAATAGTGGCTCAATGGGAACTATGCTGTCCCTCGGATTAAGTGAGATTCCATGGGGGCTCTGACAAGCAGAACTCAAGCAGAGCTCAGAGGTGCCCTCCAATAGGAGGAGAGGTTCATCTAGGGTTATTTACAGTGTTTAGGAAAGCTGCTCCAGACCATGCAGTGTCTGGAACTGAGACCACCGAGAGGCCTTACCCGCTCGGGAAGAAGGATTAGAAGCTGCTAACAGAAATGAGTGACAACAGGTGACAATTTGACAGGAACTGCAGTGGGAAGAGGAAACCTCCTCTGAGGAATGGCTTGCATTGGGTTTGTCTGCAGCAGTGTCTGTGGGGCATTTCCTTGGTTAATGATTGATGTGAGAGGGGGCAGCCCACTGTGGGGTCTGCTTCAGGCTCCAGCCTTGCGTTCCTCCCTTGGCTCCCCACCCCACCCCACCCCCACCCCCTCGGTGATGGACTGTAACTGTCAACCAGATGACCCTTTCGTCCCCCAACTTGGTTCCAGTCAGTGTATATTATCACAGCAACAGAGACGCAAACTGAAACAGAGTGAGAGCTCTCCCAAACTTCCAGCTCCCGCCCCCCCCAGGCTGAGCCGTGGCCTTCTAGAGTGACACACAGCTGACCACAGTGACCAGACAAAGAGCAGCTGTGCTAAGGTTTCTGTTACTGTGATAAACACCATGGCCAAAAGCAACTTGAAGAAGAAAAGGTTTCTTTCAGCTTACGTTTCTGCATCGTGGTCCATCGCTCAGGGAAGTCCGGGCAGGAACACAGAGGCAGGAACCATTGAGGAGTGCTGCTTACTGGCTTGCTCCTCTTGGCTTTCTCGGGCTACTTTCTTTTGGCACTCAGGACTACCAGCCAAGCGGTGGCACTGCCCATGGGAAGCTGGCCCCTTCCACATCAGTCATCAATCAATAAAATGTTCCACTCGCCTAGAGGTCCATTCTGTGGAAACATTTTCTTGATTGAGTTTCTTTCTTCCCAGCTGGCCATAAAAACTTGCCAGCACAGGGGGCTGAACACCTCGGCCTGAGACTCCTGTCTCCTAGCAGTTTTCTTTACTGCCTCCACAACCAGATACCAGAGGGCAAGAGAGAACCCACCAGTAAGTCCCCAGTCATAGGCCTCAAGAACTCCCAGGTCAGAGAGTAGTTGGGAGGCACCAAGGCACAGGCGTGAGCAGCAGCTATCCAGCACGGGCCCTCCTGCCCTAGGAGACATCTCCTCCAGGGTGCCAGCTTCCTGTCTGGGGCTGCCCCACGCTCCCCGCTCCCGCCCATCCACCCCCACTCCCCGCCCGACATCGTCACTGTTATAAAGTCAGTTTTGTCTAAAACAAGATCGATTTGTAATGACACATCCCTTGCCTGAGCCTAGAAAATTCCCTCCGCTTTTCAGAGCCGGCTTTTCTTCCTCCTTCTCTCCAGTGCTTATTTCCGCCTCGTGTTTCCTGTAATTTGCAAAGATTAAAGATTTAAGCTTCTTTTATTGCCCTGTGCTTTCCCTGCCCCATTATGCATTCTGCCCATCGCCCCTGCCTCCTCCCGCAGAGCTCCCAAATCCATTCTGCGTGCACAGAAAACACCTCCCCCAGGTAAATCTCACCTTGTGCATGCCAGGCCATGCTCCCAGAGCAGTCTGGCAGAGCCTGGCTTCGGCAGGCGGAACTCAGCGGGACCGTGCTTCGCGCGATTCAGCACAAATAGTCATGTTAAGCTATCTAGGGTTCAGCGCCATCCCAATTAGCATGGCCTCCTCGCGCTGGGTATGGGGGAGCTTTCCTTTTGTCTCTGTTCTCTCACACTTTCTATCTCTGGGGCTTTGAATCCTGACGTTCACGGACGGGTAAACAAATCCTCTACAACGCTAGGGGCCTGCGCTTTGGAAGGAGGTAGCGGTGTAGTATTTGGTGATGTGAGCACCAGCAGGGCTATCAGGGAAGTCCTCCTGGGTCCCTGCTCAGAAGGGCCACCACCAGCTTGGTGTGATGCTGGCACGACCACCTGGGGATTCTTGGAGTTTTTATTTAGAGTTTATTTTTTATGAGTACATTTGGCATTCTATCATTTTTACAGTGTTTTTTTCTTTTTTAACAAAGGGCATTTTGTTCTATGTACATGGTCCCAGATACTGTTCCTATCTTGGCTGTTAGGTAGGGTGCCCTACCTGCCATCTCAGCAGGTGGAACCTGTAGCTCCTAGGGCGCTGGGGTTCCCCCCACCCCATTCCTCCAGAACCTGGGTGGCTGCATCAGGCCGCAAGGCAGGGAACAGCAGGCAGCTGTGGAGGTTAGGCCTCCACTCCTTTGTTCATTCAGCGTTAATGGAGTTCTGCTCTGTGTCAGCCACCCTGTGCTGGGGAAGTTGGGGATCTGACAAGGAGGAATACACACGCTTGTTCCTCACTCCTACTCAGACCCCCAGAGCTACACAGGCCCAGCTCACACGGAATGAACCACACTCACAGCGAGGAAGAAAAGAATGCCAGGTTAAGAAGCAAGAGACTGCTCTAAGCCCTGGCTATGCCCTTGCCTCG
Organism: Acomys percivali; assembly: GCA_907169655.1. Classification (NCBI taxonomy): domain Eukaryota; kingdom Metazoa; phylum Chordata; class Mammalia; order Rodentia; family Muridae; genus Acomys; species Acomys percivali. Next base: position 38,756,126 of record OU015746.1, read on the forward strand.
CTCTGTGACCTTGGGCAAGTCATTTTGGGCAAGTCATGCACTCTCGGGTTGTAGCGCTGTCTCTCCAAACGTGGCTCACGTGACCTGTAACGGAATTCCTGGAAATGAAGGCCCTGGCTCTTCCCATAATGCCTGAGTCAGAATCTCTAGTGATAGATCCTGGGGTCAGGGTGGAGGGTGCTCTGGGGATGTTTAGTTCTAACAACTGTATTTGGTAACTCGGCTCTCAGTAAAGTACCAGGTTCAGAAGATAATGAAAACCAGGGTGAACAGAGGAGCAGGGGCTGGAGGGGGCGGCCAGTCACAAGCAACCTAGAGAACAATACACACACACACACACACACACACACACACAGAGGGGGTGGGGCGAGACTGAGACTTAAAAAGAAATATTAAAAAATAAGCTGGAAAGCAATTAATGAAGATACCTAAAGACCATATGCAAGTGTCCGTGCATCATGCATACCTGCACACACGCATACAAACATGTACATACAGCACAATGCAATGCACACACAGGGCAGGGGTGGGGGGGAAGGGATGGGGTGGAAAGAACACAGAAACATCCATCTTCTCCTCTTATCCATCCAATTGCTGATAACGTTAAATAAAATGAGGCTGTTTTAACGTTACTCTCTGCTACAACTACTGTTGCTTCTAGAATCAACCAGGATGTCTTGCAAACCCCTGACCCAGACTGATTAGTCCCAGGAAGTTCTTCCTTGTCAGGCTCCCCAGGGCCGATTGTTTTGCCCATTACTCATGGTGTTTTCCAACAGAAAAGCTTCGTTTCTCATTTCATCCTGGAGGCCACGAGCCATGCGTGTGCTGAGCCCTTTGTTACTGGCTAGAAGGTATCCTAAGCCCAGTTGTATAATAGCAGGCAGGCTTGTAGCTTCAGCTAGCTAGAAACAAGTTCAGGCAACTTCCCAGTTCCTTCCCAGGGCTCCCCTCTAGCACTCGCTTCCTCACAGCCCAAGCATCCTTGTAACTTCAGCATGCTGCCGTGGTCAACTGCTTCTCCTGCGTTGGCCCCTGCTTGGGCTCCTCATCCTCTCTCTTAGGCAGGATTTAGGGAGCATCACTTCCGTAAGTGACCACTGGGCACCCTACTCTCCCTCACGGTTTCCTTCCTGACCTAAAAACCTCCATTGAGAATCTGCCAGCCGTGGGTGAGCCAGGGGCAGAGAGGAATAAGAACGGGTTTCTTAAGCCGGGCATGGTGGTGCACGCCTTTAATCCCAGCACTCAGGAGGCAGAGGCAGGTAGATCGCTGTGAGTTCGAGGCCAGCCTGGTATACAAAGCAAGTCCAGAACAGCTAAGAATACACAAAGAAACCCTGTCTTGAAAAACCAAAAAAAAAAAAAGAACGGGTTTCTTCTCCTGAGGAATTGTGTCTTGCCACCAGTGAGCAACGTCATCAGCTTTAGGAGATGGTGCTATAAAACCATAGGTGACCAGGAACCTGATTGGATAATGTAGTCATTACTTTATATTGCTGTAAAGGGACACCACACTCAGCTTATAGAAAAGTTTATTGAGGCTTTCCGTTTCAGAGGGTGAGTCTGTGACCATCATGGCAGGGAACATGGCAGCAGGCAAACAGGTATGGTGCTGAGGCAGTAGCTGGGAGCTTACATCTTGATCCACAAGCAGGATGCAGGGTCAGGGTGGGAGGAGAGAGAGAGAGAGGGAAGGCGGGAGGGAGGGAGGGAGGGAGGGAGAGAG
>OU015746.1:38762854-38774392 GCA_907169655.1 Acomys percivali
GTGGTCCATTGAGGGGGCGTGGTCCATGTGAAACCCATCAGGGTGTGCTCCTGGTACTTATGGAAATGGAGCTCCTCTACCTCTAAAGAGCCTGGGAGAACGATCCCCATCAATCCTCAGTTATAGCTAAAATGGAGAGTTCATTCTTTTGAAAGCCTTTTGCTTTTTCAAGGTGACCCTTTCTTTTGTGAGGGGCTAGAGTTGCCCTAAGGCTATAGCCATGATCTGTTGGAAACTATCAGTGTTAGTTCACACCTGCAGAGGCCCAGATGGAGAACTGGTGAAGAGGCTGGGGTGTGGCCAAGGAGAGCTCCCTCAGCAGTCCTTTGTGCAGTGGGAGCAAGCCCCTGGGGCTGCAAAGAATCGAGCATGAGTTAGACCAACAGATGTGCCAGGGAACTCTTGGATGCTCAAGAGGAGCTGACTTTGTGGTTGGCTGGATGTGCCTCCCACGGCTGTGGCAACAGCCCTCTAGGGTCTACCTTACTCCTAGCACAGAGTGTACAGTGCTCCTCAGTGCTTGCCCGATAGCTTCTCTCCCTGCTAACAAACGTTGGAGAATGGACCCTTCATGGAGGCTGCTGTTGTTGCACAGACTGAGAGACAAGGTTATTCCTCCCTGCTTACCCTCCGTTTTGTGACATGGAAGAAAATTCTAGGCTGGGTGGGAAGCTGGAGCTGATGATTCCTCAGAAGCTTAAGTCGGGTGTTTCTCTTGCCAAGATGAGACAGAGGGGCTCCCCGTGGTGAGCAGGATGAAGAGGAGAAACCTGTTCACAGCAGCATCCTAGGGCAGAGTGACTGTTTGCACTGAAGGGTATTGGTGGCGAATTCAACCTCATTCATTTCAGTATTTCTCTGATTATTACAACTGATAATAAGATATTTGTTAAACATTTTACAGTCCTCAATGCATTTCCGCATCATCTCGTTTCATCATTTCATTCATATTAATAGAGAAAATGCAAAAACACATCCCGGAGCTAAACCTAATAATACCTTATGTTTACATATATAGAAAAGAGCATATTCACGAGAAATAAGACTTGAAGGAAATAAGCCAAAATACCCACAGTGGGGCAATTATGAATGATTCATTTTCTTTTCCAACTTTTCACATCTTTCATAACGTGGCTTTGGTCTATTTATTTGTTCAGCAAATATTTGTTGCATGGCTATGGGGGGAGGAGGGGAAACTGGGGGAGGGGGAGGAGTCACTCATCAAGGAGAGCAGACCCAGTTTCGACTCCCCTAGGAGCTACAAGTGGGTGTTTGTCTTAACAATGGGGGGAAACCTTGTCACGTCAGTTTCGCTTGGTGTTTGACCCTCAGCTGTACATTTTCTTTCTACTAAAAGGACCGCGGTGCTCAAACATGGTATCTCATGAGTGGCATGAGTCATTTTTCTTTCTCATTTTGTCATTTCTGAGATGAGGGGGTCATTGTTCGAGGAGGATTAATCGGATCCCCACGTGGCAATCAGAATTCATCCTCTTTCTTGGTGGTAAATGTCTAATGATCGTCAAGATAATTGCAGAATCTGTGGCTCATGGGTGAAATATGGCGGCCGCATCCTTCTCAAGCCAAGAGTTCATTAACACAGAGTACAAGAGCACCTTCGAGTGGGCCGGAGATGACAAGACAGTGTGGAACAGAAAGCCTATTCTGGAAGGGCCATGTGCTTCACACTAGGACAATTGACTCCAGAGTAGGGGCCCTAAGAGGCTCTTGTTCCTGGAAGGAGCCAGTGCTGAATGGGACGGGAGGGGGAGGGGAGGGCAGGGAAACCATCTTCTACAGTAAAAATCCTCCCACACATAATTACACACATGCTTTCGAATTTATTTATTTATTTATACTATGATCCCAAAAGAACATGCTCTTGGGCTAAATACCAAAGCAAAGATTGCTTTTCTAAATCTGCATTTGCCTTAAACCCCAATTAGACCAAGGCATGTCCCTGCCTGAAAAATGCTCCCTTGGGTAGCTCGGCTCTCTAAGGAGCCCATGCAATAACCCAGAGCCCCCACCACCACCACCAACGGAGACAGGCCGTGGAAGTGGATTGTAGAACCCTGGTAACTAAATAACGCCATGTGAAAGTACCAAGCTATCAAACCATCTCCAGCGTGGGTGTCACAGGCAGACACCTTGTCAACAGCATCAGGCCTTCACTAATTCTGCTATGACTGATGATCATGCTTTGCTGTCAGAAGGCCTTCACCCTTCACCCTTCACCCTTCACCCTTCACCCTTCACCCTTCACCCTTCCTCTTTGCTTTGGTATTTAGCTATGTTCCCAAAGTATGGAAGGAAACCCCTCGAGGCCCACAAGAAAATATTATCCTCCTCCCCTCCCAGATAGAAAGGCCCCACTGCTGGGTGGGAGGTGCCCACCTCTGGCTGATGGTGGCTCTTCTCCAACTTCTGAATTCATCTTCCTAAGTGCCTTTAAAACGAGAAGCCTCGTTTGTCAGCCTGACAGCCAGCCCGTAGCCTTAGCATCTGCTTCAGAAGTCCCCATTAGACATGGAGTTTTGCCGGGTTGTTATTGTTTTTTCCTTGTTTTTCCAGGCAGTGGTGAGAATTTATTACACATGTCCTCTGTGACTTCCACCAAAGCTGGAACCTTATAAATATGGCAGGATCCAGTTCCATCCCGCTGAAGCACTGGAAAAGTTCCAGAGAGACAGCTTGGTGTGTTTCCTCCCTGTACATCCTCGGGGTAACCTGTTTCCCACAAGTAGACCGAAAAGAAGAATCAATTAAGAGTCTACCAGCTTAGCTACTTAATGACTATGACCATGGATCCCCCAAAGTAGAAATGTCTCTGGATTTCCCCCCAAGGCTTTCAACATTTTTTTCTATATAATATGAGCTTGTTTTTCTCAAGATGGAGTTAATGGCAGGGAAAGGGGGAGGAAGGTTTCTTGAAGGAATTGTTGATTAGCTTCGATGAGCTGTGTACCGTATCCAGTTGTGTTGGAAGACTCCCAAAAAGTCATGTAAAGTAAGATACTTTATTATAGATAGAATTGGGGTGTGTGTGTGTGTGTGTGTGTGTGTGTGTGTGTGTGTGTGTGTGTGTGTGTGTGTGTGTGTTCCATGGATAGCACCCTAGGACTCCCTTAGAGTTCATAGAATCTCCCCTTTAAGGTTCATAACCCTCTCATTAGATTTTTTTTTTAATAGACAAATTCCTTGGAGCTCCATGGCATCAAATCAACAGCCCCAACTAAATTCATTCTCTTCTCATGTCTCCAAATCTACACCCCAAACTGTTGTTCACCTTAGATTTTCCCAACCTTGTAAGTGGCCTAATGACAAACTTGCTAGATCACAATCTTGTTCTTCATCTGTAAGCTAGGGATATTGATGGCGCCTATGTTTCTTGAAGTCATACAAATTCTCTAGAATAGTTTTTGGTACGCAGTAAATGCCCAATAAATTCTAGATATAATTATCACCACCCCAGGTGCAATTTCAATTCAGCATTTCACAACTGCACTTGGATAAGAAACGCAGCCGCCTTGCCAGTCCCCTTCTTGCCCGTCCTGACCCTCTCCAACTCACCCTGGGGCATTGATGTGATCATTCTAAAGTACATCTGCAGCACCTCCCTCCCTCACTAACCACAGGATGAAGTCCAGGAGTCTCTTCACAGACCCTTCCAGCCCTGCCTGCCTTTCCAGCAATCTCTCAGTCCACTCACCCCACCTCCCACAAAACATACCACCTTACACTGTGTTTACCCCCTTCCTGTCACACACCCTCTGTCCCTTGTCCTGCTCCTTCTCTGTGGCTTCTTTCCTCCTTGGACCCAGGCAGAGGGGCGGAGGCCCAGTGTCTATTGATTCACCTACTTTATCTTACTCTGGAGACAGGTTAATAAATCAGAAGCTTCCTTGGTTGGGTCCTGCCGGCCGGTGCCGTGTTATCTTTTGATTCATGAGCAGCTTGCTATCTGAACTCCCAAAATGCGTGATGTTTGGTTTCTGAGGTGTGTTTGTTTCTTTTTAATAAGAAGTAAGAAAATCTGTACAGGACACTTCCACACATAGGTCAAAAGCTGTCTCATCTTTCTTTGCCAACTGCAAAGGTGAAACAGTAATCGCAAACAGATCTCACGGTGAATGAAAGAATAGGAGCAGTCATGCTGGCTCCTAGGCTCCCTTGGCAAGGGCAGAGGAGAGGGAACCTGAAAAGACATCTCTTTCTGGTCACACCAACTCCCCCCCTCCCTCCTCCTTCATGCTTGAAAACCACTTACTGAGTTTTGTTTTGGTTTTGTTTTATTTTTGCTTTCAGGGCTGGAGAAGTTCCTGGGTTTGTTTATGTTGTGACAACTGGGCTGGACAGGCCTCAGTAATTATTCTCTGTGGACTGCTAAATCTTAGTGTTCCTCTGCTAGATTGTCCTGCCTTCCCCCGCCCCAGCCCCTGCAGGCTCCCCACTTGCTGAAATGCCATTCCCTCACCCCATCACAACAGCAGCCAACTGGCATTCAATATAACTGTAGCTAAGCACACAGCCATGTGCGTGTCTTGCTCCATCCAATGAGAGAGTACTCTTGGGAGACCAGGCTTCCCCAGCAACAGACCAGAGCCCAACACTGTAGACCAGTATCTGAAATAAAGTCATCACTCCTAATGTTACCTGCTGCATGTGTTAAGATAGGTCTCGGGGTCCCTGGAAAGTAGTGGTGGCCCAGGTGACCACTGGTGGGGGAGCCAAGGGGGTCCCAGAAAGGACAAGTCAAAGATAGGATGGAACCCATCAACATGGGATCTCTGAGGAGGGCAGACAAGATGGCTGTTGAGGATAAGGTATGGTGGGAGAGCTTTGGCCTGGGGAGTGGGGTGGGGCGGCGAGTGGCGAGTGGGCAGGAGCCATTCCCATGGAGGCTGGAGGAATAGCTCAACAGTTAAGAACACTTACTGCTCTTAGAGAGGGCCCAAGCACCTTCTTCTGACCTCCACAGGCACCAGGCATGCGTGTGTTGCACATACGCACACTCAGACACACTCACATATGCATAAAACAAACAAATCTTTTAAAAACAAAACAAGAGGGTTAAAGTTTTTTAAATGCACAGCGGGCCCACGAGGCGGCTCCGTCGGTAAAGGCACTTGCTGCCAAGCGTGATGACCCAAGTTCGGTTCCTGAAACTGTAGTGGAAGGAAGAGAACTGGCTCCTGCAAGTTGTCCTCTGACCACCAGACGTACGCAGCAGCACACACACACAAATAGAGAAGCCTCCTTTCCCAGCCCCTGCCCACATGAAAACCATACGCATGCACCCAAGATGCCCGAGGAGATCTTTTCTGTAGTAAGAAATTAGAGGGCCCCAATGGGGGGGGAGCCTCCCCAGGGGGACAGGGGGAGGGGAAGATTCCAAGACAGACTGGTAAAGGAAAGAAGTGACTCATAGGACAGTACATTCAGTGTGGCGCCATTTGGATTCAAAACACCCACACGGTAATCTGTACTGACTTTTACAAATGCACGACAGCATGCAGAAACATGGCAGAGAAGGTCACGTGGGCTGGGGACTGCAGAGGAGCAGCAGGCAGGTGTGTCCAGGTAGGTGTGTCCATCTCTGGGATTGAGACAGATTCCTGCCCATGTCCAGTACCCACCTCTAGGCAGAGCTCATTCTAGAGGGTCTGACAGTGTATGGTGTATATGTGTGCATACCCACCCACACCAGTACACATGCACATGTGTACACACACACACACACACACATACACATACTGGGAACTGAAGAGAAGCCATGTCTGGAGTCAACTCAGTAGAAAAGAGTACCCGAGGTGGCCATCAGGCCACCCTGGCAGCCAGGCATGCATGTACAGGTGCGTATCTCTTTTTCTAGGCTTCTTGGATAGTTCTAACATGGGCTCATTTGTATTTTTTATATATGAATTGTACGATTTTTTTTTTTAGAAGGACGTGCATAATGCAGCTAGTAACAAAGTATGTTTTGTGATTTGGACTACACAGCTAATCCACAGGCTCACTCAGAGAAGGCTCGGTTAGTCTCTCCCTGGGTTGATCCTATGACACCTTCTCCAACAGACATGCTTCCTCTGGCACACACAACCTCTCCTCCCAGCACCTGCTGAGGTCATAGAGACTCCTGTGGCTCGGAAGGTTCCCTTTTTGTTAAAAAAAAAAAAAATAGTAACTCTTGTCTGTTCATGAACTTATTGTTTTAATCCCAAGGCCTACAAGCACAGTTTCCAAAGCTCATGGAAGAATCTGGAGGTCCTAGCGGAGACTGTCACCACACCAGGCCTGACTCCATCCACACATGCAGAGACAAGAGCTACAGCCCTTGAACTTACGGGTCCATCTCTGGGACTGAGACAGATTCCTGCCCGTGTCCAGTACCCACCTCCAGGCGGAGCTCATGCTAGAGGGTCTGACAGTGTATGGTGCATATGTGTGCATACCCACCCACACCAGTACCCTGGAAGCCATGCATGTAGCATACCACTAGGGATGCTACTTCTGTGGCCAACAGGGTAACTGGGGGTGAGGGAGCTGCCTTGGCCTGTCCTGAAAGCCTGCCAGTCGCCTCCTCAATGGGCAAGGAGGGAAAGCGTGAACCCAGCTTCACTCAGACTTAGTAAAGAGTAGGTCATCCCCGCTTACCAGGAAGTCATGGCGAAAGAGGAGAAAGCACTCGTCAGGGATTATGATGCGTCCTTGACCATCTTTCCCGCAAGAGCCAGAAGCCTTCCTAGAAGTAGTATCCCCATTACAATAGGTGCGACTCCAAAATCTAATCAAGAAGAAATGACTGACCATCACTCGATAGAAAATAAAACTAGGACACGAGGAGCGGAGATGAGTGGCCAAGGACACGCGCTAGAAAGCCGTGAAGCCTGAAACTGAGATGCGCTTCCCACCAAGATGCTAGATCTAATCATGAGAAATTCTGCCTTTAGGGCTCAGTGTCTTCTGCTTTGGCTCTGGCCAGAGAACAGGGTGGGAGTGGAGCACAGAGCATAGAAAACAGGCTTAGAATGGGGCCTCCTCTGTGCGACTGAGGGAGGACCCGCGGCTCAGCAAACAGAAACAGCAACTTACAGAAACCTGGGGTAAGGCGAAGGGGAGGCACGGAGAGGTTTTTACCCAGCAAAAGTAGAGCATCACCCTAAAGAGCAAGTGGAGATTGTTTGAGGCCCAGGACCACCAGGAACTGGGGAAGAAAACAGCAGCTGCCAGAGCCTGAAGGCTGTTTCTGGGCTCCCCACAAAGATCGTAGCAAACACCTAGTGCAGAACGCCAAAGAATGAGGAAATCCCTGTAGCGCCCTCGCTTAGAGATATGAATGGTTCTGGCCTCTCCGCGTCATCCTCAAAGTCTGCTCTCCGTTAGTGTTGGGCTCTGCCTTGCTTAGGACTCTGGGTACACAAAGGCAGAGACTAAAGTTAACACCAGGCAAAGCTGGTGGCCACCGAAGGCTGCAGGAGAGTCAGGAAAACAAAGAGTGCAGTGCAGTGCTGAGATTGCACATCAAGGAGACTCCTTTTCTTTCCTCTCCTTCTCTGTCTTCCCTTCCCCCTCTTTCTCCAGCCCTCCCATATAGCTTCCCCACCACCACCACCACCCCCTGCCCTTCCCGCAATGTGGAAGTGCCTGGGCATTCTTCCCCGCCGCCCCCCCATCAGCCAAAGTGGAAGGGCCTGGTCATTTCCCTTTGGACTGGGTGGAGCAAGTTGCCATGATGACCTCTGACCTGGCGTATTCACTAGATGTGACGCTGGTCTCCTTTCGTTACTGCCCAGAAACCTCTGTGTCACAGGAAGTCTCTAACATCATGCCAGCATTGCATGCCAGCTCCTCAACCAGAAGCCACCACAGTCAGTGCCACCATTCCTGTACTTAGCCTCTCAGGACATCTGTGTCACCATGAGACTGAGAGGGCACCAGACAGAAGCCCTGGGGAACAAAAGGACATGGTGTCATTCCAGAGCTACACACATCTTCTCTATTGTTTGGTGTGTATGTGTGTGTGTGCGTGCATGCCTGTGTGTGAGAGAGTGAGTGTGTGTGTGTGTGTGTGCACGTGTAGGTGTGTGTTTGTGTGTGCATGTGTGTGTGTGTGATATGTGCATGTGCATTTACTCAGTAGCCAAGTTACATAAGTAGGCATTACTAGTCTGTCTGCCGAGACTCAGCCTGAAGTCCAAAGTGGCAGTGACTTACTCATGGCTGCCTGGACAGTTAAAGGGAGAAAATCAAACGTTAACACTCATGCAAAGTCCTTCAGTCATGGCTTCGTCCCTCTCCCGGATGCAGAGGTCAATCACATGTAGTCTGACACACCACATGGGAACTGCTCTTACCTTGGGACGGTATGGGAGTTAGACTTGCGTTGGGAAGCTTGAGGCTGGCTGCTGGTAGTGATTGAGTGTCTGACTTCTTCCAACCAAGGTGTAGTGAGAGACCATGGGTTTCCTCTCTTGCTTCGGTCAACAAAGACAAACATATGGAAAACAATTTTTAGGCTCTGTGTTTCTGGTAACAAAGGACAGTGACCCCAGAGAAACGGAAGCAAATTAAAAGTGAGCCCTCTGTCCTAGATTGAGTATTCTGGGCTGCAAGGCAGGGCGGAGAGACTCAGAAAGATCCTGGTGAGTCCCTTTTAAAAACAAGTTAGCCGAGAGATCAAAACATCACGAAAGAGACGGTACTCGGAAGACAGGCCCCTTGAGAAGTCAGCAGGCTCCGGATGTGCCATACATACACATGAGAAACTGCTCAGACACAGGAGACAAAGATCTGGGTGGGTCAGGGGACACAGTGGCCAGCAGTCACATGAGGTTGGAAGCTGCACCCATTCCTACCAGCCAAAGTGAAGGTCTTCACAGCCCACAGCATGCTGGGTGAAGCGTCCACCAGGGCCTCACATCAGTAATGCAGAACAGTCAGCTGGGAACTGAGCCCTCTGTGGGGCAAATCTTAGAGCCAAAGCCCAAAAGATCAAACGATTTCCAAGTAACTTCAATATGTTTCAGGAAGAATTCTCAGGAATATTTATAGGTATATAAAAATAACCAATATGCAAATGAAGTAAACTTCATATAGAGTCTGGCATCCAATCAAGTATTACGAGGCACACAAAGAAGCAGGGGGGGAAACACCACAATCGGAGAATGAGCTCTCAGCATAGAACAGCCCACAGCTAACAAGCAGCGGAAGCGGCCAAAATGGGGCTGGGGAGATGGGGCCTCAGCAGGTAAGGTATGCGCCGCACAAGCATGAGGACCTGGGTTCACATGCGCAGCACCATATAAACTCTGGCTGTGCCAGGCATGGTGGCACACGCTTTTAATCCCAGCACTCCAGAGGCAGAGGCAGGTGAATCGATATGAGTTCAAGGCCAGCCTGGTCTACAAAGTGAGTTCAGGATAGCCAAGGCTACACAGAGAAACCCTGTCTCGAAAAACCGATAGATAGATAGATAGATAGATAGATAGATAGATAGATAGATAGATAAATAAAATAAAATAAACGCTGGCTGCATAGCTGAAGCATCTGTAACCCAAGCACTCCCATTGGGAAATGGGAGGCAGGGACAAGGAGGACCCTTGGAAGCTTGTAGGCCAGCTAGCCCAGGATACGTGAGAAGGAAAAAAGAAAAAGATGGCTTCCATGGAACAAGGAACGAGGTGGAAGGCAAAGATGGAAATTCCCGGTTACTCTCTAACCTCTACACATGCACCATGCACCATGCACCATGCACCATGCACCATGCACCGTGGCATGGACATACTCTTAAACACACAGTGAGAGAGACAGAGAGACAGAGAGAGAGAGAGAACACATATACATACTCATGAAGAATTTGCCAAAAGGACTACTCTCTTTTTTCAAAATATGAACATAGAATATATATAAACATGTATAATTATTCCTTTATAAAACTAAATGTGTGTTCATGAATTATATGTATTTAAAAGCCCGTCTTTAACTCACAGGAAAACACACTGAAGAGGATTAACAGCAAATAAGGCATCACAGAGAAAGATTGAGAAATACAGACACAACAGAGGGGAAAAATTTTTAAATAAAGACTATCAGTTATCTGTGGAACAACTTTAAGTGGCTAAATAACGTGCTTTTAGAGTCTTTGGATAAAGGGGAAATGCCGAAAACTTCGTGAAATTATGGCCGAGCCTTTCCAAAGTTGATGAAGATTATAAACCTTTAGGCCTCCCCAAGGCCAGTCACAAGCGGAAGCAGCATAGGAGCATGCAGGAAAACAGGCGCATCAATACAGAGAAACAAAAACCCAGGAGGGCTGTCAGCTTCTGGCTGTAAGGCTGGGAAGGCAAGAGCGGGGGTAGGGGGGGGGGTGTAAGCCCCGCCCAGAACTGCAGGCGGAGGGGTAGAAATCTGCCAGTCTAGAATCCCATGCCATGTGAAAATATCTTCCAAAAAAGAAAGCAAACATCCTAAGACACACAAAAGCCAAAGAAGCCGCAGGCCTAACTGTAGCAGACGCATCCCCAGAGTCTCTACATGCCAAACGGGGTTTTTTTTCCCCCTCTGAGTGAAAAAGAAAATGGCAGCAGACTGAAACATGGACCCTCCTGAATGGGGTGAAAAACAGCAGGGACTGTGAAAATAGTGCTGAATAGATAATACACCTCACTACTTAAGTTTATTTAAAGATAATTAGGAGCCTAAATAACAACACTGTTCCATGGTTGCCAGCAACAGCACAAAGGCCAACAGAGGGGTGCTGGGAAATCCTAGTCGAAGCTTTAAACTAATCCAAGTGCTGAAATATGGACAGTGACAGATTCTGCTGAAACGCATTCAAGGAAGGGTAGAAATGGAACCAGAAAAGTAGCCAAATGCTATCAAAAACAGAGTTCTGGGGATGTGATTCCACTTGGAAGAGTGCTTGCCTGGCATGCAGGAAGCTGTAGGGGACCTTTGGCTGTAGGGTAAATCAGATGGAGTGGAGGAGTAGAGGCAGGAAGGTCAGAAGTTCAAGGCCATCCTTGACTACTTAGCAAGTTGGATGACTTGTCTCAGAAAGGAAGGAAGGAAGGAAGGAAGGAAGGAAGGAAGGAAGGAAGGAAGGAAGGAAGGAAGGCAGGCAAGCCTGTGTTCTATTAGCCCAATAGAAATCAGAAAATTGGGAGAAAGGAATAGAAAACAAATGAGATTAATAGAATACATCTAACAAAATGACAGAAAATTCCAACATATCAGTAATCACACCAACTACAATGATCTGAAAATGAAATTTTTAAAGTATATTTTAAGGCTAAATAAAAAAGCAAATCCTCAATATATATTGGTTGTTAAACCATGTGTTTTAAATATAAAAATACAGAGTTTAATGGAAAGAAAAAAGGGCCAGGTATGGGGCTGCACACTGCAATCCCAGTACCGAGGGGGTCAAAACAAGATGATCCTGAGTTTGAGACAGGCTTGGCAGCACAAAGAGGCCTTGTCTCAATAGACACACACACACACACACACACACACACACACACACACACACACACA
>OU015746.1:38774402-38787015 GCA_907169655.1 Acomys percivali
CACACACACACACACACACACACACACACACACACACACACACACACCACTCATATCACACATACATACTCATGTAAAAAAAAACAATAAAAGATATGCAAGTAGACAGATCAGTAAGAACATACAAGTTGTGAGCATCATAGACATTGACTTGATTGATGGGCACCCACCCAGAAACCCGTGTCTATTAGTTACTTTTCTATTTTCTTAAAAGCCCGTGACCAAGACAACTTATAAGAGGGTTTATTTAGGGCTTACAGTTGCAGAGAGGTAGGAGACCATCATAGCGAGAAGAGCAGCAGGCAGGCGCGTGGGCCGGCAGGCAGGCAGGCAGGCAGCAGGCAGGCAGGCAGGCAGACAGAAAGGCAGGCAGGCAGGCAGCAGGGAGGCAGGCAGGAAGGCAGGCAGCAGGCAGCAGGCAGGAAGGCAGGTAGGCAGGTAGGCAGGCAGGCAGCAGGCAGGCACACAGGCAGGCAGTAGGTAGGCAGGCCTGGTACCGGAGCAGCCACTGATGGATCACACTCTGATCCACAAGCAGAAGACAGAACACACACAAGGAATGGCAAAGGTCTTCTGAAAACTCAAAGCCAGAGCCCAGTGACGCATCTCCTCTGACAAGGCCTCCTAATCCTTCCCAAGCAGTCCCATCAACTGGGGACCAAAGTATTCAAACTTTTGAGTCCATGAGAGCCAGTCTCATTCAAGCCACCACCCCATGTGACAGTGCATCATACACATCTGTTCAACAATACGCAGAGAACTTATCATACATAAGTATGGCCTTTATTATGAGCCATAAAACAAGCCTCAGTAAGCGTGAAATGACTCAAGCGGTACAAAATACATTGTGATCATAGTGGAATTAATTTAGAAATCAATAACAGAAAGATACCTAGAAAATCCCACACTACTTAGGGACAATATAACACACTTCTAAATAATCCATCGACTGAAGGAAAAAAATTAAATGTGAAATTAAAAGCATTTTGAGTAGGATAAAATGAAAACCCTGTCACACGAAATTCTAAGGAGACTATCGGAGCTTTCCTAAGAGACATGTGTATAAAGAAATCTATTAGGAAAACAGGGAAAGTGCCAAGTCAGTGTTCTTGAACTTCTGGTTAGGAAACTAAAAAGAGCATGCCAGGCCTGGAAACACACTGAGGATGCTGAGGCAGAAGAGTGGCTGGAAGTTCAAGCCAGTCTGAGCCACATGATGCTGTTTCAAATAAATAAATAAATAAATAAATAAATAAATAAAACAAAGAAAAACAAACGAAAAATAAGCATGAAGGGGGAAATAAGAATGTGGTACCATAATAAATTAAAAATTAAAAAAGGTTGTGATAGCTGTCTATAAAGGAAAAACAGGAGAATAACAGAAAAAGGGGTTTGGTTTGGTTTGGTTTTGTTTAAGATTAAAGTGGTGCTAGCTCCAACATCGTGAGAACCAAACATGGGAAAGCACAGGTCAGCGTGGAGCCTGTAAGAGGATGACATGCAAGTTAATGATGAAATGTGCCACATTCTTCAAAATCAGAAGGAAAGGAGGAGGAACAGAAAGGAAGAAGGAGAGATAGGGAGGAAGAGGCAAGGATAAACCTCTAGCGAGGGGGGAAAAAGAACACACACAAATTACCAACGCTGAGGATGAGGGCACTGACATAGCAGATTCTATCGACAGAGAAAGGGGCAGTGAGAGAAAATTACTAATGACAGCGGCCAATAAGTTCACAGGTTAGGGTCTGGTGTGGGGCTGTGGCTGCTTAGAATTCTCCATCACGTCCTCCCCACAGCTTCTGAGGGGCTAAATCCAGAATGCTCCACCATCCTGGGTCTTAAATTGAGATATTTAGGTACTGCAGGCCTTCACCCAACTTGTACCTTCTACCTTCCTGCCAACCAATTATTGTCGCTCAAAAGCCACAGAAGACTTCACTTGCCAGGTTTGACCTGGCTCTTGCTTTCTCTGGAAGGCCTGAGCAGGGGAGGATGGCTGTGTGACCACTCTGTGCAGGCCCCTGAAGCTCATAGGCCAGGTCTGACGTCGTGGCACCCTGTCTCCAGGGCCTCATGCAGAAGCCGCACCTAATTAGTCTTCCCTTTGAGCCCAGGCTGCTCTGCAGGGTTCCCAGGGTCTAAGGACGCTGGATGAGACATTAATGAACTGATCCCCACCAGGCAGGAAGGGCTTTGAAGGTATAACTGGCCTTGCTCCGGTCCAGATTCCTACATTGCTAATGAGGGTCTCTCTCTCCCTCCCTTCCTCCCTCCCTCCCTCCCTTCCCAACTCTTTCTCCCTCTATCCCTCTCCCCTTCCCCATCTCTCCTGAATCTTGGGGTCTTGTGGATGCTAGGTAAGCACTTTATTACTAAGCTAGATCCCCAGCCTAACTTCTCTTCGTGCGCGCACGCGCACACACACACACACACACACACATACATATAGAAGCCAGATTTCAAGTGTCTTTAATTTCTCTCCACCTGATTTTTTTTTTTTTTTTAAGACAAGGTCTCACTGAGCCTGACAATACTGACTCAGCCGTGCTGTCTGTCCTGTGAGCCTAGGGACCCTCGAATCCCAACTCCTCCAGTGCTGGCACTAAAGACCTATGTGTAGCCATCCGTAGCTTTTACACTAATGCTGGGGATCTGAATTCCGGAACTCCAGGTCTCTGAGATCTGTATGTGGAGCATCTATGGAGCGGTACAGTCTGCGCTGTGCCTCTGGCCTCCGTGATCCTGTGCTTCTGCCCACTCCCCTCCGTTTCTCCAAATTCCAGCTCCTCTGGCTCCCAGTGTCCAGAGCCAGCACTTCTCTCTCTGCTGGCTCGAATGCCGCGTCACAGAAAGCCTCCTCTCCTCGCATACCTGCGGAGATCTTGGGGTGGATGGATGGACTATGCATCTCTTGGAGGCACTTGCATATCAGAAAGATGAACATCAGGGTCCTTGGCTTCCAGCCCTCGCCCAGGTCTAGCCCTGCCATGAGTGTCCATTGTTTACCCATGAGGACTCATTGCAGCTTAAGTGTTTTGTCGGTCCCACAGACCTAGCCCTGCCCATTCAGGGGCGGGGCTTCTGTCTTTTCGGTTCCTCCTACTGCCTTGTTCCCAGTTCTGCAGCTCTGCTTGGTAACTAGCCCGCCAATTTGAAGTCAGGTATCCTCCCAAGCTCCCATCTATTGCTAAGGGAACATTTCCCAGCTGCACTCACCCAACAAGGAGGCACCTAAAGGACCCCTTCCAAATCGCTCGTCTTTATATTCCCCATACCTAAGAGCACAGCACCTAGAACACATCTGTTTAGTGAATGGTTATGGCTCAACGCTCTGAGCTGTGAGTTCCAAATACGGCGGGTGTCTCATCGCTTCCAAACGACTGCTCTGATTTACTTTATCCTGAGCTAACAGCTAGTTCCTCTTGCTGTATGTGGCCTTGGACCATCTCTGAGTTTTTCGTTTATTCATATACAAAGCCAGAGCACACAGGATGGAGAACGGTGGCTTGTCAAGTTTCTGTTTTGCTGATGATTCTGGCTCCTCGGCACTAAATGTTTCTTTTAAAGTCTTCTGTGCTTATATGTCTGTTTTGGTTAGTTTCAACTTGACATAGCCTGCGATCACCTGAGAAGAGAATCTTACTGAGGAATTTTCTAGATCAGGTTGGCCTGTGGGCATGTCTGGGAAGGATTATCTTGATTGTTAATTGACATAGACCACGCCCATTATAGGTGGTGCCATTCCTTAGGCAGGGAGTCGGCAACAGTGTAAGAGTGGAGAAAGCTGGCTGACTACTCACAGGCGAGCAAGGGTCCACCTGTGTGTTCTCACTTTGCTCTTGGCTGTGATGTAATGCTTAAGTTCCTGCCTTGACTCCCCATCCCCCCCCACCCCCGAGATAATGGACTGTAACCCTGAAACAGAAATCCAAATAACCCTTTCTTCCCTGAGTTGTGTTTGGCTGGGATATTTATCCCACCATAGAAAGGAAACTAACATGAGGCTGGGTGCCCTCTCTGCCATCTTGAGCCTGACCTAACCAGCTGAGTAATATTTACCAGCTCAGAGGCACCTGGTGACACACCACAGATGGCAGAGTTGGGAGTGCCTGAGCAGAGACAGCCATCCTGCTATCCCATGGGGACTGAGGGGTTTAACTCTTACCTTGGATGAGCTTCAAGTTCCTAATGGCTCCATAGGCCATTGTCTTCGCCTAGGAAAAAAAAAAGGAATGAGTTTACACTGTCCCAGACCAAATCCGACTGGAAAGGCAGCCTGTCAGGGCCCCCATGGCAACTGGCCCATGGTCAGAGAGAGCATTTCACAGCTGACCTTGTGCCACAGCAACCCAAGCCTGAGAAAAGCCAGCCCACACTCCCTGTACAGTGAGACCTACACAGGGGTCTTCATAGCTCAGGCCCCATCTGCCAACACAGGACAAATGACATTCCATCCCAGAGGAATGTTGTGAGGGCTAAATGGAATTATAAAATGTAGAAAAAAAGAACTTTAAAAATCTGATAGACTGATTTTTTTCCCATTTTATTCCACCTTTTATCCTTTTCCTTACACAGCTTGATCGCTCTTCGTTTTCCTGTACTCCTGCCTCAGCTTGTGAGCGTTTGTGTGTCTGACACTGTTGACCCAGAAGCCATTCCCTTGTCATTACCTCTGCACCAGGCACACACAGGATATGCATTGGCTGGCTTGATAAACACGTGGTCCTAGCTGCACAGTGAAGATGGGCAGTGCTCTTCATCCTCCCAAGCATCACTTTACTGATAACAGTCCATGAATCCTTCTCAACAGACAGAGCCTCTACGCGGTGTCACTGTCGTTAGTAAACTAATTTAACATCTCTCCCCTTCCCCATAGAACAGCTTTGTCCATTTCCAGCTGAGGAAAGCCAGCAGTCAGGCAACCCCGTGCTCTGCCCCAGGCCGCACACCTTCCAACTGACCAGGTTCTGACCAAAGCGCAGGTCTGTGTCTAGGTCCACATTCATCAGCACTTCCCAGGGTCTCCTGCACAGAATCTGCCATGCTTCAGTCTCATAAAGGAAGTATCACTTCAATGCTTTGTCCTGTTAGCCAGATGGCTCAGTGGATAAGGGTGTTTGCCGCCAAACCCAATGACCTGAATTTGATGACTGAAACCTACTATGGTAGAGGAGAACAGATTCCCCCTGACCTCCATACACTTACATGAAAGAAAGAAAAGAAAAAGAGAGCTGGACGTGGTGGCACACACCTTTAATCCCAGCACTTGGGAGGCAGAGGCAGGTGGATCTCTGTGAGTTCGAGGCCAGCCTGGTCTACAAAGTGAGTCCAGGACGGCCAAGACTACACAGAGAAACCTGGTCTCAAAAAACCAAAACCAAAATAATAATAATAATAGTAGTAATAGTAAGAATAATACGAATAATAAGAGAGAGGGGGGCAATAAATTTTTAGCCACAAAAACACATTGTGAAGTAAGCACCTTTTCAGATACCTTCCAAAGTATATATGGAGTGAGGTGTTCTTGAGCTATAATGGTATAACATTTTGTTGAAATTCGTTCTACTTCCTTTTTTTTTTTACACACTCTCCATATCCACCATTTTAATGACCACATAATATTTCTGTCAAAAGGATATATCATTGACTTATCATCCTTCTGTTGTCAAATACTCAAATTGCTTTATCTGTCTTTGCTCTTGTAGGTAATACTCTGCTAAACAGCTTTGTGCTCCAGGCTGTGAGATTATCTTCTTAGCTGATTTTAATTCCTTTCTTTGTCTAGTTTCTAAAATGACAAAATTACTAGAGCAAGGTAAATGAGCAGTCAAAATGACCATGAAAAATGTAGCACTGAGTGTATTTTTCCCAAAGAGTTGTTGTTATTGTTTTGGGAGTTGTTGTTGTTATTGTTGTTGTTTGGTTTGGTTTGGTTTGGTTTTTCTTTTTCGAGGCAGGATTTCTCTGTGTAGCCTTGGCTGTCCTGAACTCACTTTGTAGACCAGGCTGGCCTCGAACTCACAGAGATCTGCCTGCCTCTGCTTCCCCAGGGCTGGAATTAAAGGTATAAGCCACCAAGCCCAGCCACGAAGAGTTTAGATAGATAGATAGATAGATAGATAGATAGATAGATAGATAGATAGGAACCAGTGTCAGATAGATGCTGACTACGCTAGAGAGAGTCACAGACAAGAGAAAATTGGCATGGAGTAGGGGCTGGAAAGATGGAACGGTGGTTAAGAACATTTACTCCTCTTGCTTAGGACATGGGTTCAGGACCCAGGACCCACTTGACCACTCACACGATCTATTGCTGCAGTTCCAGAGGGATCAACGCCCTCTTGTGGCCTCCTTGGGTTTCTGCATGCATGTGGGGCACATAAACTCAGACGGGCAAAACTCATACGTATAAAATAAATAAATAGCCGGGAGGAGGGGAGGCTGCCAACAATCAGGTCTGGGCTGCATCAAACTGAAGAGAACAAAAAGGGAAAAGATGTTTCCTTCCTTCTCAGAAGGGCAGAATAAACAGTTGTGGATTGTGCATGTGCGGGGGAAAGGAAGATGCCGGCAGTCACTCCGAGAGCAGGTGTTCCGTGGTGACAAATACCAGCATATGGAAGCCAACACCAGACTTCCTAAACAACCTCCCAGCCTCTCTCATCTGCAACACCTCTGAGCATCAAGAAAAGGTTCCAACTTCAGGTCTGCCAGCCTCGGGCCACTGCATGTTGGTTTTCCGGCCTGCCAGAGGTTTCTAGAAATGCGGGAGGACAAATAAGCTTATGTGGATAAAAGTCCTTGAGAATTTTCCCGTAACTGGAAGATTTTCTAAGTTGGAGTTAGCTTGTCGTTATCTATGGTTCTCGAAATAGTGAGTTACTTGGCCATGCAGAGGGCATCCCTGCATAATTTACTGCAGTGTTTTCATAGGTAGTTCCTGCAAATTTGACTTTATAAAAAAACGGCATATGCTTAACTTCTCCAGGAAAACACACACACACACACACACACACACACACGCACGCGCACACACACACACACACACACACACACACACACACACACACACACAGCTTCTCCATACTGAGTCAGTGCAGCTTGCTCAGTCAGTCGGCCCTTGCTGTCCTTCCAAAAGCCTTCACCTCAAGTGCCAGAAGAAGTTGTGCAGAGAAGAGGCCTCTGGAGTCAGGCTAGCCTGGACCTCCATCTCTGGCCTGCCTAAGCACTGAGGACCTCAGACTGTCCGTCCAGCCCCTGAAAATCCAGGCACCAGCCCTAGAGATCAGACCACAGATCAGAGCCTATCCTTGCAAATCTCTAGGGAGCCGCTGGACTCTTGATTGAAAATGAACTTTCTCTAATCCATGCACTGACCAGGCCCGACCCTGTAGCCCAGTTGGTAACAGACTGGCCTAGTATGCCAGAAGGCCTGGGTACCATCCCCAGTGTCATATAGACCAAGCGTGCTGCCATATGCCCATAATCCCAGCTTTCAAGAAGTGGAGGCAGAAAGACAGAAAGATCAGAAGAGGCAGAGGATCAAGGTCATCCTCAGTTACATAGGGAGTTGAAGGCCAGCCTGGTATAAAAGGAAGCAGCTAATGTTTTGAGAGTCTGATGGCCCCCAATATTTAGGGTGCCAGGATGTGTCAGAACCAGCTGGATGGCATTAAATATCTGTTGGTGTTCCCAGTACACACCTAACATGCCAGAGTCTCTGCCTGTAAGCCCAGCAGATAGCCTTTCAAACAAGCCTCCATGGATTGTAGGTACAGCATGCCTGGAGGGCTCCTGAATTGTTAAGGAGGGAGCCTCATGTACCTTTGCAATTCAGGACCCAAAGCTCTGAGTTTGGCAGCTGACAGCCACAGCCTAACCCAGAGCTTCTCAACCTGTGGGTCATGACCCCTTTGGGGTTGAACGACCCCCTTCACAAGGGTGGCCTAAGGCTATAGGAAACACAGATGTTTGTGTTATGATTCATAACAGTAGCAAAATGAAAGTTATGAAATAGCAACCAAAGTAGTTTTATGGTTTGGAGGGTCACCACAACAGGAGGAAGTGTATCAAAGGGTTACAGCTTTAGGAAGGGTGACAGCCACTGTTCAGCTCCTGCCTGTTTCCCTCCTTTCTCACCTAAAACACACACAGACACAGCCATCCACAGGGCCTGCTATCAAAAATCCAGTTCAAAAATCCAGAGACCAAAATCCAAGGTGGCTGGAGCCCTCCACAGAGGATCAGCATCTTTAGTAGATGCCGTAGGTGACAGCCTATGTGACCTTGGGCAGAGGTGAAAGGTTCAGAACATTTGCTCCCCCAACATGCCGAGCCCACATCCCTAGGACGTTTCGTTCTTCACATTATTTCTTTTCTTTCCTACTGAAGCTACATAATGTTAAGTTTTACTGTCCACAATGGAGTACTTTTTAAAAATAGTAATATTCCAAAAGTACATTTACTTATTCAGCGATATCCAAGAGTACCAAGACAAGTTTGTTTGTTTTTTCTCTTGCTGTATCTTTGAAGAATCTCATTAAGGACTGGGTTGAGGAACAGAATCCTTACATGAAGCTAACTGGCCATCTGACACACAAATACTTATTTTTGAAATTTATTTTTTAACTCTTCATACAAGTATGTGTTGCATGCTGAGTGCACCCCCTTCACATTTCCACATATCCCTCCCATGCATTGATTTCTTCCTGAAGGCCATCCTCCCTCCCCTGTGCCAGACCCTCCCCCCACCAACCCACCCCCACCCCACTTCACCCCCTTACATCATCTATTCCTGCTGTCATTCACTGGCAGGTAAGCTTTATAGAACAGCTTTATAAACCGCCTGTCGCTGAGGTCCAAGCCCTTGGCTAAGGAGTCAGCAGGTTCTCTGCCCTGGGTCTTTGGAAAGGGCTCACTGATGCCTCCAGCATGGCTAGAGGCTGGGATACCAGCCATGTGAACCGTGTCGATATGTCCATCCCCCAAAGGAGAGTGAATCCTACATCCAAGCCAGAAAAGGGTTCCCTCCCCCAGCCCCACCCCAAACTGTCACCACACAGCATCCAGACTGCCATTGTTAACTACAGCCCTTTTCCTTCAGTTCCTGTCTAAGTTCCATTGTTGATGTCTGCCTGTGTGTCCTAGGACAGGGTAGATGTGTCTTTGGGTACGCTGGTCTGTCTACCAGGGCTTAAAACAACGATTCATAGGAGGACTGCCTAGAGCTTAAAATAAAGCCTGCAACAATATCCCCCAACCTCTGCAGCCAGCTGTGTGACCAGAGACAAACAGCTCAGTCTGTGGGACCTCAGTGTTCCCACCTTTCTGATGATATGAACTAGACATATGGTTCCCAGCCTAACTACAGGAGTCGAACCCTTTTGGAGCTTTTGCGAATTCTTAATAATGAAGTCCCAGCAAGACTGACTACCTTCTTCTGGTCTCTGGGGTGAGTACAGAGTGCCTGCAGTGTCTAAAAACATCTCCAGGTGATTGTGATGCAGCCAGGCTGGGCAGGCTGCCCTGGGTGAGCCAGCCCTGCTACTCAATTAATTCCATCATTTATCATGGAGGAGATGAGAGTTAAGGAAGCCAAAGCTAGTGCTGTGCTTTGGACTCCAGGGAAGAGAGGCCAAGGGCAGAAAGGCCTGGAGTGACACCTGGGATTCAATTTAACTTACGAATTTCCTGAATAGAAAAGAGAAAGATGTCCTGAATAGAAAATCAGATAACTATTGGGCCAAAAGCCCAGGCTGGAGGTTTCTGGGTAGAAATATACTTCTGGAAGATACTAGATCGTTCCCCGTGGGTTCAGCCTGCTGTCGACAATCCACAGGAGTCTACCTTCCTCCTCCACCTAGAGGCTGATGCTGCCTCCAGCACCTTTCCTGGGAAATACGACTACATCATGTGTCAGTTCAGCTTCCTGCCAGAAGAGGGCGCAGCCGAGCAATGGCTCTGTTCGGTCCACCCAGTTTAGCTTCTCCGTGGCCTCTCACCACCTGTAGAGAATTTCTTTCTCAGTAATATGCAGAGTGTCTTAAACTGGTTGGCCTCGTGGATTTGATGGGATTTGATGGTGCTAACTCTGGTCCCCCTCAATCATTTTAACATTCCCATTATTGCGAAGTTCTGTAGCCATCTACCCAGACAATCTGTAGCCATCAATCCCCAGCTCGGTCACCAAATTTGACTACTCCTGCACCATTTTATTTCATCCATGGACCAGTATCATCAACACACCAACACATCAGCTGGGCCTTGTGGCGCCCGCCTTTAATCCAGGCACTCGGGAGGCAGGGGCAGGTAGATAACTGTGAGTTCGAGGCCAGCTTGGTCTACAAAGTGAGTCCAGGACAGCCAAGAATACACAGAGAAACGCTGTCTTGAAAAACAAAAACAAAAACAAAAAAACACACCAACACATCAGCAACCCTCTCTTGTCAGAAAGGCAGAATTTCTGCCTTGCCCAAGATGATGAGAGCCTGGCTTTTGATAAGGAGTCTTCTAGAACATAAAATACTAAAGAAATGCTGTTATGAATGCTGCAACACCCCCCTCCACCAAACACACTCACCTATACATACCCATACATGAAATCTATTTGCCATGAATGCTCAGCCAGAGAGCCCTCTGCTCATGCTAAGTAAGAACTTCCGTGGGGCTCCACTGCATTTCCTGTTTGAGTCACTTAGCACTTGGTTCGTTTCTGGTGTGAGTGGGAAGAAGCCCACATGACAATACAGGCATCTAAGAACCAAAGATGGTCTTGGAGGATGGGGCGGAGGCAATCACTGCCTCTGAGGTGGTAGAATCATGGCTGACTAACTAATACAAGCACCTCTGGCATCCTCCTAGTCTTTTTTTTCTCTATTTATTTGTTTGTTTGTTTAATCACTTTACAACCTGATCCAGCCCCCTCCCTACTCTCCTCCCAGGCCCACCCTTTTGTCCCCCCTGTCCCCCCTCACTCCTTTTCTTTTCAGAGAAGGGGAGCCCCCCCCCCCGGCCGCCCATCATGGTTACCAACCCACCCTGGCTAATGGTGCATGCAGCATGGCTAAGTGCATCCTCTTTCACTGAGGCCAGACAAGGCAGCCCAACTAGAGGAATAGGATTCAAAGGCAGGTAGCAGAGTCAGAGACAGTCCCTACTCTCGTTATTAGGGGACCCACATGATGGCCAAACTGTATATCCACTACACATGTGTAGGGGGCCTAGGTCCAGCCCATGCATGCTCCCTGGTAGATGGTTCAGTCTCTGTGAGGCCCCATTGTCCCAGGCTAGGCCACTCTGTAGGTCTTCTTGTGGTGTCTTGACCCCTCTGACTCCCTCAATTCTTCCTCCCATTCCTTCACAAAACTCCATGAGCTCAGCCTATTGTTTGGCTGTGGGCCTCTGCATCCATTTTCATCAGCTACTGGGTGAAGCCTCTCAGAAGACAACCGTGCTAAGCTCCTGTCTGCAAGCATAGCAGAGTATGATTAATAATGTCAGGGTTTGGCTCCCTCCCGTGGGGGTGTGTCTCAAGTTGGGCCAGTCATTGGTCTGTCATTCCCTCAATCTCCGCTCCATCTTTATCTCTATACTTCCTATAGGCAAGACAAATTTGGGGTCAAAGGTTTTATGAGTGAGTTGGTGTCCCCCCTCCCTCTATTGGAGAACTTCCCCTGGCTACAGGAGGTGGTGGCTTCAAGCTCCATGTCCCTAGCTGCTAGGAGTTTCAGCTAGGGTCACCCCCTAGAGACTCCTGGAAGCCTCCCCTGTCTCAGAGATCTTCTCCCTGCCTATTTCTGTTTTCTCTTCCTGTCCCCTCTTTCCACACCTGATCCCCATCCCCGTCAACCTCCTTACCCTTTCTCCCACCCAGTTCCCTCCCTCCATCTACTTACTTCAGATGTTAATTTTATTTCCCCTTCTAAGTGAGATTCAATCATCCTTATGGGCCCTCTTTATTACTTAGCTTCTTTGAATCTGCGGATTGTAGCATTGTTATTCTGTACTTTATGGCTAATATCCACTTGTAAGTGAGTACGTACCCTGCATGTCTTTCTAGGCCTGGGTTATCTCACTTGGGATGACATCTTCCAGTTCCATCCATTGGCCTGCAAATTGCAGGATGCCTTTGACTTTGATAGCTGAGTAGTATTCCATTGCATAAATGCACTACATTTTCTTTATCCATTCTTCCACTGAGTGACATCTAGGTTGTTTCCCGTTTCTGGCTGTTATGAATAAAGCTGCCACGAACATAATCGAGCAAATGCCCTTGTGGTATGGTGGAGCATCTCCTGGGTACATGGCCAGGAGTGATATGGCTGAGTCTTAAGGTAGAACTATTCCCAGTTTTCTCAGAAAGCTCCAGATTGATTTCCACAGTGGTTGTACAAGCTTGTACTCCTACCAGCAATGGAGCAGTGTTCCTCTTTGTCCACATCCTCACCAGCATGTGCGATCACTCGAGCTTTTGATCTTAGCCATTTTGACAGGTATAAGATGGAATCTCAGAGTTGTTTTGATTTGCATTTTCCTGATGACTAAGGACCTTGGACACATCTTTAAGTGCTTCTCAGCCGTTAGATATTCCTCTGTTGAGAATTCTCTGTTTAGC
>OU015746.1:38793372-38807297 GCA_907169655.1 Acomys percivali
TGTGTGTGTGTGTGTGTGTGTGTGTGTGTGTGTGTGTGTGTGTGTGTTTGTGTGTGTGTGTGTGTGTGTGTGTATACATATATACATCTATTAAACATCCAACATACTAATAGGGAAATATGGAGTTCTCCTTGCATGGCATCTCATAAAAGCCCTCCAAGATGGAGGTTGATTTCTTGTGTCACGTAAAGATAACCGATCCTCAAAGAGGGTCCACATCTTGCTCAAGGCCACTCAGCCTGGAAGTAGGAAGACTTTCTGAGCTTAGACTGTCTCCATCCAACCTATGCATCTTTCTGCTCTGAACATAACCTCCACCAGTTCCTACCTAGGGACTATCTGGAAGGCACCAGAGAAAATCAGGTTGGGTGGTAGTGATGGTGGTGGTGGCTTGAGACAGTCTCCTGTATGGATGGTTGACCTTGAGCTCCTCAAGGACCAAGGATGATTTTGAACTTCTCATTCTTCTGCATCTACCTCTCTAGTGCTAGGATTGTGGACATGCACTACTCTGCCCGGTTATCTGAAATGCTTAGAATGGAACCCAGGGTCTCATGCATGCTAGGCAAGCACTCTACCAGCTGAGCTAGAGTCCACAGGTTTTACGTTTGTCTTTAAGCACGGGGCCATAATAATGTGATGGTTAGCTGTGGGGCCTCGTCTCAGATTATGAGATCATCCCCTTCTAATAAGAAGGATGGTGGTGACCCAAAAAGAAGTTGGCAGGGGTTGAGATGGGGAGACAGCTGGCTCACTGTGCAGAAAAACCAGCGGCCTGAAGGTGTGGGTCCGTGTGGTCTTGAGCAAATCCCTTAGTGTCTGTGAACATCAGTCTTTTCATCTGTAAGACGATGGCATGTCTCCATCAAAAGGGATGCATTGAGCAGAGCATCCTGGGACAGGAATCACCCAGTGAGTCTCTAATAAAACCATCCTCTTCCCTAGAGCAGTAGCTGTCACCTGGTAGTTGAACAAACAGGACCACTTGCTTGTGAGGCATATAAGTGAGTGGTTCATGACCTCAGCATCAGACTGTCCACCAGCAGTGGGATTCCAGGCAAGACTCTTCATGTTCCTGCTGCCGTATCCTCGCCTATGTGGCAGGGATACTAGTGGTCTTCTCTCAGACTTAGTCTCTGAAGGCTGTCGATGGATGGGTATTAGTCATGGCCCCCACTGCCCCCCCTCCCACCATGATTATGGTACTGTCTCAGGGAACTGGGCAAAGGGCTGACATAGACGTGACTCATAATGCTTTGGAAGGCTAGCTCCCAAGAGTTGGTTATGGACTACCTGCTTGCAACTGCTCATCTGAGAAGGCAGAGACTTTGCAGGAGAGGCCTTGCTTGAAAGATCATCTTATCAGACCATCAGAAAGGGCACCTGAGCATGTTGTGGCTGAAGTCAGTGTTGTTAATGATCTTCCCATGTTCGCTCTAAAGCTTCCGCCATTGAAAGCCATGCCTTTGAGCATCCTCTTGGATGCACCCTGCACATGCATTAACTGTACATATGGGGACTCTGAAACTTGTAAAAGAGTCAGCCAGCGGCCATGGTCATCCGAAATCAGGACTAAGTTCCAAATGTAGCTCTTGGGCACCCAGAACAAGGGATGCCGCAGCTTTGTTTCACAGACTGTGATGCTACACACCTCCCACACAGACGCAAGTTCGAAGGTTCCAGTTACATCTCCCTAGTTGCAGGCCCTACCTTTTCCCACAAGGGGGAAGCACTGAGCAAGAGGCACAACAGCCAGCAGGTCCCAAGAGCTCAGGCAAGGTGAATTTTTCTTCCCACCCCACACTCCACAAGAGTAAGGTGCTGTCTCTGAAGTAGAAGAGCATCTCTGAGCTCTTGCTCCAGGCCAGATGGTGTGGGGGATGTGTCGGCCTATGTGTTAACTTGTTTAATAGTACCTCTGGTCTCTACGCCTTAAGATTAGTATACCCTAGGGAAGGGGAATAAGGGGAAAATGGGAGGAGGGAAGAATGGGAGGATACAAGGGATGGGATAACCATTGAGATGTAACAAGAATAAATTAATAATAATTTTAAAAATTTTTTAAAAATAAAAAATGAAAAAAAAATAGATTAGTATATCCAGCATATGAGTGAGGAAAGTAAGGCTCAGAGATGTTTTAAACATTCCCAAGGATCCCACAGAAAACAATAACCACAGCTACAATTAATTACAAATCTGTACAGAGCCCTTGGCAACCGTGAGCTCAGTTACCATGCTATGTCTCATCAAATCCAAGACAATGATGACTGTAAGGGCATTGGCATTCTATGTGTCAACTGGAATGAAAAGAGAAACTAGAAAGAACACAGTGCTGAGAGTCACTGATGACAAGGCATTATAAGCATGTTTGGAGGTAGAAACATGCACATCCTAACTGATGGAATAGAGAATCCGCACTGCAGTGAGGTCAGCCTGAGGCTGTGCCCGATCTTCTTACGACCCTTCCCCTCCCCACCCCCACCCCCGTGCTGAC
This sequence comes from Acomys percivali, assembly GCA_907169655.1. Classification (NCBI taxonomy): domain Eukaryota; kingdom Metazoa; phylum Chordata; class Mammalia; order Rodentia; family Muridae; genus Acomys; species Acomys percivali. The sequence goes on from OU015746.1 coordinate 38,795,867, forward strand.
AAGCACCTGCTATGCACCCTCTGAGCTAACACTCCCACGGGTCACTCCCTTTAGTCCCCACAGCAGACCTCAGGGTTGGGATCTGTGCCTGCCCATACAGCGACAGAGCTGAGAACGAGAATCCAGACCTGCCGAATCCTGAAGTCCCATGGGCGTCACAGCATCATGTGTGGTACCACCGCCTTCTCTTGCCTCTCTGCTCCCCAGACAGTCTTTCCCAGAGAGTCATGAGGTGTTCTCTGTGGACATGACTTTGCAGAAGGTGAGAGTTCGTGCCATTCCAGGACCCAACCAGGAGGATGAGGCAGCCTGTGTGCCACCTGGCTCTCTTTCAGTGGGAGGTACAGTCTGTAGCCATGGCCTGTGAACAAAGATCCAAACTCACCCTGGGACTCTGAATTTCTTACTTGTTCTCATGCTGTGACAAAAATGCCTGGCAGAACGCAACTCAAGGGAGGAAGGGTTAATTTTGGCTCACGGTTTACAGGGATCCAATCCATCATAATTGGAAAGCAATGGAAGGCGGGGGTGAGGCAGCTGATCACATTGCACCAGGAGCCAGGAAGCAGGGGTGAATGCTGAGAGCCCACTTACCTTTCCCCCTCTCCCCTTTCTGTCCATTCCCTACCCATGAGCTGCTACCCATATTCTGGGTTGGCCTTCCCAATTGAACCTGTCTGGAAACATAACTACAGACATACCCAGAAGTGTGTCTCCTAAGTGATTCCAAATCCAGTCCAGTTGACAGTGGAGATTGGCTGTCAGACTCTAAGCCCAGGGAAGGAACCTCAAACCCCAGAAAGAATTCCTGCCCTGGGGTTGTAGAGTCCAAAGTAGGATGTGATGACCCAGGTCTTTAACTCAGAAATAGATGTCAAGGCCACGCCTTCACCACTTGTGGGATCTACTTTTAGCTGGAAAGAAAGGACTTTTAAGGTGGTAAAGTAACGTGTCATGATCTCTTGACTCAGTTTCCCCTTCTGTGAAATGAGAGTAGCAAACATGGTGAGTGGGACACATGCGTTAGGATAGATATGGACAATCTAGAATTTTAGCTCCTGGCTACAGATTAGTCTTGAAAGATGAATTTAAGCAAGAGCTCAATGACCAAGCCTAGTCACTCAGAAAGTGCCATCACTTAAACAAAAGATGCCTATTTTCTCATGGCTCTGGGGGCTACAAGGCTAAGATACTAGGGCTGGTTTTTGACAAGACCTTCCTCAAGGCTTGTGTCCCGTGTTCTCAGAAGCCTTTTCTCTGTATGCACAGGCTCAGAGAGGTCTGGTGTCTCTCCTTCCCTATGACCTCACTTAACACTAACTTATTCACCTAAAAGCTTTGTTTTCTCATGCAGTTGTTCTGGGGGAAGCGCCTCAACATAGCATAGGGGGTGGGCACACCGCCCATGGTGGACTCCGTTGGCATTGAACTCCAGAGGCAGGTGGCGTGTTGATCTTGTCACAGCCGCTCTCCCTAAGGGCCAAAGAGTCGAGGTTACATCTATGGAAGACAGTATCTGCTCAGAGTACTTCACAGATGGCTATTGACAGCCTTTAGAATTAGCACAAGTTGAGAACTACTAGAGAGATGGCTCAGCAGTTAAGAGCATTTGCTGCTCTCACAAAGGACTTACGTTCAGTTCTCAACACCCATATAAGATCTGTAACTCCTATACCAAGGGATCTAATCCCCTTTTCTGGACTCCAAGAGAACCCAAATGCACATGGTGTATATACATACACTCAAGCACACAATACACATACACATTAAATAGATTAATGTTTTTTTTAATAGCACCACCCAAGACCACCAACTCATCCACACAAATCAACATGGTTTAGTGAAGAGGATTTCTAAGGTTGTGAAGTAGCTCCGACGTGGGAAAGAAGCTTAGCAAAGCAGAGGAGATGGCTCAGTCGGTAACGTGTCTGTCACACAAGCACAACAACCCAAGTTTGGATCCCCAGGATGTAGGCAAAAGCCTAACATGGTTGCATGCGTCTGTAACCCTGGGATGGTGTGGTCAAGTGGAGACAGGGGGATCCCTGGAGCTTACTAGCCTGCCAGGCTAACTGTATCTATGAGCTCTAAGTGTGATGGTATATCCTATCTCAAAAAAATAATGTGGACAACTGTAGAAGACACCAGACATCAATTTCCAGCTTGCATGTACACACACATACATACAGGTACATGCTTACAGAAACATATGCATACAACACACATACATACAGAGAGAGAGAGAGAGAGAGAGAGAGAGGGGAGAGAGGAGAGAGGAGAGAGAGAGAGGAGAGAGGGAGGGGGAGAGAGAGAGAGAGGAGAGAGACAGACAGACAGACAGACAGACAGACAGACAGACAGACAGAGACAGAGAAAAATGAGTGCTGGGACTACCATATTGCTAGAGATAGAAACAGAAGCCCTCTATTTGGACCAACAGAAAGTGATAGATTGTTCATGTAAACCCTCATGAGCTCCTGTGAAAATTAATTATTTGAGGATTTGTGGGACACAGTGTGGTGCCATCAACATCAAAACCAGGAGCCAGCCTAGACACAAAGCAGAGCCCCAGCTAACGCAGGGCTGAGCTACAAGGCAAGGATCCAAGAGATCACTGGCCCTCCCTGAGCCAAGTGCCAAGAGTATGGACCTCCGATTTCATAGCTCACCCTCATAGAATCCCATCAAAGACACTCATGCTTTATGCCCAGGGAAGGCCACCATCTCCCCCATGAGAAGCTCCAGTTGGGCAGCAAATGATAAATGGTAAGTCCCATGGCAACGTCTGGGTGTGAATGGGCCCCTGACTCAGCCATCTGGGCTGGGGGATGCTGCAGACCTAGATCCCAGTATGTCACAAACCCAGAGAGGAAAGCCTTCCAGGCTTCCACACATGGGCCTCGGGGTTGTTCTTGTCATGTGGGGGCCCTGCCACTGTACTATGTCCCAAGGGAGATGATGCCTCTGCTAAGCCTCTGCTGACAAGAGTGCCAGATGCCAGAGTTGAGCTACCCGACCCCTGGCTGGAAAATTAGTATGGTTGTTAGCTGCACATGCAGGGACAATGACACCCTGGTTGGTACCCATGCTGGGGCTCACGTTTCCCCTTCTGTTTTCTCCCACGTCCAAAAAGTGAATAGAACTGAAACCAAGCCTATACCAAAAGCACAAAGCTGTGCTTCCTGTGAGGAAATCCATAGAGGGTATGTACCAACCTGGATCCAACTGTAACTTCAAATGCTGTACAGTAATGGCACATGCCTGTAATCTCAGCAGTAGAAACACTTAGAAGGCTGAGTCAGGAGGATTAAGTAGTCTGAGGTAAGCCTGAACTGTGATACAGCAAAACATAATTAACTTTTGTTTTTGTTCTTAAAAGGGAAAAAAACAATAAAAGATTCCTCCATTTAAAAAAAAAAAAGACTGTGAGTGGAATTGGATCTAGGCCCCATCAACACTTCTGACTCCGCCTCCAGCACCTCCTCCCCCATGCCTACCACAACGTCCCCAGTGCCATGTAAATGTAACATATTTTAAGGAGACCGAGTGGGAAGATGGGAATTAGAGATGGATGGCTAGCCAAGGAATTGGTGAAGCCAGATGGGAATGCAGTGGGGAAGGAACAGACTGCTCAGGACCGCCCCAGCCTACTCCCTGGAGGCGCCATTCATGTCTCAAGCCACATTAATGGAATAAGAGGTTGTTGCTGTGCTATGTAGTTCATGTGAGGCTGCATCCCAGCAGCAGCAGCAGCTCTGAGAGGTCCAGGTTCACGTACGAAGGCTGCTCACTCGGGCCCCTTCTGGTTTGTTCATTTCACAATGCTGAAGGAAGGCAGAAGCTGGACACAGGAATTTTCTGAGAACAATTTGGAACCCAAATGAGCACTTCAGACCTTACAGGGAGGGAGGGGGTGGGAGCCAGAGAGAAAGACTCCCAAGACTACACCACCAACACTAACTGGTCAAATGAGGGGCCACACTTAAAGCAAGAACCTGTCCTCAGACCAGAGGGCCTAAAAATGTCTGAGCTCTGAGAGGTGAAGTGCTTGGCCCACACCAGCTTGCAAGTAGGTGGCCAAGCCAGGCCAGCGTGAGTTGGTTGCAGCCAAGCCCCTCGCTCCAGTTAGCTCACCACCCCACCTTCATCCCTGGAGCACTTCTCTGTGCCCTATGCCAACCAGCAATTCACACAGCAAGGGAACTGCTGGGGACTCCTGGCAGCATCTGCAGCAGTTACCCAGATGTGATGATAACACCACGTCATTGTCACAGACACTCAGAAGACTCCTCTGCCGAGAAAGCTGTGACACTGGGAAGAGGACAGAGGGGTTGACTCTGCAGGGTCATACCTACTATGATGTATGTGTCCTGCAGGAGAATTTTCAGACACCTCAGCTAGTGCCATGTCAGGCCTGTTTTCTAGACACCAAGTATTGGCCACATCCTGACACTCATATGCCAGGCTTGATGCATGACCTGAGGCCAGGCCTCTGTATATGCTGTGCTTTAAAAAACAAAAACAATGGGCTGGAGAGATAGCTCAGTGGTTAAGAGCACTGACTGCTCTTCCAAAGGACCTGGGTTCAATTCCCAGCACCCACATGGCAGCTCATAACTGTCTGTAACTCCAAGATCTGACACCCTCACACATCCATACATGCAGGCAAAAACACCAATGCACATACAATAAAAATAAATAAATTTAAAAAACAAACAAACAAAACCCACTGTCTTTTTTCCATGCCGTTTCCTCTAACCAAAACACCCTCCCCACACCTGGTCACCCTGCGTCCTTTCTAGACTCAGCTCCAATCACTGCCTCATGAAGTCTCTCCTATGCCTCCCTCCAGAGCTGGTTTGTTCCTGTCCTCTTTGGTCCCTGCACTGCTGTACTTTATTGCACCTCTCCAGTACCTGCTTTGTTAGGTCATGTCTATTCTTTCTAGATTCTTAGTCCATGGGCAAAAGGACCATGTTACTCATCATCAGATCTTCAGTTCTCAGCAGTGTTCCTAAAGCAGGTTGGGTATGGTTCCCTGGACATGGGGAAGATGTGGTGAGTGGATGGATGAATGAATGAATGAATGAATGAATGAACGAACAGTGGATGGATGGATGGATGGATGGATGGATAGATGAATGAACTGATAAGTGGATAGATGGATATTGGAGGGATCGATGCTGGCTGGATAAATGGGTGGATGGACAGATGGAGTGATAGATGGATATTGGAGGGATTAGTGGTGGATAGATAAATGGATGGATATTAAATGGACTGATAGATGGATATTGGAGAAAACCGGAGAGATTGATGATGGGTGGGTAAATGAATAAATTGAAGGGATTGGTGGGTGGGTGGGTGGATGAATGGACGGATGGATACTGGAGAGGTTGACGGGTGGGTAGATGATGGGTGGATGAACACATAGATAGATGAAAATAAAACTGCAGGGGCCGTCTCTGTAGCCATGACACCACATCTAGAAAGATTCTCATATGCCCCCGAGGCATATGTAGAGCTAGCGAGGCCCAAAGTGGAAGTTATGTTTGAGTGAGATGCATTGCAATCTTTCAAAAACACAACAGCATTCTTCTTCTGCAGACGCAATTTACATTTTCTGTTCTTGTCACATCCCCTTCCGCTCACAGACATTTTTGCAATGGATACAAGCTTATTATTTTATTATTTGTCACAAATCATGGATAATTCACTTTTTAAATTGATTTTTGTTGCCTGGTAAAGTGCTACATCAGCTGCTACTGCTACTGAGTCCCTTCCAGCAGGCACAACAAACAGCCCCAAGTAACTTCAAAGCAGGGACAGGGCGTGGCAGACTTCTACCTGAGTAAAATCCCTTTGTGGTCCCATTGGAGATCCTGCTGCCCAAGAGAGCAAACCCAATCACTGTTCTTGCAGGGAAGGTGAGCTCGCTCTGTGTTTCTCTAGTGCATGATAAGCTTGGCTTGTTCTGTGAGTCTCTTTTAGCAGTGTGTGGCTTGATGGCATTTGCATTTGAGGCCTCTCAGAATGGGACACTTCCCCTCAATTTCGATTTCAGTCAAATGGCAGTGGCTAGACATCATCTTTGATTTATTGGTAAAGTCGGCCACACGCCCAGGATGGCAATAAGGGACTCAGTCACCTGGTGTGCCTTCTGGAGCACCATCTGACAACCTATACTGTGCCTTAAGGTCATCCTGCCTGAGCCCATGTGCCTCATATGAAGCCTCAACCGAGAGCAGTGGGTCAACGGCAGAGCCTGCATTTGGGTGGGTATTGGCTCTAGGGTAGGAGCTTTGCAGGCCATGGTTTGACTCCTGCCCCTCACATCTCCGCAGCGGGTACTAGATAAACTACTGAAGTTTGCTCCTTCGTGAAATAGAGAAAACAGACATGCACTGGCGTTGACTGGTGAGATGGCTACATTAAACCATTCGATACTTTCCATACTCAGGGGATGAAGAACAAGTGTTGCCATCCTTTAAGCCTTTGCATCAGCCTCCATCCACCCATGTGGTAATGACCTCCGTTTCCTGTGGGCCCCACCCTGCTGTGGTATATTATCTTAGAATATACAGTCCTTAGATAGTAGTCATGGGAAGGACAGACAGATGGGGTTTAAAATCCCTGGTCTACAACCCTCTAGCCATGTGAGCAGAGATCGCTGAAGTACCAACCCATATGGTGCGCGTGTGGATTCAGGGGGTCCATTCTGGCAAAAATGCTTTGAACAGTGACTGGCACTCAGCAAGAACTCGACCAATACCAGCTATGCTTCCAGTGCCTGTTAGCGGACGGGTGGTCATTTGGGCAGTGAAACTTCCCACCAGGTCATTATGAGGGTGCAAAGAGATGACTTTCTACCTCAAAGCCAGGCACACAGTAGGTGCACACAAACCGAGAGGTTCTATTGCCCTGTCTCTTTGCAACAACCTTTACGTCGTCCTGAGTCCAATCTCCCTGCTCTGACCTTGTGGGATGAACTTCTGGTAAAATAGGGCGGTGGTGGTAGGACTGTCTCCTCCCTTCTGGCTGCCTGAAAGGACATGTTTCCCCCGAGACCCCTTTGATGCCTGTGCTACCAACTGATTGGTGGATTTGATTTTAGTGTTTTATTTGATTTTAGAATTGTTTAAAAGGAGCACAGTATAATCATTTGCGAACACACTTAAATCACTCGGCAGGATGCAATAAAAACATCAAACTCAAAATTACAGCTCAAAAAGCAGGCTCTGATTTCTCCTCCTCCTGGGTGAGCAAGATAGAAGTTTGCACATGTGTTAGAAAGTGGGGGGTAAAAGGAATTCACAGGGCATAGATGAAAACAGGGAAATCTCTGGCTCTAGAACCTGGGTCTCCTCAGTGCACAAGACCCCTTACTGAGAGAACTGAGGCTCAGTGTCACATCCAAGGTCACATGGGGAAAAAAACCCTAACTATAGACTAGTCCAAGACTCAGATGTGACCCAGTACTGAGCCTGCCTCAATATAGACCCTTTGAGCACCAAATCCTTCTGGCTATCCCCTCAGTGTTGCTGTCTAGAGGATGAGAGAGAAATACACCCCCCACCCCCACCCCCAGATATCTTGAGGCATACCTCAAGATACTAGCAGAGGTTCAGGAGTACAGAAGCCCTCTCCAGTGTGAGTAACCCGACTTCACTCACCTCTAGAACCTGAAATAACTTGGAGGTGAAATTAGCATTTGTCCAGTGAGACTGGACCACTGGCCTGAGGCTCCTGACAAGAGACTGTCTGGACTATACCCCCAACTCCTGCCTCCCACACACACCCTCACAGAGGCCATGTCTCCTTGACTGAGTGCCTCCTTCTTCATGGGAGCTTTGCTGAGGGAGACGAACACCCCTTTGACTGCATTCTCCAAGAAACATAACAGAAAGGGAATTTTCCCTTTGGCTCTTAAGGCAGCTTTTCCCCGTGTGAAGGCTTGCTGCTGGCTCTGATCCAGGGTCACGCTGGCCTTGTCTTGATCTGGTTCCCCAGACAGAAGAGGGGGAAGAAAACACACACCGAGCCAAATATTTAAATTGGGAAAGTCTTCTGAGGGCAGCCCACCCACTCGCCACCCTGCGCCCTGGCTAGCCCTGCACCCCAACCCTGAAGACTTTGAAGAGGCTGGGAGAATGAAGCAGCCACACACTCCAGGCCCCTGGTTTTATGGTGCCAATAAGTAAGGCTCTGAGAGTTTGCCATGTGTGCCCAGTGGCCCTCTTCCCCCAGCCTTGGCCACCGCATCTCATTGGTGGGACAACCATGCTTCCCCACTGCGATGGTGTGCTCTGATAACATGGAGCGAGGGGCGGCATATAGAAGACCCGAGAAGACACTCAAAATAAGGGTGTGCCGCAGTTCTCTGAAATGTGTTTAATGTGTGTGTGTGTGTTCATACGTGTGCAGGTGCGTGCATGTGTGCAGTTACAGATGCACGTGATTGTGGAGGCCAGGGGAGCAACTTCACTTTTATTTCTCAGGCATCGTCGACTTTGATTCTGTTTTGTTTTGTTTTGTTTTTGAGATAGGGTCTCTCACTGTTCTGGAACTCCCCCAAATAGACTATACTGCCTGTGAGCCCCAGGGACCTGTCTGTTTGTCCGTCTTCACTAGCGTGTGCTACCACACTCAGTTTTTTTTTTTTTTTTTGAAACATTGATTCTAGGGCCCAAACTGGGGTCCCCGTACTTGCAAGGCAAGCCCCAAAAGGCATTTCTGAGTCACTGATAGAAGGGCATGGCCAGATGAGCTCTCAGTCCCGCTGTCTGTGTCCCATGAGCCCACCCCCTGAGTCAGGGGACACAGGCAGGCAATAAAGACACCCATGGAGACTGCAGCTTCGACTTCTTCGACATCCATTATGCATCAGACACTCTTGGGGATGTTCCATCTTGTTATGCAACAAGGCAGAAAAATCTTAACATCCTGCTCGAGAATTCCTCTTCAGGAGAGAGCTGCCTTCCCCCCACCCCCCAAGGAAAACACCGCGGTGAGGTGAGACTCTGTGAGAAAGGATGTGGCCATATGCCAAGGCTTCAGAGGAGGGTGGCACTGCCTAGGAATATCCTGATTCTGCTCCTGGAAAAAGTTGGGAAGCACCTGAGGAGGGAGCAATGAGGAGGCAGAAAAGGAGAGGAAAAGATGGAGATGGAGCAAGCAAGGTAAAGCAAGAAGAAAAGGCAAGAGAGCCTGCTCCAGCTCCCTCGGGCATCTTCCCTAGGTTCCATGGTCTTGTGTGAGTGGGCCTTCCGCAGAATTTAACCTAGAGGTGGGTTGTATACAAGGTCTTTGTCATGATTTGAATGTAGAACTGTCCCCATAGGCTCGTGTGCATTAACACTCAGTCCCCAGCTGGTGGTGCTGTTGAGGGAGATTATGGTGCCTTTGGGACCTTGCTGATGGACATAGGCCTCTGAGGAGTGTGGCTTGGCCTTTCTTCTGGTCTGCTTCCTGCCTCCAGGTTGGCATCATGCAATACTAAGCAGCTGCCTCCAGCTTCTGCCACTACAGACCAAGCCATCCTGCCATGTCTTCCCTGCCACGGTGAACTGTGATCCTCTCAAACTGTGAGCTGAGATAAGCCCTTCCTCCCTTGAGTGTTTTCTGCCCAGTTCTTCTTTGCTCACAGCAGAGAATTCCATTGTGATGTGGAGGAGACACTGGAGAGAGACCACCTGAGGGTCACATCTGGCTTATACATATATTACTTACCAAGGTTAAGCTTTCAGCATCCCTCCAAGGTAGCTAAGACCTCAAGATTCAAGCTCATGAAGAATAGGATGCTGGAGAGGCCCAACCACGTGTTCAAATCCCCCCAACTCAGTAAGCAACAGTGTCAGAATCAGCTTAGTATAGACCACAGAATATAAACTCTTTTGTGGTTGTTTTTTATTTATTTATTTTTGTTTTCCGAAACAGGGTTTCTCTGTGTAGCCTTGGCTGTCCTGGACTTGCTTTGTAGACCAGGCTGGCCTCGAACTCACAGAGATCCGCCTGCTTCTGCTTCCCCGAGTGCTGGGTTTACAGGTGTGTGTGTGCCACCACCGCCCAGCGAGGTGAGTACAAGTCTTAACAAGGCCAGGACCTCCACGATGTGAGGGAAAAGAGGAAGCCAAGCTAGAACAAGACTAAGGGCTTGACAAGGCCTCTGGATGTGTTTTCCAGGACCCAGGGTATGCCATTCAAGGGAGGCAGGAAGTCAAGGGGCTGATGGAGAAGAGGCAGATGGGTATTCAAGGCCCTCGGGTGTGCCGGGCAGAGCTTCCCCATCGCTCTTTCCTCTCCTCCAGTGCCCTCAGTACTTTCATCGTCCTCTCAGATCTCCTTCTAACTCAGAGCTTCAGAGAAGAGGCTGAGAAATAACAGGGATAGAGCCAGGAAGATTAATTAACCAGGGCCTCTCGATAGAAGCTTGAGCCGCTGACGACAGCTGGGACGCCAAAGAGCACCTCAGGCTGAAGCGCCACCTGCTGGTGAGTCTCAGACCTTGGGCCTGGGACAGTTTGAAACCTTTAGAGGTTGAAGAACCTCGAGGAGGAGTAAGCATCAGCTTCTTCATATAAGATCAAAAGCCTGTGAAAAGACGCCTCAGGACTATTAAGCAATGAAATGCGAGCTGCAGAAAATGCCGTCACGGAAATTCTCACTTCCGTGTTTTGCCCGGAAATGTAAGCAAGTATCGAAGCCTCTAGTTGCTTGGCACAGTGTTGTCTGGGAGACTCCATCCTGGTGTCTCTCCTCTCTCTCTTCTCTTCTTGAGGACCTCATCGTCCTGCAAGCTTAGTTACAATCATAAACTCTGCCATTCATTATTCTAGCTCTCGCTCCTAGGTCCAGACCCCAGGATCAAGCCAGTGATCTTTTAACTTGCATGTATGAGAGAGACAGAGGGAGGGGGAGCAGAGACAGAGAAAGACAGAGACAGACAGAGAGAGACAGAGACACAGAGGCAGAGACACAGACAGACAGAGGAGAAGAGGAGAGGAGAGAAGATTGAAAGAATGCTTGAGGGGATGTTTTCTTCTAAGCTGGCTAGTCCACAAGTTCTCAGCATCCCTGTAATGCTGGAGTGACAGGCACACATAGCCACACTCAGCTTTCTATGTGAGATTTGAACTCAGATCCTTATGCTTGCACAGCAAGCAGTCTCCCACCGAGCCCTCTCCCAGCCCCTAGCCACAAAGAGCAGAGCTTCTGCAGGCCATAGAGCCAAATGGTAAAAAGAATAAGGGTAGTTTGGTAAATGAAAAAAAAAAACAGATGGGACTGGGGAAGTTGCATGACTAGTAAGATGCTTGCCCTGCACATACGACGTCCTGGGTTTGATTCCCGGCAACACATAAAACTGCGTGTGGTGGTGCAAGACCCTAGCCCTTGAGAAGTGGAGGCAAGAGGACCAGATTCTCAAAGTCGTCCT
>OU015746.1:38807307-38827875 GCA_907169655.1 Acomys percivali
AGAGAGAGAGAGAGAGAAAGAGAGAAAGAGAGAGAGAGAGAGGGAGAAAAGTGCAGGGTAAAGAGGATGGAATGTGATGTTGAGCACCTAGCCAAGGCTATGACACCCTGAGTCTATCTTATTAAAGTCAGATGAGAAAAGTAACAGCAGGGGCTGAGGAGTGGAGGGGAAGACTATAGAACACCCAAAGCCACACTGGCTCATGAAATAGTGGGGTGCAAAGTACTGTTTGGGTCCTTCTGCTGTCTGTCATCCTTAAGGCATAACAGATTTAGAGTCTGTAATTAGATGTAGTTTGCCGAGACTGTTAGAGATCATCTCATTCAAATGCACAGCCAAGACTTGAAATCTCTCTCCTCCTCCGATGCCAGCCAATGAGGATTCACTCCCAAGAGTACAAGGCTAATTTCATTATTGAGTTATCCTGGTGGATTAGAAAGTTCTCTTTGTGTTGAGAACAAATCCTTCTTGGGGATTAATAAGGTAATGCATTTAGCATGCCCACCACAGCGCCTACAACATCAAGAAATGTTATCTTCATCTCGGTCTCCCTCATGACAACTGTTCGTGCATCTGTCTTTCCCTTGGGAGTGTCAGAAAGCAAACCTGACTCTTCTTCCCTGAGACAGTCCTTCAGATAGTTGAAGGCAGTGCTCCGGGGTCCCTTGAGGCTCCACTTGCCTGGGGTAAACAAATACTCCAGCCCACTTCCAGACACTCATTGGTAAGCAAGCATCGCAGCTATGTACACTACGGTTTCCTGGCTGCTGCTGTGTGAGAGGCATCAGCGGGGCTGATGGAGCAAAGGCTGAGGCAGCCACAGCAGAGCAGCCAGGTTCTGAATCACAATCTCTAGGCAGGAAAGCCACAGACATAGCCGACCTGGAGAAAAGCTTAGCTCATTGAAAGGGCTCTATCAGAATACGCCCATGTCCCAACAATTTTGATGGCACTTCTTTTTTAAAATATTTTTTTAGGCAGGGTTTCTCTGTGTAGCCTTGGCTGTCCTGGCACTAGGTCTGTAGACCAGGCTGGCTTCAAACTCATAGAGATCCACCTGCCTCTGCCTTCCAAGTGCTGGCATTAAAGGTGACTGTCACCACCGGCCAACACCGATGATATATCTTAGTAGAAGAAAACTAAGTTGGGGGCTGGGGACATACTCAGTCAGCTAAGTGCTTGCCGTGCAAGCATGAGGAAGGACCTGAGTTCAATCCTCAGAACCCACACTTTAAAGAAATGCCAGGCACTGTGGTAGGCTCCTGTAATCCCACTTCTGGCAGGCAGAGACAAGACAAGCAATTCTTAGAGCTTGCTCACTAGCAAGCCTGGAAGAATCACTGAGCCACAGGACCCAATGAGAGACCCTGTCTCAAAAACATGGTTTCTGAGGAACCATGACTGAGGTTGGCATCTGGTTTCTGCATGCACTTGTACACATGCGTGTGCACACCCACATATGTAGCCATGCACATGTGAATATTCACACACACACACACACACACACACACACACCACAAATACGCAGATACATATACACATACACAGATAGAGAGATAATTAAAAAGAGAAAGAAGGGGCTGGAGAGTTGGCTCAGTGGTTAAGAGCACTGGCTGCTCTTACAGAAGACATGGGTTCAATTCCCAGCACCCACATTACAACTGTCTGTGATTCTAATTCCAGGGGAGCTGACACCCTCCTACAGACATACAAGCAGACAAAACACCAATCAATTCTCACAAAATAAAGTTTAAAAATTAAAAAAAGAGAGAGAGAGAAAGAAGTTTACCCCCCATCACCACCACAAAATTAGCTTACATCATTTAGGACCCCCAGGTTCTGCAAAAGGACTTGATGCGTCCTTCCTGAATCTCGTTTGTTGCTTTTGGAAACAGATATTGGGCAACATGACTACACAACGCATCCTAAATCCTGGAATATCAGCCTTCTGCTTAGAGGTGATAGACACTGAAATGTTCTCCATCTGTGGAAACTGGGTCCAGGCGGGGAGCAGCGACTTCTCCAGGTCCCAGGGAGGCTTGTGTGGGAGCGAGGCCTGGTCATGAATGCCAAAGAGGAAAGTGAGAGAGAAAGTGACACGAGGTCTGGAGGTCCTCCTTGGACTGCTTCTGGTTCTTTCCACTTGATCCTTTCTAGATGGGGGCAGGGGGGATGCAAAGCAGTGACAGCACGAGAGTAGGACCAGAAATTCCTGCCACCACCTGCTGGCTCCAGCCCTGACTGACGTAGAGTCCCGTGCAATGGGTTTAACCTTTTCTGAAACTTTCATTTCGCACATATGAAATAAAAATAAGAGCGCCTGCATCAAGAGAGGCCTGTGAATATTCAATTAAATAAGCACGGCAAGTTTAAGTTCCCAGTTAGTGCTGAGCAGCTAATAACAAACAGTCCAGCCCTCCCAAAAGCAGATCTAGCAAACTCTGGTTTTAGAGTCAGTATTTGACCGTGCTGCAAAGAAAGCAAAGTAGCCAGCAGCTGGGGCGTATACAGGCCCTGAAGTCACACTTGGTGAAACATGTGCTTATTTACCCGACCTCTCTCCCATATGGACACTTTAAAGTTCTAAAGGAATATTAAGGCTGGAGTTTAATTAGAGATCAGTAAGCATCGACTTAAAGAGCCAGAAACCAGAAATCAGGCCCGCCACAAAGGCTGGAAACAGGAAGAGAGATGGAGGAGGAGGAAGAGGAGGAGGAAAAGGAGGAGAAGGAGGAAGAAGAAAGGCTCAGAGATGTAGCCCCCAATTTTTACGAGTGTTCCTCAAATCCTGAGCTGAATGTTCAACATTATGTGAGTGGACAGAGGGTCCAAGAGTTCTCGGAGGAAAGCGAGAGCTGAGAGAGCTGCTCAATGATCTCAGCAGCTGCCACTGCATGGGAGGGTAAGCACTAAGGCCCAGAAGTGTCATTCTTTGGGAGTTAGATTATAGAGCAGGGTTGTGAACAAAACTAAAATAAATCCATCTTTACCACCACAAAAGGAAAGCGGTTTTCCATAAATTTAACTGCCATCTAGAACAACACTGAAAGCCACTAGAGAAAGATAATCTATCCAGAGATTCCACAGAGGTCTGCCCACAGTGTCTACATTAAAAACAACAACTACTAGACACATGAAGTAAGAGTGAAAACATAAAATAAAATAAAATAAAATAAAACAACCAGAAATAAACAGATCTCCATCCAACCCCAGCATTAGGAGGCAGTAAGTTTATAGTAATAATATTGAACATGCTAACTAAGTGCAGAAAAAATGTAAATAATGATAGATTTTTTTTTTCTTAAGCAGGATTTGGAAATGTTTTTAAAGAAACCAAATGGATGTTTTAGAACCGGTAAATGCAGTATCTGGCATTTTTGCATTGTTGAGTGAGATCAATAGAAGATTAGTGCAAGGCAGAAAGCGGAACATCACACTTGAAGACAAGTTAAGAGAAATGATTCGAGTGGTGAGAGCTCAGGAAATGACTCAAAAGTGTGTCCTGTGCAAGCATGAGGTCATGAGTTTGAATCTTTAGCATCCATGTAAAAATCCAGAATAGCAAAGCAAACGTGTAATCTCGACACAGGGGAGGTAGAGATGGACAGGTGGATCCCTGAAGGTCACTGGACAGCCAGCCTACTCTAATCCGTGAGCTTCAAGTCCTATGAGAGACTGTTTCCAAAACACCCACTCTCAACTTCTGGCTGCCACATGCACATACATGCAAACACATGCACACCATAACACACACACACACACACACACACACACACACACACACACACACACCAGAAATTTTTCAAATGGAATACAAAAGAAAAAATACCAATAAAAATAAACAAAAATCCAGTGACAATATATTGAGTCCCTACAACCTATTCATAGAGAGATTTGAGCATATATGAAATTGGCATTCCAGAGAGGAAAGAAGAGAAATAATTAAAGAAATATTGATTTGTATTTTTCTAAATTTTCAAAAGCATCATTTCACAGATCCATGATCCTCAGCAACCCAGGCAATTAAAATACAAAATAAATCACACTGGGGCATGATATTGCCAAAACCCTACAAAATCAAAGATAGAGAATCAATCTTAAAATGGGGGGAGGGAGAAACAAAGAATGACTGATCCATGTGGGGAATTATGATGGGTCTCATGAGAAACAGTAGGGAGAGGAGAGGGGGGGAGGAGGATCTTTGAAATACTAAAAGAAAGCGCTTACCCGGCTGTAAGTGTGTGCACAGCCAGAAGAATATGCCTGAGAAAGAATAAAACTAAGATGTTGTATAGACAAATGGAAACTGAGGACATTTGCCATAAGTAAACCCATTCCGGGCGTGGGGGGGAATGTTGAAAAGAATTTCAGGCCAAAAGAAAATGACAGCAAATTGAAAAGTAAGATGGAGAGGGGAAAAAATGATGAATAATGAAAATAGATAAATGTGGTAAATGTAAAGTATACGTTTCTTTCTCATCAGCTATTTTAAAAGTTAATGGGCTACTTCAGGCAAAAATAGTCTTAACCGTATTCTGCAGTAAGTCCTTTTAGTGTGGGTGTGAAAGTAGTAGGAACCGCAGCATAAAACAGAAAACATGAGAAGAGACTTGTATGTGATTTGGTGCAAGATCAATTCAAGGTAGACTGTGATAAGATAAAGGTGAATAGTGGTAAATCCTAGAGCAGCAATTAAAAAATTATAGGACAGAGTGATATAAATCAAAATCCACCAGAGAGTATAGGATGAACTATTAAAATTGTTAATACGAAAGGAAAAAGAAGAAAATAAAACATAGTGACGGAGACAAGCAAGAAATAAAGAGCAAAATGGTAACTTCATATCAAGGGATTGCAATGAGTGTAAATACATCAGAAAGTCCCTATGAAGGGGCCGGAGAGGTGGCACAGTGGTTCGGCACGGTGGTTCAGAACACTATGGTCTGTCTCTTCCAGAGTTCCTGAGTTCGAGTCTCAGCACCCACACGACAGCTCGTAGCCACCTGTAACTCCAGTCCCAGTAGATCTGAGTCCCTCTTCTGGCTAACATGGACACTGCACACATGAGATGCACAAACATACATTCAGGCAGACACTCATACACATAAAACAAATAAAAAATTTTTTAATCAATTAAAATCTCAATTAAAAGGAAGATATTGTTAGATAAAGTAAGTAGCAACATTCAACGTGCCTTAGCACGTAAAGATCCTGTAAAAGAACCAACAGAGGGAGGTGGAAAGGACTGAGAAATGTGGACAGCAACATTAGGAAACTGTCACGCCTAGCACAGAAACCCTCATGGCAGTGATGTTGTAAGTGATGATGGTGATTATTTCAAACGGTAGCAAGAGCAATTCACCAAAATGCCATAGTCCTAAATATATAGGTGCCTGATGAGTTTTTAAAATACACAAATAAAAATCAGCAGTGAGACAAGCTACATGGTTAAAAGTTTTAGCAGTCTTTCCTCAGTCACTGATGAGTGTGTAGTATATTACCAACCTTTGTACGGCTGTGACCAAAACACCAAGGAGAGACAGATTAAAGGAGGGGGAGTTGTGTTAGCCTATGGTTTCAGGTGCGCTCAACCAAACTTTATGGCATCGCCAGGACACTCACCTCATGGGAGAGGAGACGCACAGAGCGAACAAGGAACTGGGGATCAGGCACGTCTTCACCCTTCATAGGTGCGGCTCCAGTGCCCTGCCTCCTCCCAGCCCAGCCCCACTTCTGAAAGCTCTGAGCACTTCCAACTAAGGACAACACACGGAACACACGAACATTCAGGGCACATTTCAAAGTCCAAACCACAGCAAGTAAGCAAAGAAATTATTAAAGGTATCAAAGCTTTGAACAACACTATCAAATAACGTAACCTAATTGCCTTTTATGAAATTGTGCCTGTTGGTGTTTATCAACTTGACACAAATGCAGACATATCTGGGAAAAGGGACTCTTGAGTGAGGAATTACCTCCCCCACACTGGCCTGGAGGCAAGTCGGTGGGGTTCTGTCTTGATTAATGGTGGATGTGGGATGCCCCAGCTCACTGTGGGTCAGTGCCACCCTTGGGCTGGTGGTCCTGGGATGTACAAGAGAGCAGGCTGAGCAAGCCACGAGGAGCAAGCCAGTGAGCAGCCTTTCTCCGTGGATTCTGCCTCCAAGCTCCTGCCTTTATTTCTACTGGTGATGGAGTGCAACCTAGGCATTATAAACTAAAATGAACCCTTTCCCCACCCCCCAACCCCCAGCTGCTTTTGGTCATGGTGTTTTATCACAGCGAAAGAAATGCCATGAAGACAGAAAGAGACAATAACAAAAAAAAAAAAAAAATGAGAGAACACAAATACTTCCAGGGTGCCTATGAGGCGTTCATCAAGATACACCCACCACAAGCTGGCCCACAGAGCAAATCTCAATACATTTCAAAGCAGTAAAACCATAAGGGGTGTGTTTTCTGACCAAAGTATAACTAAATCAGGAGTCCAAAAGGAGGCAAGTGAGAGAAAACCCAACTCACCAACATCGGCACGTGGGGACATCACAACAGCTTCAAAAGGTATTTCGAAGTGACAAGGGGGCATAACATACAATTATAATGAACTCAAAAACTTAGACAAAATGAGCACGTTCCTTGGGGGTGGGAGACGCAAGTTACCTAAGGTAGGAGGAGCGAGGCGGTGTCTGGGAGGAGCTGAAGGGGTTGGGGGAGGAGTCCACATTGATCAAAATACATTATATGTGTATATGAAATTCTCAAAGAATTAATAAGAATATTTTAAAGCAGAAGTCACCAGAATTAGTGCAAGAAGAAACAGAGAATCTTGATATCTCTGCATCTATTAAAGGAATTGGATTTGTGATTTAAAATATCGGCACTCACACACATAAGCACCAGGCCCAGATGGCTTTGCTAGTAAATTCAATCAGGCATCTAAGTTAAAAATTATACTATGTCTATCCAAACTTGGAAACCATAGACAAAGGGAACATCTCATGACTCTTTTTATGAAGTGAACATAAGCCCAATACCAAAACTTAAAAGGACATTTTAAGATTGAGCCAAACATGGTGGCTCGAGCCTGTGGCCCAGCCCTGGCACTCAGAAGGCTGAAGAGGACAGCTCCTGAAACAGAGGTCATTTTGAGCCACATAGTTTGTTCCAGACTAACCTAGGCCAACCAAAAACTATAAAAAGTACTATAAGAAAAGTAAATATGGCATCCTTCTCAAATACGGATGTAAAGCTCCTTTTGAAAATATTTGCAAATTAGCCATAGTAAAATATAAAGAGAATAATAAGCCATGAGCAAATAAGGTTTCTCCACATCTCCTCTGTGTAGCCCTGGCTGTCCTGGACTCATTCTGTAGACCAGGCTGGACTCGAACTCACAGAGATCTTCCTGTCTCTGCCTCCCCGAGTGCTGGGATTATAGACATGCACCACTGCTCCCGGCTGTGATCTTCTTTTTAAAAGCAGGAAGAAACATCTTTAGCAAAACGAAGTAGCCATTGATGATTTTCTTTAGAGAAATAAAAAGTTGAGGGGCTGGAGAGATGCCTCGGTGGTTTAGAATGCCTACTGCTCATGCTACAAAAGCAGGTTTGGATCCCAGCCCCCACATGGTAGGTCACAATTGTCTGTTGACTCCAGTTCCTGGGGACCAGAAGCCCTCTGTTGGTGTCTCAAGGCTCCTGCATGCACCTGATGCTTACACACACATAATTTTTAAATTTCTAATTAACAAACTAAAAATATTTTTTAAAAACTATTTTTTCTATCAAAGTAGAAATAAGATAATACTTTCTCAATGCAACAAAGGTAGCTAATAAAAAATGTATATTAGACATATTTAATGGTGGGATGGTGGGGGCACATAGGACGCAGAGGCAGGCAGAGCTCTGAGTTTGAAGTCAGCATGGTCTACAGAGTGAGTTCCAGGACACAAAGGGCTATGCAGAGAAGCCCTCTCTTGGTGAAATAAAAACATACTTAATGAAAAAATAACAAACTCTTTCCTTCAAAGATCAGAAACAAGGTTAGAACATATACCTCTGGGTTTTGTTTTTCCTCTTGACATCACGTTGAAGTTTGTAAGCAAAACAATGGGA
The DNA here is from genome assembly GCA_907169655.1 of Acomys percivali. Lineage (NCBI taxonomy): Eukaryota > Metazoa > Chordata > Mammalia > Rodentia > Muridae > Acomys > Acomys percivali. Next base: position 38,815,422 of record OU015746.1, read on the forward strand.
CGAAAAAATGAAAACTATAAGCAAAGAAATAAAATTCAAGCTATCAAAAAGAATAAGCTGTTGACACACTCAAGAATATGAATAGACGTCAAAAAACATTTTGCTGAGAGAACGCTGCCAGCCAAGAAAGGATACACACTTTGTTATTCTATTTATATGTGATCCTAGAACAGATAAAACTCATTTATAACGGACAAAAGCAGATGGATGGTTGCCTGAGGGTTGGTAAAGGGGGGTGGGGTGACCTAGGTGGGGAGCTTTTGAGGAGATTAGACTGTTCTGTGTTCTGATTGTAGTGATTGCCACAAGGGTGTGTGTTTCCTTCATAATTCACTCACGAAATGGCTCAGCAGTAAAGAGCACCTGCTGCCATTCCAGCCTTCGTTCCCAGCACCCACATAGTGCCTCACAGCCACCTGTAATTCCAGTCCCAGGGGATCCAACGCCCTCTTCTGGCCTCGGAGGGCACCAAGTACTCACACGGTACACATTCGTACATGGGAACAAAACATTCATACACATAAAATAAATGAATCTAAAAAATTTAATTCATGTAGTTATGCACTAAACTTGGTCTATTTTATCGTATATAAATTATGCATTCATAAAGTTGGTTTTTAAAAGCAGGAAAAAATAGACACCATTAAGGAAAAATAAAACCCAGACTATGGAGAGAAGCGGTGTATGAATTCAGATCATTCTTCCAAAGAATTCATACATCTCCATAATAAAGACAAAAAAAATGAGCAAGCTTTCTTAATGGGCTCTTTTGTTTTGTTTTATTTTTTGGTTCTTTTGTTGTTGTTGTTGTTGTTGGTGGTGGTGGTGGTGGTGGTGGTGGTGGTTTTGGTTTTTCGAGACAGGGTTTCTCTGTGTAGCCTTGGCTGTCCTGGACTCACTTTGTAGACCAGGCTGGCCTTGAACTCACAGCTATCTGCCTGCCTCTGCCTCCCGAGTGCTGGGCTTAAAGGCATGTGCCACCACGCCCAGCAATGGGCTCTTTCTTTCTTTCTTTCTTTTTTTTTTTTTCTTTTTTTTTTTAAATGGGCTCTTTCTTAAAAGGAAAATCTTTTTTGAAAGACTCTAACATATGTCACAAAAAGTAATATATGAATAACTGATAAACACATACAGTTGTGCTCAAAATCATCAGCCATTGGGGAACTATTAGACACAAACACCAAGTTGGTACAGCTGAGCCCTGAAAGAAATGACTAAAAACAATGAGGAGACGAAGTCAAGAACTGGCGTGGCTGTGGGGAGAGTGCAGTCGTCTTTCACTCCTAGGGGAAGTGAGACAGTGCAGGGCTGGGAAGATGGCTCAGCTGGGAACGGCACCTGCCACCAAGCCTGACAACTTGAGTTTGAGCCTTGCATCCCACCTGGTAAATAGAACCAACTCCTATGAGTTTTCCTCTGATCACCACGCGCTCACATGGCACGGACACCTAAACACAGACACCTGCGCATGCGCGCTCATGCCCGCGCGTGCGTTAAATAATAAATAAATGTTTAAAAATGGTAGAACCACTTTAGACCAGAGTTGGGCCATTTCTTATACAATTATGCTCATAACTAATTTATGAGTGAGAATCAGCTCTTCCACTCCTGGCTATTCACTCAAGAGAAACTAAAATGCCTTCAAAGTGAATCATAAATAAATACTCAGCTGAGCATGGTCACACATGACTATGATCTAGTACTTGGGAGATGGAGGCAGGGCAATTTGGAGGTCAAGAGCATCCTTGGCTACACCACAAGTTTGAGGTCAGCCTGTGCTATATGAGACCTTGCCTATACACGAAGTAATTAAATAAACATTCACAAGGTCTTTTTCATAATTACCAAAATCTAGGATCAATCCAACCGTCCACCATCAGGTGAATAGATAATAAACCGGGATGTGTTTATATGCTAAAGAATTCAGCAGAAGAGGATGGAGCACCAGCTGCGCCCCCTTGTGGACCAAACACAAAACCATCTTTTTTTTTTTCTTTCTTTTCATTTTGAGTGAAAAGAAGCAGGCAAAAAAGAGTGTATGGGGGGAAGTCTGTCAATTATCTATTTGAAATTTGAAATTGAACTTGAATTTGAAAAGTGAACAATCTATTTGTAATTTATACATTTGAAAAGAGGCTAGTCAGACAGTAGTAACAGAATTCATGAGAGTGGTGGTGGAACAACATTGGGAAGAGAAAAGATCTGGATTTTTCTTTCTTTCTTTCTTTCTTTTTTATTTATTTATTTATTTATTTATTTATTTATTTATTTATTTATTTATTTATTTATTGGTTTTTCAAGACAGGGTTTTTCTGTGTAGCCTTGGCTGTCTTAGATTTGCTTTGTAGACCAGGCTGGCCTCAAACTCATAGCAATCTGCTTGCCTCTGCCTCCCAAGTGCTGGAATTAAAGGCCCATGCCCAGCTCTATGAACTGGATTTCTATAGGGATAAATATGTCGCATGTCTTGGTTGATGCAGCGTTTGCATGGGTGAATGGCACACATTTGACAGAACTCACACTCTACACTTAAGATTTTTAGTGTGGCCATGAGTTTAATCGCAGACTCAGGAGGCAGAGGCTGGCAGATCTCTGTAAATTTGAGACCAGCATGGACTACAAAGTGAGTTTCAGGACATCTAGAGCTTTCTTAATTAAAAATAAAAGAAAGGACCCCCTCAAAAAATATTCGGGGTGTGTGTGTGTGTGTGTGCGCGTGCACGCGTGCGCTCATCTGCCTGACTGAGCATGGAGGAGTTCACCCTCAGGTGTCACCCCTGACGTCCACTTTGTTTGAGGCAGGGTCTCATGTTGCTTCTCCACCGTGCATACCACGCTCGCTGGCCATCAAGCTTCTGGGTCTTCTCGAGTTTCCACTTTCCATCCATCACGGTAGCACGGGAGCATGTGCTGCCACCATAGCAGACCTTACTCAGGTTCTAAGGATCCGAGTTCACGTCCTCACTGAGTAAAGCAAGCCTTTTACTCAGTGCACTATTTCCCCAGCCCCAAATATGTACATTTTACTGTTTTCCTTATTCTTCCATCTTAAAGGGAAAGCTGGAAAGAGTTTTCCTGGGCTTAGTAAGAATACCAGAGTGCCCCACGGCCATTCCTTCTCTCATCATCGCTCTCCCCATCACAATACAATACAGTACAATAGATCCTAGAAAATGTATGGTTACTGGACTTCTGAAAATAAGAGTGCCATTGTCTCCAGTGGGGTGTCACCCACGGCATGGTCAGGATCATAAATAACTGGCTGTACCCAGAAGCAGTCGCTTGATCTTCTTCTGTGACTTAGCCGCTAGATCTGGGTCTGGGGTTCCAGTTTTCCCAGCCAGCAGGGTAGACTTTTGATGGGTGATTCCAAGCGCCACAAGATGACATTGATGTTAAAAAGACACAGCTTCAATAGCAGGCTCCAAGGACAGGGCTGGAGCAAGGGCTCAGCTGTGAAGAGTACTTGTTCTTCTCGTGGAGGACCACAGTTCAACTCCCAGCACCCACATGGTGGCTCACAACCACCTGTAACCCCAGCTCTCGGAGATCCAATGCCTTTTCCTGGCCTCTGCAGGTGCATGCATGCACACGTGTTCCTACTCACAGACACACACACACACGGGCGCACACACACAAAAGAAATCTTTAAATAGAAAGACTAAGGGAGAACGAAATTCCACGAAAATCGACAAACACAAGGCGGGAAAACTCATATGGGAGCCAGATAGTGACGGTCCACAGGGGTTTAGATTGCTGAAGATGCTCAATTGCTTACTCGCTGATTGGACAGGGAGACCAACAGGGCCACCAAGTCCATGGATGCTGAGCGAGCATCCTCAGCCCGGCTGACCGTGTCCTCCTTCGTGTCTGCCTTACAGCTCACATATCTGCCCCCACCATGGGGAGAGTGCCGGTCCTCGGAGATGGGGCTCGACTTCTTTCCTGTTTACAGCATCACCGCCTGTCGGATTGACTGTGAGACCCGCTACATCGTAGAGAACTGCAACTGCCGCATGGTCCATATGCCAGGTGGGTGTCAGAGCCACCCCAGGACCTTTGCGGTTTCCCACCCCGATAGGAAAGGCCTAAGATGCTCCCGGGGGATGCAAGGAGACGCTGTTCTAGGGAGACTGTGGTACCTGACAACCAAGGGGATAGGTGGATATACTCCATCTGGAGATCAGGGCGCAGCATCCTGGTGCGCAATAGTATCCAGATGTGTGCATCACCTCCATCTCAGTGTTCCATACGCTTGCCAGTTGTCTGCTGCTCTTGCCTCCCGGGCTCAGCGTCCAGATAATAGGATGCTCAAGATCCACACATCCTGATAATGTGTCTGTTCGAACACCCAGATGTCTGTGGCTTTCACCCAGATGTTTCCCTTCTTGCATCCAAATGTCTAGCACTCTTTCGAATGCGGCAAAAGTCTATTAGTGAGCAAATAAATGTGCCTGTGCCGGCACTTCTGTTGTCAGACTAATAACGCTGGTTGCCACCTCATTAGAGGCAGCCAGCATGTCAGAGGCAGGAGTGTAGAGTGTGGCGTGGTGGGCGGCGGGAGAGTGGTAGCAAGGAGGGGGAAGTGGAGCTGTAGGCGTAGACCTTCGCTTCTATTTCCAACTTCTCCATTCGCTGTGTGGGCTGGTCCACATTACTAACCTTCTCGAATCTTTTCATTGCTTTTTTTTTTTTTTTTTTTAATGCCCTGAAAACTACAAAAGTCAGTGGCAGTTATATTATATTAGTGCATGAGGAGGTAGAAGTAAAAAAACAAAAACAAAAAACAAAAAATTTCTGCTGAAGACCTACTATGTGCTCTTCTGTGCTTATGTCCTGCACTCTTTCAGCTTATATAACAGGATCCTTGTGGCGGAGGCGTAGTTCATTGCCCATTGTTTTTGTTGTGACAACTCTCAAGTGAGCGTCCTCGATGACTGAATCCTGAGTTACTTGACTAGTGATCGGTAATGATCTTAGTCGGTCAAGATTAGGATTGCTGATCTTTAAAACTGCCTCTTCCCAAAGAGACATTGACAACACTATTGAGGTCTAGCCACCCTGGGTCTTGAAATCAGCTTCACTTCCATGGCTGGGGTCAGAGGTAGCTCTGAGGGAAGACATAGAGAAGGGCTTGTAGAAGCTACAAAGCCATTGGATTGTCCCCTGGATCCTCCAGGAAAGAACACGATTCTCCCTATACCAATGACGCCTGGGCTGACTGAACACCTACAAAAGTGCAAGAGGATAAATGTATGTTGTTTTAAATAATGACGATAAAATTGCCTATGAGCTTCCCGGAAGACAGGGCAAAATGCAAACCATATCACTTAGCATGTTATTATTGGGAGGGGACTTGGTATCAGCTCTTCGGAGCTAAGAAAAGGTCTGGGGAGGGGATGTTCAAAAAAGACATTTATGATGGACCTTGACTGAATGTTTCATACACTGGGGGGGGGGGGGGGGGGGGGGGGAATAAGACAGCCAGCAACAACAAAAAAAGAGATCTTAGCATTCTGCAGAGTTCCCAGAGAGAAAGATCTGGTATCAGTAAGTGCTCAGACTGAACCACCAGCTTTTTCCCATAAATCCTGAGCCAGAGGCAGGCAGACAAAGTGAGGTTGCCATTGTTTCACTCATGACATGATCCCTGCTGTCTCAACTGTGTGAGAGCCCTGAGGAGGCACAGATCTACCCCTGGTTGCTTGTGGCAGTGTGGTACACTATGAGAGCTGTGAAGAGGCACAGATCCACCCCTGGTTGCTTGTGGCAGTGTGGTATGCTGAGAAAAAGCAGCCTCAGAACAGCCCAGATCCCTACTCCAAGCCTACCTTACCACCAGCAGCTGGCTGTCTGGAAAGCCGGATGCTGAGGCCCACGTTTTTTCTACTTGGTAGCCTAACACAAGGGTTCAAGGAGACCACATGGACTTAGAAGAAACCTCCTCGCATCCCACCCTGTCTTGTCTTGTCCCCGGTGTTCTGGACAAGTTGGCCCATCATCCACCAAAGCAACCAGAAGAGGGCCAGGCAGGTCTCATGGACTCCTCCTCCTCCTCAGAGAGCAGGTCACGAGTCACCTTCAGATCTGAGGACACTGACCAGTGGCATCCATCAGACTGTCCCTGGAAGACAGCTTATCCCTGTGGGGTTGGAAGTCATTCACTGCCTGGGCCAGGGAGGTGCCCCTGGCATGCATGGCTCCGCCCATGAGGCTGATACTCACTCCCTGTTTGCTTTCCTTTCCTGTAGGGGATGCCCCTTTCTGCACTCCTGAGCAGCACAAGGAGTGTGCAGAGCCTGCCCTCGGTCAGTACTGGGGTCAGTACTGGGGGACGGAGGGAGTGGGGGAGGGGGCGGCGAAGTGAAGATTGTGGGGTCATCTAGTAGGGACACAGAGTCACCCCTGGAAAAGGGAGCAGGGGAGCGATGAGCACAGAGAAGCTCTGCAGGATGGAGTAGCTGCCAGAAGCTGGAGAGAAAGAAGAGGAAGTGATGAGGGTGGTTGAAGGCCATAAGAGGGAGAGAAGGAGGCACAGAAGTGGTGATGGAAGAGAAGTGGGGCTGCTGGCTCACCTGAAAGAGCTTGGTGAAGCCAACACACACAGAGAGAAGGGGAGGGAGGAAGGGAGGGAGGGAGAGAGACAGACAGACAGACAGACAGACAGAGAGTTCATAGGAAAGCAGCACATCTTTTCTCATTCTCTGAGCCCAAGAGAGAGGAAACAGCAGAGAGGAAAGGTCCTCTTCCATTCCATGTGTGCAAACACAAGCCCTGTGCTACCACTGGCACCTCCTCACCTCTCCCCTACCCTGCTCCTCTCATGGCCTCCAGAGCAGTTATGGGCTAAAACAACTGCTGGCTCCCCGGTCTGGAAAGCCAGGAGGGAAAGCACACAGAGGTGTGAGCTGCGGTAGCCCAGCAGCCATCCTGCTGTCCACCTCTCCTCCCTGAAGCCCCAGGGAAAGGCAGACAGAACTGTAAACAGTGCTTGCTCCAGTTCCTTTAGCAGCTGAGCTTGGTAGCACTAAGTGAAGGCAAAGCTGGCCTCCTGCACTAGATGGCCCAAGAAGGGGGAAAGGGTGGGTGGTTTACAATGTTTGCCAAGTCTTTCTATGAAATAAAGATGACAAAACCAAATGGAGACAGAGGGGCCAGGCAGAACAAAAGAGGAGGAAGGGAGGGAGGGAGGGAGAGGAAAGGGCTGAAGGAACAATCATTCTTGCTAATGATAAGGAAACTTTTGAACCTTTGCAATTAAGTATCAAGGCTATTGCAACAGGGCAGAGAGGGTTCATCTCAGCACGTAGCCGACAGCCAGGGACTCCTCACCCGCAAGCACTGTGAAGGGTCGGGAGATGAAAAAGTACAGAGGGCATGTCCTGGAAGGGGGAGAATTTGCTACTCACAGGACTGGGGTTCTTCCTGGAAGCAGGCCAGGATGATGGAGTACCAAGGTGAGAATTGTCTCTAGGCTACCTTAAACAGGCTTCTTGCCAAAGGCAGGCTGAGCAGTGAAGAAGCGACTCTCAAGGACCAGGCTAAAGTTTGGTCGAAAGGAGAGTCTGTCTGAGGGCAGCAATGCCTTCTACCACCCGCTCTGGTTGGATTGGAAGGGAAAGTTGAGTTGCCAAGAGAGGGGCTCCAGGGAAAAGGGATGGAAGGCTCTTCCCTGTGCAGGCTCAGCAGGCAGAGGCTGGGAAGAAAGCCCCGAGAACAGGAGGGCCAGGCGTCTCTTGGAAAAGAGGCAATGGGTCAATCGTTTTGAAAGTGACGGAGGACAGTAACAGCAAGCAGAGAGAAAAACAAAGCTCAAGGCACAACGCCGCCTCAGCAGTTCCTTACTCCAGTTTCATGGGCCCCAGCTTCTTCTCCCAGCTTGCATCTTAATGTCTAGAATCCAGGTACGCTGGGCTGGAGATCCTCGCCCCCTCCCATGCCTGCCTGAGACCTTCCGCTTTCTCCTCCAGGTCTGCTGGCAGAAAAGGACAGCAATTACTGTCTCTGCAGGACCCCCTGCAACCTGACCCGCTACAACAAAGAGCTCTCCATGGTGAAGATCCCCAGCAAGACGTCAGCCAAGTACCTGGAGAAGAAATTTAACAAGTCAGAAAAATATATCTCGTAAGTTTGGTGGGAAGTGGGGAAGAAGTGGGGAGGGGGCATGCAGAAAAAGAGACAAAAGGCAAGCCAGTTAGCTCAATTCAGCAAACATTAATTGAGCACCTGCTGTGTGCCCAGCTCAGAAGACAAAGCCACAAAGAGCTTGTAGCCCCCCTAGGGAGATAAGTGCAGGATTGAATGCCACACAGGGTAGTGACATCTGGGGACAATGTTGGCTGTAATTGAGATATGCAGACATGAAGGAAAAACCATGGCTGACTGCAGGTTGCTCAGGGGTGAGGTTCAGGGGAAACTTGACCTTTCTAAAGAATCTATAATTCTCTGGGTAGGTCTTGAGCATCTGTTCCCTCTTCTGGGGACACTTTTCCTGCCACTCTGCCTAGCTGGTTCCTGGTGGCACCTGTCTCCACTGGAATAACATTGCCTTAGAAAGTTCAATTGCTATCTCTCCCTTTTCACTTTCCTCCCTGAGCACCATGGTGCTTTCTACGTGCTGCAGCATGTGGCTTACAGTCAAATAAGTGGTTCCTTCAGGAAAGGAGCTGACACAACGATCCTTCAAGATTCAGGCTTGTGGGGCGGGGTGGGAATGGAGAGATGGCTCTGCCATTGAGGGTGCCTGCTGTTCTTTCTGGGAGATTAAAGCACCTGTACCAAGCAGCTCAGAAATGTCTGTAACTCCAGCTCCAAGGGGACTGATGCCCTCTTCTGGCCACTGTTGGCACACACACACACACACACACACACACACACACACACACACGCGCGCACATACACACCGAGACACATATGCACACATTTTTTTTAATGTTGAAAGAAAAGAAAAGGAAAAGAGTTGGGTTTATCAGGAGAAAGATCCAAGACCATGATCAGGCTTTGAGGTGGGAGAGTATTATAAAGAAACAACAGAGTGTCAAAAACCATGTGCTGGTGCCTTAAAGGGAAAGAGAGGCTTCCACTGGCAAGTATTAAAGTGAGGGTAAGAGGAACAAGAGAGAGCCACCAGGAAAGAGGTGGGAGGCAGGAGCTGCAGAGGGACCCAGAAAAGAAAGCCTTCAGATGAATCCAAAACAAACAAACAAAAACCCCAAAAAAAAAAAAAAAAAAAAAAAAATTTGTAGGTTTTCAGGAACTGAAAAGAACTTTATAATTTGCGACTTCGTTTGGGATGGCATATGTGACTAACAGCATGGTGACACCAGCTTCCATCCATAAATGAAGATCCGTCAGCTACAGCACAGGCAGCTTACTGTTCCATCCCAGGCCCTGCCGATACAGGCAGGAGGACGGGGCCTGATTTCTTCAGGCTGATTTCTTGGGATCTGGTCTCCTAAGAGACTTAAGCAGACAGCCCCCCTGCCCCTGTTATTCCGAGCCCGCCTTTATGCTGCCCTGCACACTGGTCACAGCGGGAGGCTCCCTTATGCCAGCAGCTCCTCCTTGCTTTTTGCTCTCTACCAAATACCGCTGATGTTTCTGGTCCAGACCTGGGGCACCAAAAAAAAAAAATCCTTTTTATGAGGTAAATGAACATGAGACAGTGGCCTGATGGGGGCTTAGGACCGAGTTGGCACAGAGCACATTAGAGAGGAAGGGAAAGTTGGACATGCCACAGGTCATACAGATTGAGCTAAGGGTGAGTGGGGGTTATAATTGTAAGTAGTTAGGAGAAGGCAGTTTGACGCGTGTCCGTTTAGCAAAACAACAGTACTAGATTCCCTGGGGGTGGGGGCCAGTGCTGTAATCTCCCCAACCATGGGCTTTTGAGAAGGTTTACAGTAGCCAATAAAGACTCCCTCTTGTGGAGCAGGCCTCAAATGCAATCAGAGGGCAGTTGGTTACCCTCCCACCCCCATACCACTTTGCACCAGTGGGTATATCTTCCCCCAGCTGGTTAGTGTTGTATCTCACTGGGTCCACAGCTGGGCTTAGACCATGGATAACTTCTCTGTCTCGGCACCTTGAAAACGGGCCAGCAAGGTGGAGCCTCCAGCTCAGTTCCTCCCCATCCTGTCACCAAGCTATGGGTGATGTCCTTACCATTCGGTCTTACTACCTAGTTTGGGTAGGCAACCAAGAGCAATGACAGTAGCCTGTGTCAAGTCTGTGCTCTTGAACTCTGCTCCCCAGCAGAACACTCTGGAATAATAAGAGTCTACTACAACTGTGGCACCCGATTTGGTAACCACTGGCCGGGCATGGCTGTGGAGCATCTGCAATGTAGTTTGTATGACTAAGAAGCAGACGTGTGATCATCTTTAAGTTGAATCAATGTAACAGTTTCAGAGAGAGACCCTCCAGGTGGCAGGCAGGGAGGAAGCCAGATGGGGGAAAGAGAGCCTATTGGTTGCTATGAAGTTCCACAGTGTGGAAAGACACTTGCGTCTTTCTCTTGCAGCCACTCTCCCATTCCAGGACGGTCGCCAGGCCCCTTCCTGAGATGACCTCCACTGAACAGATTCAAAACAAGTGGCATGGAGGGCACGCCAAGCCCCGCAGAAAGAGACTAGAATGTAGGAAACGCTAGGCCCTGCTGCTTTGCAGGCATTCCGCAAGTAGGAATGAGTCTCGCTGCCAAGATGTGTCTGGTTAACACACCTGCCTGCTGGAGAGGCACAGGAGGAGCCCGGGGCTCCTGCCAGGAACTCCCCAGCTACATCCAGGCCTGCTCCCCACATCTCTCCCCAGCTCTGGCAAAAGACAGAGCAATGCCAGGGCAGGGCCTCTCACCCCAAGAGGCTTTTGTTAGGCATCTCAGGAGGGGAAAAAAAAAACCAGGGACTCACAGGAATGGATCGTAACTGATTAGGTGTTCAGCAGGCAGCAGGCACCCAAAAGGAGGCCACTCTAGTCAGGAGACTCATTTGCAAGCTAAGAACCAAGCAGGCCCTGGAAGGCACGGACCTGGGGTCCAGGCCTGACTCCCAGAAAGGACACCAAGATAGAGTGGAGTGGAGGTAGAGACACACAGGGACACACACACAGCAGATAGCAGCCTCTGGTTCTAGACTTCTGCCTTAGGGCAGCTCCCTGGGCCTCCCCTTCCCCCACCGTCCCCAGGAAAGCTACATTAGCTAGCTGGTCCCACGAATGCTGAGGGTTCTAGCCACACGCGGCGCTCAATTTTCCCTCTGCAGAGAGAACATCCTTGTTCTGGATATATTTTTTGAAGCGCTCAATTACGAGACAATTGAACAGAAGAAGGCGTATGAAGTTGCTGCCTTACTTGGTGAGTTGTAATGTCTGTCACATAAATTTCCATGTCTCTTGAGGAGGGGCGGGGGTGGGGAGGTAGGCAGAAGGCGGCAGACAGCCATGAGGAGGCAAACTTTTTAATGTCCTAATTGCTCTCTCTGTGTGTGCTTGTGTGCTTGCTGTGCTAGAGGTTATAGGTCCAGTTCAACAGTCAGCCCAGGCCTAAGACTCTCCTGTGGAGTGAGGACTGGACACAGAGGTCTCCCAGGGCCTCTCCAGGCCTGCCCGCTAGGATTCCATAGTTTCCACCTCCAGGTTGGATCAGCAACCCAGGGCCTGAATGCTGGCAGAAACACGGAAGGAGGAGATGCTCAGCTTGGGTAGTCACCAGGCATCCAAACTATCAGGGCCCCTGATGGAGCCAGGGCAGCAATGCGCTGAGAAGCTGTTTGCTGTTCCCTGGACCCAGAGGCCTTTCTCAAATAGGAAAGAAGAGCTGATCCCTCCAGAGGGCCACCAGCCTGACTGCCATTCCCACACACGTTAACATTGGCTTCCCTGGTCCTGATGGAACATAATTTACATGAGGAATTAAGTTCAACCCTGCCCTGGGCCATTTGGACACTCATATTCTGGTCAAGGGACTAGGCCTCAACCTGTGCCACCTCCTCCTACCCACTGGATAGAAAGGACCCAGAGCCTAGGAGTAATGGCTGTTGTCCCCGAGACAGAACTAAATGACAGTAGTGTCCTGGGAGGGGCAGGTTCCACCTAAAAGTAGAGAAGGAAGAGTGGACTTTGGATCCAAGGAATTCTGAAGGCCAGCTGAGAGGAGACAAAGGTCTCCCCCTTGCTGAGCCTGGGGATTCTGTAAAACAGACTCCCTACCGCCCACTGTGTCGGTCTGACTTTTCATGACTGAAAACGCCTGAGCAAAACAACTTAAAGCGGGGAAGGCCTTGCCTGGGCTTGGGGTTTCAGGGTTTTCAGTTCAGTGTGCGGGAACACGATGGAATAGAGCAGCTAGCATCATGGCAGCCAGAAAACAGGGAGAAGAAGAGAGGGGAGGGAAGGACAATGTGTGTGTATGTGTGTGTGTGTGTGTGTGTGTGTGTGTGTGTGTGTGTGTGTGTGT
>OU015746.1:38827885-38851964 GCA_907169655.1 Acomys percivali
TGTGTGTGTGTGTGCGCGCGCGCCAGCCGATTCTCCTTTTTCCCTTTTCCCTTTCTATTCTACCCAGGCTTCCAGCCCATTGGGTGGTGCCTGCCATAAAGCTGTTTCCCTCCTAGTTAATCATCTTTAAATGTCCTTAACAACCCACCCACAGCTATGCTTTACCAATCTCTAGGTGCTTCTCAATCTAGTCAAGTGGAGATGAGCCATTGTCCCAACTTCTCTGTGGCAGTCAGCTCAGATCACGTCCATCACTAGCCCTCTGTGGCAACTGGATAGTCACCATGCCAGAAACCCAGCCCCGTCTGTGTGACCAGGGCCATCTGTGGCACCTGGAATAGTCACCATGCCAGAACTCCAGCCCCATCTGTGTGACCAGGGCCATCTGTGGCACCTGGAATAGTCACCATGCCAGAACCCCAGCCCCACCTGTGTGACCAGGGCCATCTGTGGCACCTGGATAGTCACCATGCCAGAACCCCAGCCCCATCTGTGTGACCAGGGCCATGCGATCCTCTCTATACTCCATCTAGGAGGATAAGGACAAAGCCTTTGTTCAGGGCCAACTACGTTGAGGTAGCTGTCACTTAGGCCTCAGAGGTTATTGTGGTTAAAGGCCCTGAGCCACAGAGCACAGGCCAAGCCTCTCACTGCTCCCTGGAAGGTCTGGCTGCTATTTCCCCTGTCCTTTCCAAAGAGGATCAAGCTTGCATGTGCTTGCACCCCTATTTGTTCAAGTTCTCCTCTCCCTCCCTTCTTCCCTCCCTCTCTCCCTCTGTCTCCCTCACTCCCTCTTTCCCAATCTCCATCTCTGTCTATCACACACACAGAGAGAGAGAGGGAGAGAGAGAGAGAGAGAGAGAGAGAGAGAGAGAGAGAGAGAGAGACAAACAGACAGACAGACAGATGAGACAGAGAGACAGAGCAAAAAGGGTCCAGGCTTTGAATCTGTCATGTCTGCATTTGATATAAGGATGAGCTGGTTCCCAGCATCTTGATCCCATCCCAAATAGCCTGTGCGGACATAGTGCAGCCATCTATGCTTCCTGTAAGGGAAGCATGTGCCACACACAAACCTTCAGCCATCAGGCCCTGGCTCAGTCTTCTCTCACTACTACCCGATACACACACCACTCAGCATCCCCATGTTAACACACACAACATGCACACTGAAACCAACCTGCAGATCCATGTACCCATGATGCTCCAGAATCAACACACACACACATGCGCATGCACGCGCACGCGCACATGCACACACACACACACACACACACACACACACACACACACAGCTACACAGCCCCATGTTCCACTGCATAGCTTCAGAGGCACATCCATGCACACTGCCAAAAGGCAGACACATTTCATGCCTATATGCCCACATACCCATTACGTACACCTACACGGTACACACAAGAACACACACCGATACTTACACAATGCTCACACATGCTATACACACTCAGGCACACTCCATCCGTATTTATCTCACGCACACACACGTGGTCACATTCTGTGTGCCTAGACAGAGATATGCACTCACATAAAACAATCAACAGTCAGACAGGCTGCCTACACACATTCTGCACCCTGTCTATACTAACTGCATTCCAGTTGGGCTGTACCTCAGTGCAAACGCACACCTCATACCTGACATACTCATACAGACGTACACACTGCCCAGTAAGCTTCCACTAGAATAACGGGGCTGGAAGGGAACAAAAGAAAGCCATCTTGAGCCCAGGGTAGGGTTATCACATACAGCTGAACAAATTAGCAGGGCTATTACACACAGGTGACTAAGGAGATGGGGCTATTATATTCAGCTGAGCAAGGAGGCAGGTTCCACTCCTCTCAGTAGGAGCAGTCTTCAGGCCCTAAACACTTGGGGGAGAAAGCTGTGGTGGACATTTTCTGCACATACTATCAACATTGACACACAGCCCAGAGGCAGGCATTGCCGTCCCTCTGAGCCTCACCCAGGAAAGGCTTTGTCACTCCCATGAGGCAGTGGCGCCAAAGCTCTTGACATGGCAGTGCCCACTCCAGCAATACACATTCACTATACTGGCCCATGAACCTCATCGCTGAGTGACCAGCTCCAACCCTGCTGGCTTTCAGAGCCAAGTGAGGTGAAGGTGGGCCTGTCAGAGGACTGGCCCTCCCATGGCAAGGCCCAGGCTTTCCTTGGAGAAGGCACACTCAAGAGCTCCGGCTTCTGCGTTCATCATCTCTTCCCCGCTACCTGGATCTGTGTGTAAACCTGATCTCTGCTCTTTTCCCTTCCTCTGCAGGTGACATTGGTGGCCAGATGGGATTGTTTATCGGTGCTAGCATCCTTACAATACTAGAGCTCTTTGATTATATTTATGAGGTAAGATCTGGGGTTACCCTTGGGGAAGTGACCAAATTGGGGAACACTCAGACTCAAATCAGAGCATGGTGGAGGCGAAGGCACCACTCCACCCACACGAAGCCACTTCTCCTAAGCACAGGACAGGAGGCTTAAGGAGAGGTGGTTGTGAAAGAAATGGCAGCCCTGCTCCTCTCTTTGGACCTGTCCTATGCTGCAGAGAGGGAGTGGGAGGATGAGAAGAGGCCAGATTGTACAGAGGCCAGCCCTGAGTCCCTTCCACAGTGGACCCAGGGCAAGGTTTCATATCCTGGGTGAGTCCACAGCTATACACAACACACCACACACCCAGCATAGTGCATGCACATGCATCAGACACACACACACACACACACACACACACACACACACACACACACACACACACATTACAGTTAGGCATAAATATACCACAGATATGCCATATGCATTCACAGACACACACATTCATACCACATTCACAGATCTGCATACCACACACACCACCCTCAGGAGTATACACCACCCACAAACCTATCCTCTGGTTGGTGTGTCTTCTAAGTACTGTCTTTCATGGCCTAGCCAACCCTCAGGAGGGGGCATATCCCAGGCATCCTCATCAATCCCCAGAGAGGAGATCACAGTGCCTACCAGCCACTCTGCCACTCACAGTCTGGGAGATGTAACCTTAAAGGCACCTGGGGCCATCTTTCTGAAAGACTCTCAAACAGAGGCCCAGGAGCACGTCACTTCTTACAAGTTCCTAACCCCAGGCAAGAGTCAGCCCACCTAGACTACTCTGCCCAGGGTTAATCTGGGCAGAAAGCTGGGCTTGGCCGGCTGCCTAAAGAGAGCTAAGTTGGTGGGCTAACCCACCTATGAATGGGTTCGTGCCAGCACCGCCCCATCTCCAGTGATCACTTGGAAACCTCCATGTCCCTGGCCACAGATGGGCAGTTCACACCAGGCTGGGGGTGCCTGCCTGAAACACGTGGTGGTTCTATAGGTCCTACAGCACCCCTACACTGCACAGTCCCTCCGGACCCTGATTCTCAGGCCCTTTGTTGTGTTTCCCTGGGTAGGCAAAATACCCTGAGCAGTCACTTTGGTAGAGCAGCCCAGAGACTCATGTCTCTCAGAATGATGACTACAAACCAAATAAGGCCACATTCATAATCTGCCCTATCTATTAATTCCTGTAAAAGGTGACACAAAGTGAACGGCACGTTGAGCCACATTAGATAGGATATTTAAGAACTACCCTTAATTGCTACAAATAAAGTGCTATGACCTTGGGCGTTGCCCTCACCTTGTGGAAGTAGCGGCCCTTGAAGGTGATTAGTGAAGCTGGGTGTGGTGGGATGTATCTGTCATCCCAACGCTGGGGTAGGAGGATGGTGAACTTGAGGCCCACCTGAGCTACGCAGTTGAGAAAGAGACCCCAGGATGTTCCCTAGGACCCATGGAGATGTGAGTGTACTACCACCTTTAGCTTATTTACTGGAGAAAGCCGTCCACACAGCGAGGCAGAGCTCTCCCCCCACCCTCCTCAAAGCTCTGTTTGGAGCAACACAAACCACTTGGAGGCCAAAAGACGAGCTTGAGAGAGTGAGGCCCCCAGGAGCCGCCCACCTGGCACAGCTCTTGCCGTGGTCTGTACAGCCACAGCCCACACAGCCACTGCCCTTAGGATGGGGATTCGGCCTTTGGCCCTTGCATCCTCCTCCCAGCCTGACTGTCCACGTCTTGTCTTTCCTTACAGTTGATCAAAGAGAAGCTTTTAGACTTGCTTGGCAAAGAAGAGGAGGAAGGGAGCCATGATGAGAACATGGTAAGAACAGCTGTCCGTGGGCCAGCTGTGCAGGCCGTGTGAACAGAGACCCGGGGCCGGGCAGGAAGGACCTGAGTCTCTGCATGGGTTTCCGTGGCCTGTGACACCCCCTCAATGCACCAAATCCCAAGGACACTCCAGCTGAGCCACATCCCAAAACTCAGCGACTCAGCCATGAGTAGAGCTGACCCCAAAAGGTGTTTCCAAGGGTGGCTCCTTCTTCAGACCTCAGGGCTGCTCCCCCCCCCCTCCCCTCCCCCTCCCCCCCCCTCCCCCTCTCCTCCTCCTCCCCTCCTCCTCCCCTCCCCCTCCCCTCCCCCTCCTCCTAGCCCTTCCCCCACTCCTACAACAGAGTTTCTATGTATATCTACTTCCATGTTCCCTAAGGGTGGAAGATGCACAATTGTCACTGTCCTCCATCCGTGTGAAGAGGACACAGAGTATAAGGTAATAGTACACAATACAGCTAGTGACTACCGTATTCTGGCTACAGGGTGGGCACCGCCCATTCTGTGTGTCCATGTAGGTCTTGTCACCGTAGCCACCATAGATGAAGGTCTGCCTTTATCTTCTTTTTTCCTTTGATGCCACTGAGGCCCAGAGGCCAGAGTCACATGCTTTTGACTGTGGGGCCTATAAACAGCTTTCTCCGGTAAATAAGCTAAAGCTGGTAGTACACCCACATCTCCACAAGTCCTAGGGAACATCCTGGGGTCTCTTTCCGCTGCCTCTAACCGCTGCCTTTTCCTGGTAGCCAGGGGCAGCACCCTCCCCTTTCATGCCGGTCCATCAATCTTTTCACATAGCTCCTCCCAGGTTGACTGAGGCAGGTATCTCAGTACTGCACCCCAAACTAGCCTTGCGAGAAGCATGCTTGAGCAGCCACTGCCTAGCAAAAAAAAAAAAAAAAAAATTTACTAGTCCCAAATGGACCCCAGCCCTTTCTATTCCAGATACTGTCCCATTACACCGCTCCCAGGCAAGATGCCTGGTGTTGAGTTTCTGGACTCCTAAAGCCTCTGCTGAACAGAAGGCAAGAGGAAACAGCAAAGAGGCCAAGAGCCTAGGCTCTGCCCTCACTCGCCTTGGCCACTGCCTAGGTCCTCTGAGTCCTAGCTGTGTGCCTGGGAGGAAGTTCCTTAGCCTCCCTAAGCATCTGCATAAGAGCAGAAAGCCTCAGAGGGACCTCTCAGGGTCAAGAGACATAGTGCTCGAATTTCACGAATTTCATGGACAGCTAGTGCTCCAAAAGCCATGGCTAGCCTCCCCACCTCCCTCCCTCCCTTAGAAAGTCTCAGAGTTATAGCTGCTCTGTCTCCATCAAATCCCTCTCTCTCTCTCTCTCTCTCTCTCTCTCTCTCTCTCTCTCTCTCTCTCTCTCTCTCTCTCTCTCTCTCTCTCTCACACACACACACACACACACACACACACACACACACACACACACACACCACCCCACTCCTCCCACCCAGACCGCAGCACTGAATCCCTGACACAGCAGCCTACTTGGTGCTCTCTCCTCTCCTGTCATTCCACACACTGCAGCCTGGGAGCTTGGGAAGACGCAGACCATCTCAGGCCCACCCTACTCAGGGACTCTGTTTCCCCAGGGCCAACCTGGAAGCTCTGACCAGCTTCCATCCGACCTTTAAAGACTTCTTTATTTATTATTTATACAATATCCTGCCTGCAAGCCAGAAGAGGACACCAGATCTCGTTATAGATGGTTGTGAGCCATCATGTGGTTGCTGGGAATTGAACTCATGACCTTTGGAAGAGCAGTCGGTGCTCTTAACCTCTGAGCCATCTCTCCAGCCCCCTATCCGACATTTAGAGCAGCATTTCTCAACTCATGGGTTGCAACCCCTTTTGGCAGGGGGAGGGGGAGGAGGTTGGGGACGGGGATCACATATCCTGCACATCAGATATTTTCATTACAACTCATAACAGTAGCAAAATTACAGTTATGAAGTAGCATTGAAATAATTTTATGGCTAGGGGTCACCACAACATGAGGAACTATATGAAAAGGTTGCAGCGTTAGCAAGGTTGAGAAGCACTGATCTGAAGGCCTCCATCCTGCCTCACAGGACTTTGCAGTAAGTAGGTTTTTCTGAACACATGACAAGTGCCTCCTTTCTTTTTCCTGCAGAGCACCTGTGACACAATGCCAAACCACTCTGAAACCATCAGCCACACTGTGAATGTGCCCCTGCAGACAGCTCTGGGCACCCTGGAGGAGATTGCCTGCTGACACCTCTCAGGCAACCCAGCACCTCCAAACAGACCTTAAAAGGCCCAAGACCCAGGACAGGGGACAGCAAGCTCAGGTGGGACAGCCCCTGAATGAGAGAAAGAAGCAAGAGCGACCCCCCCTCCCTATGCACACATTGCGAACTTCTGCCAAACCTCACTCTGGCCACATCTGACATGAACCGTCCCGGGGGCCCTGTCATATGTCCCTTGTAGGACCGATGATGAGTCACACTCCGGAACTGTCCAAGAACTAACCTGCCATCACATCTCACTGCCAGATGTACAAAGCACCTGCATGCTCAGACTTCTCATGGCGCCACCTCCACATCTGTCTTGTACATGATCTTTTTCTCCGTGTGATTTCTAAAGCCCACTCTGCGGCCCATGCTGTGGACCTGGGTTCCAGCTCCAATGTTACCCTGAGCCCAGCTCTGGAGTCAAAACGGCACCATCCAGAAGGAAACCACAGAACTCTCTACGACGTTTGATCCTTGTGTTGTGTGTGAAGGTTCTTAGCCTTGTCCCCAAACTGGCCCACGGGGCTCCCGCACTACAGGTGACTAATGCCAACCTCCTTCCTATCCCAGCACCTGTGGAGGTGGTACAGTGGCCTGGGTGTCCCCCAGTATTTGTCCACAGAGCCACGGCGTTCTCTCCCTATGACACAACTATGGAGTCTGATTTCTTTATGTTTTGTTTTGTTTTGTTTTGTTTTGTTTTGTTTTGTTTGGGGCAGGGGCTGTTTTGTTTGTCTACTGAAGATGTTTTTGTTTTATGGTCCTCGGTTTTGATGTTCTAAGGTTCGATTTGGGTTTTCCATTTCTTCGGAGTTTATTTATTCGTGCTTCGAACCACAGTCATATTAAAAGCTGGTCTTGTGGAAGTGGCCACATAATCCTGCCTTTTCTCTGCATCAAGGTCTCTGTCCCTGAGGGCCAAGGAAAGCCTCAGACCTACCAGCCAAAAGCTATGGAGAAGGTTGGCAAGGCTTCACCCACATGCTTGCCTTTATAAGATGTATGTACTATGTATTTCATCCTTTCCTAAGTCACAACTTTGTTAGTTGACTACATGATCCATTAACAGGTCAAAACCTGTGTTCTGCAGGACAGCCACCGGATGTAAGTGTTATAAAACAGGGAGAGGCAGAGAAGGCCACCCATGACAGAAAACCTTAGCAGAGACCTTCCAGGGCTCCTGTGCTCTGTCTGTGACCCTGGGTCCTCCTAACCCTGTCTGTGAGTTTAGGCTAAACAAGGCCCAATGTGGCCTCTCACCACCACCTGACCCTCTTCTCTCAAGCCCGAAGTTCTACCCCCCACGAAACTGACCTGCCTTGTCCCTCCAGCGGTCAAATTGGCAGCATCTTGTTCCCTGTGGCTCCTAAGAGGAATAGCCAAATGGAACACGAGGCTGAAGGTGCCTTTGCTGTGGCATGCCCCCCTGTGACGCCTCTGGATGGCAAGTGAGAACTTCTTGCTTTGGCAAAACCACACCACGCTGCTTCCATGGTAACAGTTCCTCTGGGCTGGGGTTTTTATTCCAACCGTAAATCCCTACCCCTCCTAACCCAGAGCCTGCCCCAGCTGTGGAGACAGGCCTGAGGTGGCTTGTGTCTTTACTCCTGTGTACATATGCATGGCTAGAACAGGCCAGAACAGGGGCTCAGGGCTCTAGTCTCTATTCTGTCTCATTCTCTCCCCTACTTGCTCATCACACAGTGATTTCTCCAGTGTGCTGAGCTGAAGAATCTCATAACATAACGAGGCGCTTTGCAGCTGTGGCCCATGACCCTCTCCTCTCAGTAGCTGATTGTGGTGACACTTTGACCCTCTCTGGGCACACTCCCTTGATTAGAGAATAGTTATAACATACCTGTGTGAAGGGAAGGTACAGGGCCAGGTAATGTAAGACCCCTTCAGGTTGCAAGTCCTGTGGTGCCATTCTACCTTCCACCAGATGGAACAAGTTCTACACGTACACCTGTCACACAGATGTGTGGCCAGGAGATGGAGGTCACGAAAACAGCAAAGACAGCTGGGAAGGAACCTACTGCAATGCCCAGCATATACACAACTCACATATACACAAACTCTCTACAGGGGTTGTCCAAACTGTAACAACTCTTGTTTTGCTTTCTGTTTTTGTTTTGCTTTGTTTTGAAAACAGGGTTTCTCTGCATAGTCTTGGCTGTCCTAGACTCTCTTTGTAGACCAGGCTGGCCTGGAAATCAAAGCGATCCACCTGACTCTGACTCCCTGAGTGCTGGGATTACAGGCGTGCGCCACCGTGTCCGGCTTGTTAACAATTCTTAAGAATGCAGAGCGGCGCAGAAAGCTTCCTGTGCTGTTTTCTATCATGGAAGCAGTAAATCATTAACAGTGTAATGTTGTTTAAAACAATGTATCATCTCGCCGTTCTATAAGGTCTGGCACCGGTCTCAGTGGGCTAAGGTAACAACAATATTGCATCTCTCTCTAGAAGCTTCAGGGGAGGATACACTTCCTTACCTCATCCATCCTCTAGAGGCCCACAATGTCCCTTGACTCGTGGCCCCGTCCTACTTCTTTCAAGTTAGCTTAAGCTGGTTAAATCTTCTCACATCACATAAGCAGGACCTTCCATAGTCACATCCCCCTCCAGCTCTGCCCTCCTCCCTCTACCCTCCTCCCTCTTAAAGGCTCCTTGTGGCTACACTGGGCCCACCAGGAAGTCAAGGACAATCTGCTGTATAGCAAGGTTATTCCCCCTGGCACATCTGCAAAGGCTCTTTTACTCTGTAGGGTCACAAGGGAGCAGGAGGTAAGCATCTTCACGGGCAATCACTTCTGCTATCGGACCACACGGCCTAATGTCCTTATTTTCCAAATGAATAGACCCAACTGGCCTGGGGAGAGACTGACCTGGGGTCACCCACCGAATAAGTGGCTATGCTTAAGACACGCCTCAGCTGCCGGGCTCACAACTCTATTTGTAGACCTACCATGATGACTCAAAGCAAGAAGGGCCAAAAGTGATTTTTTTTCCTCAAGACTTTACCAGGCCATAAACATCTCTTGTGAGATAAATTCAGCCCTTTCTTCACCCAACTGGAAGTGTCCCTCTGGTGGCTGGGCTGTCAAATGTTGGAAGGACAGAGGTCTGAAGGCTGGCCTCCCAGGAGCTCCAATCAGGGACATGAACAAAGTGAAATATCTATTTGGCTCTCTAGGATCCTGTCTGATGCCTCTGCCTTCTTCCAATTTGACAACTCCATACATTTTTTTAAATTGATACCTGAAGATGCTGTTTGAACTGCTTCCGTGGATTTCCAGCTTCCTTCCAGGAAAACTATAAAAAGGGCGAGGAATCATTTTGTGATGGAACAAAGACTGTTCAGTCACATTTGTATTGCTTTGGGCTGCACACATCTATGAATTTCTTCCTTTTCAGGGGAGTCTGGCTTTGTTCAGTTTAGGGTGAGTCTATGTACTTAATGTGTTTAAATGTTTACACACACACACACACACACACACACACACACACACACACACACACTATCCAAGTAAGTATCCTAGAACATGTATATTCAGACAATTTCAGAGTGATGATCGGGAGGGGACAGGGGCACAGAGGACACAGTCTAGGCAATGACCGAAGCTGGCACACAGACTTGCCATTGAGAACAAGGCCATGTCCATACCTCAAGGCTGGATTCTTGGTGCCTTGGAGGCTGAGATAAGCTGACTGATGAGTGGCCCCAGGCCTCACAAATAGAGTCTGCCAGGCGGCTGCAGTCAGTGGAGTGAAAGGAATGGGTTTTTCTGCAGGCATCCGAGCTGTGCCAGGGACTGAGCTGGCTGCACACGGGCTGTTGCCTTGTTGTTTTTGGCAAAGGCACCAGAGCTATTTTATTTTCCTCTCTCCAGCTTGAAGCTATTTTTGTGAATGTTTTAACTGTGAAAATGCCTAGAAAGTAGCTTCAAGCGTGGCGGGAGCACTGATGAGGCTACTAGAGGCCCCTGAGGGTCTGGCTCCTAGTAAGCTAGAGGTGGCAACAGGAGCCTGCCACCCACAGGTGTGAGCTTGCCAGGGGACACTCTCCTTCCAGGAAGCTTGGCTCAGCTCACCTGAGCAGAGGGACCCAAGGAGAAGCCTGGTGGCCACTTCCTTCCCAGGCACTCAGGGACTTCCACTCCAGGAACATGCAGGTTCAGAGAGGCCAAAGAATTCCCTCTGCGGGAGAGTTCAGCCAGTCGGGATCCACATACAGCGAGGCGGTCCCCATATTGTATGAAGCAAGTTTTCTGGCAGAGGTGGAGGAAGGAACTGGGGGTGTGGGGAGGTGGAGGGTATAGGGTGGAGGTGGGGGGTGGAGGTGTGAGGGTGAGGGGAATGGGGGGGAGGGGGGGTGGGCAAGAGGCTAATAGCCAAAACATGAAGAACACAGGTCTACCATTCATTCACCTCAACTGTTGCATACCAGGCATTTGCCCTCAGGAAGTTTATAGTCTGAATGGAAATTCTAACAAATAAATATACAGATGGACTGGGGTCCCAGTTGAAGGGGCATGAAAGGAGGTGTAAGCCAAATCCAGGAGGTTAGAATAGGGAAAATTTAAGGGACGTGACACAGGTCAAGGGAACCCAAGCAAAGACATGAAAGGGGAAGTGAATGTGCTCATGCTTGCACGCACATGCACACACACACACACACACACACACACAGAGAGAGAGGGGGGGGCGGGGAGGGAGGGAGAGAAAGGTCCAAAGGTACATAAGACACTTTCCCGAAGGTTTCCTCATTACATTTGCTTTCTGTAACATACTGATTCTTCATCTTGTTTGGATCACTGATTGTTTTAGAATAAAGTGAAGCTATGAATTCTCCCTCCCGCCCACCCAGGAATGATGCTCATGCCCATGAGAATAGGCATAATATTTTACATATAATTATGATTCTGAGTCCCTGGACTCATCTGTGACCCTCCATGGGTCCACTGATGCTGGCCGTGGTCTAGAAAGTGCTGACTCGTCTCTTAAAGAGTCCACGCCAGCACACAAAGAGCCATTGATGTTTCCTCTCCCCACGTGGCATAATGACTGTTGTTTTTTTCAATTTGCAAGGAGGAAAAAAAAAGATAGGATTTGATCAATTTCAATTTTTTTCCTTAATTTTTTTTTAACCCTTTGACACCTGCTGCAGCCTGTGAGCAAGCACGTTCTCACAGATGGCAAAGTGAATGAATTAGTGAGCAGAAAATGAATAGGCACAGGAAAACTCAGGAACGCGATTTCATAAAAATTATTTTATGCCTGTGGAGACTCTGAGGGCTGGGGAGACCTGCATACATGAACAGCAAGCATAGCACCTGCTTTCCAGGTGTGCTCACAATCTGGTTGCCGAAGGAGGGAAATAAGTCCATAGTGTTCTTGGGTGACCATTGAGCCTTCAGACATGTCCTGGCTGTTGAATTTCATCTTCTTTTTTTTTTTTTTTTTTTTTTTTTTTTTTTTTTTTTGAGACAGGGTTTCTCTTCTGTGTAGCTTTGGCTGTCCTGGAACTCACTCTGTAGACGAGGCTGACCTCAAACTCACGGAGATCCGCCTGCCTCTAGGATTAAAGGTGTGTGCCACCACTGCACCCAGTTTCATTTTAGTAGAGTTTCTATTGCTTTGACAAGGCATCATGACCCAAAGCAACTTGGGAAGGAAAGAGTTCACAGAGGTGTGCTGCTTACTGACTTGCCCTTCACGACTTGTTCTACCTGCTTTCTTGTAGAAGCCAGGACCACCAGCGGAGGGGTGGCAACTGCTCCTACCACTTCAGTCATTAGTCAAGACAATACCTTCACAGACTTGCCTCAAGGCCAGTTTTATAGATGTATTTTTCTCAGTTGTGGTTCCCCCTTCTCAGATAGCTCTGGCTTGCTTCAAGTTGTCCTAATTAGCCAGCACAGAGGAGAAGCTTGTTTGAGTGATCAAAGCTCCACGCCCTGAGGACAAACACCTGTGGATGGTGTGGGAGGCAGGATTTAGACCCTGCGCTCCTTGAAGATCTCTGTGCCACATTCATTTGCCCAATTTACCACTCTCGTGGGCCGTTTATCTTTAAAATAATTCCAGCTTTTGCGATGTCCTTTCAAAGGGAAATTACATCCAACTTAACCCTGACACAGAATCTTTGCTGGGCATCCACTCTTACCCAGCTCAAATAGACTCGAGACAGCAAGAAAGCAGCTGACATCTGTACCCTGAGTTCACTGTGTCATACGCATTTTTCTGTGGGCCCACTATGTGCCAGGTACTGGGCCATGTCCTGGGGGGGGGGTCCCTACACTAAGAGAACTCTTTTTAAATTTTCCATACATATATTTTGACTATGCTCTTTTTTTTTTCCTCCTCCAATTCCTCTCAGAGGAATCCACTATGGATCCAACTTCATGTTCCTCCACTGCATGAGCTGTATCATGTCAGCTGAGTTCTGGAACTTTTTTTTTTTTTTCTTTTTTTGTTTTTGTTTTTCGAGACAAGGTTTCTCTGTGTAGCCTTGGCTGTCCTAGACTTGCTTTGTAGACCAGGCTGGTCTCGAACTCACAGAGATCCACCTGCCTCTGCCTCCCCCGCCGAGTGCTGAGATTACAGGCGTGAGCCACCGCACCTGGCTTCTAGACCTTTTCTAAGGGTGGAGTTTCTTCTGAAAATGAGGATGACTCCTCCTCTTTTGACCAAGAAGGCGCTAAGGCAAACTCTGGGAAATTCCCCTGTGGTGCCTGACCTTTTTAAGTCAGAAAAGACAGACATCCCATCTCACACATGCTGGCTCTATCGAGATTGGTGATTACTGAAGTGGCAGAAGGATTCTTGGCCACACACTAGCTGGTGTGACAGAGGATGTTCTGGTTTCAGTGTCTGGCCAAGCAAAGGGCAGGAGGTGGTAGCACACACACACCACTCAAGGATCTCAGGCAATGCTGAGTTTTATCTGAGCAGAGGCCACCTTCCAGGTCCCAGAGTGTTCGCTGTGACGTCTGCCAAAGGAGGGCATCGGCAAAGCCTAGGAGAGCCACCAGGAGCCATGCCTCTGACCTGCACTTACAGATAGGGGACAGCTAACCCAGCATCCCCCGAGCATGGCTTTGTCCTTTGGTTAATGACAAAGAAAACCCTGCTTCAAGTCTGTCTCCTAGAGCCATTCTAGCCTGGAATGGAGACACCGAACATGGTACTCCCCCCAACCCCAACTCCATAGAAACCTCTGCCACTTCAGCCAAACTCATTTTCCTCCCTCTCTTCATACCCTCTCCTCTTCCTCCCCCCCCCCCCCCAGCAAATAGTGAAAGGGGCACAGTGCAGGTCTCCTGGTAGGCAGAGCCTGAAGGCACCCCACTGGTCCCCCAAGGCAGCTGGAGCTTGGTCCACCCAAAGCTCAGGAAAGCACACAGGGGACAGTTCGTGAGTCTGGCTGTACCAAGTAATGTGATGGTCACTTCTCTGCCTGTAGCGTTCAGGGTGACCAATTAGTTCTTCTGGCCCCAAAGGAATGCTGAACTCCCCGACATGAGTGACTGGTAGGCACTCAGTTGATATTTGCTGGTGTCAGTTGATGTTCACATACCAGTTGGGCAGTTCAGCAGGTTCATCTATTTGTTGAGTAATCTGTTCGGCTGTTCTACACGCTGGACACAAAAGAACCACACAAAGTCTCTGTTTTCTTTGTGCTTTATAATCTAGTAAAAGAGACTGGGTGTGTGTGTGTCTGGGTGTGTGTCTGTGTGTGTGTCTGTGTCTGTGTGTCTGAGTGTGTGTGTGTCTGTGTGTCTGTAGATGTGTTTTCAGATGTGCATGAAATCACGGCTGACCAAGAGACTTGATAAGGTAGTGACAAGGACAGTGAGGTGCCTCCTTCAGTTCTGGTTGTCAGAGATCCACTCTGAGAAGGTGAGATTAAGGGAAGTCCTGAATGAAGAAAGGATAAATCAGTAAAAAAAAGAAGACTGATGCAATGGCCTTCCTGGGAGCTGCAAAGGCCCTCCTGTGGCTTGTTGCAGCCAAAGCACAGAGTCAGTGAAGGGGAGTATAAGGGATGAGGGAGCAAGGTACCAAAAGCATGCTCATCGGGGGACTTGCCTCCTGGACACACAGCCACTGGGGTCAAAGTTCAGAAGGACTGAGGGACAACTCTGGTCACCTGAGCCCTCCTACACCAAGAGCAAACGCGTGTCAAGCTGAAGGTTAGAAAAGACACTGTGGTCAGAATGCTCAAGGCGAGGTTGGAGGCGGAGGCGAGCCAGGGCTGAGAATAAGGCGAGAGGCAGGGAGCCTCTGAGAAGCCATCGCAACTCTTCCAGCAGAGAGAGACAAGGGCTTGAGTAAATGCAGCCCAGGGCAGGAGAAGGTGGGAGAGTTTCCAGAGCTGTTAAGGCCAGAGGCTGAGAAGTGCTTAGTCTCTAAAGCCCACTTTTCTTTTAAAGCCAGTCAAGGGGATACATATTTATAATCCCAATGCCGGAGAAGCAGAGACAGGAAGACCCCTGGGGCCCACAGCCCACCTGGCTACCCTAATCAATGAGCCAGTAAGAGACCCTGTTTCAAAAAGCAAGGTGAACAGTGCCTGAGGAACACCACCAAGGTTCACTTCTGAGCTCCACATGTGCCTGCACACATACATACAGAGAAGCGGGGAGGGCACACATACAACCAAAAAAAAAAGTACACAAAATGTTGTGAGCAGAGGACTGTAGGGGAGAGAGATGGGGAGACACTGGGATTCCTAGCATAGCTGAGCATTTCTCTTAGGAAGTGCATGTGGGGGAGCTAACACACTGTCAACCAGCACCGTAAGCCAGACCTTCCTAACTCTGACCAGAGCACTCACTCCTGGTCACTCCTTCTCTATCTCTACCCGTTCCCAGGCAACTCCTTAGCCAAAGCCTCTAGGGTCCCCTTGTCTGGGCCTGGCACTGCTCAGCCTCACCCGAGGCCAGAGGCTGTGACAGCAGCCTCCACATCCTTTATAACAACTCTGCCCTTGGTTCCAAGGACCACATTCCACCCTTTGCTGGGCTCCTTTTCTGAGACCCACTGGAGCAATCAGGCAATGCAGACACAGACATCTGAAG
Organism: Acomys percivali; assembly: GCA_907169655.1. NCBI lineage: Eukaryota > Metazoa > Chordata > Mammalia > Rodentia > Muridae > Acomys > Acomys percivali. Next base: position 38,843,448 of record OU015746.1, read on the forward strand.
TTACAGCATCCAAGACAGATGAGACTTGGGTCTCTGACCCTTTATCCACGTAGGAGTCTCGGGTACAAATTGCCCTTCCCTATACCTGTGTCCTTATCTACAGAATGGGGATGATAATGGTACCTGCATCACTATTATCATCCCAGGGTATAAATCAGATAACGCATGCCGCATGGTCAGCACAGGGGACTTGTGTGATTTAATAGATCCATTAGTCATCAACATCACCTCTTAGCAAGACATTTTATCACTGTCCACTTGGATAAACAGCTCCCATGTTTTGTTATCCATTGGCCAGTCCAGCTGTAGATGGAAACCCATCTATTCCATCAGCCGTAGATGCTCAGCCAACCCTCCAGTATCTTTTGGGAACATACTATGGTGACATCTCCCTAGGACCCACCAACTATGCCTCACCTTAAGGTTTAACACACACACAAGGTCCCGTGAACACTCTTCTAGAGGATGCTACAATCTGAAACCAAGGCTTGTCCTCCTCACACACCATCCTCCCATCATCTCTAGTGCTGCGCTGGCTAATTTTATGTCAACTTGGCACAGGCTAGAGTCATCTGAGAGGAGGGAACCCAACTGAGAAGATGCCTCCACAGTGCTGGGCTATAAGCAAGCCTGTAGAACGTCTTCTAAATTAGTGATTGATGTGGGAAGTCCCAGTGATGTGGGTGGGATCACGCTTGGGCTGGCGGTCCTGGATTCTATAAGAAAGCAGGCTCAGCAAGCCATAGGGAGCAAGCAAGTAAGCAGCACCCCTCCATGGCCTTTGCATTAGCTCCCACCTTGTCTGAATTCCTGTCCTGACTCCCTTCAGTGATGAACAGCGACATGGAAGTATAAGCCTAATAAACCCTCTCCTCCTCAAGTTGCTTTTGGTCACGATGTTCTATCACAACCGTAGTGACCCTAACTAAGACAATTGCTATTCCAGCAGTTTCCAGACTCACCTACCTTGCTCCTTTAAATACAGGTAACTGAGACAGAGCTCCCTGCCAGTGGGAGCAGTGCTGCCTTACCACACACTGGAAAAGGCACTCAGCATTTTTCTACCTTAAAGCTGCTGGCAAGCCTCATCCCATCTTAAAGGTAGGTAGTGCCTGGTGACCTTCCTTCCAGGAAATGACCAGTTATTAATATCAATGACATTTGAAACCCCCCTCCCCCACCCCTAGAGGGCACTAAGAAGCAAGGTAGCCAATAAAGCTGGGGAAACCCCTGTGGCCTTTCACCTGCAGTCATTCTCCACCACCTTGGGACACCAGAGTGAGAGCTACAGCATGATGGTCGCCCTCTGCAGTCGCAGCTGCAGGAAGCAAGCATCTTCCGAGACCTTTCCAAATATACCAGGAGTTCACAACACCAGGCCAATCTAGGGTTGCCAGGTAAAGATACAGCAGCTCCCAGTTAAAATTGAATTTCAGATACACAAGCAGGTTCTTCAATGTTGGTTTGAGCCACACAAGGTTGCAATTACAACTTTATATTCAAGTTGCTTGTTCTGCGTCTGAAGTTCAAATTCAACCAGAGCATCCTATTTTATTTATTTATTTATTTTGGTTTGGGTTTTTGTTAAACTTTGGCAACTCTAGGCCCAAACTCTGCCAGGTACGCGGAAGGTAGGCACTGCCCCGGTCTTCAAGCCTTCCACGACGGGCTTCTTAAAGTCCTCATAAAGCCAAGCCCAGGTAAGCAAGTGAGAGGATGGACAGACGAGAGGTGGCTTTGGCTCCAGCTGGGTGCCTGCAGACCCTCAGAAAACGGAGACATGTGCTTGTGTCAAATTACACTTTTATGAGTTGGCTTGTCTTCCCAAGCCTGGGTCAGAAGCAAATCCACACTTCCCAACCAACCGTGTGTGCCTTGGACCATCCGGAGGAGGTCCTAGAAGTCACAGCCATCCACCCAGTCACTGAGGTCTCTGCCCTGGCAGTGGTGCCTCCAGGCCTCCCTGAGGAGAGAAAACGAGGAAGAGATTCCACATCAGCTTCTGCCCTTCATCCTGTTCAGAGAGCAGGAGAAACACGGTTCAATACTGACGAGAAGCAAGGATGGGAGCTACAAGGATGGAGAGCAACAAGTAGGCCGAGCTAAGCAGCAAGCAGTCACCTAAGGGAAAGTTTTTTTTAAGGAAGAGAATGGCCATAAAAAAGCCAACACCTAATTGCCTTATTTTACCACTGAAGAAAGAAACGAGGATGCTGGAACTTACCCACGGGTCCTCGTCAAAGGGTTACAAGCTTCAACCTGGGGCCCAAGTATAAAACTCCTTTCCTACACGCAAGAGCTTCTGGGGACAGCGAGACCACCTTGCACGTGCATAGCCCTTCACAGTTTACATGCCTTGTGTGTGTATAGCCCTTCATAGTTTACATGCTTTACATGTGTACAACCCTTCACAGTTTATATGCCTTATATCTGTTTAGCACTTCACAGTTTACATGCCAGCACACCCTTTACCCACTGATGACTACTTCCCTCCTGTCCCCAGATGGTCTATTATGTAGAATGAGTAGACATCTCCCCTGTTTTCCAAATGAAGAACTCAGGAAGTGATGTAAATTTATCCATGTATCCATGGATACATGCACAGTCAGCATTTCTTGGTTGCCAATGTAGGGCTTTCCACTAGTTGACTCTTTTGGGATCATTCCTTTGGTGTATGTGTGTGTGCACATGTGGGAGTGTCATTTCTCAGGAGGTATCCGCCTTGTTTTTTTGAAACAGGATCTCTTGCTGAACCTGGAGCTCACCAATTAAGTTAGGCTGGTTGGCCAACGAGCCTCAGAAATTTGTCTGTCTCTGCCTCCCTAGTTCTGGGATTACAAATGCCAACATGCCTGGGCATCAGAACATCGCTCTTGCATGATGAGCAATCACCAGGGACTTAAATGTCTCCTCAGTCCCATCACATCTGACATCTTGAGGGAGATAAGTCAGAGGGTCCTGGGGTCCAACGTTCTTAAGAATCCCAAGCTCTGAAGATTGCTGTCCTTTATGATGTCAATGTCAAAGAGCCTCATGCTCAGTAGTGCACCAGAAAGACATCTAAACAGTCCTCAGCCACAAGGGGATGACTGTCCTTTCCAATCACTATAAGATACTTGAGAAAATACAGATCTCAGCTATCTTTGACACTCGGAACCGACCTGGCCCTTGCATGCCTGCAGCCCCAGTGCATGTGAGTAAAAGAGATAGGCAGCACTGAACCTTCTGGGCCCACTTCCTCCATTAGTCTCAGACTCTCAAGAGTCATCCATGCCAGGAATTCACTCAGAGTGGGTAACAGATGTTCTTTGGTTTCATCTATTAGGATTAGGTTTTGCACTCCACAGTAAGGGTACCAAGGCTGCAGGCTCTTGGGATGGTACCTGAGCCTGCCTTGTCTCTTCTTGATTTTATAAACACACTCTGTGTCCTACAGAGCTGGCCTTACCCAAAACTCACTTCTTAGGGCTTCAACTATTCTCAGACCAACCAAGAGGTGTCCATTTCAAGGAATATGTCCAAAATAGTTCCAGATTCATTCATCTCCATCCCTCCCCTTTCTCTTGGGCCATATCTCACCTATCCCTAGTTGTGTCTCTGTAATTATCTGGGTTCTCCTAAGCCCCAACACTAGTTGTGAGGGTCAGTTCATAAAGCTATGAGACATGTTGCCTAGAACAAAGTACATACTCATAGACGGCCAGCCAGGTCCCTGGTGCTACCCTCCAGCCCAGGCCAGAGCAGGAATTCCAATGGGAAGGACTCACCAAGAGCCCAGACCCTCGGACTCTTGAACTATCTTCATGACACAGATGACAGAATCCTTGAGGTCAGCGTTCAACAATTCTGGGGTGGGAGGAGAGGAGAGAAATACAGTGAGGGGGCAGAGAACAGGGTGTACACTCTCTCTCTCTCTCTCTCTCTCTCTCTCTCTCTCTCTCTCTCTCTCACACACACACACACACACACACACACACACACACACACACCCCTCACTCCACCTCTGGAAAGAGATCTCACCCCATCCCTCCCCCTCCCATTTTCCCTCCATTCCTGTGGCTCTAAGGCCATCTGCTACCCCATACCCCCAAATATTCACAGAAACCCTTCCCTCCCTGCTTGCCCCCCTTACCTGTCTCCTGGGGGATCTTCACCCAGAGACGAGGACAGAGGAAGAAAACTAAGTGAAAAAAGTGAAAGCTCGTGCAGGGCCCAGCTCTGGCCTACCTGTGCAGTACAGATGGCAAATGTTGGGGCCATTTGGGGTAAGATTTCTGCACCACTTCCGGCTGCTGATCTGGAAGATGCCATTGTTGGTGCTTCCATCAGCTTCATGATCCACAGCAGCTGTATTGAAGCCACTTGTGTAGTACGCAAGGCAGATCCCTACCAAGGGCAGACACGGGGTTTGAGGTCAGGTGGGCAACCCACCACAGACCAAAGTGCTCACAATCAACTCTTACACACCGGCTCCCTCTGCCCCACAGAGACGACAGCGGGTACCCTCCCATCGACTTTGCAGATGCATCAATCTAGGGTCAGAGGTCAAAGTGACTTCCCCAAGGTTACATACAGTTGCCTCGAAGCAAAGGTCAGGACTGGGTCTTAGCCTTCCTGACTCAGGGTATCCATCTTCCCACTCTCCCATTGCACAGTATATAGAAGACCTTGCTGCATTTGTTGAGTGAATGTTTAGAGGCAAGATTAGGACGACACAGGAAGGTTCTAGAAAGGCCAGGACTAGAGACAAAATGAAGCCAGCTGTTGCTGTAGTTTACAAACTCCTGAGACCGCCACTAGTTCACAATGCTTGGTGCTACTGGCTTGTTGAATTTGTCATCTAACTTTCAGCAGGCGTGTTCGATCCTCGTGGCCAAGATAAAGTGTGACCTACTAAGCTGTTGGTTCCCTTCCTGGCTACCAGCAGCAATGGTTGGAATCTGGAGGCTGCCTAGTGCCTGCCTAGTATGTGGTTAACTCGGGCCTGGGTGCTGTCCACCTCTTGTCTCGTTGAGTTCTGATTTTTACAAAGAAGGATTATACCCCCCCAAAAGCCTCCAAGACCCTTGAATGAGTAGGAGGAAAGACAGAGGCGTGAGTGGAGGGAGAAATGAGAAGGTTCTCACAGTCAGCCAGGTTATAACCCCGGTAGCCGTCCAGACCGAAGTCGTTCAGCACTTTGGCCAGCTCACAGCGACTGAAGACCTTGGCCTTGCTGGAGGCAAGCAGGCAGCTGAGCAGATAGGCCAGGGCCAGCCAAGTAATCCTAGGCAGGCGCAGCTGTCTTCTGGAAGCCAGGCTCCTAGCTTCCATGTCGTCGTGGCAGGAGTAGAGGGTTCAACTATGGGATGGCAGGCAGTTCACCCGCCCTGGCCAAGAGTCCAGACAGCTGCCCCTTGGAAGAAGAAGGGAACAACAGGGCCTGAGTGTAGCCTGGGAGAGAAGTGAAAGGGTGTCCAGAAGACAAGGCTGCCTCCCTGAGGTGACACAAGGCATGCTCCTGAGACCTTGGACAGAGTTCCTGGAGCCCTACCCATGGGGTTTCCCTTCCAGCCCCTGGCTTTAAGTCAGGGATACAATCAGCATGGCACCCCTGGCACCCTCCCATGTGGAAGGCCCTCCTCCTTCCACAGATACTGAGCAGTGCCAAAAGCTCCATCCTCACCACCCCTCCTCACCTTGCAAGAGCGCCCTAAAACTCACTCATCTCATTTGCTCTATTCTACTCTGTCACTCGGCTCGGCTGGCAGATCCCCATGTCACGGGGACTTCAGTCACTGCTGACCTTTAGCCTCGTGGTTCCTCCTCAGGCCTGATGGCCTTCAATTCCGCTCTCTTTGTCACCTCATATGCCCTTGCCATTTCCCCATCTTGTCATCAGTTCATACTTCCCCCACTCTGCAGCCTTCTGCTCCAATCTCTCCCTGGCCATGCCATCAAACACATCCACCCATGCCTCTCACACACTTTGCCCACCAATCTTCCTCTCTACCATCCCAACAGCAAAGATGGAACCACTCACATGGTCTCCCAAACCAAGTGTTCTTTGTGTGATATTCAAGTGGAAGGGGTGAGGGCTGGAAGGATGGCATGGCAGTTGAGACCATACAGTGTTCTTGTGGGGGACCTGAGTTTGGTCCCCAGTATCCTACCAAGAAACTCACATCACCTGTAGTCCCAGCTCCAGAGTATCCAATGCCCTCCACAGGCACCAGAACTCAAGTGCCCATAGATGAGCGCATACCCATAATTTAAAAGGCTTAAACCTTAAAAACAAACAAATAAATAAAAAGAAAGTAGAGGGGCTGGAGAGATGGCTCAGTGGTTAAGAGCACTGTCTGCTCTTCCAAAGGACCCGGGTTCAATTCCCAGCACCCACATGGCAGATCACAACTGTCTGTAACTCCAAGACCTGACACCCCTACACTAACACATGCACATAAATTAAAAAATTAAATAAAATATTTTTTTAAAAAAAGAAAGTAGAAAGGGAATAGTAGAGACAGAAGAATATAGCCTGGGATGGCGAGACAGGGAGATGGAAGAAAGGGGGAAGATCAACCCAGTCTAAGAATGTATTTTTTAAAAATGCCAGAAGGGAACTTGCTACTTTGTAGGCTCACAATCTGTTCATTAAAAAAATAAATTAATTAATCAAAATTTAAGATAAAGAAAACCATGCGTATTCTTGTTTTCCAACCTCCCACCCTAAATGTCAAGGATGACGAAGTGGTAAGGCATGGCTCTGCACACGACAGGTTTATGCAATCCTTCCTCTCCTTCCTGTGTCTCGGGTGTAGAACATTCTCCGCGACTCTTTCTCTTCATCTATAAGATGGTGGGAAATGGATAGCACCTGCCTCAGAAGACAGTTGAAAGAGTAGAAAATGAGTGAAAAGTATCGGCTCTTCGCGTCAGGGGCCGCCTTGTGAACCAGCGCCCATGCTAATGCGTGTCTTTGATCAGCTTTCTCTCGGCTCCATCAAAAGGCCTTCAAAACCCCCACTGTGACCCTTGAGGGTCCCACTTCTCAGTTCCCTTGTGACTTCCCCCCTTACTGCACCAAGAAGAGCAGAATTATTTTCCCTCTTCCTGCCTCAGCAACCCCCACCCACCTTCACACTCATCAGGCGCTTCCCACACCCTATCACCAGCATGCACGCTGCTGTCGTTGGCAGAGCCATCTTGCTTTACTCCCAAGTTCCTTTCTCATTCCCAGGAAGTGACCTTCATGCCTGGACCAATTTGCCCTCAATGATAAGAAGAGTCCACCACCAGATCAGCACTACCGCTCGGTATTAAAACAGCACACCCCGGTTGGCTCAGACTCCAGAGCCAGAGAAATGTACATCTCAGGATCTAACCCCCAGCCTCTGTGAGCACTCCCTAGCTCCAGAGTTCTCATAAAGGGTAATCTGGAGATGTTGGCCTCACTCCTTCTGGGTTGCTCTTCTTTGCACTCCTCTCTGGGCCTCTGGATTTCCACGTGACAGGCCTCCCAACCTGGCCTCAGCAAAGCATCCACCATGTTCCTCTGAGCTCACTTCTTCCTCCTTTCCCAGCCATGCTGCCAGGCATGCCCTCTCCTCTCCCCGTATCCACGAACCTCATCTCTATCCATTCCTCCTCACTCCGCGCAGATGCCTAGGCTGAGAGCCTGGGCTTCTTGAACTGTTTCCACTTATCTCTTATCCTTGTCTGTACCGATCTTTCCTTTCTGCTCTTCTCATCCAAATGTCCGAGGGGAAGTCATCCACTGTCTCCCTGTTCCTTCATCTTGTCTTGCCTTTTCCTTTTCCTTGTTGTTTCTCTTTCCTAGTATCAGAGCTCAAACCCAAGGTCTCTCACACGCCGAGGAAGTATTCCACCACTGTACTACATCACCAGTGCCTTGGCCGGTCCCCGCATCCGTTTTATTTGGGGACAAGATCTTTTTTTTTTTTTTTTTTTTGGTTTTTCGAGACAGGGTCTCTCTGTGTAGCCTTGGCTGTCCTGGACCCGCTTTGTAGACCAGGCTGGCCTCGAACTCACAGCGATCCACCTGCCTCTGCCTCCTGAGTGTGGTGGCGCACGCCTATAATCCCAGCACTTGGGACAAGATCTTACCGATTGCCCAGACTGACTTTCAACTTACAATCTTCCAGCCTTGGCCTTGTGAGTTGCTGGGATCGCAGGCGTGTACCGCTAGGACCTCGCTCCTCCTCTTTGCTAATCTGGAGTCATACGGTTTTTCCCACCACCCCCCACCTGAGACCTGTGCTGGTTCATCACGCGGGGGGGGGGGGTCATGGGGGCATTTCTCCTGCCAACTGCTTCCCTGTTGGAGTCAGAGATCCGCTGGTTCCCACCGTGCTCCCCTCATCCAGGCTTCTTCCTCCCTCACCACCTAGTTCCTCCTCCTCCACTGCATAACCCGCTTCTGACACAGTCTTAAATGCTGAGATGTCTTTCCTACCTGGAGCGCTCTCGTTCTCTCTCTCTCTCTCTCTCTCTCTCTCTCTCTCTCTCTCTCTCTCT
>OU015746.1:38851974-38871961 GCA_907169655.1 Acomys percivali
CTCTCTCTCTTCCACATCAGGAAGGCCCAGGGCACCCCTGCTGTTAACAGCAGCTGTGGGGGGGGGGGCAGTAAGGGCCTTCTATTCCAAGAACTGAAAAGGAGCTGACCGCTGGACACCTCTTCTCAATACCCTGCAGTTACCCCAAACTAAATTCATCCAAGAGAAACAGTGTTCCCACAATGCTCTGAGCTTCTTGCTTCTGTCTTCCCTCTGCATCTCAGAGCACCCACTTACTCAAATATAATAGGAATGTGGACATTGTCTGTTACTTCTCCAGCCTACACTCTTCCTCCACCCAGAGCCAGCCAACGCCAAGGTTCTGTTGACCCTTCCCTCCGAGGGCACAATTTTTCCCTAAGTTCAAAGCCCCACCCCACCTTCCCCCATGGTTCCCTTATGCTCGGTCTTCTTGACCTCTTCCGAACTCTCCTACACACATCACAGGCTGCAGAATGGAGTGCAGTACAGAGTTTAGCCAGGGGAGCGCTTTCCAACAGCTCCCCTGTCACTGCTCTCAACCGTGGTCCAGCGGGCCCCTTTGGGACCCAGTAAAGCCATCTTGTCTTTCACTCACTCACACCTTCGGTTCTGACGACTCCCCATTGCTCCCTCTTCTGGCGATAGCCTCTGTCTAGCAATCCAGCGGTCTCTGCACAGATGGCTCCGATTAATGCTTCAAGGATCAATCACATCTAAGGGGAGTCCCCAGTGAGGCTTTCCCGGCAGGGACCACCTCCCCCAGACACGTAGAGCAACTCTTGTCTTCACACTGGATTGGAATATGTGCCAGCCTCCAGCCAAAGTGAACTTCCACAGCACAACAGCTTGGTCCTATTTGTCTTCGTGTCTTGAAAGGCAAGCTGAGCTGCTGGCATGGAGTGGCTGCTCAGTAGATGATACTTCTTAAACTCACTACACTGAAGTCGTGGGCCCAGAGTGTGAGCCCTTCTCAAAGTGAGGGGAGGGAGATAATTATTACCCTCCCTGAGTGCGTCAACTCTATAGGACCAGGTGTTTTGTGGGCATTTTCTCACCTAACCCTCTTAACCATTCAAAGAGTTGGGATTAATACCCTCAATGTACAGATGAGGAAACCAAGTTCACTGCTACCCAGTGAGTGCTTGCGATTTTTATGGCATTTTTTTTTTTTCATAGTAAAGAGATCCAGGATAAGTTTATTCAGAGTGGTTCACAGCAGGTCTGAAGGTTTAAGGAGACTGATCTGGTGGTAACTCATAGACCAGAGACAAGCTAACAAAAGCCCTTATTCATATGCATTTTCTCTCTCTGCCCCTCCCTCTCTCCCCCTCCCTCCCTCCCTCTCTCCCCTTCCTCCTCCCTCTCCCTCTCTCTTTCTCCCCCAGCCCAGTCTCTATCCTAGAACAGGACCCACCCCTCCCTCCACCTCTCATCACCACCTTGCTATTCCTAAGCCCCTGTAGCTAACATCACCAGGACTGAGAGAGGGGCTCACAGATCTGAAGGGGGCCCTCCCTACCAGAAATGGACCGGTGGTGACAATGACAGCAGTGGCTGTGGCTCCAACTCCTGCTTTAGCTCAGGATACCCACTTGCGATCCTGCCAGTGCCCCAGCGCTGGACACTAAGAGAACAACAAGAAAGCAGACTCCAGCCTGCTCTAGGACCTTCTAGAACCCTGGCTCTGTGAGCTCATCTTCTAGAACTTGCCTCCCTTACTAGAGACTTTGACAAGCTCAGCCGTGCTGTTCAGTTTCAAGGCCCAGGAGCGTCTTAAAGGTACCTATTTCTCCATTCTGTGTCTGTGTTTTGGTTCTGGTATTTCAGACACGGTCTCGTGAAGTTTGGTCCATCTTCAAATTCACTATCCAGCCAAGGCTGATCTTGGACTCCTGATCTTCCTGCCCTTCTTCCCAAGTGCTTAGTTACAGGCATGCGTCACCATGCGTGGGGATGAAACCCAGACCTTCAGGCACTACACTAACAGTGCTACCCTCCTAGGCCAAGTCAGAGGTATCCAATCACAGGCCTTCCTGGCCACCTCTGCTTACACACACACACACACACACACACACACACACGCACACACACACACACCATACACATACACCACACACATACCATACTTGCACACCATACATACACATATACACCACACACACACACACACACCACATCATACATAACACATACATACCACACACACATACCATACTTGCATACCACACACACACATACACACCATACACACACCACATCACACACACACCACATACATACCACACACACAGATCACACACACATACACCATACTCATGCACATGCACATAAACACACCATACACATACACCACACACATACCATGCTTGCACAACACACACACACACACACACACACACACACACACACACACACACACTGAAAAATACCTTGAAAACCTAAAGCAATGGAAAATGAGTGCACTGCCCAGCTCTCCCCTGGCCAGCTGGTTGGTCTTGATAAGTTAACCTCCAAGCCCTCATCAGGAAAGTGGACACATTACCCTGTCCTATAGTCAGCTACAGCCGCGTACCTCACCTCCCCAAACCTATTTTCCTCCTCTACAGAATGTAAATGATCATCTCTCCCCAGGCAGGGCGGGACAAAGCTGGGGCTGCACAAAGCAGGGAGTCACTCACCAAGCTGCAAGCAGTGCCTTTCAGCTGTGGCTTTGTCATCCAGGCCCCTGGTGGTGATTCTGTAAGCCTAGGGTTTTTGGTTTTGTTTTTTTTTTTTTTCCACCTCCAGGTTTTACTGAATCTGCTGTCTGCTTTTTTTATTCCACCGCTTCCTTTTATTGAGTATTCTCTCAGCTTATTTTATTTTATGATATGTTTTGTTATTTCCCTATTGACTTTCGCTTTAAATGGGGGTGGCGAGCAACAGCAGCTCATCAGGGACAGTTACGAGGGCAACCCTGGCCCCGCTGTGGGCTCAGCAGCTCTTTATTTCTCTAGCCAGCTCTTCGCCCTTCTCTCCTGGTTCTGCAGTGCAAGTGTGCAGCCTTGGCTGCTGCCTAGCTGAGATCCTTCACCACCTGCCTGCATGTTCTCCAGGAACATTTCTGACCATACCTCCTCATCCTCAATAGATACGTGATACTGACTCCTGGGACCCACCCGCAGGCCATTGGCATCCAAGTATCTGTGGATGGGGTCCCGGCCACCAGTTATTGATGGCACCTGGACCGTTTTAAAGTGCCCCCTGGTCTGAGAACTGCTGTTGTTTACCCCAGTTCTTACAGTGTTCCACGCGTACCATAGATAGCATGTCAAGGCTTGTCTGTCTGTTCCCCACCTAGCTTCCTGTCCTCGTCTAAGTGTCTCTGATGCTCAAATTACTCTCTGCACTGTTGGTGTCACCCAGGGGTCCCCTAGGTTCTTGCACATATCTGGCACTGACTCCTAACTTCGCCATCTGTCACTCTTGTCAGCACCTCGCTCTCATTTCCATCAGATCATCAGGTGCCTGATGTGTCTTTCAGGCTGCTTCAAAAAAAAGAAAAAAAAACTGCTAGGGGAGTTTTTAAAAGAAGGAAAGAGGGGCTGGAGAGATGGCTTAGTGGTTAAAAGCACTTGTTGCTCTTTCAGAGGACCCAGGTTTAGTTCCCAGCCCCTACATGGCAGCTCACAACCTCTTGTTACTGCCTGTTCAGGGAGGATCTGATGCCCTCTTCTGGCCTCTGTAGGCACTGCACACACCCTGCACAGGCATACACAGATTCCAAACACCCACACATGTAAAAAGTAAGATATAATAATAATAATAATAATAATAATAATAATAATAATAATAATAATAATAATAATAATAATAATGAGGCCTGGAGAGATGGGTCAGAGGTTAAGAGCACAGACTGCTCTTCCAAGGTCCTGAGTTCAATTCCCAGCAACAACATGGTGGCTCACAGCCATCTACAATGTGATCTGATGCCCTCTTCTGTCCTGCAGGTGTACATGCAGGCAGAGCACTGTGTACATAATAAACAAATACATCTTAAAAAAAAAAAAGAAGGAAGGAAAGGATGGACAGACAGAGGGAGGGAGAGAGGGAAGGAAGGCGAAAGGAAGGGAGGGAGGGAGGAAGGAAAGAAGAAAGAAAAGAGAGAGAAAGATTGTTCAATTGATTCAAAAGATTTATCTTAAGGAACTCAGTCAGAGGAAGCCTGAAACTGACCCAGAGTGCTGCACCCTGTGACCATGCAAAAATTGAACCTCCCTCTGACCGCACACAGGGAGAGCCTGGATCTCAACGATGAAGACCCTCGGCCAACCTGCTCCAAACTAGATGTACTAAAAGTACAAGACTGGACCTCTTCTCTCTGACTTGCCACCTGCTCTTTTCATCAGTGATTTTGTTCTGTGGCCATAGTCATGTGACCCTGAGATAAGGAGGGTTAAGGTATATAAAGTCTCTTATCCTGCTGTAAGCCACAGCGTGCTGTGACTGGAGCCATCTTGCTTGTTACTGCTGTTACTGTGATATCCACCAGATGACCTAGGCACATATTCCGTTAAAATTGTCATCCACGAGTATTGTGTTGGCTGCTGAGGCCTGGACCATTTCTTCACCAACGAAGGAATATGTCAAGTGTGTGTGTGTGTGTGTGTGTGTGTGTGTGTGTGTGTGTGTAGTGTGCATGCATGTATCTGTGTGCATGTGCATGTGCATGTGTATAAGTGTAGATGCACACATGCCACAGTTCATGTATGAAGGTCATAGGACAACCTCAATTTTCATCCTTGCTGTTTTACCTTGTTTAAGACTGTCTCTTTGGTTTTTGTGGTTTTTCACAGTACATATGCCACACTATAGGTAGCCTTAATCTTCAAGTCTTTTCCTGTCTGTACCTCCAACTTCACAGTAGCAGCTTCAGGATTACAGACACTAAAGCTACATATCCAACTTTTACCCAGGTGCTGGGGATTTGAACTCAGGTCCTCGTGCTTGTCAACTGAGTCCTCTCTCCAGAGCCTGGATATGCTACTAATTTTTGAGGTTGTCTAAGTACATTTCAGTTGGCTGTGACCTACTGTTGTTCTTGCTTACCATCTAAATCTCCCTCTCATAGTGAGGTGCAGGACTCCTTCTGACTTGCTGCTGTACCAGACACGCTTTGTGGTGGACAATATTGTCAATTTGCTGGGTATGGGATCAGCTAGGAAATACGCCTCTGAGCAGATCTGTTTTCAGGACATTTCCAGGACAGAAAGGGGAAAAGCCTTTTCCTCCAGAGTGAGCAGCACCTTCCCTGTGGGCAGCCCAGATACAAAGACATCGGGGGGGGGGGTCGGGGCGGGGGGAGGAGTGCTGCCCTCTTGGCTGCCTTCACTCCTGCTGGCGCGTGAGTCCACCCTGCAGTTGCAGTCACCTCCATCCTTCACCACCATCAGATCCCAGAACCTCTTAGGTCTCTCAACCTGGCATGAAGACCAGGCCTCCAGTGGCTGACCGGGGCTTCTAGGGCATCCAGCCTCATGGACTGAACAGCTCTTAGGCTCTCAGCCCTCTCCAACATTCAGAAAGCTATTGTTGGACTACCCAAGCCCTATTGTGTAAGCCAATCTAATGAAAAGTGTCCATTTATCAGCTCAGTTCCCCCTGAGAGTGTTTCCATCTGTGGGCCCCTCACCAACTGCAGTTGTTCACACACTGGGTCTGCCTACCCTCAGCCTTGTGGCATTTTTCTCCCTTTGGGGTCACTTCTCATGCCAGGACTGTGCTTCTCTGAAACATCTGCCGTTATATCCTCATGCCATCATATGCATTTAATGTGGCTCTGTCATTCCTTCCACATCATGTGATGGTTGCTTGTATGTATCACCTTGGTATTTGTTTGGAATGTGTTACTCCGGGTGTCTGGGGGGAGGGGGCGGTGATAAGATGTGCAGTCACATCAGGAAACTCTTGCAAAGCCTGACTGCCCACCCCCCCCCAAAAAAAACATAAAGAATTCCTCCTTTATGCCTTCCAAGCATACACAGTGGTTCTTCCTCTTCATCTTGGATTCAAGCAGAGCATCTGACACTACTGGGTCTCTAGCCTGCCAGCCTTCACATGGAACTATATATCTGGGCTTCTTGGATTCTCAGAACTTCAGACTCAAAGTAGAACTGAGCCACTGAGCCATCCGCTTTCCCCAGGTCTCCTGCTTAAGAACTTAGCCTGAACACTGTGAGACTTGCTGTCTCCATAAGCGCCATGAGCCAGTTCCATTTGCCACATTAATCTTTCCCTCTCCATGGACAGACAGATTAGAAAGATGGTTAGATGGTTAAATGATGGATGGATGGATGGATAGATAGATAGATAGATAGATAGATAGATAGATAGATAGATAGATGCCTCTTTTGTTTGTTTTTTGTTTTTTGAGACAGGGTCTCTCTGTGTAGCCTTGGCTGTCCTAGACCCACTTTGCAGACCAGGCTGGCCTTGAACTCACAGCAATCCACCTGCCTTTGCCTCCCGAGTGCTGGGATTAAAGATGTGCGCCACCATGCCCGGCTGATAGATGCCTCTTTTTGGTACTAGTTCTCTGGAGATCCCTGACTGATCACTCACTGGGGTGTTGGTAGAATATTTAACTGCTGTAGATCCCCTCTGCCCACATTTATTCTAAGGCTGGCTGCTCTCTTCCCTCACCCCTGTGACTCATGACTCTTACAACAAAGGACAGCAGGCTAGAAGCAGCCAGACCTAGGTTGCAGTATTGATTTCATAAACAGCTCTGTGGTCTTGGCAAGTTAGCTGCCCTTGTGGGGCCTCAGTATCCCCACTGTGAAAAAAAGAAAACCAACCACCCATGGAAGATCGTTAATAGATCATTAGACAATGCACAAAGTGTCATGCACAGTACCTGGCACCACACTCAGAAAAAAGCAGCTTCTTGTGATTGCTATTAGATGCAGGGGTGGGGGGCAGGGCTGCAAAGAAACCAAGAAACTACATTCTGAAGACCTGAGCTTGTCAGAAAAGAGTCTGGGGGGCTGGAAAGATGGCTCAGAGGTTAAGAGCACTGTCTGCTTTTCCAGAGGTCCTGAGTTCAATTCCCAGCAACCACATGTGGCTTATAACCATCTACAGTGGGATCTGATGCCCTCTTCTGGTAGGCAGGTGCACATGCAGGCAGATGTTGTATGCATAATAAATAAATAAATCTTTTAAAAGAAAAGAAGAGTCTGGGGGTGGCCTGAAGGTTTGCAAAGTGACAGCGCAAGCTCACTCTAGCCACTTGGGGCCTTCTCCCCAGCTGAGGTAATGCTGTGTTGGCCCTCACTGATACAGCAAAAGTGTGAGGTCTCTCTATAAACAGGGCATTGTCCTCCTCATCCTCATTTTGGACTTGCACTGTAGGGATTTTTGTCTTGAGAAAACTGATAGAGACAGAAGATATCGGAAATCAGTAACCTTTGGGAAGAGCTCATCCATCCTTTTCCAGCTCCCCGTTCCCACCCTGAGCTCTTCCCAAGAGATGCTGAGCAGGACAGGAGTTAGGCATGAGGCAACCAAGAAAACCTGTGTGCATCTTTGGTACCTGTGTCTCCTAATGGTCAAGATAGCCTTTACAGTTAAATACCCTTGAAGTTGAAGATAGATGGTGCCCATTCTATCAGAAACTAAGGCACCAGGGCACTCTCAACTTGTATCCACTAAAGACCCTGACGTCATTGTCGAATGCACTGTGGTTTTGACATCCCCCTATGGGCTTTTCCAGGGCATCATGAGAAGAAATATTCTTTTTAAAAAGAGATCTGGCCCATCATGACTTAGGAGGAAAAGGGGTCACTTTGCCCTGTGAATACAGTACCCACTTCCTAAACAGCCCTAGGAACTCCTTGAGACTTCATAATACAAACCCAGTCAGCTTCTTTCCTCCTCTCCAGGACAGGACCTTCCCACATCTCTCTGGATCACGTGCTTTCCTTTGCTGATTAAGCTTGTCCTAACTGTGTCTGTACCTCTTGATTGAATTGTTTCCTTTGACAAGATGACAGCCAGGCAGAGGCAGGTGGATCTATGTGAGTTTGAGGCCAGCCTGGTCTGCAGAGCGAGTTCCAGGACAGCCAAGGCTACACAGAGAAACCCCGTCTCAAAAAACAAACAACAACAACAAAAAAGATGACAGCCAACACACACACACACACACACACACACACACACACACACACACACACTCAAGGATGCCTCCACTATGTCTGCTCCCAACACTCTGGTATGTTATGACATTATACCTGGACCATTAGTCTCTCCATCAGAGGGATCTTCCAAAATGACATAGCTGAGTACATCATTCCTTTCTCCCATTTGTTTTGTTTTGTTTGCACAGCATCTGATATTGCCCAGGCAACCTGAGAAATCTCTAGGTAACCCAAAATGATTTTGCACTCTGATCCTCCCATCTCCACCTCACGAGTGATGGGATTGCAGGCATGTGCCACCTTGCCGAGTTTCTATGGTGCTGGGGATCCAAGCCAGGCATTACGCATGCTAAGCACACACTCTTATCAACTGAGCCCGTCCTCCAGTTTCAGCCTTTCCATAGATCTCATCCCTCATCACAGGGATACTGACCCAGACCAGTGGGTCGTACATAGTCTGTCTCTCCTCCTACACCAGTCCCAACCTCACCTCATCCCCTGAGCTCTGGAAATCTAAATCGCTGCCTTCTTCCCGAAGTGTGTCCTCACTAGATACCAGATGATTTCCATTCCCTCCAAACCAGCCTCGTATTAGAAAGTTTGCAGAGAGTTAAACCACAGCTCTGCCTCCTCAACCCTCCACTCTAGTTCCTTGTATCTGTACTTTAGCATATCCCTACTCACTATAATTCGTGGTGTGTTGTCCATCTGTCTGTCTGTGCCCTATTCAAGAGTAAGGATGCTGTTTCTTTCCTTGCCTTGTTAATGGATGAGGCCAAGGAAGGCTCTGAAGAGAGGTGACGTGATTGCATTTGGAAACCTGTCTGAGAGGTGTATACCTACACAGTGAGGAGAGGGAGATCTTTGTTGTGGTAGGATATTTCTGTGACCTGACGGAGTTGGTGAACAAAGACACTCTAGTAAAGTCAGTGTCCTGATTTTGCTGTTCCAGTGTGGCTGTGCAACATTTCCTCCCACCGAGGGAAACTGAGTGAAGAAGGGACCATGGCAGCTCCAATATTTTTGTGACTCCCTGTGGGGCACATGATCCATGTGACTGAGGGAACCGGCCAGGAGCAAGAGTGAGGTCAAGACCTCTGCGTGTTCTATGCACCCAACACCCGTACCCTATGGTACTCAAACCCTCTGGTGGCCTAGCTTCTGCCCTTCCTTGGCCCTGTGCTGGCCATTGGCACCTGGCATCCTGACTCAGCCAATTTCAAAGTCGGCCAATAAGTAGCATTGCAAAACATCACTGCCAATCAGTTTCCAGTTCAGTACTAAACCATCGCCAACATAGAGGCTGATGTCTATGATGACACACCTCCTTTATAAGACAGAAAGGAGCTGGGCGTGGTGGCGCACCCTCTAATCCCAGCACTTGGGAGGCAGAGGCAGGTGGATCGCTGTAAGTTCGAGGCCAGCCTGGTCTACAAAGTGAGTCCAGGACAGCCAAGGCTACACAGAGAAACCCTGTCTCGAAAAACCAAATAAAATAATAAAATAAAATAACAGAAAGGAGGAGAGGTGGGGCATGAGACTCACGCGACAGAGGGAACCAGCCTGGAACAAGAGTGATGTCAAAACAAGTCCAAACCCTGAAAATCTCACCTTGAGCCTGGCAAGAGTAAGGACCGCTGCTCCCTCCCTGTTCTGGGCCTGCATGTCCTGGTGCACATAGTCTTGCCGGCCCCTACGTCTGCCACCCCTGAGGTAGTCACGTAGCCTGGTGAGCAGGTTTCAGGTTTTCTCATAAAGACGTGTCCAGCTAACATCCTGGAATTCCTCTCCATGCAAATTGAAGCATTCCCAGCACCTTGGCCCCCAGACAATGATTTACATTCACCCCTAAATCCCCTACCCGCTTCCAGAAGGTTTGTATAGCCTTCATTGCCTCCTCCCAATAAGAAGAGCTGTGTCACTGAAAGATCTGTATCAGAGAAGGCTTCTCCTCACCCCACCACCCCACCCCCAGCATCACTGGACCAGGACCCTGCTAACCCATCTGCCCAGCTAAGCTTCATTTCCTCGGGCCCAGCATCTGTATGCTTTGGTGTCTTGACGCCCCCAAAGGGTAAGAAGCAAGACCACAGCTCTGGAACGACACTCCCCGTGTCAATAACTATTAGGAAATAAAAAATGTTTCTTATAAAAAAGGAAAACACACACCAAATTTAGCTGTTTTAAGGGTCTGTCAGCTCCAGGACTGTTTGCAAGCTAATATCATAATCTTAACAACTGACTAGCTGAAAGGCGAGTGATGACAGCAGAAACAGAACCCTAATTGTCTGAACAGCAGGCAGCTTTAGCATCGCGTTCCTGCCCTAAAGGGCCTTATGGACCAGCAGCACCTCAGTGATTTCATAGAGTCCTGAGTAGAGTAAATCGGGATCTGTGAATCAGGGTCCTTATTGCTATGGGCGCTGAACAAGAACAACTGTAACAAAATAAATGCGTGGGAAATATGTTGAGAGAGGTGTGCAGCTCCGCCTCCACTGGCTGGCTGGCTGGAACCCAGCTGGGTAGAAGAAAGCAGCCTGGCTGGCCCAGCACTCAGGACTCAGCACTCAGGATGGCCTGTGTTGCATGCGTGCCCTTAGCGACTCAGGAACCGTGTACCGCTTGGGGTGCTGAAGAGTGAGGCTTTGAGCAAGCAGACACCTTTCGAAGCTATCCGCAACCTCGGAGCCTCTCAAACCTCCTGCTTCCTAGCAACCAAAAGATTTGCCACCAGCTCAGTACCTTCAGGTTCCTGGGAGCCTCGGGCCCCTAAAAGCTCATGTCACTATCAACTGGGAGCCTTCGAGACACATGAAGCTGCTCGTAGATTGAAAATCTGAATAACCTGGGGCTTCTAACAGCCCAGGACCTATAATAAACTGAAACTCTTAGCAACTCAGGTTACCTAGCAACCTGGAGACTCTAATTACCAGAGATTCCTAGCAACTGGGAGATTGCACAACCTGGAGGCCCAGCACACATCTAACTCTAGACTCAGACCGCCTCCACTCTGGCACTTGCTTCACACTGACTCTTGGGACGTACTTTGATCTTATTGGTATGGCCAGAGATAGATAATGCATTCTACTCTCCTGGCTGTGTGTCTGTGGCCTAACCCCCGTGGACATCAGTTTTCCTACACAGAAGATAATAATGATGACATCTAGGACATGAAACAACATTACGCGGGGTTTATGGAGAAGCCTTTGAGCAGTTAGCTCCACGCGTACGCATGTCGTTTCGGCTGCATCTCCTCCACTCCCAATATGTTCCATGATCCATCGATTCCGCTTCCAAGATAACTTTCTCCGCCTTTTCCACCTCCATTGCCGTGACCAAAGCCTCGCGTGTCCCTCCTCCTGCTCCATGTCAGCCCTGACAACCGTTATCTTTCCAACAAATAAGCTCTCGTGTCACTTTTGCCCAATGGCTTCCGCTGGGCCCTTGTTGCTCCGGAGGTTGAGTTGAGACTCCAGCACAGCGCATTGATCTCTGACCGTCAGGCTCTGTCTTTCCGTCTCTAATCACCCCTCCCGCCTCCCATTCTCTTCTCCTACTCCTCAAGCAAATCTAAAGTAAAGGTATTTTCACTTTACCTTCACATAAAGTGAGTCTAGAGGAAGCGAGAAACGTAACAGCAACTTCAAGCCACACCTGACTCCAAAACCCAACCATTTCAATTAAAAGCCCAAAGACCCACCATAACTACCTAGAAAATTCCAAAGATTTAATTATCAGGGTACTCACTCCCCAATCCCAGGTCTGGGCTTAAACCTAGAGTCTTACACATGCTAGGTGCTTGCATTCTACCACTGAGCTACATTCCCAGCCCTCTCGTGTGTGTCTGTGTGTGTGTGTGTGTGTGTGTGTGTGTGTATGTGTGTGTATGTGTGTATGTGTGTGTGTGTGTGTGTGTGTGTGTGTAGATCTTGAGACAAAAATCTCACTAAGTTCCCAGGCTTGCCTTGAACTTGGAATCTTTATGCCTAAGCCTCTCTGTAATTTGAGTAGCTAGAATTACAGGCCTGCACCAGCAGCCCCAGTTTTCTAATACTCTTTGGGTTTGTTCCCAAGCCAGGAAACACTATTTCATTTTGGTGTAACTTGAGGTTTATACCACCAGGGGGCACTCTCCTAATACACATGGAAACACAGTATCAGACCCTCAGAGAGCCTTGAGACCACACCCATGCCCGGTGTCACTTCACACTCGAGGCCCATTTCATTTTGTTCATGAAGGACTTTAGGATAACGGGTCAGAAAACCTGCTTTCTTGTCTCTGTTCATTAAAAGGGCCCAGTCATTAGCATTGCAGTGGCTAAAGGTCGTTTTTATTTGTATCCTTTCTGTCAACAAAACAAGTTAATCCGGATTATAAAAATCTATATGTCCCTATTTGAATACAATAACACTGTTGTCCTTCTTAAAATTAAAATAAATATGGTCTAAGGCTTGAGAGATGGCTCAGAGATTAAGAGTGTGTACTGTTCTTGCAGAGGGCATAAGTTTGATTTACAGAATCTGTATCAAGCAGCTCACAACCACTTGAGTCCAGAGGAGATCCAGCATCCTCTTCTGGACTCCACCAGGACCCTTACACATGTGGCACACACAGAGACATACATACACATAATAAGTAAATATGACTTGTAAGTGTCCTTTGTTTTCCTTGCTTATTTCTTGCCAGGGTCCAGGCAAGAGGAACAGCAAAACAGCTCTAGAACTCATGGAATGTGGCCCACCAGTTAGCAAACCCACGATGGGTGTGTCTCAACGAGGCATGACCCCGAGAACTGCATGTCCTGAGGACTTCATGCTGTTATGGAGCATAGCTCTGCTTGTTACCTTTGCAGTCCTTATAATCCCCTTAATATGTGAATTGTGTGAGCACTATAAAGGGGGTCCCCAGCCCCTCACTGGGCAGTATCATTGGCACACACAGTAACAATGCTTGATCTCTTTCAGGCATTGCTGCTGGAGCAGATTAATGATTCAGCCACCATCTCTGAAAACAACCTACGGATGTAGATTGCTAACATTGATCACTACTCTTAGAAAGGATCTGGAAAAATAGATTGTTCAACAAGGTTAGGTAAAGATGTTTTTGCTAGTGGCTCTGAAGTAGAAAGTCTTAGGGAAGAATAGATTGTTTAGCAAAGTAAGGTAAAGATGTTTTTGCTGTTGGCCCTGATGCAGGAAATCTTAGGGGACAATTGAAGTTAGGAGAATGTACACTCTTATCAGTAAAGCTGGGACTTTTTGAGGTTGGCAAAGCCAGAACAATGACCCATAGCAGCATTGGCTGACGTGACTCTTTCAAGCTAGGCTGGTGACTGAGATGATGATTGATTTCCTTTTCTATTTTTCTGCCCTCAGCTTCCTGTTATGACCTAATAAAACATATTAATGAGTAGATGAACACCTTTAGGACTTAAAATAGACATGGCTGATTATTTTACATAGGAGTTTAGATTTGTGATTTCTTTAAGATCTTCATGAGATTACTTCTTAAGATAATTGGTTCCTTCTTTGTAACTGCAAACTGCAGCCTGCCAGTAAAGAAAAGCTGGCTGGGAAATTCCCTTGCTTACTTATACTTTGTTAATATGTAACAAGCTGCTTATGTACAAATGGATGTGGGTTCTCAGAAATAACTTGTTATTCATGTTTGTTCCTTACGTAAAACACTTGGTCATGTGAAGGTATTGTGGGACATGATTTTCTTACATTTATCCATTTTATTCATTTATTTAGAGAGAGATAGAATATAAACACATTGTGATTTTTGTACTGCTTGAAAAACTTTGTTGGGGTATATACACTGTGAAAGGAAAAAGATAAAAAAAAAAGAGAGACAGAAGAAACAGAAGAAGAAGAAGAGACAGATAAGGATAGGGATAAGGATGAAAATAAGAAGATAATAATATATTTTTCTTTTTGTTTTTTGAGACAGAGTTTCCCTGTGTAGCCTTGGCTGTCTTGGACCCATTTTGTAGACCAGGCTGGCCTCGAACTCACAGCGATCCACCTGCCTCTGCCTTCCAGTGCTGGGATTAAAGGCGTGCGCCACCACCGCCCGGCTTAAAGAAGATAATAAAAGGAAGAAGAAACAGCTTGTTGAACCCTACCATCTGGAGTCTGTCTTACTTCACCGTCTAGTGTAAGTGTGTGTGTGTGTGTGTGTGTGTGTGTGTGTGTGTGTGTTTCTTTTCTCTCCTTTTCCTTTGTTTTTTAGATGCTTGCCACCATCAATGGAAGCCCCCGCTAGGGGCCATCAGTCCTAGCCTCAGCTTGTCACCATCAGTGGAAGCTATTGCTGGTAACTATCAGTTCTCGCTTGGAAGGATGCCCTCAGAGAGAGTCTACAGGGTCACCAGCCAGCCAGTGACACGATTCATGCCCCACCTCAGTTTTCCCCACTTGATGTCAAAAATGGACTGCGATAATTTCTCAAGGTTGGGTATGGGAAGACAGGATGGGTCCACAGGAGGGATGCTTTCTACTGATGTAGTTCAGAGAAGTATGAGGAGAGAGACATGGCCTTCTAAACATGAGGGCAAAGATCCTTAAAGTGAAAGTAAATATTTCTAGGGCTCATAGATGTGAGAGCCATCATGGGGCCAGACGGAACTTTCCGGAACATAACTGTATGCTTATCATCCTCTTGTGATCAACAGAGTACTTAACAGAAGCTCTCTGACGCCATTCCTCACAGGTCTGAGTGCAACCTGAGGGGCAGTGAGAGTGAGTTCTCTATGAGGAGACCACCGGCATGTGGAGGACAGGTAAGACATGATCCACAGTGGCTTCAACCCTCCAAAATGTTATGCCTCTTCTGCAAAAGGAGAATAATGGCGCGTGCCCTCAAGAGGTCTGGCTTTCTACTGTCTGAACTCTGGCTCCTCCCCTGCACCTCCAAGACCTGTTCTCCCTGGGCTGAGATCACAGCTCCCAGCATAGCTCTCCTACAGTGCTCAGAGCGGAGTGGGGAGGAAAGATGTTACCCGCTTAACATCCAAAGCATTCCAAAGGACGAGCTATGCTCCAGGCGCGTGTTGGTCTGTGGACCATAAGGATGCGGCTTGTCTTGCCATGGAATGAGGGCAATGTCTGATGATACTTCATATTATCACGACTTGGGGCAAGGAAAGGTGTTGGCACTTGGCCAGTAGCAATCAGGCCCGCTGCACCCTACCAGGCCCCAGTTAGCCCTCACAGCAAATCATTATCCAGGCCAGCAGTTTCAAACTGGAAATGCTCAGTGTATAGAGCGGCCTCGGTCTTGCTCCATCTCTGTGCCTACCTTCTGTGTGATGTTGCATTGGCTATCTCATTACTCCAGACCACGTTTTGTGTCCCTGAGTTGTAGAATAAGATGGCTTTGACTTGATGATCTAAACAGCCTGTCATTCTCAAAGCCTATGCTTACAGCTTGGCGTCTCCCAAATGAACGCAGGCGTCCCGACCTCCGTTCTCTCAGCCATAAAATGGGACTGAGCAGTCTTACTTCATTGTTCCTGTTACAGTAGGAAAGGATATGCTCCTTGTGACTAACAACTGTAAAATTGCCTTACACATAGTAGGTGCTTTTTTTTTTTTTAAAGCCACACACAATGGTTCATGCCTGTAACCCCAGCACCTAGGAAGTTAAGTAAGGAAGAGGTCAAGTTCAGGGTCAGCCTGGGCTACATAGCAAGACCTAGTCTCAAAAGCAAAAAACAAAAAGAAGAGAGGGAGGAAAGAAGGGAGTGAAAAGAGAGAGAGAGAGAGAGAGAGAGAGAGAGAGAGAGAGAGAGTATTCGATTATAAGTCACGAAAAAGTACGTTAATACAACGACCCTCAGGCGGAGGGACCTGTGAGCTGGAAAAGCACGTTTTCTAGAACTCTCCATAAAGCAGCAACGGACTTTGGGCTTTGCAGGCAGCCGAGTAAAGTGAAAAGAAGTTGGGCATAGGGAGTCACACAGGTCTGCTGCTGTTAACGGCTCGTCCTTAGGAGGACTATTTCTATTGGAAAGGGAAAAAAGAATCCACTGCAAGAATCATTTTGAACAGCTCTTGTCTCCTCAACATGGAGGTGTCTAGACCGAGTCTGAGCAGAGGTGAAATCCCTCCTCTACCATTCTCTATTAGTTGTCAATACAGCGGATAGAAAGGCAGACCAAACAGAAGCCTGCAGACTTCAAGCAAGGTAAGGCATCCAGTAAGTGCTTCATAAGTGTTATGATCTAAAAGTCTAAGAGGATCCCGATCAGTGTATTATTACCGCCCTAGATTCACCTGTATTCTTATTTTAAGATGTCAAAAAAAAAAAAAAATCAAGAAATACTGTCGAATTCCGCTATGCTTCCATAGAAAATGTTTGTTAGCCTTAGCTACCTCCTGCCTACAGACACACACACACACACACACACACACACACACACACACCATTTTATGTACTGAAAAATTAAAAGCTAACCTTGGGCACTTGGGAGGCAGAGGTAGGGAGATCTCTGTGAGTTCAAGGCCAACCTGGTCTACAGAGTGAGTTCCAGGACAGCTAGAGCTATTACACAGAGAAACCCTGTCTTGAAAAACAAAAAAAACAAAACACAAAGCTAACCCTGGATATTGAATCAAGGTATAACATGATTTCCAGTCGCTCCTCCCTCTCTCCACCATACCCCCAAGAACACACCTGCTAAGAGAGGTTAGAAACAGCTCTTGACCACTTAAAGTGGGAACAGAAGCGCCTGCCCCAAAACCCTGTGAAGAAAGTCGTCTTATAAAACAAATCCTGCTCCACAGTTAAGCCAAGACCATCTCTTATCGATTAAAAGTTGTAGATAAGTTAAGCTATGCAAAGACACAGCAGCATGAAATGCCAAGTCCTAAGGTTAGCACTCTAAAGCTCACCTTTCAAAACACCAGGAGACACCAGGCCTAGAGGAGGGGCTGGCACTAAGCCTCACCACTGGGATCTGAAGCACAGCCCATCCAGTGAAGGCACTCCCACACAGAAGCGTTAGGAGTGCTCTCTGAACTGGCTGCATTTAGAGCAACATCCTGCAAGCACACCCGGAGCTGCTGGGATGTGTATTCCAGATGCTGCAGGCAGAGACAGGAGGACAGACGGAATTCGGGACATAGAGCCACACCCCCATGAGAGAAGCCAGCAGCTCCCACCCAAGTCTGGCTTATCAAACATTCCTCCGAAAAAGGGAAAAAAGGCAAACCCTGCTCCTTGTCTGGCTATTACTGTTTTTATCATTGGCAGAAGCCAATCTATGCAAAGGCAATGGAGAGATCCCAGCCTCTATCTGAATACACCATCCGAACACCGTGTTTGGCCCTAAAAAGCACCAGTTTCCTCTGAGTCCAGGATGGGAAGACAAGACCAAGCTAGGTTAGAGGTCAAGGCAGAGCTAAGTGGGGGAGGGAGGATGGGGGGGGTGTTAGCGCCAGGGCCCCTGGGGAAGGCAGCCACAAGGTTAGAGGTGCTGAGTTCAAAAGGTGAAAGAGTACAAGAGTAAAAATAGCGAATGTCAACAAAACCCTTCCAGCTGCCTGGACCTCCCCCCTTCCCCTCCCCCCACACAGAATGCCTAAGCAGCCGGAGTTGAGCAGGAGGGTAAAATGAAGCCATTGCTGGAAAGCCTAGCATGTGACAAGGAAACAGGTGACCATCCCTGGCTCCTTATTTGACACTCTCCTTACTGTCCAGCGCAGACCAGACAAGGGTCAGCCGATAAACAGCGAACAAGTCATTGTAGTACAACAGAGAACCAGGCAGCCCAAGTCCCACTCCTTCCAGGTGTCTGTCATCCTGCCTTCTAGAAAAGAGAAAGGGTGTTGCTGCCTTTCTGTGACACCTCCACCCTGACACAGTTCCTACTAAATCACGAATATAATTAGGTGCCGAGGTCAAAAGTCCAGACACCACTGTGTTGTGATACATAATATGTGATTACATGCAGGAAGCCCTGGATTTGAACCCCAGCACCTCCTCAGTCCCGGGATAATGCTGTATGCCTTTAACTCATGGGGTGAAGACTGGAGGATCGGGAATTCAGGGCCAGCCTGGGCTACAGGAGACCTTGTTTCTGAAACAAAGTACATTGTAAGAGAAATCTAATGAGAAACCTGGCCACGGACATGGAGCAGCCAGTGGGTTCTGGCTGTGACTGGCTACAGCTAGAGCAAGTGGGATTGGCAATGGGACCTCCCATATCTTTTTTTTTTAAGATTTATTTATTATGTATACAGTATGCATCAGATCACATTACAGATGGTTGTGAGCCACCATGTGGTTGCTGGGAATTGAACTGAGGACCTCTGGAAGAGCAGTCAGTGCTCTTAACTGCTAAGTCATCTCTCCAGCGCCTCCGATATCTTGTTTTCACCACTGCCCTATGCAGTAGGCTGAATCAGGTCCCAGCCAGACATAGCAGGTTGAGACCTGTAAGTGATCCCTTACAGAAGGGCTAGCCTCTGACCTGAGTGGTTTTTGCTTTCTGTGTGTAGATAGGGTCATCTCAGATAACCTACAGAGGGTAGAAAAGAGTGGCCACATAGGGGAAGGGTCACCTGGGGCTCAGTTCTACAAATTGCCTCAAACCAATTGCTGATGAGACCTTCTGAAGTCAATAGTGGTGAAAAGCTATCTCTCCATGACCTGTGACCTGGCCCCTAGGGACACCCCTCTTCCCCCCCCCCCCCCCCCCTCCCCCCGAGGAACACATGTTGAAATGATTCCAGGGCTTCTCCTGGTGACCCATTGCTGCTTCTCATCTCTGGATCCTGCAGGAGGGAGGGCATTCTGATAACCTCCCAGAAGAGAACACAGTGCTGGCTATCCAACCACATTCCATGAAGCTTGCCTGGAGGCTGTGGGGCTGTTCCTGGGGGCCCTGCAGGGATGTAAGGGATGCTGACCAGGCAGGATGCTACCTATCCTACCCTACCCTCCCATCACTCACAGCAGCTTCACTCTGGTCTCTGTTACGTGTGAGAAGGGACTGGACTAACAGCAACAGCAGCTCAGTGTTAGAGGACCTACCCAGAGTACATGGAGCTCAAGGCTTAAGATTCAATTCCTAGCACAACTTCCCTCTCTCTCTCTCTCTCTCTCTCTCTCTGTCTCTCTGTCTCTCTCTCTCTCTCTCTCTCTCTCTCTCTGTCTCAGTCTCTCTCTCTGTCTCTCTCTCTCTCTCTCTGTCTGTCTCTCTCTGTCTGTCTCTCTCTCTCTGTGTCTCTCTGTCTGTCTGTCTGTCTGTCTGTCTGTCTGTCTCTCTCTCTCTCCCTCTCCCTCTGTCCCTTCTCCTCTCCCTCCCTCTCAAAAAAAAAAAAAAAAATCTGGTAAAGGTTGATGTCTCTGGAAAGTGGGAAAGTGGCTGGTTCCAAATCTTCACCCTTTGTCATAGTTACCCATCCACTCTCACCACAGCTTCATGGTGGACAGAGGCATTTACAGGACCATTGGCAAAGTAAAAAAAAAAAAAATTTAACATAACATTAGCAAAGGCTTGAAACGCATTTACCCACTTGGACCTGCCTATCCTCGGCAGCCCCTGACTTTTTCTACAAGAAAAACAAAAACAAATCCTGAGTTTGATCCCCAGTGCCCAAGTGAAAGAAAAAAAATTCCAGGCATGACAGCGCGTGCTTGCAGCCACGTCAACTTGAGTGAGGCGGGAACAGGCGAGTTCCGGTCAGTGGAAGACTCTGTCTCAAAAACCAAAGTGAGCAGTACCTGAAGAATGACGCCCAAGGCTGCTGATGTACACGCATGCGCGCGCGCACACACACACACACACACACACACACACACACACACACACACACAC
>OU015746.1:38889972-38915178 GCA_907169655.1 Acomys percivali
GCAGTGGTGGCGCACACACCTTTAATCCCAGCACTCCGGGAGGCAGAGGCAAGTGGATCTCTGTGAGTTCAAGGCCAGTCTGGTCTACAGAGGGAGTTCCAGGACAGCTAGAGCTGTTACACAGAAAAACCCTGTCTCAATATACCAAAATAAATTAAAAAAAAAAAAAAAGCTAGAGAAAGCACTTGGTGTTTGAATGCTTGCCTAGCTTGTACAAGGCCCTTGATTTGATCAGTAGCACCTGGTGGGAGTGAGGGGTGAGGCTGATGTGGTGATTTGAATAGGTGTGGTCTCCAAAGATTCATGTGTTTGAATGCTTGGCCCTAGAGATGGCACTATTAGGAGGTGTGGCCTTATCGGAGGAAGGTGTGGCCTTGTTAGAGTAAGTATGTCACTGTGGAGGTGGGGCTTTGAGGTCCTAAGTGCTCAAGCCATGCCCAGTGTGAAACACATCCAGTCTCCTCTTGGATCAAGATGGGGAACTCTCGGCTCCTCCAGCATCATGTCTGCTTGCAGGCTGCCATGCTCCCTGCCATGATGACAATGGGCTGAACCTCTCAAACTGTAAGCCAGCCCCAATGAAATCTTCTCCTTTATAAAGAGTTGCCTTGGTCATGGGTTCTCTTCATAACAATAAAACCCTAACTAAGACAACCGGGAAGAATCCAGTGTTCATTTGCCGCTTCCCAAGTGTCTTAATTACTTCTCTATTGCTGTGACAAAAAACACTATGGGCAAGGCAGCTTATATTTTAAAAAAAAGAAAAAAAAAGCGCTTAATTTGGATCTCACAGTTTCAGAGGGTCAGAGTCCATAACAGTCATGGTGGAGTGCGTGACAGCAGGCAAGCATGGCACTCGGGCAGTAGTTGAAAGCTTACATCTGATCCACAAACAAGAGACAGAAAGAGAAAGAGCTAACTAGGAAAGGTGTGAGCTTCGGAAACCTCTAAGCCCACTCAAAGCCCACACACCTCCTCTGAAAGGCCACGCCTCCTAATCCTTCTTACACAGTTCCAATACTGGAGATCATCTCTTCAAACACGTGAGCCCATGGGGGTCATTGTTAATCAAACCCCTACACCAAGAAACAAGAAGAAAGTCTTTCTTTCTTCCTTCCTTTCTTTTTTTGGGTTGGGTTTTGAGACAGAGTTTCACTGTGTAACACAAGCTGGCCTCGAACTCCTGTGCCTATAGCCGCAGCCTCTTGAGTACTGGCATCCTGGGTTTGCAGGCAAGCATTGCAAAGAAGCCCCTCTTTGACTTTCAATATCTTGCTGGAACCATCTGGAACAGTGGCTCTCAGCCTTCCACACGTTGCGGCCCTTTAAAACAATTCCTCATGTTGTGGTGACCCCCCCCCCCAACCATAAAATGATTTCCATTGCTGCTGCATAACTGTAATTGTGCTACTGTTATGAATCATAATGTAAATATCTGTGTTTTCTGGTGGTCTCAGGCAACTCCTGTAAAAGAGTCATTCGACTCTCCAAGAGGGTCATGACCCACAGGTTGAGAACCGCTGATCTAAACGAAGGTGCAAAGAACCTGCAGGTTCTGGTCTTTGTCTCTCTGTCTTGACTTACCCTTTGCATGCCACACCTCCTGTATGATGCTTGCAGTAAAGAGATAATCATAACACTTTGACCACTGTATGGAATGCCAAGCCTGTCTGGGTTGCCTTCCTGGATGTTCTGCCTCCTCCTCTGCACCTTTCCTGGACCCCCATCTTTTCCTGACACCCACTGTTTGACAGTTGTTCTGAGAAGTTACCACCTGGGCTTGGCACTCCTGCCCTGGACTCTCATTACACACCCCTTCCCTTACTAGATAATACTGAGAATGACTTTTTACAGCTTTCTGTCCACCTTAGATTATATGTGTCTCACGAGAAGCATTATATTTTTATTCATTCCTGTATCCCTGAGCCTAATCCAGGAGAGATGCTCAACAGATGACTCTGAACTAATCAGTCATGTAATAAATTAGCGATTCCATTTTGCACCATAAATTTTTGCTACTGTGCTGGTAAATGTGAGTTTTACTTAAAATGGATAAAATTAAATGCTCCTGGATAGAGATGAAATCCCTTATTCATGCCCCAGCCCTCATTTTAGGCCCATGTTCTATCATCCTATGGGTCGTAACCTACTATGGGGCCATGAAATTAATTCCTGGGTCACAGCTGCCATTATTTTAATGAAAAATATTAGAAGCAGAAGAAAATAGAAGCTGGGCGGTGGTGGCGCACGCCTTTAATCCCAGCACTCGGGAGGCAGAGGCAGGCAGATCGCTGTGAGTTCGAGGCCAGCCTGGTCTACAAAGTGAGTCTAGGACAGCCAAGGCTACACAGAGAGACCCTGTCTCGAAAAACCAAAAAAAAAAAAGAAAAAAGAAAATAGAATGACTCTCATCTCATTTCCCCACTTCTGTTTCTAGCATTCTCTGTTACTTTCATTTCTCCACCTGTTGTACCCAGGTTGGAAGAAGTACTGATAAATAGTAAGAGGAAGTAATAATGAAAGAAGAGCCCCGGGGGATGAAGGCCCTGCTCCAAATTTCCTTCACCACGGAAAGCAACAGAGCTCTGCAGGCAGGCCCTCGGTCTCATGCAGTGAAAAATGAGGGCAATAAGAAAGAATGCAAGTTAGGCCGAGCTCATTGGTGCACGCCTGTAATCCCAGCACTCAGGAGGCAGAGGCAGGTGGATCTCTGTGAGTTCAAGGCCAGCCTGGTCTACAAAGCGAGTCCAGGACAGTCAAGGTTAACACAGAGAAACCCTGTCTTGGGGGGGGAAAAAAAGAATAAAACTTAGGGTTGGGGAGGTAGAGAAGGCAACATGAAGACCCGAGTTTAATCTCTAGTGACCGCATTCTAAAAAAAAAATAAATGGTTTAGTAGCATGTACTCTTAACAGCCACACTTGGAAGTCCCTGGAGCTCCTTGGCTGGCCAGCCTAGCCTAGTCACCAAAGTCCTGGCCAAAACACAAACAAACAAGAACCAAGGTGAACAGCTCCTGAGGCCTCTGGTGCAAGCACACACCATGCACACGCACACAGACATTGAACACACACACATACAATAAGGTGGGCTGCGTGGTGTGGTTCAGTGGTAGCACACTTGCCTAGCGTTCATAAAGCGTACCATTGCCAGCAGCACCGCAAATAACACAGACAACCCGAGGGGTGCAAATGGGCTGGGACAGGAAGGAGCCTCTTCTAGTGTTCAGCACTGTTCATCAGCACTTCAGCACCGAGACCCCAAGCACCAGAAGCAGGCAGCACAGCGTGCATCCAACCTCCTCTGCCCTGCTGCCTGATCTGTTCCAAACAAGCCCCCCAGCTGCCTTTAAGCTGGGACGCAGTTCCAAGACTCCCAGGCTTGAGAGAATGCATCCACTCAGGAGCTTCAGACAAGTGTCCAAATCCTGGAGCCCAGGGCCACAGATTCTGTCTTTCTAAATTGCAAATGTGACCATATAACCACCATCACCACCCTCACCACCACCCCACGCCCCACCCCCACCCCCACTCCCACTTCACATCCTTCCACAGTGCCTCTCATACTCACTATGAAGCACTGGATCCCTAATATCACCTAAAATGTCCTTTCAGATGCCCTTCTGTCTGCCCAGTCTCCCAGGCACCTGCATCTCCCAAGGCAGCATGCTCTGTTGGACCCTGGCCCTTCTATGCTGCCCTAGCTGCCTAAAGCACATCTATCTTCCTTCCTTTGAGGCCTCCAAAAGGCATTAGCAACTTCTTGGATTCTGTCCTGCCCACCTCCACGTCCTCTCCCTGCTCTGGACGCCATGCCCCGCTCTACGGTTATCTTAGTTTCTGTCGCTGTGATAAAAACACCACAATGAAGAGCAACTGGGGAGAAAGGAAAGGGCTTATTTCATCTTACAGTTTGTGGTCTGTCATCCAAGGAAGTCAGGCCAGGAAACTCCAGGCAGGAACAAAGGAGGAATGTTACTTACTGAGTTACTCCTCTTAGCCTCTTTAGCCTGCTTTTTATATGTATGTGTGTGTATTATTAATTTATTCATATTACATCTAAATTGTTTTCCCATCCCTTGTATCCTCCCATTCCTCCCTCCCTCCCATTTTCCCCTTACTCCCCTCCCCTATAACTGTGACTGAGGGGGACCTCCTCCCCCTGTATATGCTTGTGGGGTTCCAAGTCTCTTCTTGGTAGCCTGCTATTCTTCCTCTGAGTGCCGCCAGGCCTCCCCATCCAAGGGACGTGGTCAAATATGGGGCACTAGAGTTCGTGTGAAAGTCAGTCCCTACTCTCCACTTAACTGTGGAGAATGTCCTGTCTGCTTTCTTATAGAACTCAAGACCACCTGCCCCAATGTGGCCCCACCCACAATGGGCTGGGCCTTCTCACATCAGTCACTAAGGAACCGCCCCCACAGGCTTGCCTACAGGCCAATCTGGTGGGGATGCTTTTTCAGCTGAGGGTCGCTTCCTACCTCATTCTAGCCTGTCAGTTGCCCTAAGAACCAGGCAATACAATGGCCCATCCACTCCAGCACTGGCTTCCGCCCTGATTCCGCCAGCTGCTCCTGTGTTTCTCTTGCTCCTCAGGGGCAGGAGTTGGGCCTTTTGCCCCATGTCCCCAGCAGCCAGCACAGCACCTCCCTCAGAGGTGGCACAACAGAAGGAGTGAGGGAAGGCAGGCATGGGGTGAAAATTCTTCATCTGATAAATCCCCAAATGTCCAAGGTCAGAAGGCAATCCAAAGCTTTAGAACTGGGAGCCATCTTCTAAATACCAGGCCCCTGCGGGCACAATCTCAGGAGAGAAGGAACCCCCAGAATGAGGGAGTGCAGAGAGCACCAGGGCATGCTGTATGCCAGGATCACAGTTCCATAGATTTCACAGCTGGAGGAAGTTTTTTTGGAAGGAATGTAGCTTTGTACACAGCCAGGTCACTGAACATTGAGAGACCACTGAGGAGTCAGGACCCTCAATGTCTCTGTGGCCTGAACATACTTAGGGTGGGGCAGGAATAAGTCCATTCTCCCTACTACAGTGAGTTTAGTGTGTATGAGTGTGTGTGTGTGTGTGTGTGTGTATGTGTGTGTGTGTATGTGAAGGCACATTAAAGGTGAATGTAAACTGTATGCGTGCATGAACGTGCATTGAAGAAGTATGTAAACCATGTGCATGCATGAAGGTGCATGTAAACCGTGTGCATGCATGAAGGTGCATTGAAGGCATATGTAAACTGTGTGCATACATGAAAGCATATGTAAACTGTGTGCATGCATGAAGGTACATTGAAGGCACATGTAAACTGTGTGCATGCATGAAGGCATATGTAAACTGTGTGCATGCATGGAGGTGCATTGAAGGCATACATAAACCGTGTGCATGCATGAAGGTGCATGTAAACCGTGTGCATGCATGAAGGTGCATTGAAGGCATATGTAAACTGTGTGCATGCATGAAGGTGCATTGAAGGCATACATAAACTGTGTGCATGCATGAAGGTGCATGTAAACCATGTGCATGCATGAAGGTGCATTGAAGGTGCATGTAAACTGTGTGCATGCATGAAGGTGCATGCAAACTGTGTCATGCATGAAGGTGCATTGAAAGTGCATGTAAACTATATGCATGCATGAAGGTCCATGTAAACTGTGTGCATGCACATAGAGCCCTAAGATAAATGTCAGACGGCGTCCTCCACTGCTTTCCACTCCACTGCTTTTTGAGACAGGGTCTACTTGCAGACCCAGAGCTCACCAATTTGGCTGGGCTGGCTGGTCAATGAGCTCTACCCTCCCCCTGCCCTGGCATTACAGGTGTGCCACCTCCTCTAGCTTCTTACACAGGCCCTGGGGATCTAAACACACACACTCATGTTCGTTGGCAAGTGCTTCATAGAATGAGCCAGCCGTCTTCCCCAGCGCCCGACTCTAGACTTTTGGCCACTCTGTTTCACCCACAAACAGCATGGATGCTGGGAAACAGCCACGGTAATGTCTCCAGGGCCACCTGTGTCAGAGCACAGAGCCTCGTCGGGGCAGCAGAGCTGATACTGGGTAGTCAGGACATTCCATACACAGCTGCACATTCCAGACACTCCATTTCATTTGATTAACACACCAAAGTAAGAAGACAGTAAGTCAGTGGGGCGATGGTGGCGCACGCCTTTAATCCCAGCGCTCAGGGAGGCAGAGGCAGGTGGATTGCTGTGAGTTTGAGGCCGGCCTGGTCTACAAAGTGAGTCCAGGACAGCAAAGGATACTCAGAGAAACCCTGTCTCAAAAAAAAAGGGGGGGGGAATGCAGTGAGTCACCTTGACTTTAAGGATGAGAAAGGCTAATAGACACTAGGAACTTGTCCCAGCTCATGTAATAAAAGACCAAGTACAAATTCAAACCCAAGTGTGACTTCAAGTGTCTTGCTGTCTCCATGCTGGATCCTGTCCCTCAGGAGTCTCTTCATCAGAGTCTGAGTGCAGTGGTCCAAGGATGAGAGACAGTGAAACCTGGAAGAGTGGCCCTATCACCATCTCCACAGGCTCTGCTAAGCTAGGAGCTAGGGGTTTGAGGTGCATCTGTTTCCTGGCAAACCACAGCCAGCAGAGACAGTCAGTCCTAAGATCCCATGGTATTTTTGTTTGTTTGTTTGTTGTTGTTGTTTGTTTGTTTTCTCTGTGTAGTCTTGGCTGTCCTAGACTCACTTTGTAGACCAGGCTGGCCTCAAACTCACAGTGACCTGTCATCCTCTGCCTTATGAGTGCTGGGATTAAAGGCGTGCTCTGCCATTCCCGGTCTGAGATCCCAGTGTTTATCATCATCCCTCCCAAAGGAGGCAGTGACTCTTGCCAGATCCCCAAGGCTCAGGGGAGGAGTCACCTTCTGCCCCAAACGCAGTGCTTCCACCTGAACTGTTGCCTTCTGGCACCAACAGAGATTTATTTGCACAGCACTGGAAGAAAAGCTGCCCACAAGTGAGTCTCTCTCTCTCTCTCTCCCTCTCTCTCCCCCCAACTCCAGACACTCCTCTGGTCCTGAGCAACCTGTCCTCCCGGCAGAGTGTATACCATGAGGGTGACAGGCCTCCCATGCCCAGGAAAGGTAGGAACACAGAGCACCCCACTTGTCTTCCCCCTAGAGTATGTGGTGACTGAGATCCCAATGCAGACTTGCTTCTCTCTAGCTTAGGACAAGGGCTCAAGTGCAGAGGACGTTTACCACCAGTCATTGCAACCTCAGATGCCCAGTGATGCAACTGGGTCTTAAAGGGGAAGAGCAAGACAAAAGCAGGACGCTGAGATCTATCTCTGGAGGCCTCAAGCAGAAAAGGCGGAGTAGGGTTTAGTTTTGTTTGTTTGTTTGCCATTTCCCAGTCACAGCTTCCAGCAAAGCAGAAGTTAACTGCATAACATTTAGGTTTGGTGAGAAGAGACACTAACCAGCTTCTCCTGGAATCCACCCTGTAGCCCCAAAAGGCATGATTCTGGTTGTTCCTCTTTGGTACATACTGTGTGGGTCAAAGCTGCCTTCTAGTCAGGAGAGAATGAACTATGCTCATCACATACAAACAAGATCCTGGACTACGGACTGAGTTCCTGGTACCCCAATATCAAGCTACAGTGCTTGCTGACTTGAGTTTGGGCAGAGAAAATGAGGTAGGCACAGAGGCAGCTCCTCATGATGGGATAGGATGTGGGCAGCAGCAAGCCATCCCAACTTCCAAAAGAGAGACTGGTTCTGTAAGTAGGGAAAGGTTACTCAGGCTCCTCTACATGTGTGGGGCGGAAATCGTGCCATCTGGAGTACGAGACCTTGAGTTGGGTCCCACCAAGTTCTCAGGTCAGAAAAGTGCCAGTTATCAGTGGGGGTGGTACTGGATGCCAGTGATCTCAGCACTCTAGAAGCTGAGGCAGGAGGATCTCAAAGTCAAGGCTATAGTTTCAAAAACAAACAAACAAACAAACAAAAAACACTAGAAAAGTGCCTCCCGGGGCTGGAGAGATGGCTCAATGGTTAAGAGCACTAGCTGTTCTTCCAGAGGTCCTGAATTCAATTCCCAGCAGGCACTTGTTGGTTCACAACCCTCAGTACTGGCATCTGCCGGACGTGGTGGTGCACGCCTGTAATCCCAGCACTCAGGGAGGCAGAGGCAGGTGGATGCTCTGAGTTCGAGGCCAGCCTGGTCTACAAAGTGAGTTCAGGACAGCCAAGGCTAACACAGAGAGACCAAAACAAAAACAGAGAAACAAAAAACAAAAACCAACAAAACAAAACAAAACAAAAAAAGAAATCTTTAAAAATCATAGCCGAGTGCAGTGGTGCACACCTGTAATTCCAGCACTCAGGGAGGCAGAGGCAGACAGATCTCTGTGGGTTTGAGGCCAACCTGGTCTACAAAGTGAGTCTAAAACAGCCAGGGCTATTATACAGAGAAAGCCTGTATCGAAAAACCAAATAAATAAGTATAAAATAATATGTATATTTTTTTAAAGTGCCTCTTGTTTTTCAGTATTTGCAAGACAGATTCCGGAAATGAAGGGCGCACGCACACACACACACACACACACACACACACACACACACACAGACACACACACACCACCTTCAAGATTCTCAGGTTTTCTCCTTCTCGCCTCAGTCCTCACACATTCTGCCACACACCCAACACCCAACATATAAATTTGACGCAATAATTGCACACTTGAGAAAAACAAAAGAACAAATTTACTATTCACCTAGCGGTTGTAACGTTAAATTGCAGGCTTAGTGATAAAAAAGGAAACAATCAACTCTGTATTTCAGCTTCTAACACAGGTGGGAAAGGGGCAAGGCCCGTAAGAAGTGGCGTTGGGGGGCAGGGGTCAGATGCTTCAGGGACCAAGTACTGAACATAAAAAAGCAAGGGGAGTGCAAGGGTCACTCAAAGAGACAATCTCAACTTAGTGACTTAGCTCTGATTGTCTTCTAAAAAAAACCCCAGATCCGAGTCGTACCTTGATTTTCAGAAGCCAAAAATTCTAATTGAACGTGAAGCCTCTTGATTCTTGGAGGGCGACTCAATTATCCTGGAAACATTAAAGGAGCTAAATCTAGCCGCGAGCTCTGCAGCTTTCTGCGCTCTGCTGTGGGAGAGACATGGCGACTTCCCTAACTGTGGTATTACACTGCCACTCGCCAGCCACCGTTTGCTACTGCAGCAGAGGCGTCCGGCACGAGGT
The DNA here is from genome assembly GCA_907169655.1 of Acomys percivali. Lineage (NCBI taxonomy): Eukaryota > Metazoa > Chordata > Mammalia > Rodentia > Muridae > Acomys > Acomys percivali. The sequence continues at coordinate 38,899,189 of OU015746.1, forward strand.
TCTCTGCTTTCCTCTGCACCCAGGGCTGGCCGCCAGAGCTCTAGCAAACAATTAAACCGACAGGAAGTAGAAGGCTCGCCCAGGGGCAGGGACTGGGAGGACCTTGCAGATCAAATGGCCGACTGCTCCTGCAGGAAGCCCTCGGGGTTGGGGAGGCTTTTATCCGGCTCAGAAGCCAGCGCGGCCTCTCGAAGGACTTCAAGGTGCTCCTCGGCAGCAGACAGTGACTGGTCGATCCAGTCCAGGCCCCCGGTTAGGTGGCAGGCATTCCTAGTCACTAGCACCAAGTGACTAACGGACAGGAGCAGGGCAGTCGTCCTGGGGGGGGGGAGGGGAGGAAGATCAGGCTCTGTAGAAAGTGGGGAATTCTGCCCAAAAGCCCAAATGAGTACAAACGCTAGGTTACTGCTCCCCAAATACATAAGGCATGGCTGGCTTAAATGAGGTTAACCGAAGCCTGGGGGGCGGGGTGGGGGGGGGCTTTGATGAGCTTAACAAAGCTCCAAGGGGAACCTGGGAGAGCTGGCAAATGCACTTGAGGCGCTCTGCAACACACCCATTAACAGCTCCCAGAAGGGTGTTTTATGAAACAGTTTGCTCGTGGTCAATTGAATGAGCAGATCTCCAACTGCTGCCCACTTAAAGATGGGCTCTCTATATATCCCTGTTCAGTGAGCATCCCTTATTGATCACAAATCAATAAGCTTGAAGCTGGCTTATTCAACGCTAAAGAAAACGTAATTGAAAATCAAATTGAGGAGGAGGGTTTTGTTTTGTTGTTGTTGTTGTTACTCTGTTGTTTTTTGTTTGTTTTTGTGTGAGTTTTTATTGTTGTTTGTGTGTTTTTTATGTGTGTGTGTGTGTGTGTGTGGTTTTTTGTTTTTGTTTTGTTTTGTTAATCTGACTGAAAGATTCACTATGAAATACTTTTTATATGGTGAGTGTGCCAGATGTGTTTGGGGAGAAAGCTGAGCAGCGGCAGGAATGGGGTAGCGAAACCAAAACAGACATGCCGTGACTTACTGGCCACCTGGCAACCATCGCACAACATGGCCTCCTTGGGAGCCTCACAGATCAAATGGAGACCGTAGGTAGGTATTTCATGGGTTTGCAATCTGTAGGGCAGAGCGCATTCTGCAGAGTGGAGGAGAGTGAGGAAAAGGGGGGACCCTGAGATGCCTGGTGAGGGGTTGAGCTCCACTGTGGCTAACGTGTTTAATGCTCTTGTTACCGGGCTCACCACAGCCCCACTGGACAGTGCTTCCAGCAAGGGCTGGCTGCTTCTGAAGTCCAAAGATCAGAGGGAGGAATGGGGAGTGAAGGGCGGGGAGGCGCAGTTAGCGCAGCCAGTTAAGCGTGCACACCCACACCTGGTACACGGCTTGCTCCCTCATCTCAGGGATTCAGGAAGACCGCGCTCTCTCACCTGCCAGGCTCCACTCACTGGATGGCTCACTGTCGACATAGAAAGGGATGAACCCAGAGCCAAGGGGGTGGCCTTAGCAAAATCGGGAAAACCATCCTCTCTAAACTACCCAGGCAGCCCCCTGATGGGCTGGATAACTGTACCCCTCAATTGTGACAAGATGAGTGGACCCTCCTCCCCTCTCACCGTGCATCCAGGAGCTTGGGGTCCAGTGGGGGGTACATTGACTTCACAACATCGTCCACTCTAGAGGAGGCAATAGGGACCAGTGTCAATATTTTTACTTTGTCTCCTTTTCTCCCTCCTTCCTTCCCATCCTCTCTCTAGACTTCTCTGCTGTATTGCGCGCCCACTCTTCGGGGGTCCTCTCCCTAGCGGCTTCTTCTGCATGTCCAGACAGAGTCTAACAGGAAGACATCAGCTTCTGTTTGGAAAATATTCTGCTCTGTACTTTCACTTTCGCTCCAATGGTTAAAATGTGTGAGGTTACACATATGGAGAGACGCGCAGCGCTACTACTACATTTAAACACCAAACACGAGCGCACTGTGTTCTTTCGTACATATAAACAATAAACCAAAGCTATGCACTGCAAGAGGGAAGGCCTAGAGGAAGGCTCACAACTTAATGGCGGCTAATCTCTCCAAGCTGGGGAAGGCGGAATTAAGGAGCACCCTACTTTTCCTGAAGTAGCTTAACTTTTATAAGAATTTGTTACTTTTGTATTTTTTTTAAGACGCTAATACAGCAACATGGAACACTAAAAGAAAAGTCACAGCTTAACTTGGGTTCAAACTATCCCACTGTGTCTTTTCCATCCTGCATAGTCCACGGCTAATATTTTAAGTTATGTTCCCATCTGTTCTGATTTGTGGGGTGCAAGATTTTCCTCCCACGGGTCACTTAGTTAAAAGAAAAGAAAACTGTATTGTTTGACTTCTAAAAGCACGAAGAAAACTACAGCCCTCACTCTCACTCAGGCCTGAGGAGCTGACAAGCAGGTGGCAGAGGCACAGCGACCCTCAGCACGTCCCAGCTAGCCCTTTCCCTCCCCAGAGAACCCAAGGCAGACGCCACCTCCCTTGAAATAATAAATCGTCATGACAGATGGAGAAAATGAAACAGGAAGGGCACGGGGGGGGGGTATTTGTTGGGGGGGTGCAGGGAGGGGGGACAAATGTCAGGCAGAGGGAGAACTTGTGAGGGCAAAGGAAGAAAACAAGAGAACTCTGATGACAAGCATGAAGGGCAGTGCTCTGCGGGAGCTCCACCCTCCTGCCAGTGCCACACTCTCACCTTGGCACACTGTTAATCCTGCCCCTCCCTCAGAAATCTCAGCACCCTGTTTATAACCTGTACCTCAGGGCCTCTCCTAGCCCCATGAGCGCACAAGGTAGGGTCCCACAGATATGAGCACTGCAGCGGCTAAAAGTGGTAGGAAATCAGTAGCAATGCCTGACACAAGTTGGAGCCGGGGTGGGGGGGGTGGGAGAGGGGATGGAGAGAGTGGGGGGTAGAGGTGTACCTCACACAACCACTGATGCTGACCAGGTGTTTTACACCCATGGGGCAACTCGAGAGCCATCAGCTATTCTGGCTTGCATCCTCTCCTCGCCTTCTCAATTCACTGAACTACCTAGACAGCGTTCAAGCACACCAAAGTCTTGTATGTCTCAGAGGATCTTCCACGTTGCTCCTCCTCAGCTTTACTAGGTTACTCTTGGCTCATGATTTAAACCAGGCACCAAGAATGCACAGTGAAAGCCATTCAAGGCAGAAGGGGGTCAGGTGACTGATAAGAACACTTTCCTGGAATCAGTCATCTGACAGCAGATCCACATACCAGCCACCAGGTGGCAGCACACTTTTAGCACAGCCTTCTGCTCTAAGAAAAGGGCCTTATTTTTCTTTGCAAAACTCCAGTCCAACTGAGGGGGTGTAGTTGTTGACTGAGGCCCTGCTGGGTACCTCCCACAGGGGATTTTGCAGACAGCCTGGAATTCAGGAGGTCTGAATGTGGCTCCACCTCCCACCCAGTGCTAGGCTGAGAACCAAGCATTGAATGAGGGTTACCATGGAAGATGTCCCCCAAATTAGTCCCCAATATAGCTAGCAGGCTGGACCTAAGGGCATGGCTGGAGATAGTAGCATAGAAGCCAGTGGTAAATGTGCCTGCTGAGCTGTTAAAAGACCTGTTCTGGGAATGGGGAGGGTGGGTGACCTCAGTTTAGAAATGCCCATACTGCAGGGCGTGGTGGCACACCCCTTTAATCCCAGCACTTGGGAGGCAGAGGCAGGTGGATCATTGTGAATTCAAGGCCAGCCTGGTCTGCAAAGCTAGTCCTGGACAGCCAGGGATAACACAAAGAAACCCTGTCTCAAAAACAAAACAAAACAAAAACAAAACAAACAAAAAACAGAAGAGAAAGAAAGAAGAAAAGAAATGGCCATACTGAGCAGTCCTATATACACTGGGGTTTCCGATAACTGAGACTGTGGACCTCCTGTTTTACAGCGTTGCTTAGCCTTGCTGGCTACCTCAGCTTCCCCTGTGGAGTGTGGGACCTCATAGCCGCTGACCACTCACTCACCTGGGGCTGATCCTCTTGGCCACCACAATGATGTCGCTGACACTTGCTGACGTCTTCATCTTGGCCCCAGAACCCATTGTCATGGCAACAAGTTTTTCTGTCAGAGTGTGACAAATCTAATATAACAAGGAGGGAAAGAGGCGATGAAGGATGACCTGGCTCCCCACGCCCACACCAAGGGCTCTGCCACTCTGACAAAGACAAATGCAGCCCAGTCTTAGGCGCCGGCACCAGCTCTAAGCTAGCTCCTACCCTACTGATGAGAGAAAATGGAGTGGAAAGAGGCAAAAGACCAATAACAGTCTGGGTGGTGGTTGCAGGTCGGGGGTGCGGGGTGGGGGGACGGGGCTCAGATCAAGGGCAGAACTTCAGCTCAATGAAGATTAAGCTGGAATAATCCATCTAAGAAAAAAAAAAATCATGCGCTCTAATTTTGCCACCTTTGGTTTGGCGGGTACTTTCTATTCCCTCAGCTCACGGTTTAGAATTCTAAATGGATTAATATCTCCAGTGGGGCGCTCACTGAACTGGGGGGCAGGGCTGGACAAAAGGCGACTGCTGTCTTTAAGGCACGTTCTCCGCTAAGGGCGCCTATGTTGGCAGTTTTTGAGGGTTGGGTACTATCAGTGTATGTTCGCCCGGTGATGATGAAAAGGCCCTGGAAAAAGCAGAGTAGGGGAAACAATGACAACACGTGGGCTTTGTCTTCTTCCACCACCAGCGCCATTGGCCACCTCTAAGGCCCCTTTCTATAATCCTCCATGCTAAAACCAAGCATGCCTCTATCCCTGCAAAGAAGCCCCATTACCTGCTGGTACCCGGCGCGAGAATACAGAAGCAGGACCAAGCAGAGGTCACTGGGAAGGAAGACCCACACTCTCCACACTCCCATGTAGGGGAGATGATGGAGCAAAGGCATTCTGGGGTCTCAAGAGGAGGCTTGGGAGCCCTTTTCCCTTATCTAAGACCCCCAATCCACGAAGAAGAGGGCCCTCCCTCTCTGATGGAAAAGGACAAGATTTTTAAAAAGAAAAAAGAAAAACAAAACAAAACAAAAAGGCAAGGCCCAGGGCACACCGTGGCTGGGCAAAGGGAAATGTCATACGGTTTATTGCTCCAGCCAGAGGACCTAGCTATCTCTGTCTACAGTCATATCTGTATGTGCAGCCTTATTTACACATCCAAGAAACTTCCTGACCGCCAGGCAACAATTTCCTACAGAGGGAGCCAAGGAAGAGGCAGATAAAGGGGGCTTTTTAATATCCTGTACTGAGTGACCCCAGAGAAAAGAGCGAGCTGTCTCCTTTGAAATAGTGAATAATTGGTAGACAAAGAGAGAAGGGTGCTGACAAGGAGACACTCACATTTGCAACTTGTTAAATATTTGCATGTTATTATTCTATTAGGGAAGAAAATATAACGCAAGAGTTGAGAAATGAGTGCTGGGACTATGGAAATGGCTAACGTGCAATTTAGGCATAAATTTTCCAAAGGTTTCAGGACTCAAAGACCAAAGTCTGCCTGCAAGTGGAAGAACTTGTAGTTTGGGTTTTTTTTTTTTGTTTGTTTTTGTGTTGGTTTTGTTTGTTTTAAACTCTAACTATTTGGCTGACTATTGTTACCAAAGAAGCCAGGGAAAACTCTTAGTAATTGAAACCCAGATTCAGAATGCGTTCATTCCCTGGACTGAGCTCAGATTTAATAAACAAAGGATCCCCAGAGGTGGGAGTAGGAGCAGAGCTTCATTTGCTTCGTGGTTGGTAAGATTATTACTGGAGGCCCCCAAACTGTCCCTTCCATAGGTCCCTGTGTTAAGAGGACCAGATGAGAAAAAGCCTAAAGGGGACTTTTAGAACACGAAAATAGCCGGGTGTGGTGGCGCACGCCCTTAATCCCAGCACTCAGGAGGCAGAGGCAGGCGGATCGATGCGAGTTCGAGGGCAGCCTGGTCTACAAAGCGAGTCCAGGACAGCCAAGGCAAATACAGAGAGATCCTGTCTTGAAAAACAAAAACAAAAAACAAAAATAAAACCAAAAACCACAAAAGTAAAACAGACCCAATAGGAAAAAAGACAGCTGACAGTAGAAATGCACCACAAGGCTAACTAGGGACTGCTCGCAAGGTCAACTCCACGTACACCTCTGGTGCTTCAGCAGCCACCCTTAACCTCACAGGCAAATCAGAGTATTACCTTCAAGATGGCGATGCAGTGGGACATGAGACCCCTGGGGAGACAAGAGAAAAGTATCAGTGCAGCTCTGAAGAGCCCAACTCCTTCTAGCTACACCCTCTGCTCTTCAGCCGGCACCAGGTAGGCACAGCAGGCACCCACCTCCAAGCAGAATCCCCAGTGTGTACATCCAACCCACCCCTCCAGCCAGCTCTGTCACCCCCCTGTCAAGATCAACATTTTATATCTCTGTGTGTCCAACATGTCCTTCCCCTTAGACTCAGCCTGGTGAGTTCCTCTCTCAGCAAACCCAAGTCAAAAGGCATCCACTCAGGGAAGGGGCTTATGAGATTCCCACCCTTCACAAGAGCTGATAGGCAGTTAACAGTTGTTGGGTAAAGAGAGACATCTTCTTACTTAGTATAGCCACTGTTGGGATGGCCGTGCTCCTATAAATAATTCCTGTAAGCAGCCCTAGTTAAACTAAATGGGACACACACACACACACACACACACACACACACACACACCATAAAAGAAGTTGGTATGGGGGGACAGGAGATGGTAATGGGAGGATGAGTGTAATTAAAATACATGATATACATGTATGAAATGTCAACATGAAACACATTAAGTATAATTTTTTAAAGTTTTTAAAAGGCATCACTCTGGGACATGCTTCACCTACTCCCCCACTCTACAACACTCCCTCCCCCCCCAGCACTGAGTTTCTATGACAATGGCTTTGGTGCAGTTCTACCTCCCTGCCATCTTGACATCTGCAGGGCCTGGCCTCACACCCTGTATATAGCGCCCCCTAAATGTATGTCAGTAAAGAAAAGGATAAAGGATGGTGAATGAAGGTGGCACACACTTCTCAGGGCGCAACCCTCTTTGGGACCCTGAAAGCAAAGGCTGTCTGGAGCTCACTCAAAAACCCCTGGACAGTCCAAAAATAACCCCAACCACACTGGGGGACTTTATAATGATGTCAGCCACACGTCTAACTGCCCGGGTGTTCAAGCCTACAAGTCAGAGGAACAGGACAAAATAAACACTGTCTTGCCCTACGCTGACATAGCTCATGATGAGGACAGGGGGAGAGCACCGGGGATACAGTGGAATGTCCTGGTAAAGGAACCCGGAAGTCCCTTTGCCATGCCAAAGGACTAGCAAGCAAACATCCCCTGAGGCCTTACGAGGCATCTTCAATCCAGTCTTCGTTCTCTAGGATGGCCTCGATGTGGGGGTTGGTGATCACAACATCGTCCAACTCTAACTCTGAGGGCTCAGACTGGGTCTCCATGGCACCGATGAGGTCCACGATGGGCCTAGAAGGAATAGGCACGGTTAGAGGTTCACGGCAAGTGACTGGCTGAACCTCTTCTCGTGGCAAGCCACTGCAATAGTTTAGATCTTGAGTTGTCCCCAAAAGGACGGTGTGTTAAAGGCTTGGTCCATAGAATGGGACTATTAGGAAATGAGTCCTCTAAGAGGTAGGGCCTAGTGGGAGGGCTTTCAGTCTTTGAAGCTGGACCCTAAAGGGGATGGTGAGACACCGGCTCTCTTTTTCTGCATTCTGACGAGGAGGTGAGCAGTTTGCTTCTCCACGAACTCCCATCTGGCAGCACCATCAGATCTAAAGGCAATGAGTCCACTTGACCACAGGCCAGGAGCTCTTAGCCCATGAACCATAAGAAACTGTTTCTTTTTACAGTAAACATCTCGGGTCTTATATTACAGCAACAAAGGCATCAACAATTTAGAGAAGACACTTGTCCTGGACACAGATCTGACTGTAATGTGACCACAGCACAAGACAAGGCACACAGCTAAACAATGGGTCAAAAAAGCAGACCAAATGTAAAGGATGCAGAACTGCTGAAGAAAGGACAAGACTTAGCACGATTCCAAAGATGTCCTAAGCCCAGGGCTGTGTTGGCACATGCCTTTAATCCCAGCCCCTGGGAGGCAGAGGAAGGACAGCTCTCTGTGAGTTCGAGGCCAGCCTCGTCTACAAAGCGAGTTCCAGGATAGCCAGGGCTATACAGAGATACCTGTCTTGGGGGAAAAAGTATTAGACAGAATCACTGTCTTTTTTCCTTTTCCCTTCAAGCCTATACAAGTATGGAAAGGTTCACATTCTGATCACCCAAGCCTACCTGTGCCCAATAACCGGGGTACAGAATCACTTTTGGGAACCACCCCTCTGAGTAAAACTACCTTTTCCTTTCCTGCAGGCTTCTGTAGAATCCAAGCTACAGAAACATTCATTGCAAAGCAGAGCCTTCTGGGACACATAAATGAGCATTTGCGGGCTGTTAACCACTCATCGGAGATGCTGGCAGAGTTCAGACAAAGAAACGTCAGAAACCTAAATTGGGTTGCTAACATCCCTTATGTAGCTCTCCACTCAGAATCCCGAACCTGCCCTTGCTTTGCAAAAATCAATTTCACATCACAAGGCATGGTGATGAAGAATTCTGCTGTGCAAGGAAACAGGCATCCCTGAGCTGGGACTGCATGACCAGGACCACTTGTTGCTTAGATATGTGGCTGAGTGTGGGCATTAGATTTCTGTTCCCAGGGGTTTGGGCTGGAATAGGGTTTGGCTCATCTCCCTGCCAAATGAGGTGGCCAGCATCACAAAGAAGGGGCCTTCGTGTCAAGTGAACACATTCAGTGACGTCTTCATGGCTGAATGAAGAAAGAGGTGTCTCAGGATGCTGGTACACTTTGAGAAACAGTCCTAAGCTCTGAAGTCTTTTATAGTATAAAGTGTGGCCTGCGGGGACCATTTAAGAGAGACTAGGTTGAGCAGAGGTGGTCCAGCTCCACTTTGCTGCTGTCCCTCTGGTGTTCTGTGGTGTCCGTGCTCAGCTCTCCTCCCTCTCCATCACAGCCTACTCACTTGGAATCATAGCGCTGGAGCAGGTCTCGAGGCCGGCAATAGCGCTGCCTACAGACCACCACCAGAGCAGCAAATGAGGCCAGGAAAATGGTAGCCAGCACACCTATGGCGACGATCACCACGGTCTCCATGCTTCCGGAAGCTTCCAACTACAGTCCACTCACATCCTCTGAGCAGGTAGGAGCTGGGGAGAGCACAAAGCCAAGTAGACCAGGTAAAGACACGACACGGAGGGGAAGGGGCTGCTGGAAATGGCAACTAAGGATGGGAGGGGTGACAAGGCTCCCCCAAGTCACCTGCAAACCCGAGGGCCTGAAGCGGGGTGCATCATATGCCGTGCCAAAAGCTTGGGACACATTTGCACCGGTCTTGATGATTTCGCATTACAAAACATGCGAGAAAAATAACGCCGCAATAGAAGCCAAAGTTGGGGTTGTACTTAGCACGGAGCCCCTCTGTATCAGACACCCCTGTATGTGTAATTTTGTCTGGCAACAACCATATGAGGCAGGTGTTGGAATCTCTATTTTATGATGAAGAAACTGAGGTTCCAGGAGGTTGAGGAATTTGTCCAAGTCTGCGTAGCTGGCAAGCAGAAAGCCACCCGCCCAAAGTGAAATCAACAGTCACCTTCCTTTTCCTTTCTAAGGAAGAATGAAAACTCCATGATGTGTTTGTTCTGACTTCCACTGTCAGTGTCGGGAACTTACAAGCAGAGTGGCGCATTCCTTGCCCTAGCCATCTAGGAGGCTCTTTCACACCAACAGTCAGGTATGGCTTAACAACATGCATCTGTTCTAAGAAACATATTACCTAGTGGTATGGTCACTGTCAAATGCCCACATAGAACTTATACACACTAAGACCAGCTACGATGTCATTACATGACGCAATCCTATGGGGACCACTATCCTGTATGTGAGCCATTGTTCACGCCATGCATCCCTTTGAACAAGTCTCCTCCGCTCCCTGGGTTTAGTTTAGTTTCTTCACCTACAAAAAAAAAAGGAGTGCTCTACCTTAACAGCCTGCATGACCCCAGGATAGTCCATTTGCTCTTAGTCAATGAGCGATGTTTATGTCACACTCTCTTGACGGTCACTCAGGGATCGTATATTGATCAACTACAATGCAACAAGCACTGCCTTCTGAAGACTAGAGAAGGAAGACCCCGGCCCCTCCTCCACGGGAAGGAAGAAGGATTCAGCGCTGTGTTGATATTAAGCAAGTCTAGAAATGTGCAGACTTGATTGATAAAGTGACTGCATTTGCGTGGCACTTCCTAGAAAAGCCTTTTTCACCGACCTGGGGCTGCTTAAGCTGGATTTAGAGGGATGAGTGAGAGCACCTGGTAAATAGGGTGGGAACTGTTTAAATTGTCAAGGAAACCTCCTCAGCAGTCTACATAGCTGCGCTCTAGATGTTTTTGTTTGTTTGTTTGTTTGATCTTGTACCTCTATCGGGAAAGCATGAATAGAGGGGAGCAGGGTCTGCCTCCGTTTCTCCACACACACACTACTGTCCTTCCCTGTCTACCTTTTCTTTCCTCCTTATCATGTCTTCCTCTTTAGGCTTCCGCCCCATCCCCCCCCCCTGTATCCCCCTTCTCTCGGCTCCCCACATCATCTCTTCCATGCCCCCATTTCTCCAAGCACCCACACCCACACCCACCGCGTGCGTGCTGCCTTCCTCTTCTCTCTCTTTCAGTAGTTTTCAATGTTTCTCTGAGTATCTGTGCTTTCTTGAACTTTCCCTCCGCCTTCTTCTGCGATCCCTCTGTGTGGGCGTTCCTTTGTGCGCTTTTCTTTCTTTGTGTGTTCTCTGTATCTCCGTGACTTTTCCTCTCTCCCTCGATCTCTCTTTCTCGTTCCACCTCCCTCTTTCCCTCCCCCTCCATTTGATTCTAAACCCATCAGGAGCGAACCCTCTCTCCCTTCCTTGTCCCTGCCCGCCGCCGCCAGGAAAGGCTGGCACCGCACTACGCGCGCTTCCAAGTTTAGTCCCCAACTTGCGCGCTGCCCCACATCCGCCAGGCAGAACAAAGCTGGGTCCCCTGAGCCCACAGGGAGCCCTTCCATCACCCGCCCCGCGTGCTCACCCACCTCAACTGCAGCTCCGGGGCGCCCTGGCTCCCCTTGATCCCCCAAGGCCAAGTCCGAGTGCTGCGGGCAGCGGCCAGCAGCGGGGCATGCCGGGAGTGAGGGCGGGCGGTCCGAGGACCCAGATCCACCCCCCGGCGGGGCGGCCCAGCCAGCTCACCCAAATCCCCCGCTGCCAGGCGCCGCCGTCCCCGCCAGGCCCCTGACCGCCCGAGGATTGGCGTCGCGGGAGGCTGGGGCAGCTGGGAGACAGTCACTGACTACCCGAGGACCCCTCCACGTGCACCCACGGAGGCCAGGGCAGAAGAGTGGTGTGAGGGCCGTTCACCCACACCCACTGCCCTCCAGCTGGCCACCCAGGAGTGGGGGTAGGAGCTCCCATGGTTTGCACAGGGCTGGGTCCCTGCGCCAGCTGCTGTCTGCAGACTTTGGAGCGACTCACTAGCTGTAAGCAGCAATTTGACTTCGCTTCTCTTGGGGGCCCTCCTAAGGATCCTGGGAACTGGTGTCAGGGTCAATGACACAGGGCTTGCATTCTAGGGGAGAGCCTCGCCCACAGCTAACAGAAAATCTTTTAGCCTGGCATAAACCTCTCGCTAATCACTGTCTAGGACCCTGGCAGGCAGTTGTGCCCATGATCCCATCCTAGACATCCCACTGAGAAGAGGACACACCTCACTGATCAGTATATAGTCCAGGCTGCTAACAGTCACCAACCAGTAGGCTGTCCTTCAAGCCTCACGATGCCAGCTATAGGCAGCAGCTTGGGATCTCAGTGGTCCCCAAAGGCCTAGGAAGCAGACATGGGGTTATTTGGGTAGGGATCCCAAAGTCTAAAATATTAAGACCGTGTTTTTTTTTAAAGATTTGTTTATTATTATGTATACAGTGTTCTGCCTGCACGCACACCCGAAGGTCAGAAGAGAGAATCACATCACATTATGGATGACTGTGAACCATCATGTGGTTGCTGGGAATTGAACTCAGGACCTTTGGAAGAGCAGGTGGCGCTCTTAACCACTGAGCCATCTCTCCAGCCCAAGACCGTGTTTTACAATGAGAAATGAATGGGCTCCAGAAGGCCATATTCCTGGTCTGTCCTGAAGAGAAAGCAGTGCCTGAGCGGGTCAAGTAAAGTATGGATGGACCATCCAGGTCTAAAACAACCCCACTTGCAAGGGCCTAAAATGACAAGGCTCAAAGGATGCAGATTAAGTCTCCCTCTTAATCTGATGCAGTGTCTGCAAACCACAGCCTGTAGGCTCATCCAGATCCCAGTACCTTTATTAATTTGGTTTGTTTGTGCTCCTGTTTTGCTTTGTTTTGCCCTGCTAGACGTTGAATGCAGGACTTCCTGCGCGTAACACAAGCGTTCCACCCACAGTAAGGGATGCAACCTCCAGGCAAGTGGTCCTGGCTTACATAAGAAAGCAGACTGAGCATCCCATGAGGAGCAAGCCAGTGCAGTGCGCATCACTCCTCTGAGGTCTCTGCTTCAGTTCCTGTCTCCAGGCTCCTGCTCTGAGTTCCTGCCCTGGCTTCCTGTCATGAAGGACTACAGGCTATAGGCTGAAATAAACCCATGGTTCCTTGGGCTGCTTTTAGTCATGGTATTCACAGCAATAGAAGCCTAACTAGTACAAGGAGGCATTCAGTGTCAACATGGAGCCTTCACACGCTCAGCCTAGTGGTAGAGTGAACCCAGCACGCACAAGGTGTGTTTGGTCCCTAGCCCCAGGGAAGAGAAGGAACAAGAGCTTTGCTTCCAATTCTAGGTGTGTTCTCTGGGAAAGAAGGCTGGGGAGTGGTTTTTATCACCCTCTGAAGTACTTTCAGGCAGACCTTTGGAGCTCTGTGCCTGCCTGCGAAAGTTCACAGCACAGCGGCGGCAAGTATCGAGGTGGGGGTGGGGCAGTGTCCCTGCTTCCTGGAGATTCTCCAAGATGAATTGTTTCTGTCTGTCTTGGTGGCTGGTTGATGGATGGCCTTAAGCTAGGCAGTTAAACTATATGATCTTTGTGGCCAGCTCTGAGCTTTTATGGCCACATGAGAGGTATAGTAGCCTTAAAAAGTTTATAACACAAATGAATATTTTCCAGAAAAAAGAAAAAAGAAAGAAACCAAATGTATAAGCAGCCACCCGAAGCTGATGATGTTGATGCCCCCAGAACCACTATCCATCAGGCAGACAAGGGGGGTTCTAAATATTGCATACCTTCCCCAGCCCACTGTTCCTCACTATTCTAGAACTTCTGCCATTCCAACACCACCGAAGTGTCTCTAGGACCATCAGAGATGACTGTGTTTGGCATTCGGTATTCTCCCTTGCAAGTAGCAGAACCCAGCCCAGTGTCCCATGTGGACATGGGACCTATGGACAAGAAAGCCATCAGTACCCACAGGGTTGCCATGAGAGCAAAGGTCCATGCTAGGAAGTGGGCAGGCTTCAGGGCTGTATGCCATGGACCTGCAAGGATTATGATTACCACCACCAATTTTGTGCTGTGACCCCCCCCCCCCCAGTGCTGTGCAGGACCTGAATGTTCAACTTCCACAGTGAGAGGCACAGACAGTATCCTGATAAGAAGGGTAGTCTCACCAAATTCAAATGCCCCCCAAAGTATTGCCACTTCTCACAAGATGAACATCAAACCATGTTGCAGGCATCCCCCAAATCTAGAGCTGAACCCATAACCAGAGACGAGAAGTGGGTTGGAAATGATGTTGACCACAGCGAGGAAGGAAAAGGCATGCCTGGCTCTTAGCCCTAACGGATGCAAGTTCATGCTCTACTCACGCAAGAATTGAACGCTTATTGATAGCCTCGAATGTATGTATCAGACACCGATTTGGCGTCTGACACGACATGTATGTTTTGGTCCTCTCACCAACCCTGACATTTTAATATGATTAGATTTGTAAAGGAAGGGTTCCTTGAATGGTCTCTGTCAGTGATGCACAGTAGGACAGACAGGGAGAGGAACTCAATACTTGCTGACACCAGAGGCAGACCACCAAACCAGGAAGCTAACAGCTCTCCCAGTTCCCTGGGAGTTAGAACACAGCAGGTTGTTCTGGCCCCAGCTGCAACGAATGGAACCACTTAATGTCATTGTTATCAAAAAAAAAAAAAAAAAAACCACACACACACACACACTTGCCCTGGTCCTGGGTGTAAGCCAGGCATTAATTACACTTCCTGTCTAGTTCCCTCCTAATCCACATCGCTGCCTCTGCATCAGAGGCCTCCTGGGTGACTGACTCTTCATAGCACCTAATGCTGCTTTATTTACTCCTAATAAGTAAGTGGTGACAGTGCCACTGTGCTACATTCACAGGACCAGATGCAGCAAAGCCCTCCCTGTCCCTGCGCAAATGCTACCAGCAACATCTGTTATCCTCGGTAAGTCCTAGGTAGAACAGCATCCTTCATCTCCCTCAGAGAGCTGGGTAAGAGCAGAAGCCTACAACAGAGAAAGCACCTTCTCAGCCCATCTTCCCCTGCATACACAGTAGCTGCACGGACCTGGGACAGTTCCTCAGTCAGTCTCCTCCGCTGTGCAGTGGGGGATAATAGTGAAACATATGGCTGATCCGTGTTTGAAAGGAGAGAGAAGATAGCTGGCGGGGTGTTTGTGTTAGCGCTCCATTGCTGCGCCCAAAGCCTTGAAAGCTCAACTGAAGAGGAGGAGTGGTTTGTTTTGGTTCGTGGAGCCAGAGGTTTTTGGTCTGTGCTCATTTCATTCTGTTGGTCTTGAGCCTGGGTTGAGACAACGCCTGGTAGAGCAGGGAGCTTGTGGGGGAGCAAAGGTGCTCACCTATTAGGGCCTAGGAAACAGAAAGAGAAGGGGCAGGGCAGGAAGGAATAGAGAAAGAAGTAGGAGCCAGGCACACAATACCCTCCAAGGAGACATCCCAGTGGGCTGCTTCTTTCACTAGGCCCCACACCCTGAAGCTTCCATCTCCTCCCAGTAGACCATTAAGCCATGAATCTACCACTGATGAAGTCAGAATCCTCATGACCCAATCCCCTTCCAAATCACTCCCCTCTGAACATCGCTGTGCCAGGGACCAAACCTTCAGCATCTGAGCTTTCTTCTCTATCATGGCTGATTTTAATGATGTCAACTTGCCACAACTTAGAATCACCTGAGCATCATCTGAAGCACTCTCCTGACTGCCTGATTGATTTTGGGGAGACTGACCCTCACTGTGGGTGGCACCTTCTGGTAGCAGTCCAGATTATGTCAAGGAAACTTGGGATAGGCTCAGCAGTGAAAAGCCCTGGCTGCTCTTCCAGAGGATTTGGGTTCAGTTCCCACCTCTAACATGGTGGCTCTCGGTCATCCATAACTTCAGTTACAGGGGACCTGATGCCTTCTGACCCTTTCTGACACCAGGCATGCATGTGGTGCATATACTTATATGCAGGCAAACATGGGCATATGCATGAAATAAGATTCATATATAAGCAATTTTTTTTAATTTTTAAAAAGGGTATGTCAGAAGGAAGATCATCTTGTCTTTTGCTTACTTGGTCTTCCCTCTTGTCTCAGACCTGATTTGTCCTGCTGCTGCTGCTGCTGCTGCTGGTGGTGGTGGCGGAGGTGATGGTGGTGATGGTGGTGGTGATGGCGGTGGTGATGGCACTGATGCTGTTGCTGGTGATGATGCTGGTGGTGATAATGATGATGATGATGACTTCGACAACGACAATGACAATGATGGTGGTGGTGCTGCTGCTGGTGATGATGATGATGATGGTGGTGCTGCTGCTGGTGATGATGATGAT
>OU015746.1:38915188-38925759 GCA_907169655.1 Acomys percivali
GTGATGATGATGATGATGGTGGTGCTGCTGCTGGTGATGATGATGATAGTGGTGATGCTGGTGGTGATTATGATGATCCTTTCACTAATAGCAGAACAGTTTCCAAGCTTTCCTCATGACTAGGGACCAGCAGTTCTCAGCTCTCCAGGAACCTCCTGGACTCCCAATACCAGATTGGAACTACTAAGCCCTCACACACAGACACATCTTGTGAACTGAATAGTTACCAGTTGTCAAACCCATGAGAGATAACTATTGTAGGACTACTCTGACTGTTGTGGTATTCAGCCGCAAGGACCATGCAACTAAAGGGTGCTCGGCTTCTCAGGTATGGTTTGACTTTTATTATTATTTTAAAACTGACTTAGTAATTTCTGATGTATATGTACATATATATTTTTTCATTTCGTTGATTCTGTCCTTCTAGAGAACCCTCACTAAAACAATATCCAAAGCATAACAGTGTTCATTTAATAAAAAGTAAAATAATGGGCTGAAGAGATGGCTTAGTGGTTAAGAGCACTGCCTGCTCTTCCAACAGTCCTGAGTTCAATTCCCAGAAACCATATAGTGGCTCAAAACCATCTACAATGTGATCTGATGCCTTCTTCTGGCCTGCAGGTGTACATGCAGACAGATCACTGTATACATAATAATAAATAAATAAATCTTTTTTTAAAAAAAGGTAAAATAATGGTAGCCAGGGACTGGGGAGAAGGAAGGGTATCAGCGGTATTAAGGGCAGAGTCACACCTCCACATTAGTGCCCTCAGCAGCCTACAGGATGTCCTTAATCTTCTAGGAACCTCAATTCCGGTAAATGGGATTCTTGACTTCAGAACAGAAAAAAAGCTGGGCAAGTCAGGATGAGCCTGTTTATTAAAATAGAATGGGCTAGGGAGGTGGCTCATTCAATAAACTGTCTGCTGTAAAAGCACAAGCGGCCTGAGTTTGGGTTCCTAACACCTGTGTAAAAGCTAGGCGTGGCGGCTGTAGCCCCATTTCAGGGGATGCAAAGACAGAAAGATCCCTGATGCTGTGATAAGATAAAATCAGGAGGTGGTGGCAGAGGCAGTGCACGCCTTTAATCCCAGCACTCGGGAGGCAGAGGCAGGTGGATCGCTGTGAGTTCAAGGGCAGCCTAGTCTACAAAGCAAGTCCAAGACAGTCAAGGCTACACAGAGAAACCCTGTCTTGAAAAACAAACAAACAAACAAAAAGATAAAATCAGGGGCCGCTGGAGTTGCACAAGAGGCTTAGGGTATGTCCTTTCACTGTTAAAGGGTTTTGTCATGAGACTTCCTAGAAAATTGCAGGTTTGCAGCTAAAAAGGGGGGAAATTCTTAAGCAAATGTTAATTGTGTTGGAATTCATGATTTTTCAGGCCGCTGGAGGCTTCAGCCAGACTCTAGTGGGGCTCCTTTCCCTGCTGTGCCTCACAGCTGTCCCTGTTGTCCTGCCTTGCCTTAGGAAGGCTTCCTGTTGAATGGATGCAGAGGTTTGGTTAAAGAAAATGAAAACAAAACAAAACGAAAGTGCTGGGGACGGATCGTGGTGGTGTCTGTACAAAATGCAAATGCCTTAAGGCTGGTGAGCTCTATGATTAAAAGTGGTTTAAGTGGTAAACTTTTGTTCTTGTTTTTCAAAGTTGAGTAAGCGCTCATCATAGGATAGCGTAGGAAAAATGGGTCAAACATATCGTTTTCCCAGCGTCTGGCCTTGATATTTCCCTTTGTCTGGAACACTCACTCCATTACCCCAGTGGCTTCCTCCCTCTGCTTAGGAATCTTCACACACCCACCTCCACCGAGAAGCCCCCTGGATCACTTCCCGTCGGTCCTGTTTCCCAGACCCGGATGTGTGTTTTTGATGGAGTGTGACACTGCTGATTCCATGCTTCACAATTTCACAATCTAATGTCTGTGAGGGCTGAGACTTGACTGCCGCTTCTCTGCTGACCCCTGGGACCTGTAGTAGTGCCTGGCACTTAGTCAGTGCCCAATACGCACTGTGCAAAAAAAAAAAAAAAAAAAGGAAAGCTGAGCCACTGTCACTGTCACAGTCCAGCAGGAGAAGGAACTCAAGACTCACACACAGTCTAGGAGGCCTGCTGGATAGTGTAGCAGCCCCTGGGGGGTGGGGGGGCGCGGAGCAGGAGGGATAAGTACCCGGGGAAACTCTCAGGCATGCTGAGACATCAGCACTGGTCAGAACAGGAAGGCTGGCTTGAATGAGAGGGGCACAGTTTTAAACTCCCGGTTGGACTCTGGGTCCATCTGTTTGCAGCGTCTGGGCCCTTTTGTGGACTGGCAAGTGACTTCCCAGTCAGGGAGGGGCTTGTGCATACACACACAGATCAGGCCTTCTTGGAGACCTTGCAGGAGCAAAGCCAGCAAGCATAACCTCCCAAACAAACAACTGCTAGAGCTGGCTGGAGTGCGGCGGGCGGGCGGGTATGACCAGGAAGCAAGGGAGACCGGAAAAGCCGGTAGGAAGGTTAAGAGCTGGCCGGGCAGGCTTGCCAGGGTCCCCCTGGGCTACAGGTCAAGTTTGCATTTCCTCTCAGAAAACTTAGATGGTCTAAAGGGTAGAGAGACCCTCTTGAGGGATTTTCCCTGGGGTCATTAGGTCATTCATACTATAGCAACTGGAAGGGTGGGAAGATAGACTCTTGGCAACGATTCTTTAAACCTTCGAAAGACCGCTGGAAGACTCTAAGACGGATTGCACAGCCTTCCTCTCCTGCCTGTTCTAGCTTTGCGCCACATCCCACTTCAGAACGAATGGAAACCTCTCTTGCTTTAAATATTTAAGGAGTGACAGCCAGGTGCGTATAAGGGGAAATAACATCCCATATTTTATTTAATGCGCTTGAAGTTGGTTTAAGGATGGATTGGATGCTGTAATTAAGTCATTTGCATCTCTAGTTCTTTTTGACCTACGGACATCACAGTAGTCATAATTGCTGCAAGTTTTGAGGTGATCTGTAGGTTTGTGGGAGTTCAGAGTCTCTACCTCAGCTTGGCCTTAAATTCCTGATACACCCAAAGAAAATCTCCAATTTCTGACCTCTTTCGCCCCAGGTACTGAGATTACAGACAGGAGGCACCACGCCCAGTTGACGTGGTACTGGGGATCAAAGCCAGGGCTTCACACAGCTTAAGCAAAACTATTAACTGAACCAGTCCTGGGGCTGTATATGTATTTCAAGCTAAATGCTAGGTAACATCATAGTTCAAATCTGAATATAAAGCAGTTATTAGCTGTAAATTAACTTCATGGAGTCCAAGTTTCCTATGTCAAGTCAGGGAGAATAATGCTCTATTTTAAGGAGGTGATTATCATAAACTTGCAATCCCTACAAAGTAAGTCCCTATAACAGTACCTGCCTGGCCCATAAGAAATTTCCCTAACACATCATTTTGCATACCAGAATCAGGGAATTTTCAGGATAGCGTTTACTGAGCGCCGACCCTGTTCCAAGTACTAAATCGGTCTCCATGGTCCTGGGAGGGAAGAGTGAGTCCCCTAGAGGCACCAAGTGTCTGAGAGAGGCCAGGGGCTTGCTGAAGGAGCTGCAGCTAGTGCCTGGAAGAGCTGGGGTGTGAAGGCAAGTCAGCCACCCCCCCACCCCCCACCCCCGCCTTAAGTCTGCTGTGCTGCTTCTATACCCACGTCTCTCTGAGTTCTCCCACCAGACTCTACAATCACCTTACCTCTGCAATTGCACTGCTATGGAGTTTTCTCTCCTTCAATCTTATAACATCTATTTGGTGAAAATACCTGATAATAAAGCCGTAAATAGCCGGGCAGTTGTGGCACACACCTTTAATCCTAGCACTCAGGAGCAGAGGCAGGTGGGTCGCTGTGAGAGCGAGTCCAGGACAGCCAAGTCTACACAGAGAAACCCTATCTTGAAAAAAAACAGACAAACAAAGCCGTAAGTGTTTATGTCAGAACAGCAAAAAGTGTGGAGCCAAAAAGGTGTTGCAGAGGGCGGTCCCCTATGTTGACCCTCTGTATTTGTCCCATGGGTGGAAGGGGCTCAAAGAGGGGCTGGAGAGGTAGCTCAGTGGCTATGAGCATTTGTTCTTCCAGAGGACCTGGGTTCAAATCCCCCAACCCACAAGGCACTTTACAGCCATCCATAACTCCAGTCCCAGGCTGCACATGATATATAGACATGTAGATTTTTTTTTAATCCATACACATAAAATAAGATAAATAAATAAATCCAAGCAAAATAAAATTAAGAAGGAGCTTGTACTGCTCTTGCAGAGGACCCAGTTCAGCTCCTAGCACCCACAGAGAAGTAAAGGTCTGGGCTCTGGTGCTAACAGCCCCAGAGTACCTTGAGTGTTCTTTGTACTCCACTCAAAGCTACCGGAGCACACAACATGCTAGGCACACAGGCACAGAATCCTGCAAGAGATGACTGGGAAAGCTTTAGGCCTCTGAGAAAGGTTTCCTGGAGAACTACCCCCACCCCCCACCCCACAGCCAACAAGGTGCACTTTGAGAAGCCGTCACTGGGTGTCAGCACTGCTTCTCAGGTATGTACCCTTTCTCAGCTGTTAGCTAATGCCAAAGCCTGCTGCCGAGAAAGATGGTCTCCGTGGAGGCCCAGGTGAAAGGCTTGATGACTCCACGCCTCCCGGGAGCTCTGTGACATTCCTACTCTTCTCACAACCTGGCTTCTTCTGGAAGGCCTGGGTCAAATGGTAAAACAGAGTGTTACTCCCCACACCTAAATCTGTCTCTTCCAACTGGCACACAGCACCGAGTTAAGAGAAAGTCACACAGATAAGGCTTCAATTTCAATTTGTGATGAGCCGGGCACTCACTACTGACTAGCCATCTGTCCATGAATGTCCGGGTCTCATGTCTAACATTTCAGTTTAACTTGATGATTGTGGTGGCCATGGAGGTGATGGTGGTGATGGCGGTGGTGGTGGTGGCGGTGGTGGCGGTGGCGGGGTGTCACAACATGATTGTGGAGGTCAAAGGACAACTTTCAGGAATTGGTTCTCTTCTTCCACCTCGCTGAGGCAGGGTCTCTCTTGTGTCTCTGCTGCTCTGAGTGCCACAGGCCTACTGTCCTTCAGCTTCCAGGTGATTCCTCTGCCTCTGCTCCCATCTCACCATAGGAGGAGGGCTGGGACTGTGAAGGAGAGCCACATGCCCACCGTTTTGTGGTTTTGGAGCTTGAACTCGGGCTGTAAGGGTTGCATGGCAAGTGTTTTCGTCCACTGGGCCACCTTGCCAGCCCTGCCGTCCAACTTCTTTAAACAACTTCACATCCGTTCTTCAAAGCTTCATGCTGCTGTGCTGGCTTCTCTTGCTTTATTCGAGAGAAAAGGGGCTCAGGGGATGGGGAGGGGGGGGGGGCTGAGGGTGTAGCTCCATGGGTAGAGTACTTGCTTAGCATTCATGCTTGGAGTCCTGGGCTTAATTCCCAGTACTGCATTAACCAAACTATGCCTGTCTGACTGTCTGTCTGTCTGTCTGTCTGTCTTCTCCTCCTCCACTCTTTTTTTAAATTAATTTATTGATTAATTCATTCATATTACATCTCAGTTGTTATCCCTTCTATCCTCCCATTCCTCCCTCCGTCCCACTTTCACTCTATTCCCCTCCTCTATGACTGTGACTGAGGGGGACCTCCTCCTCCTGTATATGCTCATAGGGTATAAAGTCTCTTCTTGGTAGCCTGCTATCCTTCCCCTGAGTGCCACCAGGCCTCCCCATCAAAGGGGCGTGGTCAAATATGGGGCACCAGAGTTTCCGCCTCCACTCTTACCCTGTATCCCATTCTCTTCCTTTCTAGTTCTGGATCCTCTGACCTTCATGACTTTCTTCTAGCCTGATGGCCTCTTCCACCCTGGAGAATTACCAACCACAGACAGACAGGCTCTGGTATTCCTTTTTAAAGATTTATTTATTGGGGCTGGAGAGATGGCTCAGCAGTTAAGAGCACTGATTGCTCTTCCAGAGGACCTGAGTTCAAGTCCCAGCACCCACGTGGTGGCTCGCAGCCATCTATAATGTGATCTGATGCCCTCTTCTGGCCTGCAGGTGTGTATGCTGGCAGAGCACCATATACTTAATAAATAAATAAATCTTTTTTTAAAAAAGATTTATTTATTTATTATTATGTATACAGAGCTCTGCCTACATGTACACCTGCAGGCCAGAGGAGGGTATCAGATCATATTATAGATGGTTGTAAGCCACCACGTGGTTGCTGGGAATGGAACTCATGACCTCTGGAAGAACAGTCAGTGTTCTTAAGCTCTGAGCCATCTCTCCAGCCCCTAGTATTCCTTTTAAAGAATTCAAGCACACACTTGTAATCTCAGTACGTGGGAGGTAAAGGCAGGGGGACCAGGAGTTCGAGGTCATTCGTTGCTGCCTAGTAAGTCTGAGGCTAGCCTGGGATACGTGAGGTCACCTAAAACATTTACTTTTCTCTTTATGTCAAGTGGCTCTCCAGTTACAGGCCTGTGTCTTTGGTCCCTTCCAGCAGTGCCTGTCTCCTTTACATCTTAAAAATGTTTTTTTTAACATTTACTTATTTATTGTGTGAACATGTGTGCCCCTGTGTGTCTGCACACACGCCGGGTGTGTACAAGAGTATGTGTATGCCAAGACACACGTGAGGATGAAAGGACAACCTGGAGGCGTCATTTTTCTCCTTCTACACTGTGAGTTCCAGAGATCGAACCGAGGTCATCAGGATCGGTAGAAAGCTCCTTTAGGGCTGGAGAGATGGCTCAATGGTTAAGAGCACTGTCTGTTCTTCCAAAGGTCCAGGGTTCAATTCCCAGCATCTACATGGCAGCTCACAACTGTCTGTAACTCCTAGATCTGACACCCTCACACCAATGTTCATAAATTAAATAAAAATATTTTTTTAAAAAAGCGCCTTTACCCACTGGGTCATCTCCCCGGCACTCTCCTTTTATCCCAACTTAGCTGGATCCTCTGTCTCTGCTAGCTAGCACCCATTCTCTTCAACTTGCTCATCTGCTTGATACTACCCTTGCTCACCTTGCCCCGCTGAGGTGACTTTTTCAAGGTCATCATGACCTCCATATCACCTGATGCAGCAGATACAAACATCTTCTTTCAGGAACATTCCCACACATATCTTAATGGTGCAAACCAGAGGAAACACAGTCTTCTTTTATGCCTTCCTATTCTTAGTGCACACCAGATGGGAATGTTTTTCCCCCACCTTGGTTAAGTTTGAGTCTAAAATGTTCCCACAGGCTCATGATTTAAATGCTTGCTCCCCAGTTGGTAATGGTGCTTGGAGAAGCTATAGACACAGTAGGTAGTTGGAGCCCAGCTGGCAGAAGTGGGTCCCTAGGGGCAAGAAGTCTATCTGGTCCCTGGGTCTGAGCATGCTTTCCACTTCCGGCCTCCCACAGGTTCAAACTCCACCATGCCCTCCCCACAATGGGGGTGGGGGTTGGGGAGACTGTATTTTCTGGAGCTATGGACACAAGAGAGCACCCCTCTTTTATTTCTGACAGGTGTTTTGGTCACAACAATGCTAAGGCTTCTTTTGTTGTCGGCCCCTCTACTCTGATTCTAAATATTTATAGCTTTTCATTTGAACCCCGGCTTGGTCCCCCATTATTATGTCACCCCATTTTCCTAGACAGCTTCATCCATGCTGCTGATCTCTGCGTCTAAGCGGCTGATCTCTGCGTCTAAGCGGCTGCTTCTCAGCTGTGGGTCTTTGGCCCCATCCCTATCTATTTGACGTCTCTACCTGCATCTTTCACAGGTATTTAAACATTAATGAGTCCGGAATGGAATGTTCCACTCCAAACTCTCTGGGAAAGCCTGTTCTTTGGTTAGCCTGCTCCATCTCTAGAGAGGGGACCACGGTCAGTCACACTGCTCACATGCCACACACAGGAATCCGTACCTCAGTCTTCAATGCCCCCCCCATGCACACCAAGAGCAAATCTAGTTGCTTTTATCACCAGCATGCATCTCTCTTTTCTCAGTGACCACAGTCCACAGTGCAATCCCATACATGTCCAGGCCAGCACCGCTGCCCCTGCCAAAGGGATAGGAAACAGTTCAGACTCATCTTCCCCTTCCATCACCCGCTTCCTCCATAGGTCATGATTCAAGCAAAATACAAAACCAACCAGGAAGCTAAAGATGTCAGTTACCAGAGTAAAATTTCCCTGGGTTCAGGTGAAAAAAACCACCCCCTGAAGGCTCTGCTCTGGCCCTCTTCTCCAGCCTGCCTCTCAACCACACTTCGCTCTTGCTGGCTGGAGCGGCTGCTGCTCTGGCTTCACTTACTTACCTCAAGAGACCCAAAGGCATCCTGCCTACCTGCCTGGGAGCCTTTGCTCAGGAAGTTCCCAGCATCCTTTCCAGGCCTGGCACCTTCTTTTTCCTCTCCCCTAGAACCCCAGGTGATGGCATTCATTCTTTGTGTTACATATTCACCGCATTAGCATACTATTAGAATTGTTCTGCGTGTTCCACAATTGGGGCCAGCTTTTACAGCTGCAGACACTTAATGCATGCAATTACTTTTCTATGTATGTACCTAGACAACCAATGTCCCTGGGCATGGTGGCGCACGCCTTTAATCCCAGCACTCAGGAGGCAGAGGCAGGTGGATGGCTGTGAGTTCAAGGCCAGCCTGGTCTACAAAGCGAGTCTAGGACAGCCATGGCTAACACAGAGAAACCCTGTCTCAAAAAAAAAAAAAAAAAAGACAACCAATGTCTTTGAGCAAAACATCCTTTCTTTCCCTTTTAAAATTCCTATGTATCCTGTAGAGATATACTTAAATGTCATCCTCCCCCTCCTCCAGGACTCTAAATGGTGGCCATTTAGACATTCCTAAGAGCTTTAGCAATTTACTTACTGAAGGGCGGCAGTAAAGGGAACGATTGTGACGAAAGACACAGGTTGGGGGGACGGGTTCTGGGAAATGAGGCCACAGCAGAGACAGCAGCAGCCTTCACTGCAGCACGCTGCAAGCCTGTGGCGCGCTCTTTCCTTTCGTGTGAGCCCGCCGCTGGAGTCAACCCTGTGGAGCTCGTGATCTCTACTGGTCCAGGACACTAGCTTCCACCCCCAAGTCTAGAGAGAGGTGGTTGGGACTCCATGTTTCCAACTGGACAACAAACAAGCAAACAAAAACAAACAAACAAACAAACAAAAAAAAACAGTGAGCCATCTCAAAGCAGAGGAGAAAATAAGGAAGTTAAAACACCACAGATGGGCAACACACACACACACACAAACACACTATGCATGGGTGTAAATGATTTTACAATGAAAGCTAAAGGCTAGGCACCTGCACCTGCAGGCGGGGGTGCAACACAGAAACTCCCAATGCTGTAGGCGTTTCTTCAGACACTTGTCCTCCAGCCCAGCCCTTTTTGTTTTCCTTTGTATTTGTTTTTTTGTTCGTTTGTTTATTTGTTTGACAGCCATAGTCACTTCAACCACCGGGTCATTCAGGGCAACCTCATCTACTCAAAAGCTCTTCTGAGAAGCTCCTATTGTTTGCTCCAGCAGTGTCTCTGTGGATGACAGCTCTTCTGAAGTTGTACAGAGACGGTCTAAATGCTTTTAGGCTCCCCCAGTCCGGGTACCAATCATCCAGGTAACCCGGTACATCCAAGATCCAGGAGCATCCACTGAAGCTGGGATGGAAACAGCACAGGGGTGAGACATGGACATTTCCACAGTGCAAACAGCTCAGAGTGTAGCCCAACAGGCAGCACTCGGGCCTACTGTGGATTCCCACACGCACCAGAACAACCCAGGCCACCCAAGAGGACAACACCGGGGGCACGATGAAGAAATTAGAGTGTTGTACTTCTAGGCCTTTCTGTGAAAAGGAAGAGGAGGAGGAGAGAGAGTGTGCCGCTGCTGAGAAAGAAGCCCTCGTTTTGAAGATTCAGACAATTCCAGGTCTTTCAACTTTCATACCTGGGTTTTTTTTTTTTTTCCAAATAGAAGCAGAGTTAACATCTGATATCCCCCGAAGATGGAGAATACTATTTTTGTTTAGAAAGAATACTATTTTTGTTTAGAAAGCACTTAGAACTTTATATTTTACGTTTGTGGGCATTTCACTTTGCCGTTTCTCGATTGCCAGCCAACTTTCCTTCCCACTGCTTCCGTGTGAAACTGGACCTGCAGCCAAGTGGGAAACGCTGCTCTTCCTCCACTGGGTCCCTGTGCCTCACCTCCCGACCCCACCAGTGCCCAGTGCCACCTTTCAAATCCTGCCCATCCTTTAGCACTTCCCCCTCAAGTGTCACCTCTGGTTTATTTGTGTCCCACTCAGCCTTATGATGTCTCTACTTCCACTGAGGGCTATAGCGCACACACACACACACACACACACACACATACATACATATATACATACACACATATACACATACATATATATATACATACACACATATATACACACATAAACATACATACATATATATACACACATATACACACATACACACACATACACATACACACCACACACACACATACACACCACACACACACATACA
>OU015746.1:38941843-38967433 GCA_907169655.1 Acomys percivali
GTGTGTGTGTGTGTGTGTGTGTGTGTGTGTGTGTGTGTGTGTGTGTGCCCTCAGAGGTAGGAAGAGGGTGTCTCATCTCCTGGAACTGGAATTACAGGTGAAACTGTCATGTGTGTGCTGAGAACTGATCTCCCGTCCTCTGAAAGAAGAGGAAGTGCTCTTAACAACAGAAATCTCTCTCCAGGCACCCACCACCACCACCACCACCATTTTAAGAGCATCCAATGTGCCTTTAAGTTGGAGAGCACATACAACTCATGATTATCCATGCAACTAATTTTGTGGATTTCTTATTTATAATACGACCCAGTACAATAGCTACTTGGGATGTGTGGGGAGTGGGGGAGATACCGAAAAGTGTAGGACACGGTCTTCTATGCTAGAAGTCTGATATCATCCTGAGGAGATGATTCATACATGTATTAAATACTTACTAGTACACGGTAATGTCTGATAGCATGCTCAGATGAGTGGAAGAAAAAAAAGGGGGCGGAGGAGACTACTGAAAATGGAGGAAGAGTAAGCCATGTGGCTGAATGCTGGGGCTCATAAATCAAGTGACCTCCACGAAGTCTCAGCTTCTCCACTTCCTAGCATTGTGACAAAGTTACTTAAGTTTGCTAAGACAGCTCTGAACAACGTTTTGGTGACCTGGAAATGCTCGCTACTATAGCCATCTCTACTCAGCTCGTGGGTAGCACACGAGCACGGGACAGCTTGACGGAATCATAACGGATAACTCGCGCCAAGCCTGCTCAAGTTATGTTTGTAAGTTTGTTGGCACGCACTAGACAGCAAGGCCTAATTCTACCCCTTAGTCAGAGGACCACACAGCACCCCGCCATGCGAGATGCCCGTGCCTGTCTCTAGGGGGCGCTGCCGCTCAGCCGCCGCGGCTGGCCAGGAGCGCGTCCCCGCCCCGCGCGTGCGCGCCGCCCAGGTGAGGAGGCGGCCGGGCAGAGGCTGGGCGGGTTCCTTTGAGGGGCGGAGCCCGAATGGCCAGGGCGGGCGGGGCTCAGCCGGACCCGGGCTAGAGGAGGGACCAGCCGCCGCCGTCTCCGTCTCGCCACCACGGCCCCTACACACCCCGCAGCCACCGCGGGAGGAGCGGAAGCCGGCGGCCTCGCCCGTTCCAGAGACGCGCCGGCCCGAGCGCTGAGGACTGGCGGCCGCCTCTCTCTCTCCGGCCGGACCCCGCCCGAGCGTGCCGCGCGCCCCCGCCCCAGCCCCAGCCCCAGCCCGAGCGCACCCACCTGAGGCCCCGCGCCCACCTGAGCCAGCGCCATGGCGGAGCAGGAGAGCCTTGAGTTCGGCAAGGCGGACTTCGTTCTGATGGACACCGTCTCCATGCCCGAGTTCATGGCCAACCTTAGGCTCAGGTGAGCGGGTCACGGCAGCCACGCTCGGGTTTCCCGAGAGGGGGCGCTGCTGAAGCTTCGGGGGTGACCCGGGGCGAGCAGCTCCCGCGCAGGAGAGGTGCAGCGGGGTGACAGGGGGTCTGCGGCGCTGGGTGGTCACGCCTCCTTGAGAGAGTACTCCTCCGTGGTGCGGCCTTGGGACTCCAGGGTGTGGTGAGGTGTAGGGTTGAACTTTTAGGGGTCTGGGGTCGTCCCTGTGTGGTGTCCAGATTGGAGGCCATAGGGGTATGCTGAGCTTGAGGTCACTTGGTGTTGTGCTAGCCTGTCCAGTGCCAGGTAAGTGATGTGGGCGGGATCGGGTGACTTAATGGAACAAAAGTAAAGGAAAAGAAGGAAAAGAAACTTTTGGGAGCCCTGTGGTGTCCCCTGGCGGCCCTAGGAAAACTGGAGGGCTCCTTTAAAAGAGGCTGTCATCTCTTCCCGCTTTCATTCTTGACTTTCTTTTTCTTTTTTCCTGGCGTGGTTCCATCCTGCCATTCAGGATGCTATGGAGTGAACCCTGAGCTGTCTGTCTGTTCCGGGACACGGGTATTTTTTAGTTACTCGTTCGACGTAATTAGACACGTTTCCAGACGTCGAAGAGACTGCTGTACTTGCCAGTGCCAAGATAAACTGTCTGAATTTGACAAGGCGCTCATGGTTTCGGTTTTTTCAAGGAGTTTTATGGATGGAGCCCTTGTATTACTGACATCCTTGAGAATTTAGTCACAACTCAATGCCTCAAAATGGGCTTCCAAGAGGAACTTATTTTAGAAAGGCTTCTATATGTGATTATTTCATTTTTGATAGCGTAATATGTAATCCGAGTACTAAAGAAGTTTGACTTAAAAAAAAAAAAGTGAACCCGAGTTTTCCCAGCTTTGCTCTGTCTGTGGCTTGTAAACTTTATAGCTAAATATCACTTCTTTAAACTTAAAATCTAAAAGTCGTAATCGGGTTTGGATACTTAACTAACCTTATTTTTCACTGTCAACCTTATTTTCATAATGAAAAAAAAAAACCGTAGTTTAATCTTTGAACTAACAAAACAGTTTCATATGTTCTGTTCTGTTATATAGCTCGGGGTGACCTTGAACTTGTGTGTTTCCTACCTCTACTTCCTGCATGCTGGGAGTACAGGTGTGCACTGCCACACCTGATTTGTGTAGCGCTAGGAATCAAACCCAGGGGGCTTGGAGCCTCAGGCAACCACTGTTATCAACAGACAGGCAGGGCTGCATCACCAGCTCCCATCTGTTCTCTATCAGGCATCCTTATGTCTGGAGGGAGAGTGTGGAGCAACAGCATTGGCCTTGGTGCTACACCTGCCTGCCATAAACAGGTCTTGTCTGTGGGCCTCCATTTTGTAGTGATAAAGCAGCAAGGCTCTCTAGGAGTTTTCAGGGCTTATACTTCTAGGACTCCCTGAGTTTCCCAGGGCAGCCGTCTCAACGGTACAGAGTGTATTGCTAAATAGAGTGTTGCATAGTAATGCACAGTCCCTCGGTGTCCTCAGAATGTCCATCCCAAGAGTCCCTGCAGATTCTAAAATCTGAGGGTGCTCACCTATAATCCCATCTACTCCAGGGGTGATGCTGGAACATACGTTTGAGGCCAGTCTAGGAAGTTTATCAAAACTCAGTACTAAAAATTACAATGAGGGGCTGGAGAGCTGGCTCAGCGGTTAAGAGCACTGACTGCTCTTCCAGAGGTCCTGAGTTCAATACCCAGCAACCACATGGTGGCTCACAACCATCTATAATGTGATCTGATACCTTCCTCTGGCCTGCAAATGTACATGCAGGCAGAGCTCTGTATACATAATAATAAATAATACATCTTTTAAAAAAATTACAATGAAAGGATGCCTGAACCAGTGTACACAGACATAGTAGGCTAGTAGCATCTTCATTTATGTGGGGCATATATTCCAAGAAACCCCCTAGTGGATAAACTCTATACACTCTGTTCTTCCCTACAACTGCAAACCTGTGATCAGCTTTATAAATTCAACACAATAAGAGATGAAATATGACTAATACTAAACAGAACTATTATAACAAGATATTGAAATAGAAGTTAAGTGGAGTTTCTTGTGGCTTCTCTTTCAAAAAGTAGTTTTGTACCATACTCACCTTCATTGATAGCATACAGCTGAAAATGCAGAAAATGAAGTTTTGGATAAGGGCGTCTTTTTTGCATATAGTCTGTATACACACACATACTTTCCTGTATTGTTTTTCTTTGAAGTCCTGGCAACTGGGCTAGCCAAGTGCTCTACCACTGAACTACATTTTTAGCTCCTCTTGTGTACTTTAAATCATTGTATTAGGCTACTTATAATGCCTAATACGATGCAATGCTATGTAAACAGTTGTTATATTATTAAGGGATAACAACAATACAAAGTCTGAAGAGTACGGTCAGCACTGATACAGTGATACAATGCTTTCTCCAAATCATTTCAGTTCTCAGTTGATTGAATTTTAATCTGCAAATATAGAACCAGCGGTTACAGAAAGTGGATACAGATTATATCCATAGCACTATATTAGCATGTTGCACTTTTTTTTTTTGTTAAGTTGGTTGTTGATTTTGTTTATTTGTTTGTTTGTTTGTTGGTTTTATGTGTAGCCTCAGATGTAAAGCAGTCTTCTTCAGCCTCCTGAGTTCTGGTATTACTAACATCTGACACTGCGGTTTATATGTTAATTTATTATTTTTTTTTAAAGATTTATTTATTTATTATGTATACAATGCACATCAGATCACATTATAGATGGTTGTGAGCCACCATGTGGTTGCTGGGAATTGAACTCATGGCCTCTGGAAGAGCAGTCAGTGCTCTTAACCGCTGAGCCATCTCTCCAGCCCTATATGTTAATTTAAAACCAAATTTAGATGCTCAACTTTATATAAATGGCCTCAAATACTATGCTAATCAACATGATGTAATTGCGACTGTAAGCAGTACTATGGTGGTTCAGAGTCGATGGCTGAGATTCACATTCTCGCTTTACCACTTTCCTGCTGTGGCCTGGATAGCTTGCCTAAATATTTCTGTATCTTTATCGCTTTTTTAAAAAGTAGAATTAGGGTTGTCTTGAGGTTAAATTTAGTTAATATATGTAATTCCAAAGACAAATTCCTGGCAAATCCTTAGCAGAGCCATTCAAAGTTTTCTCAAGTGTACGTAAAGCAGAGAAAGAGTATGGAAAATAATACTCTTACAAATTAAACTTGCTCACAGTTATTGGAGATTCTACCATACTTAGCCCCACTATGGATCTATGTGCTTTGAGAAGCCTCTTTACAATTCAGCTGCTGTCAGTTACTAATCATAGTGCTTACAAGACATAGCAGTAGCACTTAAATATGGTGTCTTATTTTAATTTCCATATGCACTGCACATATGTAGTGCATCATGGTACTAATCATATGTACTACACACATGACATGACACTAACTAGAACCATGAGAGATCTTCTGAGTTTGAAGTTGAAGGCTTAGAGTCAGAGTTAAATTCGTTTTTAAAACTTCCTTTTTGCCAGATAGGGTAGCTTACTCCTGTAATCCCAGAACGTGGGGCTGGGGCAGGAAGCTTACACATTTGATTCGAGCACAGTGAGAATCTGTTTCACAAACCCACCCCAACCCCAACAGAAAAGAAAAAGGTAAAGCAAAGAGTGTCTCCTCCCCATCCCTCTGAAGGACAACACTTAGAATGATTTTTTTTTTAAAGGTTCTCACACTCATTGGTCACAGGCTTTGAAAGGTTTGGATTATTAGATCTTCAGGGAGAACCTAGCTTCTGTGTGCACAGAAGAGAATGACGTAATTGAAGGTTGTTGAAGGTGCTCTAGAGGATGAGATGGGTGGACGCACAAGGAGTTAGGTGTAAGTAAGATCTGTTCCTTATCTCGAAGAGGTGGCCAGTCAGCGCATACAGGGAAAAGAGTGAGACTTGCTATTCATTTAGATCACAGAAGCTAAGATGGCTATTTGCCAAGTAATTCTACAAACTTAATTGTCCTGGAAGTTCAGAAGAGGGAGAAATGCCGTGGGGGGTGGTGTGTGACTCAAACACCCTGAAGAGTTGAGCCAAGTCCCAGAGAATGAGTAGTGCTCATCTGGGTGGACATGTGGGCGGAGAACATTCCAGGTGCGTACGGTGGCATGAGTAGGGGGTGGCAGCATGAAAGCAGGCTGTGTTTAGGTGATCGTGAGTGGGCTGTGTGGGCTGCAGAGGAGTTGGTGCTGGGAACCGGGGGCAGGAATCATGGGCTCTCATGAGCAGGATTCCTGGCTAATGCTCAGATTACCAGTCTGCCTTTTCCCTGCCAAGCAGAATTCTAGATTGTCAGATACCTGTATGTGTTTGTTGCTGTTGCTGATTTTGGGGGTGGGGCAGACACGGTTGTCATCTCACTACATAACCAAGGCTGACCTCAAACTCATAATCCTCCTGCCTCTGCTTCCGTGTGCTGGATTGCAGGTATGTGACACCACAGGCAGCATGTAACTCTGAGAGTCAGCTATGGTTCTCATCACACGGCTCATCAATTGCTCAGTTGTTAATTCCCTGGAGCCTTAAGTGTGGTGCCAGCAAAGGGTGCCGCTGGAGCTTCTTTTCTAGCTCCAAATCCCCACAGCCCTCTCTGGTAGCATAGGCTTCCTGCCATCTCAGCGTTTCCCGCTCCCTGGCGGTGAGTTCCTGGACACTTGCTGCTGTGTCTTTTGGCTCTCTGTTTCACTTTATTTACAGGTGACCAGAAGAGATAGGAAAAACATTTTCAACATGGATGGCTTGGGCAACACCAAGCACATACTTTTGTCTGTTTACTGGTGAAATGGGAAGTGTCTGGTTGAGGGATGGGTGCAGGTATGCAAATGCAATTCCTGAAGTGCTATTATTATTATTATTATTATTATTATTATTATTATTATTATTATTATTATTATTATTATTCTTCCTGCCTGTCTCTATGCTGGCTCCAGTTTGTACTCCTTGTTCTGGAATGTCTGGTCCTCTGATTTCTGCCTGGCTCTTCTGCATGGACCATTTCCTTCCTTTGGGGTCTGTAACAAACGATGGAGAACTAAGCTGCAGTTACTGAAGGGGTTTATGCATCAAGACAGTGGAAAGTTTTTACCACTGT
Source organism: Acomys percivali (assembly GCA_907169655.1). Taxonomy (NCBI): domain Eukaryota; kingdom Metazoa; phylum Chordata; class Mammalia; order Rodentia; family Muridae; genus Acomys; species Acomys percivali. The sequence continues at coordinate 38,948,400 of OU015746.1, forward strand.
GCTGGGCACCCAGTGCATTCCTTTGTGGTAAGAGTTTCTGTATTATAGGTAGAGAAGAAAGGAATGCTTCGGTTACTTTTAATAAAAATTTTACGCCGTTGGGTGTGGCGGTCCGCACCTGTCAATCCCAGCACCTAGGAGGCCAAGTCAGGAGAACTGTGAGTTCAAGCCAGCCTGGATTACATTAAAATAATCTATCAAGTAAATGGGTAATTTAAAACCTTTTATATAAATTTGGAATTGTCTTTTCTGAGCTAGTGGTGAGGGCTGTAGTGTAATTCAGAGGATGTGCTGCCTAGCACATCCTGGGTTTAATCCCTAGCATCATCCAAAGGGGGAAAAAAAAACAACAAAATATTTGGATTGTTGTTTTCTGCTTCTCCTCTGTTGGAACTAAAGCTTGATTTTTGAACATTTACTGCAACGCACCTGTGTGTTTGTGTGTGTGTGTGTGTGTGTGTGTGTGTGTGTGTGTAATGTGAAAGAGATGGCACGTGTTGGTGTGAGCAAGCATATCCGAGAAGATTCCATTTGTATTTCTTGCTCTTGTAACAAAACCTACCAGTGTCTTGAGGCGCTCTTCTCTTCCTCCCAGAGGTCTCCTGTGAGAGGAAGAGGCTTGCTCTATTACTTCTCTTTAATTTTTCAGTGGTTGTGGTAGTGGCAAAGCCCTTACTCTGTTTCTAAAGAGTCTGTGCTCAGGAGTAAGAGTCCTGTTGAAGTGTTTCCTTGCTTTATGATCAGACACAAGTCATGCCTGCTTCCTCAGTGCCCACTTGAGACCCACCCCCAGCACCGGCTGTATTCTGTTTTCCTTGTAGCCACTTGTTTGGGGCTGGGAGCCCTTCCTTCGCCTCTTCCAGTCTAATCTCTATTACTGTTCCTTAGTCTTTCCAGCATCCCCACCAGCTTCGAATCCTCTGAGTGTGAGTCCTGACAGGTGACCAAATGGCAGGGAAAACCTAGCTGGGCCGCTCTCTGCTTGTCACCCCTCACATAACATCTGCTGAAATGCAAGATGCGGGCTGCTGTTCAGGAGCGGACTTGAGCTGAGGACACTGTCCCTGAGAGATGTGCTTCTCAGCTAATATGACAGCGCAGTGTGGTAGGCTTCCTACCATAGTCTGTTGTTCCTCGAGAATGAAGCATCTTACTCAGCCTCATTTATTTTGTAGTACAGGGAGTTGAACCCACAGCCTCATGCATGCTAGGCAAATGCTCTACCACTGAGCTACACCCCAGTTCCCTCTTCTTTTAGACCTTTGCTATATTATACTTTTGCTTAGAGTAGAGTTTTTTAAGTGAGGCTATTGACATTTTGGGTGGACAAGGCTTTGTTGTGAGGGCTTGTTTATGTCCTGAGGCGGGGTGGGGGGGGTATTTAGCAACATCTACCTACTAGAGGCAAGAATTGTATGTGGGTAAAATGACCTTCAGTAGGGAAGCTCTGGCCTAGGCTGTTCTTACTCTCTGGAATGTTCTCCTCCCCTCATCGCTACCCTCCTTTCCTCCCTGCTTGACACACTCTTTCTTACTCATCTTGAGACCAGTCTGAGGAGTCTTTCCCAATCCCACAAGACAGGGTTAATTATACTGTGCGCTCCTAGGTTACAGGCACACTTGGTTATGACAGCTAAAAGCCTCTGTCACATTGTGTTGTTGTTGTTGTTTCCATGACTGTTTCCTTGCTAGCCTGTGGCACAGTCAGTCAAGGACAGCATTTCTGAAGGTAGACCTGGATTCTCCGGTGCTTTGAACCAGCGCAGGAGAGCTGCTGTCTGTAAGGAAAGGAATATAAATTACGGGTCTAAGATTAGTAGAGGGCTCTGGACAGGAAGGTGGGAATAAGTGACTGAGGAGCCAGCCTTTTGTTTCCTGTCCTGCGGAAGACTTGGCACCTGGTGTGCTCAGCACAACTTCCGGTAGTCAACGTTGGATAATCAGTCTTGAGCTAGGAGAACTCTTGGTTCTGAGTGTGTGACAGCACCTGTTGCTGCAGGTCTCTAATCCCAGCTGCATGGGAGACCGAAGCAAGGAGACTGCTGGCCAGGGCTGTGGGAGCTACAGAGTGAGGTCAGGGGTAGACGTGCAAAGAGAAAGGGGGTGGGACTGTGGTTGGGCATAGCAACATATGTCTGTAATACCAGGAATTGGGAAGTGGAGGCAGGAGGATCAAGACTTCAGAGCCAGTGTTGACTAGTGAGTTTGATGCCAGCCTGTGTGGGGGTCTCCTCCCCTCAAAAAAACCCTAAAACCAACACACACACACACACACCCCAAACACCCAAAGCCAAAAGAGAAAGCTCAGGCATGTAAGTTGAGTAGAGGGCTTACAGGGGCTCAATCTCTAATGCTACCCGCACCTACAAAACCCACAAAGAGCTTATACCCTTCTCAGTGGCATACTCATTTATGTGCCGGCAAGTTGGGGAGTCAGGGAGCAAACAGGCAGCCGGCAGCCGGGGACTCACATGCTTCATAGACTCCTGCGCCCATACCCAGCAAGCCATTTGGTCATTGGAAAGTTTGGCGAGCAAACTTTTCCCTTCCTTACCAGACCCTGGGTGGTCTTCACACACCATGGACCCACCATAGGCTCAGCGCTTCATTTCAGGCTCTTTCTCCTTAGCCTTAGAGGAGAGGTGAATGGCACACTAAATCTTTTTGGCTTCCATATAAAATTCTTTGGCAACTGCTTTTGGAAATGGACAGCTTGCTCTGTGCCTGTTTTGCACATTGGCTTCAGATTGGAACAAAAACAGGAATTTGGGTTTTGGAGTTGCCATTTGGGGTGAATCACCCACCGCCTTGTTTCCTCTCCTCAGTGACAGACTTCCAAGACTATTTTTATTCAGGGTCATGTCTTGACCCTGTAGACTTCTGCTGAGTTTAGCTCCCAAATAGAGCCAGATGTGGATGGAGTCAAACACTCAGAAGTCACTACTGGTTTCTTTCATCACAGATTTTTGACGGGATTGACTCTTAGATTTGCTTGACTTTGAACAGGATTGGTGCATTTGATATGGATGGACGACCACGTTTAATTAGTGATCTGCACGCACTTTTGCCCTGAGCTAGCCTTATGTAGAGAGCTGGCTGCTCACCAATGTTCTCACCGATGTCTGAGCCAACCCAGCAAACAGAACCTCACTTAAAGACTAGCCCCCATTTTCCCGCAATTCCATAAAGACAGGGTTGTGTCGTTGTGTTGTTGCCCAGCCAGTGTCAAGTCCATTGAGAAGAGAACTTCTATGGTCCTCACAGGCTTCAGCCCCGATGGTAGCTTCCCCCATTCATGCAACCCACTGATGTCACTCAAGATGTCAACTCCTACTCATACTTGGTGAGACTAGAGGGTAAGACTTCTTCTAATTGCCTTTTAAATCCCTTGGTTGGTTTGACAGTTTTATTTCCTAGGGGAAATAGGCTTCTTTCGTCTAGCTGCTCTGTAATTATTGGTAGAGCTCTTGAAGAACCTCTGTTTCCCACACTTTAGTTTGGGGGCGTGTGTGTGGTAAGAAGAGAAGGTAAAGTGCACCTGCCACAGGGGCCATGAAAGCATGCAGGATCTGAGGCTGCCCAACCCCACTCCCAGTCTCAGCCTCGCTTTGCCTTCTACAGCATTGTGATTTAGGCTCCCTAGGCCTCCGTGTCATTGTATATGGACAGTGGTCACCTTCTAGGGCTGCCGAGATTAAACTATGAGTGTGGAAAGAGTCTCTTCCCTACTCCTTCCCATATTGCCTTCCCTCCCTGCCCCGCCCTGCCCCTGTGAGTGCTAAAGTAGCTGTGTTCTCCTCCCCCTACCCCCCCACCCCTGGTAAAATAGAGGAGCCATCTGGTTTTTTTTTTGGTTTTTGTTTTTGTTTTGTTTTTTTTTGCCTGTTTTTGTTTTTCTTCTGGGAGGGAAGGATGAAAAGGGTCCTGGAAGGGATTCTGGTTTCCTTGTAGAGAAAGCAAGATGTTTCCCATGTTCTACCTGGCTCAGCCCCTGAGCCTCCCTTGTGGGAATGATGGTCTATTGTAAAATTAAATGATAGCATCTGAAAAACTCTTAAGAAGTGGCCAGAACATAGCAGGTCTATAGTGAGTGCTGAACTCCATGGTCCAGCCCATTGGATTGATCATTACGGGCCTTGCTCACTTTTTTGTGTAATCAACACCTGAAATACAATGGCATCTACAGGAGAACCCCTGTTTACTTCCAGAAAACCATCTTAGACTCTCCACAGCAAGCACTTCTGCTGTGTTCTGTTCTGCATGCCACATTCTCTGCTCTCTCGTACAAGTTGGTAGCACTGACCGTCTCAAATTTAGGCACTGTCAGCCATGTGATAAACTTTTAAGTAGAGTCTTTAAAAAAATAAAACAACCCTGAAACCCATGCCCTTATTCAACTGTGAGTTCTCTCTGGTTTTCATATACTCTGCAGCTTTAGGCTGGCAGCGACATGAATTCTTGCTGAGCAGTGTGCTGAGTACTTTGCTGGGCCTTTCTTTTAGAAGTCACTCTTTGGGAGATAGCTTATTGCCGTAAAGGATGCATTAATAAATGAATCAATGTGAAATGAAGTATGGAGCCCAAGTAAACAGTGCAGATAATTCACAATTTTAAGCACTCCCTCGACAGAAGGGATCAACGTACCGTATTTTTAAGAAGAACTCATGACAACATAATTAAGAGCTGTGCATGTGTATATTACCATGCAGAGAGGATTGAGAACTAAGATTGGACGTGGCTTGGGCATACTCTTGCACAACCTGAGCAGACCCTTGATGGAAAAGAGCTGTCTCTCTCATTGCGAAACTGTTTTGCCCTGATGCCTTCTTGCCTGAACCTCCCAGGATGGCTGTCCTTCTGTGTCTCCCTACTCTCGGGGTGGCTAGGCTGGCCATGCTGCTGGCCAGCTTCCATTGCGCAAAGCCGCCTTCCCCTGTAATGTCTGCACCCTTCCAGTTTTCCCTTCCATTGCCTTTCAATTAGAGATGACGTAGTGAGACTGATAAAAATTCTCTTAGAAAGTCACGTACTGCCAGGCACAGTGGCTTACACTTGAAATCCCAGGCCTGGGGAGTCTGAGGCAGAAGGGTACCCTGACGACACAGCTGTGTCATTGCAGGCCTCCCTCCCTCTTCCTCTCTTCTAGAATCACTTACTTCTAAGGCATCCCAGGCACAGTAGTGCACACTGGCCTAAGTCTGGTTACTCTCTATTTCATGCCTCCCTGTGGCCCCTCCACAGGAATGGGGGACTGGAGTTTTCATTTCTGAGAAGTGAGTTTGCTTTGTGGTGCTGATGAGGCAGATCTGGGATGGAGTGCTAAATGCTGTTGTGAAGGGATGTGTGCGGTATCGTAGTTTGGTTTATTCTTGGGGAGGCAAGTCCTTGGGACGAGGGAGAGTGGCCAAGGAAAAGTTTGTACAATTATGATTTCTGGCTCGTCTTTGGGTCTAGAAGAGGATAGGGAACAAGAAATCTCTCTACCCTTTATCTTATGCTCAATTGCAGACTGTAGCGTACTGTGGTCGTGACACTGTGGGTGGGAGATGTTTGTGGAACAGCCTGTGAATTAGATCTAGATCATGGCGTCCACCATTTCCCGATGAAGTAGAATAGTCTACTTGTAGAAAGCGGGGCATTTCAAAGCAAAGGATTCCAGTAAGAGGCTTGAAGAGTTGGAAACGTGTATCAAGGCCATGAGGTATCAGGCTCCTGGTCCATACTTTGCCCTCTCCCAGTTTCCCCCATGTCCTAGCTCTACCTTTGAAGGTGCCCTAGCTTACAGTCCCCACACAGCTGCTTCATGGATGTTTCCATTCTGACTAACAGGACTCCCTTCATCTCCCCCGCATTCCACTCAGCTCACAAAATAGCTGTAGATCTTACTGTAGTGTGATTGAAGCATTAACTCTAACATGGCTGTTTGGCTTTACCAAAAAGACTGCTTTACTGCTGAACAAGAGTTTTCCTAGAGGAGCCATGGGCTAGTACAAAGTTCTAATATGTCCTTCTGGTATGGATGGAAAGGTATATGGAGGAGCTGACATAGCTTTCTTTTAATTTCTCCCTTCCATGCCTCTTCTATGAGTATATTATTGTCTTGATTTTTTTTTTAAATTACCATTTTCACAGAAGGTTCACATGAGCAATAGAAGCAATTGAATTAGTCCAAAAAAAAAAAAAAAATGGTTTCACCCAAAACAATGAAGCAAACACCAAGAGAAACTCAAACAATTTTTCTTTCTGTGACCACAAAGTCGGCTTTGAGGACTTGTACAATGGAGGATCATCTAGAGCGGCTGAATGAGGCTGCTGGCCTATCTTAGACCACTGCTTTGTCTGTAGCCTCAAGTCAGGAAAAATGCTATAGTCAATTTTTAAAAAGGTCAAACACCATTAAAAACACTTAGGCTTGGGTGGGCTCGGGTCCGTGGGGTTTGAAAGATGAGGTCCTCAATGCAAACTGAGGAGGATGATTATATTCCAGAGCTACATAGAAATGTTCACCCCCGAGAGTGGCCTGATTGGGAGGAAACACTTAGCACAATGTATTAGAAATACCCAAGCTGAGATCATCCAAGATGGCATTGATGGTATACTGTGTCTGATCCTCGGAACAGCAGTGACTGCACAGCCGCCAAAGGACCATACTGAGAGCTCCAAAACACAGTGCTGGTGTTTTCCAGGAAGAAAGAAATCCTGTCATGTGGATCATCCATGCTCTCCCACCACAGGACCATGGAACCACACTCAGGTGAGCTCCCAGGGACTCTGGTTGCCACAGCCACCACTTTTCGGGTTGTGGCCTGGCACAATGTGGGCCAAGGAGATGGCGTTCGAGGAGGGGGTGCTGTTTGAGTTGAGCCCAAGTGAGGACTGCATTGCCCACAGGCCTCACGGACCTCCTCTCATGGGCCGGGGCCATGCTCAGTGCTGAGAGCTGGATTGTGCAGAGGTAGATACTAGGGGCAGCACCGAGGCAGGGAACCATGGCAGATGGAGCACGAGATGGAACCAGAGACTCAGGAGGTACGAACCAACAGAGCCACAAGTTCCCTGGGACAAGAAGCTGAGCTGGGCGAACATCAATGGTTTCTGCAAGCTACTCAACAAAGACTTTGAGGGGCCTCCACTTGCCACCTGCCTGATGGCCTACAAGATCCAGTACCCACAGGAGTAGGAGGCCATCCAGGCCTTGATGGCCAGCAACAAGCTGGCAAATTGGACAGGAGCGGGAGAGCTGGCTCTGAGGACATGGAAGCAGGAGAGCTGGCCCTTAGGATGCTGGAGCAGGTGAGCCGGCCCTGGAGACATGGGAGCCTGAGAGCTGGCCCTGCCTTGATGGCATGGGAGCAGGTGAGCAGGCCCTGCCCTGAGGACATGGGAGCAGGATAGTGGGCCCTGCCTTGAGGACATGGGAACAGGATAGTGGGCCCTGCCCTGAGGACATGGGAGCATGTAAGCCAGCCCTGCCCTGATGATGTGGGGACAGGAGAGTGGGTCCTGCCCCGAGAACATGGGAGCGGGAGAGCAGGCCCTGCCATGATGACATTAGATCGAGAGAGCAGGCCCTACCCTGAAGACAAGGGATTGGGCCCTGATCCAGGGCTCTGAACCTCACCCCATGTATGACCTGTTGGAACACATGAAGTGGCCAGACCTGCAGATTCAAATATTAAGAATCTCCTTGACACATAGAAACAATGGAATATCCAACAGCAGTCCCAGTGAGGATCCATTAGCGATAGTGTAGGCCTCCAACCAGACCCATGACTTGTAACAATGAACATTTGAAAGTAAACATATGTCCCCAGCACTCGGGAGGCAGAGGCAGGTGGATCGCTGTGAGTTCGAGGCCAGCCTGGTCTACAAAGTGGGTCCAGGACAGCCAAGGCTACACAGAGAAACCCTGTCTCTAAAACCAAAAAAAAAAAAAGAAAGTAAACATATGTGGACAAAAGGCTATACCGGGTGATACACTACAGCTTCTGGGACAAGATTTTTTGTTTGTCTGTCTGTTTTATTTTACTGGGGGGAGGAGAGGGATTTTGGTGCATGATATGTAAATCATAGACATTCAATAAAAGTAAAACAAACAAACCAAAAAATAAAAAACCCACTTAGACTTTTTTGAATGACCCTGCCATTGGTCTGGTTTCAGGTCTGACTTACATAGATATCTGGGTTGAGTTTTAATAGGAATGGTCCTTAATATTAGGACCATTCTGTTATCATTCTTTAAATTCTTATGATTGATAAGAGAACCTTTAAAACAGATAAATAGACAAAGAAGGGAGGTCAGAGACAAGGCTGGGCTACACGAGATGCTTTCCCTAAACCCCCAAACAAACAACAATTGCTAGACTAGTTTCAATGTCCATAAGTTACAACTATGGGGATTTGTAATCATATTCAACTACTTTATCTGTTAGTTTTTATTTGTGTCTTACCTTAGCCCCCATGTGCTGAGGATCATGCAAAGGCTTATTTCCAAGCATTAAGGGCAAAGATAATTTTATATATGTGTAATGAATGAATGAATACATACATATAATTTAAGCATCTTTGTTTCCTTGTTAAACAATGTGGTTTTTTTGTTTGTTTGTTTGTTTTTAAACATAGCATCTCAGCTATGGCTGGCCTGGAGCTTATAGACAGAGCCATCCTTGAACTTACAATGATCCTTCTCCCACTGCCTGTAGAGCACTGGGGTTTCAGGCATATGTCACTGTGCGCAGCTTTATGTACTGTATTTAATGTACACTTTTTACTTACTGTATTCTGTGTCTAACAACTTTTCTGTTGTTACTTCAGTCTTTGAGAACACGGGAACATAAAATTACCATTGCTCTCAGGGGAGGAGAGTGTGCACTATAATACATTTGGGGATCTCTGTGAAATAGTGACTGCCTCTTTTTTTTTTTTTTTTTTTTTTTTTTTAATTTCAAAAGTTTGTAAAGAGGCCCGAGAGATGGCTGAGTGATTAAAAGCACTTGCTGCTCTCCCAGGGCACCTGAGCTTGGATCCAGCACACATTGGGCAGCTTTACAACTGCCTGTAACTCTAGCTCTGAGAGGATTCTGCATCCCCCTCTGACCTCTGCAGATGCCACACACAGGTGTCGCATACACAGTAAGTCTTAGGAAAAAAGAGTTGTAGAACTAACTCAGGCACATGACGCCTGAACCGTAAGACACAGTGGAAACCATGGCTAAGAGTTCCTGGTGTTGAACACTCAGACATGGTTGCTCACTTTAGCCAGTTAACTGCATTTTCACCACACTCCCCAACTTCTCACAGCATCACGAGGCCTTCATTCGGCTTTTTCTTTCCTTTTTTTTTTCCCTGTTTGTTGAACGTCCACAAGGCAGACATTTTAATACAGCAAGTCCAGTGACTCTGCTTATTTCTGCTGTGCCTCTTAGAATCAGTATTCTGTGTTGTTCCTAGCCATAGAGCTGCTTGAGGGACAGGGCTGTGGGCCACCTGCTTTCTACGACTTCCAGCAGAACAGCTGGGTTTCCAGGGAAGTCTTCATTTGGAAAGAGCACCAAACATTGGGAAAGCAGCTTATTAACCACTGCTATCAATTGGATGATGATGATGATGATGATGATGATGATACTCCCAACCAAAGGCAAAAGTGGTAGTGCATATAAAACAAGCCAGGAGACCAGTGAGCTCTGTGGCCATGCATGGCTGCATCGCTCAATGCTTTGCGTCCCAGAGCTTATGCGGCCCAGCCTTCGAACGTGCATGGGTCCCACATTACAAGGCTGTCAGCAAGTGAGGTGTGGACTGTTTTGTTTTAAAACAGAGTCTTGCTATGGAGCCCTCGCTGTCCTTAGAACTCCTATGTAGCACCACCTCCCTCTGCCTTCTGGGTGCTGGGATTAAGGTTACGCACCGCCATGGCATAGATTATCTATTCTTGATGCATTGTGGGTGATCAGGTGTGAATTCTCCCTCAGTTTCGTTTTCTTGAGGAAAATATGAGGATAGGATTTTACATTTTGCTTTGTGAAATCATCGTCATGGCCATAATTTTGAACAATTGTTTTCAAGCCATGGTTTTACGTAATTCCTTCCTCCCCCGACTGATGTAAATAGCTTAACCTTTTGAGTATCTGGTTAGGTCTACATGATTTGTCTGCCCCCCCACCCCCAATCCTCTCTCCTTTCTTAATGTACAGATCTAATCTACTCTGGATTCAGCAGCCAGATAGACGCATTAGAAGCACACAGAAAGAAAGGAGTGTGTTCTGATGAGATAGAGCTCGTGTGTGAGCTGTGGGTCAGGAGGTTTTAGGAGCCTGTGTCTTCTCATCTGAGAACCCCTTTTTATTGCTTCGGTCTGTTGATTCAGGAGGCTAGGCCTAGTAGGTGCGGTGCCACTTGAAACTTACTTCTGCCCTTGGCATTTGGATTATGTGTGTGGTTGAAAAAACTGAGCTTATGAGTGGAATTTTCCATGCCATGAGCATTTTGCTTGCTTGCTGACTTTTGGCAAGCCGCTGCCATGTTTCTATCTGCATCGCCTACCACTCAGGCTCCTGTTTTATTTGAAACCTTTGATGAACCGGAGCTTCTTTAATGCTGCCTTCATTTGTCCTAGACAGGTGCAGCTCATAGCCTAGATTGTATCAGAAGTGCCCAGCTTCAGAGAGGCTTCCTGAGCTCCGTTTCCTGGAGACTGATTTACTGAGTCTTACGATGCCCCAGTGATTCTTGGGTACAGCCGGGTCAGCAACCACTATCCAAGCAAGTGTGCTTGCAGCCCAGGGTTGTGCTTTGAAGAAGCAACTAGGGCATGACTGTAATGTAAGCTCTCCAGCTTCGTTCTTTTTTTTTTTTTTTTTTTCAATTTCTTTCTCTCTTTCTTTCTTTTTTTCTTTTTTTGGTTTCTTGAGACAGGGATTCTCTGGAGGGATAGGGAAAGAAGAATGCAGAGACAGGCAGATCCCTGAAACTCACTGGCTAGCCAGTCTAGCCAGTTGGGTGAGTTTGGATTTATTGAAACTATTAAAAAAAAATAAGGTAGACTATAATAAAAGGAGACATCTGACATTGACCTCTGGTTTCCAAATGCACACACACGCACACACACACACACATACACAGTATGCACATATACACAAATGTTTATTATTTACATGTAAATATACACCATTCTTGTTTACACTTTGATATATTTCCTTTGTAATTTTTATACATATATAAGTGTATACACTTCAAAATTTGGAATCTTCAGTTTCCCTTAAAAGTATGGGCCCTGGCAGGTCAAGCATGCTCCACTGGATGGCCCCATACCCATGAGTATATTAGCAGTACTCATAGGTTGCACTCATAGGTTATTTTCTTTTAAAGGAAAGGGAAGGTACATAATTGAGAAGGAGTGAGGTGGATCTGGGGAAAGTTAGGGAAGAAATAGGGGTGAATATAATCAAAATACATTGTATACATATATGAAATTCTCAAAGACTTAATAAAAATATTTAAACATTTGGACTCTTTCTACTTACTGGGTAGTTTTGTGAACTGTTTTCTTATGTAGCACAGTATCATCCATATTTTTTCATGGCATTAAGGGATCTTTGAAAGAATGATAACCACCATGTCATAGTTTCCCCCTCTTCTTCCTCTTCCTTCTTTTTTTCAAGACAGAGTTTCTGTGTGGCCTTGGCTGTCCTGGACTTGCTTTGTAGATCAAGCTGACTTCAAACCCACGGAGATCTGCCTGCCTCTGCCTCCCTGAGTTCTGGGATTACAGGTGTGTCAAGCACCTGCCCACCATGTCAATTTGTAATCAAGTAGGAACTCCTTCAACTCCCCCCTCCCTCCCACAGGATTTCTCTGTGTAGCTGTGGTTGTCCAGGACTCGCTCTGTAGACCAGGCTGGCCTCAAACTCACACAGATCCGCCTGCCTCTGCCACCTGAGTGCTGGGATTAAAGGTGTGCTCCACCAGTCCAGGCTTTTTTTTTTTTTTTTTTTAAAGAAACGTTCCTTTTAAAGATCTGAACGCTTGGAACAGTGGAAAAGAAACAATGTGCGTGAAAAGTAACTACCACTTCTTTCATGAGCAGTAACTTAACAATATAAACAAAAAGTAACATTGTAGAGGTGACAAGCTTAGTAGTTTATACTATGTATCAACATTGTTCCTAGCTGGGGCCTCTTTACCTCCTCCCACCTCTCCTGGAGGGATGAGTGGCTCCCCTCACCCCTTTCAGTCAATTTGAATGCTGTCAGCTGCAGCTGCAAAGGAGCCCTGACCTCGGTGGCTTAAATCAGCAGGAAATGCAATAACCAAACCAAGCTGTCTGAGCGTGAGAGGCTCTGGCCATGCCCTGAGGCCCAGCCTGTGACTCCCTGGGCCCTTTCCTCCTTGTGCGGCTTCCATTTTGATCCTGGTGCTAATCCTTGCAGTAATAGTGTGCATTCCACCTGGGCACAGTCACCCTCAAAGAAAGGAGCGGGACTGCCTGTTGTCTTGTGTTGTGTCTTTTGTACTTTGTCAGTGTTTGGTTGCATGTCCATTATAAGACCTGCCAGTGATGAGAGGAGCATGATTATCAAGGTTAGTCTGGAATCACCGGGAACTGGGGAGAGAGTTTACTTCTGCCACACCTGGGTACATAGAAGGGCATCTGTAAAGAACAGCCAGGCTCTTTTAGAAAGGAAAGAATTGCATGGCTGGAATAGAATGTTGGGAAGTGACCAAGAGTGTCTCCTCTTTATTCTTTCATAAGCTATGTGGATAGAATGGAATTCATTCAGAAAAGAATTCTTCCTGTGAGGAGATATTTGAAATTAAGGAGTGACTGAAGAAAAGAAGATATAGATCATCATCATAATAATAAAAAAGCCCCTACAATATTTGAATAGGAACTGCTTGTGCTGCAGGTCTCAGAAGACAATGTGTACCAGTGGGTAAAAATGCTTCCCCTCTTCCTGAAGAATGTCATCCTAAAGCCATTAGATCAGAGCAGAGCAAGGTGTCTATGTCAAGGGTAGGGGAGCCACAGGGACCCAGATTAGGGTTTGGAGCCCAAGCTGAATGAAGGGGCTCCATGCCTGAGGATCTGTGCAGCCAGGGTCTTGGGGACAGCAGCTATCTTGGTTCTCAGACTGATGCTGTCACAGTGCTTATATTCAAGTAGCTCTCAGAATAGTGTGTGATTTAAGATTTACAAATTGTTTATTTCTGGAATTTTCCATTCAATATTTTTGGATTATAAGCTGACCACCAGTAATTGAAACCACAGGAAAGGAAACCACAGATAAGGGGGAAAGCTACTCTACTTAGGGAAAAAGGACCAGTGTCCATGAAAATGAAAATAGGAATAAATTATTTATTGGAACAATTACTAGGAATCTGGAACTATATTTAAAGCTTTTTCATTTTTTATCTCTTTTAATCTGCTGAGCGCTACATAATATACTTTATATAGACGTGAAACTCATGATGAATTAAGAGGCAGTTGGAATTTGAAACCAAGTTGACTTGAGTTCAAGGCCCATGACCTATCAACTGCTGAGCACTACTGCTTCCTACCATGATAAGAGCTGTAGAAGGCTGATAATGTCTGCGAGATATTGAAGTGTTTCTGAGCACTCAAGTTGATAGGAGTGTGATCACAGAACACACATATGAGACCAAGATGGTAAAAAAAACAAGCAATAAAGTGTGAGCAAATGGCCAATGGATGAACCTTGAGAGACATATATTTATTTGCTTGTACATGGGTTCTGAGGATTGGACTGGAGTCATCAGGCTTGGGTAACTAGTGCTTTTACATGCCTTGATTCAAGAAAAATACAACCTATACAGGGCTGTCCAATAGTAATGACCTTAAGAGGAGCCAGGAGAGGAGTGTCCAAGGAGGTTGGAAGAAAGCCAGCAGTGTGGTGGTTTAGGAGTCAAGAGAACAGAGTGTTGGCAAAGGTGGCTACCCCAGAAATGTCTAGGGAGAGATAGATACATAATGACTACCCACTAGCTACAGCCCCAAGGAGAGCATTGGTGCCATCAGAGAATGGTGTCAGTGGAGGGTGGAGGCAGAAAGCAGTTTATAGTGTTTAAACAGGGAACGGTGAGAAGGCCTTCTAGAAGGTTGCTTTGCAGGGTGAGCAAGATGTTGCCACAAGAAGTTGAAAATGGGTTTTGTTGTTGTTGTTGTTGTTATATTTTAAGTCTGAAGAGTTGAACTTGAGCTGGGTGTTGGTGGCACACGCCTTTAATCCCAGCATTCAGGGAGGCAGAGGGAGGCAGATCTCTGAGTTTAAGGCCAACCCGGTCTACAGAGTAAGTTCCAGGATAGCCAAGGCTACACAGAGAAACCCTATCTTGAAAAACAAAACAAAACAAAACAAATAAACAAAAAGAGTTGAGCATAAGCATATAATAGTATAACAGAGAAGGAGGAAAAGAGTATGGAGGGAGGAGAGAAAAATTAAAATTAAAAGAGAAGAGGAGTACAGGATGGGTTAAAATGAAAGCTCTTGTGCTCTCTGCCTTTAATTGTCCATTTTCCCACCATACAGCAAAAACCTTGCTTTGTGAGCCAGGGTGCTCACTCGCCATAGTCTTTGTTTGTTTGTTTGTTTGTTTGGTTTTTGTTTTTTGAGACATGGTCTTTCTGTGTTAGTCTTGGCTGTCCCAGAGTCATTTTGTAGACCAGGCTGGCCTCAAACTCACAGCGATCTGCCTGCCTCTGCCTCCTGAGTGCTGGGATTAAAGGCACTCCCCATAGTCTTGATGCTGTGTGGTCTGCTAGACCATTCTCAAAGACAGGAAGCCAAAACAAGTGTCTGGTATGCATATCCTGAATGGTGGCAGCTAAGATATATTCTCTTTAAAGTTGCTCAATTCAGTACTGTCTTCCTGGTGTGAACTCATGAGAAATGCCTTCTTACAAGGAAGAGGAGAACAAGGCATTGAGAATGAATAAGCTTAGCTTATTCATTGTAACCACTGTCTCACAGACCAAAGAAAGCTGATGCTTCAGACCAGTTCATCTAAAGAACTTTATGCCATGTTTTTCAGGACTGAGTATGTTTTACAACATGTATTCATTCACACTGTCATGGCTACTTTCCCTACCATTTAGAAAAGCTAAATTCTGGGATATCTACCTTGGTTCTGGAGAACTGTTTTAATCTGTACAGCTGACAAATCTTTAGTGGTGTGCCAAAACAATGGGATGTAGTAGGGGAATGGAAGTATTAGCTTTAGTGTTAAAGTGTAATAAAAAGCAAATCAAAACCTGGGAAGAACACGTGTCCACAGCATAGGAAGAGGAAGTGAGTTTTATTGATAAAATGCTACATAGCAGCAACAGTGAATGGACTTGGGGCTATACACAGTAGCATGAATCACTTCATAACACTGAGCAAAGGGTGCTGAGCACCACGCAATACCTACTCTGCACCCCAGTGTCGGTTTAGAAACAAGCAGCACCCACTGGGAGTGTTGGAGTCATGGCGGTGGCTCTCTTTTGAGGGGGAGAGAAAGCAGTAATGACAGAAGTTAAGGGAGGCTTACAGGGTGCTGCAAATCACTGTTCCCCACACGGGTGCAGTGTGTTCATCAAGTTGTGCATTTGGGATCTTGCCCTCTCTTGTTATATTATACTTCAATACAAATGTGCTTTAGATGAAGACGAACAAGCAACAAGGAGCCTTCCAGGAAGTGGTGAGGAAACTGGAAACTCAGGAAGTGATTGAAAATTGGTAGAAGGCCTTTAACCTTATATAAGACACCCTCCAGCCAATAAGGATTTGCCTCTAATCTGTTAATGTTTGTTGGATGTATGCCATGGCTTTAGTGAATTTGCATTGACTGGAATAATAACGGCCTACGATGCTGGTGGTGGGTCTTGGTTGGTTGTTGTTGTTAGTGGTGGTGGTGATGGTGTGTGTGTCCACACTCACCCAGAAATGCATGTATATTTGTGTACCATACATTGGTGTTTCCCTAGAACACACTAGCACACCCTCTGGATTAGAATGTGGATTCGGGTAGTGCACTCATCCGAGGGAGTGTCTCAGCTCTAACCCCCAGTTCCTGTGTGTACTACTGCCATAGTTATAGCCTGTTCAGCTTTTGGCCTGCATTCATAACTTCTCAAGCTTCTTTCAAGCTTCGTTTTGAATTAGGCACCTTTTAAGAATTGCACACTTTTGGCGTGCTCTTCCTCATGGGCTATGTTGAACCCAATCAGTTGGTCCAAACCAAAACTTTAACTAGTGCACTTTAACACTAAACCAGAAAGAGGAAACTAGCTGAAATTATGAACAGCTCACAGTAAACTAAAGTGTCATTTGCCTTCCTTGAATGGAGTGTATCATGTACCCCAAGGTGAAGCAAGAATCATTTTTGGATTATTTGTTTGCTACTGGCTTCACTGTTGATCCCTCCTTTTACCCAGCAGACACTGTGGCTGGTTTCCATAGATGTGCAGACTTCAGATCCAGGTTTATTTCAGGTGGGGCTTAGCTTTTCTTGGCGAGAGGTGACTCACTCATGGGGAATTTTGAATGCTTAAGTAAGGAAGAGATCTGTTTTTCAGAGTTTCATAACTTTCAACTAGTCACCACTTTGCCAAGATACATTTTACTCCTTTATAGCCTCTTGTAAGTTAGAGCTTCCTGATAATTTGGGTTAATAAATTAATAAGGCCTACCAAAGTACTTGATTGGAATGAAAAGTAACTCTCCCCGAGATGAAAAGATATTTTATTTTTCTTTGACTTGTACTGATTCCAGTATGGTGAAGTTGTTGAAATGCTAGTAAAGAGAATATCTGTTATTTTTCTGTTTTTAGAAAACTAAGGTAATTTTTGCCTATTTTGAAACCAGTAGCTATGAAAGGTGTCTTTCAGGCTTTTGCTTTAGAAGAGGAGAAAGAACCCTGTGGGAAGGTCTTCAGAAACTAACTTAAAAACTTACATGCCATTAGCATAGAGGGTCCCAACGCTCCTAACGCTGCAATCCTTTAATACAGTTCTCATGTTGTGGTGACCCCCAAACATAAAATTATGGTTGCTATTTTATGACTATAATAATTTTGCTACTGTTATGAACCACAATGTAAATATCTGCATTTTCTGATGGTCTTAGTGACCCCTGTGAAGGGGTTGTTCTGCCCTCACAGAGCTCACAACCCACAGGCTGAGAACCACTGATGTAGCCATTCATAGAAGTATTTGTACATTTAATTATCTGTCAGCTGTATGCTATGAGGTAGAGGCATAAAGACGAACAGACTCTTTTTATAGAGGAAAAGACAGACAAAAAAAGTCATTCTAGCCATATTGCAGTAGGAGTAAGGATGGCGTGCTGTAGGAACGCAGAGCAGGACACTCATGTTTTGGGAAGGTAAAGTGGAGTTTTCCAGAGGAGGTATTTGAACTAAGGGGTGAGTAGGAGGTTCGCAATAGACACTAAAAAAACCAGTTCATTAAGTCCCATGCTAAGAACTTTGTATTTTACATGGTGATGGGATGCCATTGAAGGATTTTTAAACAGGGGAATAACTTGACCCAACTTGCACATTAGAAAAATAACTGTATTGATAATGAAGAGGATAATTGTGTGCGTAAAGCTAGAGGTAAAGACACTATTTATGAAATTACTGTTTAAACAGTTTAGGTGAGGTGTGAGGATATAGTTCAGTGGATATAGTTAGTGACTGGTTAGCATATATTAAACCCTTCCAACCAAAAGCAAAGTGCACATGAAACCTGTGAGGAAATGAGAAGAGAAAAAGGAAACATAGTTTTGTATTCCAGGGATAGACTGAATTGGCTTTTCTATTGGTATTTGATTGGATATTGATGGAGTCTTGTATGCATCACTTAACTTACCCAAAGTAGGAATTTCAGAAAGGTAGAGCTATTCCCAAGAGCTATCAGTGTAAAAAGAATGGAGGTTTGAATGTTAGCTAAAAGGCAGGACAGCAGTTGAAATTGTTATTGGTCTTCAATGGAGTTGTCTGGTGGCCAGGTGGCAGTGGAGGGTGGAGTGTGCCAGTGACATTGTTTGTATTTGATAACTGGGGCTTCCGAAACATGTGAGATGACCTCTTAGGAGTGAGACATGAAAGTGGATACCACCTTTTCAAACAAGAGTTTGACCCTTGATTTCTTAATAAAAAAAAAAAAAAAGGTTTGTTTCCCCCCTGATAATGATGTACATGATCCTCACGGAACGCTTGGAAGTCCACAAGAAAATTACATCTGGTATTTGGAATATTTTCTCTCAGACCTTTCCCCCATCTGTGTATTTCCCATATACCTTTACTAAAACTCGACGGCATCATATTTTTGCTATGTAACATTGCTATAAGTTTAAATATAACTTCATATTTTACCATAAACAACCTAATATTTAATGTTTCTGGGCCAGGATTACTTCTTTCATTGTTGATGATCGCAGTTGTCTTAGGGTTCTGTGGTGATGAAGCGCCATGACTAAAAAGTTGGGAGGAAAGGGTTTATTTCGGTTGCGCTTCCACACTGTAGTTTCTCAGTGAAGAAAGGTAGAACAGGAACTCACAATAGCAGGAACCTGGAGGGAGGAGCTGATGCAGAGGCCATGGAGGGTGCTGCTTACTGCCTTGCTTCTCATGGCTTGTTAGAGACCCAGAACCACCTGCCCAACGGGCTGAGTTGACCCACATCAATCACTAATTAAGAGAATACCCAGGGATAGTTGGTAGTGGTGCAAACCTTTAATCCTAGCACTTGGGAGGCAAGAGGCAGGAAGATGTCTTAGTTCAAGGCCAGCCTAATCTGTAGAGTGAGTTCCAGGACAGCCAGGGCTACATGGAGAAACCCTGTCTCAAAAACAAAACAAAAATTTAATCTCAGCACTCCGGAGACAGAGACAGGTGGATCACTGTGAGTTTGAGGCCAGCCTGGTCTACAAAGTGAGTCTAGGACAGCCAAAGCTACGCAGGGAAACCTTGTCTCAAAACACACACACACACACACACACACACACACACACACACACACACACACACACACA
>OU015746.1:38977498-38999800 GCA_907169655.1 Acomys percivali
CCCCCCCCCCCCCCCCCCCCCCCACTTTTTTTTTTTTTAAATAAAAATGGACCTTGCTTTAGAGCCCATCTGTCTTAGAACCTGGGGCAATCTTTCCGCCTCAGCCATCCAAGTGCTGAGGATGTAGGTGTGAGCCATCCCACAGAACTTGAAAGAAAAACAGAAATGAGATACTTGACAGTACAGTGACATGGGATTAAAGACCTATTGTTATAGTTTGCTTTTTGTCGCTGTGATAGAACGCTGACCAAAACCAGCTTGGAGGTGCAATGGTTTAATCTCATTTTACAGTTTCCATTATATCATTGAGGGAGGCCGAGGTAGGAAGTGAACCAGACGCCACCGTGGAGGACGATGCTTATTAGCTTGCTTCCTCTGCCTGTCTCAGCTATCTTTCTTACACAGCACAGGCACATCTGCCTAAGGATGGCTCCGCCCATACTGGGCTAGGTCCTCCTAAATCAATTCACGACTAAGAAAATGACTCAAAAACTTGGCCACAGGCCAGTCTGGTGGAGGCAGCTCCTTAGTTGAGATTCTCTCTTCCCAGGTAGATCCAGGTTTGTGTCCAGTTGATGACAACTCAGCAACACATCTCTGTATCTGCAGACATAGTGATTTGAAGGTTCTTGGAGAGCTACCTAGAGACCATAGATTCTCACTTGAATTTTGAAATGAGCTTCTGGAGCCTGGGTACACAGAACAGGCAAGGCCATCATTATGGCTGAATGTGAGGAGGGGGGGCATGTAAGACACTAGGAGTGAGGATTGGGGTGCCAGCTGCCTCTCAGAAGTGGTGTGCAGCTTTCTATGGTGGAGACAGGTCACCTAGGCAGCTAGTGCCTGAAGGAGAAAAGGGGAGGATATGGAGGCCACTGAAAGCATATATATGCTTTAAGATTATGAAGAATAACAGAAAGTTCTCATCAAGAAAAAGAGCAGAAACCCATTAAGCCACTGTGCAGCTGTCTCCTAAGAGAGCCTTTGCCCATTGGGTATTGCTGGGATGCGCTGTCTCAGAAACCTTGCAGTGGCTATACTTGTACTTCCCAGTCCTCTCATTTCCTCTCAGATGGCAGCTATCCTGGTCTTATATTGCTTCCGGTGTCTTCCTTCTGACTGGACTGTCTGCCACCTCAATCTCTTTGTATCCATTCTCATGCTTACACTGCACTGCCCCACTGTCCTTTGGTGGGGAGGGGGGGAGGGGGAGGCTTGTCTTTCTGGCCAACTTCCAGCCCTGAAACTACCAAGCTGCTCTTTTAAGACTGCCATCAGGATTCTGATGTTTGGTCTCCTAGGATTTCCTGACAAAAATGATACTACTATCAATGCATGTGTAGTTGCTAACCTTAGTCAGAACTCAAAATGCCAGGTAGTCCTTCTGTGTCTGCCCTGACTTGGTTTGTTTGGGACATGTCTTTACCAACTCTTTCTTCTTTCCTTTCTATAACAGGGTACATGATTTAAAATTCAAAATAATCTTACCTTTTGGCTTTGGTTGGTCCTGAAGCAAGCACCTAACCCAAGATAGACCACTCACTCAAAGTTCATCAGAATTTTATATCTAAAATGAAATCATCGTGTTTTCTAAGAATACATATATTTAGTAATTGCAGGTGACCAAGTTCTACATAAGAATTAAAGATTGGGGTGGGGGCAGCGGTGGAGTAAAGGGTGGAGAAAGAGAGAGAAACAATATAAATGAATTATTGCTGAAAGAACACAGTGACATTTCCTAATTTCTTTCCGAGTAATGATTCCTACCCTTTCAAGTCATGACCCACACAAAGTAGTTTATTTCTACCTCTGAGGGAATGGGGTGAAACTGTGCTTTTGCTGGGTGGAGGCACATGCAACCTGAGCACAGGTTGAGAAACTGCTGCACAGTGCTCTGGGGAACACATTGTAGCGCAGGCCTGGCTCCAGTTTCTCTCCTGGTCCCCATGTAGGTCCCGTGAGCTGTCCGTCATAACTTCACCGTAGATGTCAGTCCCTCTAGCTGCCTTCCTGAACTCCCCAGCTGCTGCTCCTATGTGCTCCACTAATACCCAGCCCCTATTCTGCAATTATCTAATTATCTGCCTGTGCACTTTGCTGCACTCAAGAGCCCCAGGAGGATAGAAAGTACATCTGTCTTTTCATCTCTGTAGCTCCATTGCCTCCAGTGGGATAAACATCTCCTGAAAGAGGAATTATGCTCTCTCTGCCCACATGAAAAGAGTAACAAGAAAACTGTAATTGAAACAAGATCTTGTGTGAGTGTTCTTTCTAAAGAAGACAGCTTTGAAAAGGCGCCCTGGATAAGAAAGTGCAGAGCTATGTCTTCTTGGCGTCATCTACCTCGTGATGTTGTCAGACCATCAAATCGTCCAGGCTTGAAGGAGATGGCTCAGTACTCCTGTTAGAAGATAAGACCGGTCTCGTTTCCACAGTAGCAGATTTCCTATGGAAACAGATGCAGTGAAATTTCCGAGGATCAATATTGTCCTAACAATGTACAGGTTTTCACCTTTGCTCTATCCAGAACTTGAGAGGAGGAGAGGGTTAATGCCTTCCTTACTGTGTGAGGCTCCTCCAGCGGCTTCTTTCCATGCTCTTCCTCTTGGCAATCTGTTTTCTTCCATACTGTAGCTTCCCGCTGCACAGCTTAACCTCCCTAGTAAAGACACTTAACACTGTGACTTAGCGAAGCCACAAAATCACTGCTCCCTTTCCTCTGGCCCAGTTTTAAGTCCTTAAAATCTCTGCAAGTGTCTTTTGGATCCCGTGGCTCTCCGGCCTTGCCATTGTGGCTTATCGCTTTTCTTCTGACACCACAGCCTTTTGGAATTCTGCTTGAAGTGGTTTGGTTCTGCTTTTTAAATTGCCCTCTCAGATTTAAAAAAAATATACGGTTTGTTGTTGTTTTTGTTGTTGTGACCCAGGTAAGCTTCCTCCTGCAGGTTAGTTTGAAAGCATTGGTGGCTTGCTGTAAGGGCTCGGCAGCCTACTTCCTTACCTTACATTTATTCCCTTTGCCTCCGGCTCTCTCAGGTAGTGGCACCCCTAGACTGCTAGGCAGCCTGTCAGAACTCCCCTGCCCGCCCTTTGCTCCTTTCTGCTTTTGTTGTTGTCGTCCCACTACTAATTGTATATCATCTTTATAAAAACATAGGATGCAAGATGTGTCATGTCTTCAAAAGTCTGAGGGGAAGGCTGGGCGGTGGTGGCGCACGCCTTTAATCCCAGCACTCGGGAGGCAGAGGCTGGTGGATCGCTGTGAGTTCAAGGCCAGCCCGGTCTACAAAGTGAGTCTAGGACAGCTAAGGCTACACAGAGAAACCCTGTCTTGAAAAACAAAAAACAAAAACAAAAACAAAAAAAAAAAATCTGAGGGGAAATGATACATAATCAAGTTGTAGTTGTTCATAGGTTAAATATTTAAAGCAGTTCCAAATAAATTAGATTGAGGTGAAATTAGGTATGTGGGGGGCGGGGGACTTGTATAAGTAATACCAGAGTTAATCTGTGGACGCAAGTGGTGATAGCTGCAGTAACTTCCTGGGAAACTGCCGAAGAGTATCAGTCGGGCCTTAATCCTACACATGCGCCTTTGAACAGGCTCCTTGGCTGTGCTTGACTTCCTTTAGTAAATTATTCTTCATCTTATGGTCCTTCTAAAATGCAGATCTGAACACTTTGCTCTCTGATTACATTGTGTTCTGGCTTGCCCTGCCCTTAGGATAAAGTACAGAGCTGCTTTTAAGGCCTCTAAGATCTATCCAGCCGCACCCTTCCATGGCCTGAGCTCTTGCCACACTCAGTTTCCCATTCCTCCTGCTGCAGCCAGGATGCCAGTTCTCAAACTCTCCTGGTACCCTCTGTCTTTCATTTGTAGATCTTTCAACATGCTGTTTCTTCTGGTAGGCCAGGCATCATACCCCAGAAATCTTTTCCCTCATTAGCCAAGTCCATCAGGGCACCCCTCATTCACTGCCTCCATCTCCCACACTTTTGTCATGCTGTGGTATTTCGTCTGCCTCTTCTCTCCATGCTTCCATGTCATCACCATAAGAACAGAAGCAGGCAATGCCTCTTTCACCACTTAGCTCTAGGAGCCAACATGATACAGCTACTCAGTAAGTACTAATCAAATGAAGTAATGGCGATGATGATGTAGAAAGCATTAGGATCATGACGTAAAAATAGGCATTCACGGAACTAAAAAGATAGTCCCGAAATAATTATGAAAACTGAGTGAATGATATAATGTGCACTATAAACCCCAAACAGAAAGGAATATGTATTTGATAAGTATTATTACTTTCGTTGGTTATTAATTTGAGTAAAGAAAACTTAGACAAGATTCTAACATAATACTCCCAATATTGCTAAGGAAATAAAGGGTTGAATAAAAAACCCTATAATACAATGCTTATGAATACTCACAGAGGAATATTCATATTTATAGTGGGTACTTTATAGGGAGTGTCCCAGGGAAGAGCCTTTCCTAAGCGTGTGTGTGAACACAGGCTCAGCTGCATGAGACCATTAAAAGCACATTAGACCTCAGGAAATAATTGCTGGAAAACATTATATTATAAAGCTCTCTTTCTTGATTAAATGTGAAAACCCTGTGATAAATGCACATATGCAATGAACAGAATATTTATCATGGCAAACATATAAATGCCTGGTTTCACTTTCCCTAGATCCAGAGAGCTAGTATTAAAGCAGTGAAGTAGCAGGGGTTTCTGTTGTTGTTGTTTTCCGTATTAGACCAGTAAAGAATTCTGGGGTTTTTTGTTTTGATTTTGTTTGTTTGTTTGTTTGTTTTTGTTTTGTTTTGTTTTGTTTTTTAAGCTACAGTTGTAAAGACATGGCAAGCAGACGAGGAATACTTTCTCAGGCATTGCTGGGCACCAATGTCAACTGACAAGGTTCTTTATGAGGTAGCCTAGCTTGGTCTGTTTCAGTACCAAGTAGTCACATACTTCTGTGACTCTTCCCATCTGTGAATCTAGATTTTAAAAAAAAGAAAACATTATAGGAAGAGCTTTAGATTTTGGTCATCAAAATGTTGTTATAGGAAAAGAACCTGTGTATGTGTGTAATTATAGGAAAATAGATATACCTAGTTGATGAACTATAGTATGAAAAAATTGTGTGTGTATGACAAAAGACTCATAGCCAGAACATACAAAAATCATCATCAAACAAACACAGCATTAATATTTTTTCAAGCACTCAGAAACAAAGGTAAGCAAGTAATCTATTAGCAGAAGAAAGCCCACATGTCTCTTGTATAGTAATAAAGCAATCTATATGAACAGTAAAATAACATTTTCAGTGCTATGATAGAAACAGCAAAATGTCACGGGAGCACAGAGGAGGAAGTATGCGTTTCTGTGGGGAGCTGGAGAGCACCACAGAGGAGGTAACATTTTAGTGGAGTATTGAAAGATAGATTAGTGTATACTCTCCAAGCAGCTGGGCAGGGAGTGGTGTGAAGGGAGAATGGAGCTATGTTTGATGCACCTGTCAGAGTGTGTTTGGGAGCAGCCTATACTATTGACAAAATTAAAGGAAAATTATAGCGTCTGCTTTGGAGAAGGTAAGTCCAGCCCCGGTGTGCTAAGAGAAATGAAGGAAGGACAGTTGTGAGAGAATGAAACTAGAATAGTGTAGTTGTTAGGTGGCAGTTGAAGGCTGCAGACTGCAATTGTGCCACAGTTAGAGTTGGACTCAAGAAGCTGTCAGATCGGCTGCTTGGTTGAGGAAAATTGGTTGGTGGGCATTCACGGGATGCTGCCTTGAAGAACAGGGTCTGCTGATCTTGACCTTAGCTGTGGCCACCATGTGATCTTGGAGGGGGGGTGGTCAAGATGTAGGACACCTTCATTTGATGAACACTGTGCCTTCTTGCCCAGAACTATTTTCCTAGTGACAGGGATAATGTATAATTGGACAATCTGTCATCTCTCCTAAAGTGCCCTGTTAATTTAATGGCACTTCTTGGATTCCTGTTTGTTGTGATTATTATTGGTCAAATTCAGCATAATAGCAAATATTTAAAATTTTGAGACATTCATTCATTTGTTTACAATGATATGTGTCCGGTTTCACCCCTGTGTCATGCTAGAGCATCCGGAGTAAGGAAGGGCAGTTTATTGGCATCAGGAGAGCTGAAAGGAAGGTTTAATCCTTTCCATGCTGGGGACTTTGAGCACAGGAGTAACATGATGTGGCTTATATGTAAATGGAATCCCTCTGACTTCTGTTTTCGACAGTAAACTGAAAGGGAAGCAGGGAAACTGTAGGAAGCTGTACAATAATATAACCGCCATCATCAAAGTGAAGGACTGCGAGATGGCTCTTTAAAGTGCTTGTCATGCAAGCATGAGGACCTGAGTTCAGATCCCAATGCCCACATAAAAAAAACTGGATGTGCCTGGCGCAGTGGTGCACGCCTGTAATCCCAGCACTCGGGGGCAGAGGCAGGTGAATCTCCGTGAGTTTGTGGCCATCCTGGCCTACAAAGTGAGACCAGGATAGCCAAGGCTACCCAGAGAAATCCTGTTGAGAAACAAAACAAAATAAAATAATAATAATAATAATAATAATAATAATAATAATAATAATAATAATAATAATAATAATAATAATAAAATAATAATAATATCAACAACAACAATGTTATTATTAATCAAAAAGAAAAGACTGGATGCAGTGACCTATTCCTGTAATCCTAGCACTGGAAAGACAGAGGCAAGCAGGTTCCTGGGCCTCACTGGCCATCTAGCCTGTTTAATGACTGAGCTCCAGGTTCCATAGGAGACTCTATCTCAAAACCTAAAATGGAGTGATGATTGAGGAAAAACACTCAACGGCAACATTAGGCTTCCACACATATTTGCACACACAGGTTCGTGTACCCACATGCATACATACCCCAATATGAACATGTACTTACCACAAACATATACACAAAATAATCCAAATGATGTATTGGTAGCATAGGTGGTGAGAAATCCTATTCTGGATATATTTTTGAAGATAGTTATTGTTGGCAAAATCAGAGCTGGAGAGTAGGCAGCTAGGAAGTGGCAGCACACACCTTTAATCTTAGTACTCTGGAGGCAGAAGCTGGCAGATCTCTGAGTTCGAGGCCAGCCTTGTCTACAGAGTGAGTTCCAGGGCAGCCAAGGGTACACAGAGAAACTCAGTGAATAGTTTTGGGGCAAGATTGGGCACTCCTTTTGAATGCTAAGGAGGTAGTTGGATTTATGACTGTGATGTTCAAGATGAAAGTCCATGCTGGAAAAACAAATTTAATTCTGATTGAATGTGTTAGTTTTATATGGTTTATGATTTAAACACCCAAGACTCAGGGGGCTGTCATAAAATACACCATTTTACACTCATGAAAGGATCCCATGGGGGAAATTTCAGATTGTGTTTTGCAGGCACAGAAACACTTTATGGAATATATAAATTAAGCGGCTACCTGAAACCAAGAGTTACATGCATTTTAAAGGATTCCTAAATTGTGCACAGTATAAGTTCTTCTCATTTAGGTTTTACTTCTAGTTTTGAAATAAAGCATGTTTCTCAACTCAGTAAAAATGGCGAATTGACTTTTTAAACCCAGCTTACCTTTACTCAGAATGTCCCGCATTCTTTGCTTAGCTTGTTTTTCTCCCACATTGCTGTATACTCAGACTGAATGTTGGAATTTTAGTCACTATGGCAAATAGTCTAGCCGAGAGGAAAAGGTGCGTTTAGCTTGCGGCTTCAGAGGTTTCAGTGTTTAGTGAGCTTGCCTGTGGGAGTGTGGTGGAGCACAGCTGTTCAGGAAGCAGGGAGCGGGAATGCGTCCTCACGGGTGGGGATTTTTCTCCTCCTGCCTTTGTTTTACTCATGCTGGGTGGTGCCAGATGTACTCAACACAGATCTCTTCAACTAAGTTGGGTCCCAGGTGCCCATCATCTCTAGAACTGCTCCTACAGACACACCCAGAAGCGTGCTTTTCCTAACCCTAGGTATCTCTCAGTTCAATAAAGTGGCAATCAGGATTAATCAGTGTAAAAAATAAAACATAAAGATTAACCAATGCAGACTTGAGCTTTAACAAACACAAATTATATGCTTAGCAAGTAATGCAGAATATGTCAGACAATTTTGACTTAATAGTTACAAGAATATTGGGAGTCACAAGTCATATTGCCACTTTTTATTGCTAAACACTTCAAAACACATAGCTTCCGATTGTCTTCTGTTTAATAGGCTATTACTTTGAAAACTCGGAATATTATTGACTTTGGTTTTTAAAAAAAGTATAGTAAAATGCCATTTTGATTATAGTGATATGCAGTGAGGATTAGTTTATTAGCTACTAAGTCTTTCTTTGAATATTTAGCCTCATGTACTAGTTTCATTACAAATTACTAAGTTTGCATTTTGACCATGGCTGCACCATTGGGGTAGCTGCTGTTGAACTGGCAGACACGCTTTCTGCCAGGCCGAGCTTCATGCCTGGCTGTGCTCCTTCAGAGAATCTTCTCACTGCACAGGCAACCCAAGACTGCAGATGCCTAGTGAGGCGATTGTGGGGATGCAGGCAGTCATGGCTGAGCCAGGTGTGGGCCATGCGTGTGTGATTCCAGTGCCAATGCTATCACCTACTTGGTGAACGGCGACTACCCCTACCTATAGTAACAGTGGCATCCTGGTTACCTGATAGAGCCATTCGGATTCCAGGAAGAGAAAACAGCAGGTCCCCGATGAACTTTAAATGTTTGCTTAAGAGTAGTATGTAAGCCCAGGTACAAATAACCCAGGTAAATTACTTTGAGGCACGCAGAAAAGCAGTCCAATTCTGTGAGGAAATGAGGGTTAATAAACAGCATTTTCACTGTTGTTTTCCTTCTATTTATGGCACATCATACTTACAGAGTTGTTTTAGCCTCGTATATCTAGCTTGAGCATATATTACTCTTGTCAACAATCCCAAACAGTTATTCTAGAGCCCAATTAGTGACAGTCACACAACCACATTTCTTTTTGAACAGATACTTGAAATGGATTAGGAAGTCCTTGCTGCTACCTACTGTTTCAGCAGCTTCAGTGCTAACCAGTGTTCGGCAACTAAGAGCAAACTGAGTGAATGCTGTCTGGGAGGACCAGGCTAGGTGACAGGAGAGAGAGAGAGAGAACTGCTCAGAGCTTTCCCTCAGGAAGAATTCAGCATGCTGTTGTTAAAAAAACAAAAACAAAAACAAAACAAATGACTGTTTCTTTCAAGTAAATACAATATGCTTCAAAGTGTTATTCTTTTCCTCAGCAGAATTTAAAAAGTGCTTTCTGATTAGTGCTCTCATCAAATTGTTCAGGAAGGGAAGGTTTATTTATTTATTTTTCACATAGTTCAAGGTATGGTCCATCACGATTGCGAAGCCACAGTGGCAGGAGCTTGAGGTAGCTGGTCACACTGCACCTACAATTAAGAAGCAGAGAGTATGGGCTGGAGAGATGGCTCAGTGGTTAAAGCATTGGCTGCTCTTCCAGAGGACTCAGGTTCAATTCCCAGCATCCACGTGGCAGCTCATAACTGTCTGTAGCTCCTTGTTCCAGAGGATCTGATACCCTCTCCTGGCTTCTGCAGGCACCAGGCACACATGTAGGCAAAATACTCATACACACAAAATAAGGAGACCGTTTTTAAAAAGAAGCCAAGAGTGATGAATGCTTGTGCTCAACCTACTTTCGTCTCTACTTTTTATTTTTGTTTTATTTGTGTTCACGTGGGCACACATGCATGTGCATGCAGGTGTCCATGTGTGCAGATGTTAAGGCCAGAGGTCAAAGGCCCTTATCAGGATGGGTCTTCCCACCTCAGCTAATCAAATCTAGACAATTCCTCACAGACAGCGCAGAAATTATTCCCATAGTGATTCTAAATGCTATCAAATCCCAGTCACCATCAACCATCACTCCTTCCCCAGACTCCTACCCTATTTGTATCAATATCCTTTAAAACTTATAGGAAAAACAACCAGAAAATTAGTATCAAAAAGAAAAAAAAAGTAATTCTTTCATTTAGTGGTAATAGACGATGGGTAGATGGATGAATGGATGGACAGACAGACAGACCAACCAACCGACTAGCCCTTTTAAAACTCAGGATCTATGGACATGGTGGTGCATGCCTTTAATCCTAGCACTCTGGAGGCAGAGGCAGAGGCAGAGGCAGGCGGATTACTGTGAATTTGAGGCCAGCCTAGTCTACAATGTGAGTCTAGGACAGCCAAGGCTACAAGAGAAATCCTGTCTTGAAAAACCAAACCAAAACCAAAACCAAAACAAAAAACCCCAAACCAAACCAAACAACAACAAAAAACCCCAAAACACAACAAACACCCCAGGATCTGCTTAGAGATATTTAGGCTAGTTAAATTCTCATATGCTTTTCTAAATAGTTCATATTTGAGATAGATGCACCTGTGTCTTAAAAACAAAACAACAAACAAACAGGCTAGGTGTGGTGACACAAACCTTTAATCCCAGCATTTTTTTTTTTCCATTTTCTTTTTTGGTACTAGGATTTGAACCTGAGCCTTACAAGTCTTACTAGGCAAGTGCTCTATCACTGAGCTACATCCCTTGCTCTCTTTTTATTTTGAGACAGAGTCTCAGTAAGTGCCCCAGCTGACCTTGAACTTGCTCTAAGGCCAGGTAGGTCTTGAGTTTTTTTTTAAATCTTCCTGCCTTAGTTGCCCAAGTAGCTGAGACTGCAGAGCTGGGATACTGAGCCTACCCTTACTGTGTCTCAGCATCATTTTTGTCAGCATCACGCCCTCCTGTATCTCTGAGACATAGTTCTGCTAACCCTGCTTGCAGCCACCCTCCAGTTAACCCAGTGACAGCAGCTGGGGCACCATATGCGCATAAAGTTTAAGTATTTTCTTGTACTTAATCACAGTTTGATCAGTGTCAATTTCCTGAATTCTGCATATTCTCATTGTATAGAGAAGATTGCTTTCATGATGAATATCTCAGCTTAATTTTACCTCTTTCTCCATGTATCTCCATTATTCAGAGCACAGTTGTGTTAAATAAAGTAAAATTTGTTTCAGGAAAGCTAAAATAAATATTAATAATTTTCTTTATTCACAAGAGACTGCCTTGGGCCTTTAATTTTCCTAACTTATTTTTGTGATATACTAATTAAAATAACTCTAAACTCATGGAATCAACACTTTTCTTCTTTTCTTTTTGAGATTATTTTTATCAATGTTGTTTGTTTGTTTTTGTTTTGAGACAAAG
Organism: Acomys percivali; assembly: GCA_907169655.1. Taxonomy (NCBI): domain Eukaryota; kingdom Metazoa; phylum Chordata; class Mammalia; order Rodentia; family Muridae; genus Acomys; species Acomys percivali. The sequence goes on from OU015746.1 coordinate 38,988,806, forward strand.
CCTCAATGTATACCCCAAGCTGGCTTTGAACTTAATGCTCTTACCTCCGCCTGCCAAGTGCTAGATTCATGGAAGGACCCGCCCTGTAACTGGCTGGAAGGTTGATTCTGCTGTTGAGACGCCCCACCAGGTGTGCGCTCTGTTCTCAGGGCCCCTCCCAGCTTCTCATGGGAGAGCAGGAGAGTCTGACCCCACGTTCCAGACGGTAACAGCACTGAGCCTTAGCCTGCGACCACACAGCCCGGTTCTAGGAGTCTCACAAACCTCACAGTGTGTAACTCAGAGTGGAAGAAATGGCTTTTGAGTTGAACCCACAGTTTTTTACATCCATTTGTAAATGAAGTATTTGTTGTTCTACCCAAAATCTGTTTTAAAAAAAGGAGGGTGAGGGAGGAGCAGTGAAAACAGCAGTCTTGAACTGAAATGGCCCTTTGCTATCTAGATCCCTACTCCATGCCGGTGCAGCCCCTCCCTGTCAGGCCACTGTTTTCTTGCTACTATTTCAAGATCTCATCGAAAAAGTAAATGTTTTGTAGTTTACTTTGGCACGCTGTAGCATATTTTCTTTCCATCATTTCCATTTTTATTCCCAACTTATTTTCTCCTGTCTGTGTGCATTTGTGGTGGCGCAGCCCAGTGACTAAGTCTTCAGCATTGGAATCAAACCCAAGTTTTGCCACTAGACTATCATTTACTAATGGTGTGGCTTTTAGGGAAATTTACCCAACTTGTGTGTGCCTCAGTTTCCATGGCAGCAAAATAGGAATGCAACAATACAGAACCAGAAAAACCTATTAGGTCTCAGAAACCCAGGACAGAAGGCTAACTGGAGTGCCTATTAACATGTCAAAGTGGACACACTGGCCAGCCCTCCTGCCCCCCAACACTTCTCACCCCATCCCCTACCCTAAACCTCTCCCTCCCAGGGCTGGGCTTCTGTTTCTCTTGCCCCAGCCTGACCCCTATATATCTCAGCCATTTTGGCTATGCAGTCTCTTGGTGAGCAGTGCCTGTCTTGCTCACACTCTCCCCATCTCTGCTCACGGTTCGTGTTCAACCTGGAGTCTTTCCTTTCATCTGCTCTCTCAGGGTTAGGGCCAGTTCACCCTCTGCCTTCACAGTAGACGTCCCCATACTCTAAGATTAGCAGTGTCCTCCTCCTGCTTCATATTTTCATGCACCTGCAGAGCAGAGTGGGTGAGAAGGCGCACAGAGTCACTGTGCCTCCCAGCACAAAGCAAGACTCAGAGCCACTTAGCCTTTCCACCTCTTAGGACTCCCTTCAGAAAATGAAGTTGATCATGACTGCTGTCCCTCTCTCTCTCTCTCACATGTCATCTTCCCCAACCTTTATGTGAACATAGAATTAAAGAGACTGGAACATGGCTCAGCACACCATGTGCCCCTCGGTCACTGCTTGGTGTGGCTCTGCTAACTCCAGAGAATAAAGAAAATGCAGTTTACTTACTCAGACAACTACTGCTTGCTTACCCAGGACCTTGCTGGAAAATCATGCCTGCCATAGTCTGCTGACTCCCACGCTGTCTGTCCACTCTTACTCTGACTCAGACACCACGTGTTTTCCATCTTACTTAGAGCCACTCCCATACTCAGTATCCTGTTCTCTTCCCAGTAGTTAGTGCTTTGTGACCCCACACTTTTGATTTTGGGTTTTTTTGTTTGTTTGTTTGTTTGTTCTTTTGTCAGACAGTGCCATTTTTTTTTTTTTTTTTTTTTTTTTAATTTCACATAGAAGTTGGATACAGAGACCACAATGCTGGTAATACCTCCTACCTATCATTCAGAAGACATCCCAGCCCTGCTAAGAAAAAAACTGAACACAGCAAAGTGCTGCCATGCAGGTGAACTAGGGAACAAGAAGACAAGACAGAAACACAAGACACAGCATCTCTGCACACTGATATAAGACTGGCCATGGCCTAGAAGGAAAGCAGCCGTGGTACAGTCCTTGCTGATGCTGCCAACCAAGGGCACTGCGCTCAGGACAGCTATCTCCACTGCCTGTGCCTTCTGGGCTCTTCTATAGTATTTGGAGATGCTTGTTTGAAAGTTGGTTGCATCACAATATTATCCTTTTATCTTCAGTAAAAATACAATTGATAAGTAAGGGCAGACATTTTATCTGTAAGTCAGTTTTCCAAAAAGATTTGTCTGTTTAAAAGAAAGTTATTTTCTTTTAAATGTCTTTTTTGAGATTTTATTTGGTGTGTATGAGCGATTTCCTGAGTGTATGTCTAAAGCCCATGTGTATGTAAGGTCTGTAGAGGCAAGATCCCGCAGAACTGGAGTTACCGACAGTTGTGGGCTGCGAGGTGGGTGCTGGCAAATGAACCTGGGTCCTCTTCAAGAGCATCCAGTGCTCTTAACCACTAAGCCATCTTTCTAGCCCCAAAAGTACTTTTCTTAAGTTCCTTCCCATATCAATTTGGCATAAAAGATTATTCCTCCTACACAAAGTCACAGGTGATCTGTCTTATGAACTGTCAATTCGACTTTGTCTTTAAATTTAGTAAGATTCTTCCCTCCTTCCCCTCCCTGCATGGTCTCATGTAGCCTCGGCTGGCCTGAAGCTTACTGTGTGGACAAGGATGATCTTGAATTTCTGGTTCTCTTGTTTCTGCATCCTGAATGCCAGTGTTACACGTTTATCGAGCCATCACACTGAGTTAGTGGTACTAAGAATCGGGTGCCATGCTTGCCAGGCAGGCAGCTTCCAAGTGAGCCACATCTCCACCCTCCCTTTCCTTCCTATGGCAATTGCATGGATTGGAGGTTTTTATTGATTCTTTGTGAGTTTCACATCAGGCACCCTAGTCCCCCTCATCTCCCCTCCCCTCATATCAGCCCTTTGCCCTTGCTATTGCCCCCCCAAAATAAAGCACAAACAATAACAACAACAACAACAACAACAACACAAAGTGTAGAAAACATCTCATCGTGGAAGCTGTAGTGTGTCACAGTATCTGTCGCGGTATATTCCCCTCTCCACACGCCTTCACTTGCAATGAGCAATTGGTCTGGTTCGAGATCTTTGACTTCTGTGCCACCATCAATATTGGATCCTCACTGGACTCCTGGTTATCCTGTTGTTGCCCTGTGTCAGTGGAGATATTGCAGCTTCGGAACAGCGGGACTGGCCCTTTCATGCATCCCAGCTGTTCACAGATGATACAGATTTTGGGGTGGGCCTGGGTGTTAGCTGAGCCACTCAGCCTGCCAGCTCTCCCTTATCTGTGCCACCAGGGCACGCTTTTCAGCACTGCTCTGGCTAGGCCACCCAGTGCCACCATTGGCAAGAAGCAGGATCAGTTCTCCTGCTCTCCTGCCCTCAGTGCTGGGACTGGATCACTTGCACCCACACCTCCAGAGCCAGCTTCACTGTGCTGCCCAGTCACAAATGCTGCAGCTTATTAGGGGCTGGCCAGTTCTCCCAAGCTCATGACCCCACACTCACACCCTCGGGGCTAGCTCTCTGGCACCCCTGTGCTAGAGTTCTGCCTTCTGTGAGAGATGGGACCACCTCTGCAGAGTACAGTCTGCAGTGAGCACTGGGTCCAGTTATGCACAGCCCTGGGACATCCAAGTAGTTGACCACCCCAGCCAGAAACATCCCCATGTTCTCTAGTGATGATATGAGCCACCAACATCAACACTGACCCCTGCCCCTGCCACTGTACAGCCACAGACTCGGACGTGGCCCTCAGTGGCAGCTCAGGCTGGGACATCACCATGGTCCCCACCCTTGTGCCAGTTCCATCTCTCTTCACAGTGCTCAAGCTGCGCCACTTGTCTTTCTCTCCCATCTGACCACCACATATTCGCACATTGTGATGGCTCCTGCTGCAGGCTGGCCCCACAGGCCCCTGGCCGACATCCTCCATCCATGCTGCTCGGCATGCCAGCAAGTGGGTGTCTGTGTCCTGTCTGTCATGCACTGGAGGGCAGGTCTGTGAGTGGCATGGTGGTCCACAGGCCTCTGTCTGTTCTTCCTCCTACTACTCTGTACTGCCTGGCTTTGATTTTATGAGTCCTAGACATAAGACAGCTTTGGGCACCAAGCCAGGCATCAAGCGCAGGTGAACAAAGGACTGCTACCTGCTCTGCCCCTGATTGACATAAGAACACCACCATCACCACCACCACCAATAAGATATCTCTTTGCACATTACCAGGGCAGTGAATCCCTTTTATTTTAAGAGAAAAAATTTTGGCTTCTGCGGGGGGGATTATTTCAAAAATTAAAATATAATTACATAATTTCCCCGTTCCCTTTATTCCCGCCAACTCCTCTCATGTCCTCAACTCCCTTTCAAATTCTTGACACCTTTTTCTTTAATTGTTATTGTTACATACAAATATAAAACATAAATATATGTGTATTTATGTATATAAATATGAGTCTCCTGAGTCTGTTTTTAAAAATGAAATGCCTCCTACTAGCATTCATATTGTTGTAAATTACACATAACAAATGTAACATGTACAAGGTACAGTATGATTTAGTACTTAGCAGTACTTTCACATTTTTGTACAGCCATAACCACTATCCATCTCCCACACTTGTTCATCATCACAACCTGCATGCCTGTCTGCAGCACTCCACCTCCTCCCTCATCTCCTCCAGCCCCTAGTAACCACCCTTCTTTTTTTTTTTTCCACCCTTCTTTCTGTCCCTATAAATTTGACATTCTAGGTACTTCATATAAATGGACTAATACAATTTATGTGCTTTGTGTCTGCCTTGTTTCACTTAGCGTAGTGTGTGCGTTGTCTCCATTGTTGGATGCTGCACATAATGCTGCTGTGGATATTGATATGCAAATATCTGTCTACATTCCAGCTTTCAGTTCTTTGTTATGTAGCTACAGTTGCCACCTACTGGCTCATATGGTAATTTTATATTTATAATTTTGAGGCACTACCATACTGTATTCCACAGCAGACCACACTACCTTATACTCCCAAGATTCCTAAGAAACTTGAGGCGAGGGTGGAAAGCAGTTAAAATATATGTACTTGTTCAACTAAGGTTATATCAGAATTTTTAAAAAAATTGTGAAGAATCATGAGAAATGCATAAGGTTGTTGTGAGCCATCTGAGGTGTGTGCTGGGAGCCAAACTCAGGTCCTCTGGGAGAGCAGCAAGAGCTCTTAACTGCTCAGCTATCTCTTCAGCCCCATGACTTCCACACAAGCCACAGCAGAGACAACAAAGATTTTATTATTTATTTATTTATGTGTGTGTTTGTTTACTAAGATAGGATTTCTCTTTGTAACCCTGGCTGTCCTGAAACTCACTCTGTTGATCAGGCTGGCCTGTCTCTGCCTCCTGGGGGCTGGGATTCAAGGCAGGCACCACCACCAGCTGGCCTTTCTTCTTGTTTCTTTCTTTCTTTCAAGACAGGGTTTCTCTGCGTAGCCTTGGCTGTCCTGGACTCGCTTTGTAGACCAGGCTGGCCTCGAACTCAGCGATCCACCTGCCCCTGCCTCCCGAGTGCTGAGATTAAAGGCATGCGCCACCACTCCTGGCTCTGGCTGCTATTCTCTAAATAAAACATTTTAATTAAAACTTTTTCCTTTACTTTAAATTTTTATGTACTTTTTAAAACCTTTATTTTCATAATTATAAAGAAAAACCTGCGAGTTACAAACAATCAGGAGCGATGTGAAAGAGGAAATATGTTTCCTCCACTTTCTAGAATAAACACTGAAAATGTGGTGTCTTTCTTCCCAGAGCACACAGCCATTTGATCCACCAAGTGTCACATGTATATGTAGGAATGAAAACAAGGTGGAAGGGGAAGAGCCAAAGGGAGAGCAGATAGAGATCATGCCAAATAATGTTGTATAGTATGGCTTCTTTTTCCATTTAATACAATATAGCCCTTTCTTCCGTGTCTGTACACTGAATTCTGCTTCGTCTCTCCAGTGCCTGTGTCTTTTCAGTTTGAATGTAATAGTTTATGATAATTTGTTGTTATGTGCTACAGTAAATAGCCTTACACGTGTGCCTTTGCACATGTGGTCAGTATTCCTATAGGACACTAGCAGCCTACAGTGTGATAGTGTAATCTCATCATGTTATGGCTCTTTGACACTGTGTACCAGATTGTTCTCTGAAGGGCTTGTGTTGGATAGTCTATCTCTTAATCACTATTTAGAGGCATAGCCTCACCACCTCACCTACTAACTCGTATCCCCTCAGTCCTGGAGCAGGCAATTGTAAGCATTATTCTAGACCAGTAGTTACAGAATCCAATGCTATCATTTTATTGTACATTCCTGGGGTTTTCCTCTTTTCCAAGATACATTAGCTATTTAGAGTCTCAGAATTTCCTCTTCTTAGCCATTTTATTAGAGGACTTGTTACATTTTTATTGATTTCTAATAACTTTTTATAAGCAAGCTCTTGCTGTCTGTAGGAAATATTTTCCCATTTTCTCTTTCAGTTTTGTGTATGGTGATTTTCACCAAATATAAATTCAAAATTTTTAAATAAGCAAATCTGTCAGCTCCCTCTTTATGGGTTTTCAGTTTGGTATCATGATTATAAAAGAGCCTTCTATGTTCAAGATTATGAAAATATTCAACTAAAAATATTTTTCTTCTATTACTTCCATGGGCTTGTTTGTCACCTTAATTTGATAATGCACTTGGGATTTATTAGCCGGTGATGATAAAGATTTAACTTTAGTAGAACAGTCCACCCTTTGGGCATTGTTTGGAAGTGTGGTTTTCATCACCTGCTTCCCATGTGAATGAGAGTCCCTGAACTTGCTTCTGTCTTGCTTCATTGTAATTTGTGTGACAAGAAGCTATTTGGTGTGGTGCTGGCTCTGGAGAGAGGTCCTGGGTCCAGCCTGAGCCATCTTTGCTGACTGTGTGGCTTTCAGACAGTGGAGTAGTTTTGAGCCCCAGTTCTCATATGTAGAACAGGAGCTGACGCACTGCTTCACAGGGCCATGGGCATCAAATGGAGCAGTGTACACGTGCTGTTCCCTGGCAAGGAGCAAGCTGTTAGCATTGTCAGGCAGCTATGTGTGTTGACCGACGGAGCCACGCTTTCCACAGAAGTCCCCACCCGAAGCCTACTCTTGTCTTCAAGAATTGAGCTTTAAACACTTTTCCAGTTCCCAATGCAAGTTCATTAGTATTTTGAGTATAATAGCTTTACATTTCTAAGTCTACTTTTGGGGGAAATTGGTGTCCACTTGCAGAGTTGCTCTGTTGTAATCTCTCCTGTCCAGTGAATAATCTCATTTTACTCTGCTAAAAGTTTGATGTGCTTTCAACAGGTTTCTATGATAGTTTATTGACTTGACAGATACATTTACTCTTAGTTCTGTCTTAGTTTATGTCAAGTTTTTCACCTTACTGCCTCTGAAGTAATTTCATACTCGTTAGTTCTCTGCTTTGTATTTTACTTATCATTTGAAGGTGTGCAGTTAGTTTGAAGTACTCCCCTCTAGTAAGTTACCTTTATAGTTACAGCTTTACATGCCTTCTCTTCCTTCCTCACCCAGGCGTTGGTAACTAGGTTACTATTACTAGTCTACCCAGTTATGTCTCAGTAATGCTGTGTTTGGTATTTGTGGATAGAAGCGGTGTCAGTAGCTTAACCAAATGGAGACGTAGTCGTCCCATAAAATGACCAAGAGTTGGGCTGGTTCTCTAGCTACGCAGTGCAGTGTCTTTAGTGTCCCTGACTTAAGGTGCCCGCTCATAAGCTATTTTCGGTTTGTGACTTTTGTGTTCCTACTTATCTCATGATCATGGGGTGGTTGCCTCATACCCAACTACTCATCTGCATTCTAGACAGGAAGGGGAAAAAGGAAAGGAAAACAGGTGCCTTTATTGGAGAAGTGAGACATTCTTAGAAACCCAAATTCAGGGATCATTGAGCAGAATTGTCACAAGACTCCCTTTGCTGGCATGTCCTGTTAGTGAGACAGGAAAATAAAGCAGTATTGGCCAGGCAGTCCCCAATGTGAGGCACGCACTGCTTTTGTGCCTTTGGACGGTATCATGAGCTTCTTAAGACCTTAGACCATGAGCTTAACTATACTCTGTGACCCTGTTTGGAAAAAGTCAGAATACTTAAGTGACCTTTTACCTGTTCTTCCTTCTCTTGCTGATTTCTCTTATTTTGTTATTTTGGACGCATATTTCCCCTTCCCTGCGGACCCCCTTCAGTGGGCTCAGTGCCTCCAATCTTTGTGCCTCATCTCCTGCAGCCGTGCCTTGGATTGTTGGTACTCACGTGAAGTATATCATTTCCTTCCAGGCATGGTTTCAAATCACTGTCTGATGTCTTCATCACGAAATGATCGTTTGGGTACAAAATTCTCCACTGTACTTGCTTTCTTGGTAGCATGGCTATGCTGTGTTCTGCTGCTGAGTTTCCATGAGGTCTGGAGGGAGCCTGATTTAATAGGTGTCCTGGGCTGTTTATAGTTTTACGTTAGTTTTCAAGAAATTATTTGGTGTTTTGTTTTTACCCTCAAAGCTCAGTAACCTTACTAGCACAGGGCTTGCTGTTGAATTTGTGTCTGTTGGTTTACCTGAGAACCTCTTTGAACAGAACATTTATGATGACTTCTTACATGTCTTCACTTGTGTCTTGTAATGTTTTGCCTATGTGCTTTCTTTCCCCCGCCCCAGAAATGTCAGTCAGAGATATATTGAGTCTCTATTCCTTGTATGTATTAATTCCTCTATTTTGTATTTTCTTCTCTTGCTTTTTTTTTTTTTTCAAGCTCATCACAGGCCGAGATGTGTTTCAGTAGGGTGTGTTTCTTTTGACCTTCTGAGGGGACCTCTTGTTAAAGTGTGATTTTATCCTCCTCCTGTCGTTGCTTTTCTGTTGCTGTTGTGATAGATTACTATAAGTTTAGAGACTTAAATCAGATTTGTCCTTTAACAGTAAAGAGGTCCCTGAGCAGCTAAGAAGGACTAAGCAGGATGTTGGCGGGGCTGGCTCCTTTCTGAGGGGTCTAAGGCAGACTCTCTTTCTCACCCTTTCTGAGGTCTAGAGTTTGCTGACATTCTTTGGCTCAAGCTTTCTTGATCATCTCCAAAGACACCTTGCTGGTCAAGTCTTTGTCACTTTGTGCAATTCTGACCATACTAATCCTATCTTCCTGGAATTGTGACCTCTCTTGTGCCTCCATTTCCAGTTTTAGCAATCTTTGTGGTTATATTGATCCACCCAGGCAACCCAGGATCGTCTTCATCTTTGAGAATGAGTTGATTATCTAGTTCCCTCAGCAGCCTGACTGTCCCTTTGCCAGGTAAAGAACACACAGACTCCAGGGGGTTGGGGTGTGCCCATCCTTGCACAGGAGACATACTTCTCCTACCATAGGGAGTGTTTCCGTTAGTGGCTTGGGCATGATTTTCACCTATCTTACTGTATGCATTGTACTATTTTTGACATGTCCATCCTTCCAGATTCTCACTAACTCCCCTCCCTTCTCTTTTCTCTCTCCTTTCTTTTTCCCTCACTTCTTTTCCTGCCTCCTTTCTTTAGTTTTGAATAAAATTCCTATTCTTACCAGAAAAAGGAGTTTTTCCTAATGGGCTATTATTGTGGGTTTTGGGGTTGGAGAAACAAGGTCCCCATCTGGTGTTTGAAGTTAGATCTGCCTGTGATGATTTAGTTCTGGGCCAAAACTAAATCTTCTGGGAGTCATAAGGGAGCCCAGGCAGGAGTCTGTGTGTGCACATGCCTGCGCATGTGTATATGCATGTGAGTGAAGCATGGGGGTGACCTAGTCTTGCTCATTTTCAGCAGAAAGTGGCACTCCTATAGCTCCTTGTGAAAACAAATTTCAATTTTTAAAAAATATTTCTCTACCATCTTGTTTCTCTACCATCTGCTTCTCTTGTAATTCTTTAAACTGTTTTATCTATTTTTTTAAAAAATAAGTTTTATTTTATGTGTAAGTATATGCATCCATTTATGAATTTAACTTGATCATATTTGGAAAAGTTCTAGAATCTAAAAACTGGAAGTATTGGCCATACTAGACATGTGATTGTTTTTTCCCACTGGCATTTCCTTCCAGTTTTATGGAGGCACAGTAGTTAACAAAAATATCATTTTTTGAGCCAGGCGTGGTGGTGCAGGCCTTTAATCCCAGCACTCGAGAGGCAGAGGCAGGCAGATTGCTATGAGTTCAAGGTCTACAAAGCAAGTCCAGGATAGCCAAGGATACACAAAGACACCCTGTCTCGAAAAAGCAATATATATAAAAAATTTTAAGTTATACATGGTGTGCTTTGATATTCATATACCATGAAATGATCTCCATTGTCAAACTAATTAACATATTCACTACTTCACTTACCATTGTGTATGGTAAGAATTCTTAAGATTTTCTCTTAGCAAATTTCAAATATATAATACATTAGGTATCTAAAACTGAAAGTCAGTACCCTTTGATAAGAACCTTTCCTTCCCCCATCCCTGAGCCCTTATGGCCACCATTCTCCTCTGTCTGTGAGCCAGACTTAAAGACTCCATTTTGTAAGGGAGAACATGCAGAATTATATCTGTGACTTATTTCACTTAGCTATTGTCCTCCCAACTCAACCACATTGTTGCAACTAAGGGTTTCTTTTATTTTTGTGTAGGGCCCTCTGTGTGTGTGTGTGTGTGTGTGTGTGTGTGTGTGTGTGTGTGTGTGACAGGCGTTATTTTTAATCTACACAGGCACCTGGGTTGTTTTCACAGTTCTTTATTGGCATAATGAACACAGGAGTGCAAATGTTTTTTTTTCTGAATAGTGATTTAATTTCCAAAGGATATAGGACCGCCAGATAATACAATAGAGCAATTCTTAGAATTTTGAGGAGACTGCAGACTATTTTCCATAATGGCCGTACCCGTTTACCTTCTCACAAACAGTATGTGCAAGCGCTATCTCTTCTGCATCCTTGCCTGCACCTTTTACAGAGAGACTGCTAGCCTGC
>OU015746.1:39002753-39021568 GCA_907169655.1 Acomys percivali
AACAGAGTCAAAGCCCTAGACACACCTGAACAGAGTCAAAGCCCTAGGCACAGGAAGAAGGCTGACGAGTGTGGGTAGAGGTCAAGAGTGTCTGCTACACTGTTTAAAACATTTCATAATTGAAGAGAAACAATAAAATTGAGTCAGGGAAGCTGCTGCCATTGTCAGAAGTCAAGTCAGACTGAGTGTGCGGCAGAGGGAAGGAATGGGAGGCCCAGCTGGTGTCATAGGGTGAGGCAGGCATGGGAAAGAAGAGTATCCTTTGGCATTTCGGCCCCGTTGGGCCAAGCGGACAGTCATGGCACTAAGAAGAGCAGACACTAGGAGGAATGAGCTATTTCAGTCTGCAGGGGTTAGTTGCTCTAACCCATGGCATGTGAGGAGCCTTGCGAGGCACCCCAGTGGGAGTGTTCCACAGAAGGCTGAAGGGTCTGAACTGGAAGTGTCAGTTTCTGATTGCTGTTTCCCAGAGTTCAGAGGTTCGGCTTCATCCCCTTTCCTAAGTTCCTGTTGCCTGCAGTCTCCCCGCTAACCTTCCCGCTTCTTCACTGCTTTTTGGTGACCATAGCCTCTCCCTTCTCTTCCCAAGGAATAAACGTCCCTTTGGTGGAGTTAACATTGAAAACTTAAGTTATTTACCTGATCTATTTTGTAAAAGGCCTGCAAATTATTAAACTACAAAAACAACTTCTGTACCAAAGCAGTTCCACCAGGAAGCCCAAGGAATAGTGGTACGTTGGGAGAATTATTTAAAGACGTGTTGAATGTCACAGATTTCTCTTTTACTCATCTTTATCTAAAGGAGCGGGCTACATGAAGAGCAAGAGCAAACAGCAGGGCAAAGCAGGAGGGCACAAGAGGTGCCAGCAGGAAGCAGCTGGCAGAGTAACACAGCTGGAGGTGTAGTCAGCTCTGAGAAGTGTGGAAGGGTGAGAGGTGACCTAGCCCAGGAACCTGTGACAGTGGGTTGTGGACAAAGCTATAGAGAAGAGCGCCCAGACAGACAGAACACTGAGGGAGGAAGGAAGGGCGGGAAGCAGTTGGCAGGAGGACAAATACGCAGATTTCTAAGAGAGACCTTGAAGTCAGTCTGAAGAGGTTTGTCGATGTTGGAGGCCCACATCAAGACACACTGGCTGGTTTCTCATAGTTGTAAAGTTCAAATTGATTGAGAATTAGTATTCACAATTGTCTTGTGGTTATAGTTTTGGTGAATATAAATACTAAAAGTTGTGGAGTAAGACGTGATGAAGACACCTCTTCCCCACCTGCTACATTCCTTTCATACTTTTGAATTTTGGTGATTGTTGTAATTTTTTTCTCATTTGGTGTTTTTGGGGACAGGATTGCATGTAGCTCAGGCTGCCCTCAAACTCACTATGTATCTGAACATGGACTTGAACTCCTGATCCTCTTGCCTCTTCCTTTCAAGTGCTGGGATTATAGATATGTGCCACCCCACCTACCTTAATTTTCTTTTTAGTTTACTATTCTATAACCCATCAATTTTACTTCAAGGAATTTATGACACAGAAATATTTATATGTGTTAGCAAAATTGTAAACCAAAGGATATTAATAATGACATTGTTTGTAGAAATAATAACAGAACTATCTGAAGTAGATCAGAAGGGGCCAACACATCAGTTATCTGTGCTGTTGTGGAAAGAGAATCTGTAAATATGCGAATATGGACAGGATTGCTTTAGCTACACACTACTCCAAAGGCACAGGCCTTCATGTAGCAAAGGCAGTTTTCTCACTCACCTGTGATCGTCTGTGGATCTGGGAGTCTGCCCAGACTCTGACTGAGCATGCACACTGTAGCTTCAATCTTGTGGCTGACTGCATCTCAATCACCAAAGCATGTGCACACCAGCCTCTCTGTGCCATGGCCCAGGTCTCTGTGTCCCACAGTGGCCTATCAGCCAGAAGTGACTCATGGCCCTACCCAACTGCAAGAGGTGAGAAGAAAGGGAAAATACAGGCATCTTTGTTATAGTGTGTAAGGTATAGTAATGGAAAAGAACAACACATAAATGCACCTATATGATATATATCATGCACCTCTATTTATACAGTGAAACATGTTATATGATATGTATTATATAATGTACCTTTTAAAACTAAATATGTAAGTTATAGGCATATGAAGCTTCTGGAATGATATACAAGGCATTCTTAGCCAATCAAATGGTATTAATTCTTTTCATTAACTAATGAATTCTGATAATGTTAATCCTAATAGTAGAACTATATTAATTTTATGGATCTTTCCCCCATCTGATTTGAAATCTTCCATGAAAGTAAATTCAACATTGATAAATCTTAAGTTTTATGACGATTAATTTTCCTCAAATAAAATTAATCTATAATCTTGCTATGTGAATATGTATGTAACATACAGAACAGGGAAAACTATAAAATCCACATCCTCCCCATGTTAACTAACGTTTGTATGTTGCCAGTTTTATAAAATAGGAAATGCCAGTCACCATTTACCCTGCACCACCTTTTTCCTGAATACACTGAAAGCAAAGGGCAGGCAAAGAAATAAGTAATCCATTCATAATGAACAAGTAAGGGGCTGACTAGTGTCGCCGTGGAAAGCCAGATACCCTTGGCACTGTGACTATACAGCAACAGAATCTTTGCTCCCAAGAGAAATATTTTTAAAATAAATTAATTTCTTGGGGCTGGAGAGATGGCTTAGAGGTAAAGTGCTCGCTATGCAAACATAAGAACCCAAGTTCAGAGCCTAGTACCCATGTAAAAGCTAGTTGTGGCAGCATTTGGCAGAATGGACAGAGACAGGTTGATCCCAGAGGCTTACTGGCTAGCTAGGCTAGCTGAAACAGGGAACTCCAGTCTCAAAAATAAGGCAGGAGAGCTGGGGAAACCACTTTGTGGATAAAGACACTCGCTCCACAAACCTGGCAACTTGGTTGGATTCTCAGAACCCACATTAAAAATGGGACATGCTGACATGCATCTCAACTCTCTGAGTACAACTACAGTGAGGTGAGAGGTGGAGACAAGAGAATTTCCCAGAATCCCAGGGAAGATGCAACACAGAAGCAGAAACAAGAAAGACCCCACCTCCACCATAGGAAGGCAGGATCTAGCTCTGGTAAGTTGTCCTCTGATGTCCTCATGCACACGTTGGTACATGCGTGCACACATGTGCACGCACACACAGAGCAAACAAATAATAAGTAGATGGAGAGCAGTAGGGGAAGACTCCTGATGCTGGCTTATAGCTTCCCCACATGTGTGCGGAGGCAAGCATACCCACAATATTGAACCTACACTCTTACACATATTAAGGAAATGCCTTATAGTTTTAACCCAGATGTTCTGTATAGCTTTGTAACGAACATGAAGTCCCCAGGAATATGGTTTGAGCTCCTATATCCATCAGCCAGTTTCTGAAATACCTGCTAAGAGCACAGACCCTTGTAGCATCTCTTCTAGAAATGTGTCCTTGGCTACTGCTACCAGCCACTCTCCAAGTTTAATGTCCTTGCAAGTTATGACCATGGTTGTCAAGCTGCCCTGCACATATCTGCTTTTTTAAAGTTAGTAATCAAGAGTTATCTTTGGGGATTATTTCTTCATTTTATATGCCAATACTGTCTAAAATTAATTTTGTTCAAATTGCTTCCTCAGTTCACTATCCACTTGTTGTCAGTTTTGGTTCTGAAAACAGACCCAACATATGAGAGAATTGTAACTTATACTTGCACATCATTTCTTTAGACCTGCTTCCATTATTATAATGTATTTCATTGTGACTATAAATTTGAAACAGATCCTTTTCCAGGACAGGAGAGTCTAGGAAGCCTGTTTTCCAAACGGTTAAGCATAACATTAGCATTAAAAATAAATAATACTTTTTACTTCCCTAGTATCTTTAATCTGTTTGGGCTACTACAACATAATACCCTAAGTTGGGTAATTTATAAACAACTAAAATCCACCCTGCCAGATTCTGGAGGCTGGGAAGTCTAAGATGGAGATCCCAGCAGGCTCAGTATCCTGTAAAAACCTGTCCCTCGCAGTAACTGCCTTTTTGCTGTGTCTTTGTGTGGGCCTCACTTCCTCAGGGCTCTTTCCCCATAACCTGCTCTCCTCCTGCGGTGAGTGTCTCTGCACTGCAGATTGTGTTTTCCCATCTGAATTTAGAGGTATGCATTCAGCACAGGGCATATAATTTAGCTAGTAATATTACACTAAACTGCAGAAACAGCCTGACTAACGGAGTGACTATAAACATGACAAGCCACGCATTACAAATGGATGCTTGAAAAAAAAACACAACAAAAAAATGGATGCTTGTCTTTTGTCTGATATGTATATGGTTTTGAGCTAGAGTTGCTACAATGTCCTTAAGTAGTATTCTCTGTGACCTGGTGCTACTGTACATGGCTAATTTCTAGGTCTATGCTACGTCCTCATGTGACCTCAGCATGGGTTTGAGAGAAACTAGATGGATCTGTGCTTTGTTGAACAATGTCAGCTCACTAAATCTCACTCTTGACTATCATTGTAATATCAAACTGCCGAAAATCCTATAAATGTTGTTCTTCCATAACACAGACCAAGCAACAGAGTCAGACAAAACTCCTGAAGCAGTGCTGTTTTAATAATGAATCTAGAACATTCTGTAAGCAAAGGTAGAAACACTAGCTTAAAAGAGCAATAGAAGAGTTCTCTGAGACAATGTCAATCAATTGGTAGGTGAATTAGAGGCAGTAATTGTCCTAAAACTCCAGTGGGAGGGAGGAAGTGATTGAAGGCTAGCAGAACCAAGAAAAGCCTCAGGGAAAAGACTTTAAAGTGTTACAGTATAAAATGTTTTAAAATAGAAATTGGGCCTGGAGAGATGGCTCAGAGGTTAAGAGCACTGGCTGCTCTTCCAGAGGTCCTGAGTTCAGTTCCCAGCAACCACATGGTGGCTCACAACCACCTATAATGAGATCTTGTGCCCTCTTCTGGCATGTAGGCATACATGCAGGCAGAACATTGAATACATAATAAATTAGTAAATCATAAAAATAAATAAAAACAGAAATTGAATCAATTGTATTAGTAACTGTACTTTTTAATAAACTAAACAATAGTCATAGTAGTTAGTATGCAATGTATAAATGTGGGTATTATTACATAAATGTTACAGTCAGCCTTAAGTGCAAAGGGAACTGCCTTGTCTTCTTTTTTTTAAGATTTATTTTAATCTTAATTTGTCTGTGTGTTGGGTTGGGCTGGGTGATGGGAATGTGCACATGAGAGTGCAGGTGCCTTCAAGGTCCAGAAGGGGGTATTGGCTCCCCTGGGGCCGTGTTTGTAGGAGGTTGTGAGACCTAGAGTAGGTGCTAGGAACTAAACTCAGGTCCTCTGCAAAAGCACAAAGTGCTCTTAACTGCTGAGCCACCTCTCCACTTCCTTATTTACATTCTTATCTTAAAAAAAAAAAAATCAGAACTAAAAGTCTTTGTTCTTTTGAATCATCACAAACTTCTCAGTACTTGCTTTGAGGCAGATTCTGTATAAGTGGGAATACTCTGGAAGGTTCCTTTAAGGGCTCTGTTTCGCAGATGTTGTTTTGTAGTGTGGACTCAATTCCTGCCAGCAGAGTGTAGTTGATGTTGCATCACTTCCTTTGCAGAAGAATTAACTCCAGGATCCTTGGGCAGGGCCATTTTCTCATTGTTTTGCACACTGTGTATCACCTATTTACGTTAGAACTCCGATGAGTCACAGCCACAAATTAATACACCTGTTAGCTGGTGGTGTGGTGGGCTTTGTGTAAGCTGACCTTTTTTTTTTTTTTTTAAGCCAGTTTATATCCTCTAAACTTCAGCTTCAATTTCAGACAGAGTAATACCCTTTTTAAAAAAAATCCATGTGTGCAGCTTCTCCTGAAAAATCAAGTTCTGGCATACCTCATCTACGTCTTCAGAAAGAGAGCCATCTATCTGCCAGTAAACCCTGCTGCTTTTTTCTGGTCCAGGTCTCCACCATTCCCCCACCTGACACTTCCTGTCTCCCACTTCCCTGTCTGGCTCTGTGGTTTCTTCCTTAGATCTCTGATTCCTCTTAGTATCTCTGCTTGATAGAGTAACATGCAATGATGTGATATACTCAGCAACTGAAAAGCAAGCAAAAACAAAACACTTGGGTTTTGCAATATGTGTTATCGTTTATAATTTGAACTGTGCTCATTTGAAGAATATCATGATATATAACTGCTATGTTTGAAATGAGGTCAATTTTAGCAATATATTATGATAATGATTTTATGTGTGCTTAGACACACTTAGACGAGTGTGTGCACAAATATGTGAGCGCTCATCTGAATGAAGACTACTTGGGAGTTTACGTCTTAATGTTTTTCTTACAGGCTTTAGGTCTGTAATTTTATAAATGGGAAAGCTGTTTTTGTTTTTGTTTTTTAACTCAAAGCTAACTCCTAACACAGATTTTCAACAACGAGGAAGATTTTTCTTCTCTAAATGATCTTTTTATATTTTAAACAGAATTTGAGGAAAGGAAAAACTTAATGCCAGACTACTTGTTACCATGTTTTTTCTCGGGAAAACTATTTTCCTATAGCTTATACTAAGAATAAAATTCAGGGACATTTAGGAACTACAGAGGACAGAGCAGAGGGTGGAGGGAGGGAGCACAAGCCCAGGAATGCCTGCAGGCAGCCTTCAGGAGCTAGGGCAGACAGGGTGTTCTTCTGAAGCCTCAGCGAGCAGCACAGGCCTGCTCACACCTTGGTTCTAGACTTTTGACCCCCCAGTACTAGATGAATAAATTTGCCTTTCTCAGCCAAAAATTTTCTTTTTTGAGAAATATCTTTGTATGTGCTAACAACTGAAACCATTTGTATCTGCCTCTAGTTACTAGTGTACTGTGTAGGGAGGCACTGGGATTTATACAGCCAAAGACGGACCTCATTAGCAGAATCTATGAGGCTGATGCAAAGGCAGCCACATTTAGGTGTTTTAACAAGTAACTACACTATCCACAGGACACAAGCCATTTCTTCACGTGTGCTGACCAGTGCTGCCAGTTCACTCCCATTTACCCTGTCTTCCTTGTGGTCAGTGGTTATGTGTGTCCTTGAAGGCCAGTCAGGGTAAAGGCTGCACTCCACACTGCCAAGAGAGAACAAAAGTCAACAGGGCTGTGGACGGGTGTAGCTCAGCAGAAATAAGGATCTGAGTGGTAGGTATGATTGTTCCTGCCATGTGACTACCCTTAGGCTCCTCAGCAAACAGAGCTGGAGAATGGGCAGGGTGCATTCGTGCATGGTCAGCTCTCTGTGGCTGTGGATTCCACACCCACAGATTTAACCAGCAACAAATGGAAAATATTTGAAAAACAAGATGGTTCAGAAAGCTCCAAAAGGCAAAACTTGAATTTGTAGTGTATCATACTGAATCTACATAAATAAAGTGGTAACGGGCATTTTATTAGGTTTTATGAGTCATACAGAGATGAGTTAAAGTGTATGGAAAATATGCATTGGTTATGTATATATGCATCATCTTGCATGAGGGATGTGAGCGTCTTTGAATTTGGATATCCACAGTTTCTTTGGGACTCCTCTGACTATCATGAGATGTTTCTTTGAATACATTAAACATGAGCTCATATTAGTATCTCACAGTTCCTCCAGTATCATATGAATTTTCGCCTCTTCCACATCTATAATTTCCTCCTGCAGTATGGAGAAATGAAGCCTGGCTTCCATCATCCTCAGCATACTCTTTACTCAGTCCTCCTCTATGTAACTAATTTCCCCAGGATGCGTACAGACCAGAGCCGAGACCCCGGCCCTGCTGGACACCCCGGCACACTGACAAACCCTTTCTCTGGCTCCACCACACGCACAGTGAGCCAGCTGAATTCTCAGCCCGGCTCTGCCAGATACACTGGCCAAGCTCTTGACTTTTTAAACTTAGAGGAATTATATAAGCAAAAAACTTAAGACAAACTATTTCCTGAACTTTAAAAAAAGGATGCTGAAACTTTGAGTTATTCAGTCATCATCTAGTTTCAGTTATTATTCACAGGGGCTGGTAGGACTGCTTACATAAAGATTTGAACTAACGTTATTTGTAAGTAGTCCTAACTTTTCCTTTGTGTAATGTCATGTTACTAGGAATTTAAAGGAACTGGCTTTGATGAGCAAGGTTGAGCTTGCCTCTCAGTCCAGCAAGCTCCTGTGCAGTGGCACGTCAACAAAAAGCTAATGTTATATAGGATTTGTCATCAGTTGGCAGCTGATTCACCTACATAAATTCTTTTCTCAATTTGATTTAACAATACAAAGGATTTTATTTCTTCTAGAGGAACTAAGGGAAAAGTGGGAGAAATTATTTGTTTTTTCCATTTCCTGGTATATTTGATCTGTTTTTAGTTTGACTCTTTTCACTGCCGCCACATTCTTGCTCTCTTAGTTTGCTTCCTGGTGTCTGCTGATCCTGAGTGTAGACAACTCTTGGTTTATTTTCACAAGTGGAGATGGACCCATTAGTAAAGCAAAGGCCTGGATGGTCTCAATCCTGCTTGTCTCTGTGTTGGTTTTGGTGGTCTGAGTGCTGGCCCATCTAATATGCGGAGAAGATAATCACGGGTCTCTCCGTGGCTCCAGGTCTCTGCCTCTGAAAACTCTCTTGGCTCCCAGTGCAATGCACTGGGAAAAGTCAGAACAGCCACCTAGCCGGCTCTCCCCTGCTCTAAGGAAACTTAGTTCTGACATAGGAGCAAAGCTGTGTGATCTACTCAAATATAATCTAAAGATGAAAACTCTTAGCACAGTGGCAATGGCAATGTCGTCTATCCTTTATATATTCTTTAATCTTCTGTAAATTTAGCTCCCTCCTCTTTACTTCCAAAACCTTGTTCCAAAATGCCCAGCCATTATGCAGAGGCCCCAAGAAACAGCTGTTACTACCTCACTTGGGTGCACTACCTGACACTCGGTTTCCCCAGGGGCTGCTGGCGTGAGGGAAGTTGCATTGGCATCCAGTGAGCACTGCGAGGTTCTGCGTACCACATGGACACTCCCAGCATGGGAGCAGTGTGTGCTTCAGCCTGACCTCCCTCCTTCAACTGAAGCTTACATCCACGGCCCAAAAGCAAACACGTCTTAAATGACAGCCAGCCCAGCACTGAGGATGACCTTGAGCTGTGTCGTTAATTTGTTTTTATTCTTTGCATGCATATAGTGAATTTTAGTCCCTTTCAACCCATTACCCTGTCTTGTTCTCCCCTGCTGGAACCTTTCTTCCCAACAAGTCCCCCCCATCCGTTCATGTTTTTGTGTGCATGTGACCCACTAAGTTTCGTTGGGGTTGTCTGCACGAGCAGGGGTGGGAGGTTGTTCCCTGGAGTGTGGGCAGCTTATCAATGACTACACCACTAGAAAGGGGCCCCCATTCCCCAGCCACTATTAACTGTCAATAGTCACCTGGTTAGAGGTAGAGCCCCCCTAGGGGCTCTTCTTTATTCCATGAAAAGATGTTGAAAAGACTGCTTCTGGGTAGACCTTGTGTGGGTAACTACAGCTGCGGTGAGTTCGTGCATGTGTCAGCTGTGTCATATCCAGAAGACACTGCTTCACACCATCCTCCTCCCCAGCCTCTACTCTCCATTCTTAACTCTCCATTGCAGTACCCTCGGAGCCGTGGGTGGTGGGTGAGAACCTTGTCCCATTTAAGGTGGAGTGTTCCACAGTTGCTTATTCTCTGAACGGTTAACCGGTTCCGCTTTGTTTTTTAAAACAGTTCTCACTGATTGGCTAGGCTGGCTGGCCAGCTGCCAGTGACACCTCTCCTCTGTCCCTAGTTCTGAGATTATAAGAGACTTATAGGCAGTAGGTCCCTTGTACCAAAGTGGATATGATCCATCACAAACTTCTGCTCCAGACCTGTCCTAGACCCCTCAGATGGCTTCAAGGTGCCCCTTTCCCAGCATTCTCTTCCTGCCCAGCCCCCCTTTCTCAGCATGCTCCCCTATTCTCTCTTCTGGATTCCTTAGAAACTTGGTCCTTCCCTCCACTAGGACAGTGTACATTTGGTGGCCTCTTCTGGAGCCCCTGTTTAGTGTCTGCTCTCCTTCCTACTTTCAGTAAGGCAAAAATGGGTCAGCTGTTTTTTACTCATGGCCCAGAAAGCTTGGAACATGAGTGCTGACCAATAGTAATTGTATGAGCAAACATGGATACAAATGAAAGCAAAGACAGCAACAAGAATATTTAAAAGACCTATAGGAATGCTGCTGATAAAAATAGCAATTAGTGTAATTATGCTCTTACTTTGCACCTGTAGTGTGTTGAGGACAGGTGGAACATCTCATTTCTTCTAACTATCTTGTGAGGTGATTATATACTGTAGTTAGGGTGGTGGTTTGTTATTGTTTTTTGAGACAGCGGCCTCACTGGGCCAGCAAGACTGGTCCTTGCTAGGTGTAGCTCAAACTCTTGATCCTCCTGTTTCAGCTTCCTGTGTTCTGGGATTACAGGTAATGCCCTACCATGCCCAGCTAGTTTGGCTGTAAAATGTACACCAAGGCTCTTGTGGTAAAACTAGGGTCCCTCCCTTATTGGAAAGTTGTAGAAGCTTTAAGAGCTGGGATGTAATGGTGATCTTTAGGTTATTGAGAGTATGACTTTGACATTATAGAACCCCAACCCTCTTACCATCTTTTGCTCCCTGGCCCTTGAGATGAGAGGTTTTTGCTCTGCCACACATTTCCACCATTGTATGCTGCCTACCAAGGGCCTGAAGCAATAAGGGCTGCCCAGCCACAGGCTGAAAGCTCCCAAGTGTAAAGCCAAATTAACCTTTTTCTTTTATTTATGAATCATCCATACATTTGTTACAACAATAGAGACCTGACTAGCCAGTACTAATACTGCCCTGCTGTTCAGGTGAAAAATATGAGATGCAGAGGCGCCCTGACCATAACACTGTGCTAGTCAGTGCTAACCAGCAGCCACACTACAGAGGGCACTTTGTCAGTGCTGCTGTTCTGTGCTATCTGTGGCCCAGGAACACTCATGTGCTACGCAGGTACCCTGCACCTAACAAGGGTTCTCATACATCTGAATTGCAGGCTTCTGTGTCATTAGAAGATAAAAATGAGCCGTCCAGTTGAAAGTGATTTTAAGACAATTGAAATCAAGTAGTGCCTGGAACTGCCTGTGTTGCCAACTGTATTACAAATAACTCAAATGTCAGACAACAGCATTATTAGGAACTTCTTTGAACTCCCACTTTTAAATCTGGGCTAGGTTTCCTTCTCTAAGCTGTGGCATTTTTGTCTCTGTTATTGCCTCAAATAATTTCTGAAACTATGTAATTGAGGATGTGTGGAAGGGAGAGTGGGAACAAAAGAGTGGTTTTAAAAATAACTAATGTTAAAACCCAATTATTGTGCTTACTATGTGGCATTGTCAGTCTACACAAAGTATACAACAATGTAACATAGGTCTTAGTTTTCTCTCAACTCAAGCTCTGCTTTGAGTGCCGGGCTCCTGAGCATTTACTGACCACTCAGATATGTATGAATGTACACAGTCAGTAATTAGGATTCAAGCCCAGGGCCCAGGGCTGTGTGACTGAAAACCCCTTCTCTTTCCAACACGTAGTCATCACCCATAGTCCTACAAAGTGGATAAACTAAGTAACTCTATTGCATGGAAACCATAACTTTGACAAAGGAAGTAGAAAAAAAAAGATGCTTTTGCCTTTAGAAGATGTACTCATAGAAGAACTGGGAAGGTGATCTGAACCTCACTAAAATTTCCAGTTACCCCAGAGAACTCAGCATGAACAGGCAAACAAAGGGGTCAGAGTTTTGTGTACTTTGGAAATAGAGCTTGGCAGTCTAGGCTCTCCTTTCAAAATAATCTAGGATCAGTGGTTAAAATGCTCATACCCAGACCAGAAACTGTCACATATTGTAAATATAATTATAAATTATATTATCTCATTGGAGAAGAATTTGACAACAATTCATGCATTTAAATTGCATGTAGACTTTAAAATTTTTTTAGATGCATTTATTTTGTTTTATATGCATGAACATTTTGCCTGCATGAATATATATGTACCATGCACAATGTCCAGTGCCCATGGAGGCATCAGATCATCTGGAACTGGAGTTACAAACAGTTGTGAGCCAACATGTGAGTGAGTGCTGGGGACTAAACCCATGTCCTTTGCAAGAACAGCAAGCCATCTTTCCAACCCCTGCAAGTAGCATTTAAGCCAGCAGTTTTCATTGTAGAAGTGTCTTTTACAGGCACACAAGCATATATGCCCCAAGGAAGATACACACCACATGTTTACATTTGCTTTGTGCACAGTGACAAGTAATGCGTAACAATGTGAATGTCCAGTAGGATGAGCTCAGTACTGTTTAGTCCTTTAAAATGGGACTTCTACCTATCTGCTTATATGAGACTTCGACAAGATCAATGTTTTAATTAGGGAAAAAATATTTATGTTAAAAACAACAACAACAACAACCAACAAACCCAAAAATATTACCAAACAGTAAGCTGGCTCAACAGATAAAAGCATTTTGAAAATGTAACTCAAGCCTGGCGCCCGAGTTCAGCCCTCAGAACCTATGGAGAGGTAGCAGGAAAGAACTGATGACATGTGTGCTGTGGCTTGCCTTCACCCACACATATCATACATCTGCGCACACACTGATAATGCTTTAAGACCTTCATATACATATTTGTATGTGCATAAACTATTCCAGAGGAGTTCATGGGAAAGCTGCAACAATGGTTACCTCCAAGAAGCAAAGTTGTAGGAAAGATGGGAGAATTTTGAAATACTTTCCACTGTCTGTCTTTTGTATCATTTGAGTCTTTTACTAAGTTTACATCACCTTGTAACAGCTATACATTAATATATATTTAAACTTACTGTATAAAGAGGCTTGGAATTTAGATTTTTAATTTTCATCATTGAATTTCAGATATATGGAAATAATAGTATAAAAACAAGTACCAGGTTTTTTATTTTACTCAATTTCTAAGCTTCTTTTTATATATAATATGTATAGTATATATATTCCTGTTGGGGAGTATATTGGAGACATCATGATCCACTGAACAATTCAAGACTTTTATAAAAACAAGAATGTTCTCTTCACCACAGTGCGGTAATCAAAATCAGGAAATGTAATTTTGTCACAACTCAGTGTCTAACTCTTAGTTGATTTTCATATGTTATCAGTTGTTCCAGTAATGTCCTAAAAGCAATTTCCCCTTTACTCTTGATTCAAACTAGGAATGTGCCATGCATTTAAGTGTCACATCTCCTTCAGGCCCTACAATCTGGAGTGCTACCCAGCCTTGCTTTCTTTTCTTGAGCAGGCCCATTGCGGTTATTTTGGAGATGTCTTCTGGTTTCAGCCTTCATTGCTCTGGGTGAGGTCCAGGTCCTGTTCTGGGGCTGCTGCTCTCTCAGTGCTGTATCTTCCTCCCTGAGTCTTAGCAGGAGGCGCTGCTGGCCTCTGAGTGTCAGCACTGAAGCTACTCAGCGGTCTCCTTCAGGCCGTGTGTGCTGCTCTTCAGCCCAGCTAGGATCCTTGCGCTCACTCTTTTCCTCTCACTGCCTTGCCCAGCGACATATGGCATGTCTTCTGGATTTCTAGAAATGTTCAGGGATGTTGCACATGGAGACTCCCCGCTGCTTGCTTCTTAGAAATGGCTGTCACAGAGCATGCAATGGCACTGTTTTGCCTATTGCATCACCTCAATGGACTATGAACTGTCTCTGCTATCCAAAGCAGAGCCTTCAATCAGATTAGAGGACCTGTTCTAGAAACTTTGCAACAGTTTCAAAAACTCTCACATTTTAAAAATTCCTCCAGAATTGCTCATTTCCCAAATACGGATTAACCTGGGTTCTCTGGTGAAAGAGGACCAATCAGATGTGAAAGCTGTGAGAGAAATGAAGATTGAGAGAGATTCACCATAAGGTATCCTCACAGTAACTTGTGCAGTTAGAGGCTGGGAAGTCTGTAGTCTGCAAGCAGCAGACAGGAGACCTAGGAAACACAGTGGCACAGTTTTCAGCCCAAGTCTGAAGGGCTGAGGACCAAGTCCAGTCTAAACCCAAAGGCAGAAATCTGGTATCCCAGCTCAGACACAGACAAGGGAAAAAACTGGTTTTATTGTCATTTTGAATAGTGTTTTATTCTCTTCAAGTCCTCAAAAGGCTGGAGAGGGAAAATGCTTAAAGAGTCCACTAATTAGAAGGTTGATTTCATTTGGAAACACCCACACAGACATACCCAAAGTGCCATTTTAGTTAAGCCTTTGGGCACCCTGTGGCCCAGTCACAAGTTGCTATGAAGTTAACTATCACAAGCATATACCGTTTTGCTCTAGTGTTGGTGATTCTAATTTTTAACGACTTAAGTGTTCATAAACTTCCTCTGCTATAAAATTAGTATTCCCTTTGTAATTAATATGTAATTTGTAAAGAGGTACTCTGAGGCTATGTAAATACCCTGTCCCTTGTCATATTGTAACTACTGGTTTCTGCATCCACGGATAACATTCTTACATTGTCCCTTCTATGTGTGTGCCCTGACATTGTCCCATAAGGAGAAGCTCCTTCTGTCTTGTCTGGTGTTTACTGTGTTTAGTGAATTAAAATCTGTCACTGGCATCATTTCTTTTCATGCCAGTTTCTCAGGTGGTCCCAGGAAGGGGGTCCAGTTACACTGTCCGTCTTTGAGCACTTTTCTACTTGGTTCTACAACATATTCAGGTTCTTTTAGTCTGTGAAGACTTCAGCTCATTTCCATGGAGCCTTGGACCCTATTAGGTAAGAATGGTATTTGCACGCCTACATCTGGGTGTTATTCCTTGTTGGTACCGTGCATGGACAGTTAGGAAATACAGGTGCATGCTGTTACCTCCTCTCCCCTCCTCTCTCTGCTCCATAGTCCATGGTCCTCCCAGTTTCAGTTCAGACCTATTTGTTTTCTCTCTGCATCTCCTGTTTATTTCATAATTCAAATATAATCCACTTTAAAAATCCCCAAATCTTTAAAAATTCCAATGCTTTTAAAGTTACAAGTCTCTCTTTTTTTAAATATAAACTCTTTTTCTTTCTTTCCTTCTTCCTTTCTCTCTCTCTCCCTCCCTCCCTCCCCCCTCCCTCCCTCCCTCTTTTACATCCTCATCACCTGCTCACAGTTTCCCCTCCCCCCTCTCCTCTCAGTCCTCCATACATACACCCCTATACACTCATCCTCCATTTCTCTTCAGAAAAGGGCAGATCTCCCATGGATATCAGTCAACCATGGCATATCAAATTGTAGTATGAGGCACCTCCCTTCATATTGAGGCTGGGTAAGACAACCCAGTAGGCAGAAAGGGTCCCTAAAGTAGATAAAGGAGTCTGAGAGAGCTTCTGCTCCCACTGTTAGTGGTCCCACAAGAATACACAACTGTAACATATATGCACAGGGCTTAGGTCAGTCTTATGTAGGCTCCCTGGTTGTCAGTTTAGTCTCTGTGAGCCTCTATGATCCCAGGTTAGTTGATTCTGTGGGGTATTTGTGTGTGTGTGTGTGTGTGTTTCCTTGACCCCTCTGGCTCCTAAAATCCTTCCTCCCTTCTTCTGCAGGATTTCCTAAGCACTTCTTAATGTTTGGTGGTGGGTCTCTGCATCTGTTTCCATCAGTTGCTAGGTGAAGCCTCTCTGATGACAGTTGGGCGAGCCAGCAATCTATTAGTATAACAGAATATCATAAGGAATCATTTTCTATCCAGCCTCTGGGGCCTGGCCTTGTGAGCTCCCTCTCATGGCCTGGGTCTCAAGCTGGACCTGTTGGTTGGTTACCCCCACAATTTCTGCACCACCTGTACTCCAGCATATCTTGTAGGCAGAACAAATTGTAGGGTAGAGGTTTTGTGGCTGGGTTGGTGTCTCAATCCCTTCATTGGAAGTCTTGCCTGCTTACAGGACATGGCAATTTAGGCTCTGTATCCCCTATTACTAAGAGTCTTAGCTAAGGGTCACCCTCATAGGTTCCTGAGAGTTGCCATAAAAGTTGAAAGTCTCTTAACTGTAAGTTCATATAAATATTAAAACCAAGTAGCATCTGTTCAATGTATTATGGTCCCAAATAGAGATTTTTATTCCAAAAGAGAAAAGGCAAGGGCCCTAGCAATGAGCAGTCACACCAAAGCGAAGTCAAGCCCAGCAAGGACAACACCCCATCTCGCAGCTCCTGTGGCTGAAGTCTAAGACTTGACTTGCATTCTCCCGGGTTCCTAAGAGCTTAGGCAACACAGTCCTTTTAGGAATCTTTAGTCTTTTACAGTCTCTTAGCTTACATATCATGATATAGGTTTACCAACACTTAACCTCTAAGATAACCTCAATCAGTGTTTCATAATGAAGCATTCTATTAGAAATAGAAAGAAGAAGGCCACATTTTTATTTAATGTGTGAAGAAGAGTGTTATTAACAATAAGACAAAAGCATTCATGTCTGTTATTTCTGTCACTGATCACATGATCATAAGCTGGTATTTATAACTACTTTCTTCTGCCCGTTTTGCGTTTGCTCTACTCTCATTAAGCACTTCAGTGAGTCTTGGTTCTTTATCTGGAGAAGTGACCTTTACTTTCACGCATGAAGGGTCTGGGCTATTTATCATCCTGACTGGATTGGCTTGTAGTTTCTTATTGACTATAGTCACAGGCATGGTAACACTTACAGATGCGCTAGAAGTCCTGCACTTCAGATGGTCCGGTTTCCCTTTGTTAGTCTGCATCAGTCACACCTCCACCTATCCCTGTTCATTCTTTCTTAGTCAGCTGATTCAAAGGCATTAGGAGCCCAAATTGTCAGAAGTGCTGACTTCCAATTTAATGGGGTGTTTGTTGTGCCTCCTGACAGACACATCCTTCCCTTTGGAACCAAAACTTCTAGGCCTGCAGAACACAAGATTGCAGAAACAGGAAGCAAAAATGTTCCTAGTGAGTCACTAGGGGTGACAGTGTGTGGTACCATTTTCATTTTTACTCTTTGATTCCTGGGTCTGTGAATCCTGCTTATAAGAGAAAGAGTACCTTACGTTGGACTCTGATTTAAAGCATATACTGCCTTCTGGAGAACCCTGTCCCAGCCTTATAGGGTGTTACCACCCAACTGGCACTTTAACTGTATCTTTATTTTTCATTTATACATATTTATTCTTATTTAATAGATTTTTATTAAAATACAGTTATATCCTTTTCCTCCCATGTCTCTCCCCACAGATCCTCCCTGTCCCCACCTTCCTTTCAAATTAATAACCTCTCTCTCTTTACTATTGTGATAGATAGATAATAGGTAGAGAGGATAGATGATAAAAGATAGATAGATAATAGAAAATAGATGATAGGTAGATAGACAGATGATAGATAGATAGATAGATAGATAGATAGATAGATAGATAGATGGATGGATGCACAAATATATAAACATAGTCTGCTGAATCTATTTTTGTTGTTTGTGTGGATATAATTTCATAGCAACTCCTCCACCCTAAAGCTCAGGGAACGTCCTGGAAGAGCTGGTGGAAAGACTGTAAGAGCCAGAAACCAGGAAGACTAGAAATGGCTGTCTGGACAACGACACTATCAATAGACATGCTACCGGGGAAGAGGGGAGTGGGAGGAGAGTGGGAGAGTTAGTCTCACTCAGGGACAAGCCCCCTAATTGCTTATGCAATTCCACTTGTTTGCAACAGTGTTCTGCAGCAGTGAAAACAGCATCTCAGATTTGAGTTGGAGTAGATACCTTTTTTTTAATTTTTATTTTCTGGCTATGGAGTTGCTCACATAAAGAGAGTAAATGATTGTTTTCTGTGGGGGACATGTACATAATGTACATATAGCCCATCTTTTTAAAATTAGATGGCATTTTGTTATGTTTTATCCCTACCCTTCACTTTTGAAAGGCATAAGCTAATAGCTACCAAAGCTAGGATTAACTTTATATAAATAGGAAAAAAATAATGCTAGATGACTTAAGGCTTTTCATATCATAGCTGATAACCTGAATTTTGTCTATAAGCAGGTACAAAACAATCTCCGAAAGAAAGGGATGGTCTAGAGAGATTCATCCATTCATTATTGGTTTTATTCATTAAATATCTGACCATTCCTTGCTAACACAGACTGTCTCACATGCTGAAGGTGAAACAATGAACAGCATGGATATGAGTTCTGTTCCCCTGATACCTGTTTGTCACACCTACCGTGAAGGAAACAAATAGGTGTGAGCTTTGAGATGGGGAAAGAATATGTGTTCTAGGCCAGACCATACAGTGATTGGGTACTGGTGTGACATGGAGCACTATCTGGGTGTCACAGTCAGTGGGTGTGGCTTCCCACTGAAATGAATGAAGACCAGGCATTGCTAGTCACTGTATATTTTCAGGTCATACTTGGTGGAATGTGGAGAAGAGATCAGAAGGAGCGAGGGCAGCCATAACAGTGCCTGTGCTAAGGACAGAGAGCAGCCATAACAGTGCCTGTGCTGAGGACAGAGAGCAGCCATAACAGTGCTTGTGCTGAGGACAGGCCATGGTGAGGGCAGGCCACGGTGAGGACACAGACCACGGTGAGGACAGGCCACGGTGAGGACAGACCACGGTGAGGACAGGCCACGGTGAGGACAGGCCACGGTGAGGACAGGCCACGGTGAGGACAGGCCACGGTGAGGACAGGCCTTGGTGAGGACAGGCCATGGTGAGGACAGGCCA
>OU015746.1:39030572-39089328 GCA_907169655.1 Acomys percivali
TCTCTCTCTCTCTCTCTCTCTCTCTCTCTCTCTCTCTCTCTCTCTCTTTCTCTCTCGTTTTTCAAGACAGGGTTTTTTCTGTGTTAGTCTTGGTTGTCCTAGACTCACTTTGTAGACCAGGCTGGCCTCAAACTTACAGTGATCCACCTGCCTCTATCTCCCCTTGCCCAGCTCTGCCTCAGTCTCTTAAGAGATGGGATTATAGACACAAGCTGCCACACTAAGCTGTAATGTCGTCTTTAAAAGTAGACCAGGAACTGATGAATTGTCAGTTCAGGAACAGTTCCTGGAGCATTTGAACCAGTTTGGTAATAAACTAAAAGGAAAGAATCCCCACATCTTTGTAACCACAGCTTCCTTTTGTTCTTGCTTCTGTGCAGATTTGAGAAAGGACGCATCTACACATTCATTGGAGAAGTGGTCGTCTCTGTGAACCCATACAAGGCTCTGAACATCTATGGGAGGGACACAATTGAGCAGTATAAAGGTCGTGAGCTGTATGAGAGACCGCCTCATCTTTTCGCTATTGCTGATGCTGCTTACAAGGCTATGAAGAGGCGATCAAAAGACACTTGTATTATGATATCAGGTATTTGGAGGGGGCCCTGGTTCCAAGGTCAAAAGGTATTTAATATATTTTTTTTTTGTACTCAAGAATTTACACAATTGATGAGATCCTTTTTTTGTTTGTTTTTGTTTTTTGTTTAAGCTTAGAAACCCAAGAGATTTTATAGGGCTCAGAAAAGTAATAAAGACTAAATACCAAATTATTTCTACCATGTTTGATCATCCTCTATTCTTTGTTTTGGAGGCTGAGACAGGAGAATTGCTTGAACTCTTAGGAGTTCAAGACCAGCCAAAGCAACATAACAAGACCTCATTGTTTAAAAAGAGTGTACGTTATATTTGACATGCCTTTTGGTCACTTGTAGACTAAGCCAGCATGGAATATGATTCCTCCTATCTGAAGCACACAGCAAAATATAAAATAAAACATAGCAAAAATGGTTCAGATGTTAACAGAATGAATGTGAAGGGTGAACTCAAGGTCAGACTGGTGTTTGGAAGCCGGTGCTGTGGTGCAGACCAGGTGGGAATGGGCTTCCTGAGCTTGGGACCTGAGCTTTGAGGAGAGGGCGAGCTACAGCCCACATGCACAGAATAGGAGCCTAGCCTCACGCAGTACTCAGCCCTTGCAGCATCTCGCCTTGTAAAACGAGGACAAGGAAAATATCTTTTCCCTGGCCCAGGATGGCCTCTCAAACTGTGGGAATCTCTGCTGATGCTAATAATACCTCTCATTTACTTTAGTGGTTTTGTGCTTTTCAAAATATTTTTATGATCATTATTTTATTTTGGTTATCAAAACAACTTTAAGTGGTATGTAGCATAGTTATTTTTCTACTTTCCAGATAAGAATGTTAAGGGTCAGAAGATTAAATAACTTAGTGTTGGAATTAGAGAATTATAGACTAGGACGATACTGTGGCTCTTTTTAAATAATTAAAACAGTTTAAGAAGTTGACCAGTTATACAAATTTATGAATGAAAATAAAAAGTCCATTACTTGCTGTTTAGATATGTTTTTATTCTCTGAGAATTTTATACAGACAGTGTATTTTTAATAGTAGTTTATCAGTGTATTTTATCATTTATTGCCCTCAATTTCCTCCCTTCCAACTGTTACCACTATTTCCTCCTCCCAACTTCATTCCTTCTTTTTTTCTTATAACCCACCGGAATCTAATTGGTGCTGCCTGTATGCACGTGGGGGTAGGGATGCCCCCTACAGCATGGTCAACCTACCTCTGAAAACAACACCTGGGGGGGGGACTGATGCTTTTCCCCTCAAGAAGCCATTATGCTATCAATAGCTTCTCAGCTGGGGGCAGCCCTGTGAGCCTCTTTCTCATCCACCTAGAATGGTGACTGGCAGGAACCTTGGTCTTGCACAGGCAACCACAGCTACTTAGTGTGAGTTATGAGTACAAAGGCCCTGTCATCATTTGTAGCACAGCTTCACAGCAATCCTTCCAAACTTCTGCTTCTTAAAATCATCCCGCCCGTTCTTCCACAACGTTCCTGGAGCTTTATGAGACAGACGCCTTCCTTATGTATAAGTCCTGCCTTAGTCTCTGCACTTAGACCAGCTATGAGTCTCTGTGTTAACCACCATCACAGCAAAGAAGAAGCTTTTCTGATGAGGACTAAGAGATGTAATAGTCGATGGGTATAAAGATAAGTATTTAGAAGACAGTTTGAGACTATGTCTATTTATGAAACTAATAGTAGTAGATTCTCCCCCTAGGGTTGTGACCTCCCCAGCCACAGGTCCTTGGCTAAGTTTACAGTACCAGGCATGAGTTTCCTCCTGTGGAGTGGGCCTCAAGTCCACTCAGATAGTAGATGGCTACCCTCATAACACTCATGCCATGATTGTAGTACACAGGGTTCACAGCTAAGTAAATTGTTGATGAACAGCAAATATCAGCAGCCTACAGAGCACCTTCTGGGTACTATGAAAGCAAGCAAGCAGAAAGAACATTTCCAGGTCTGTTCCAGCTTGATTTCTACATGTCCAGTGAGCACGGTGTGCAGTATCTTAGGTAGTAGGGTCTTAGTACGAAGTCTTAGTGAACAATCACGAGCAGTGGCAAGAGCTGTATTTTTTGTGAGGGGAGGTTCCTCTGGAACCCATCTGACATGGGGAAAAATTGTCTTGCCCCCCCCCCAACTCCAGAACTAGCAGATGATTAATGTGTGTCCTTTCATATACTTTTCTCTCTGTGTGTAAGTACAGAGTTACACACACGTGAGTAAGTAAAAATCCAAAACTGTAGGCACATACCCGCCATTTGCAAAGCTAGTTTTTCCATTTAGCAGTAGATAGTGGCCATATTTTCATTGGGGTTTCTGTAGAATTAGCACAGTCTCTTTAAGAATTCTATCGTGTAACTAACTATTTGTATCCAATTCTTTATCAATCTATTAGTCCAATTTTAGCTATAACACATAATTTATTTTAAAAAATAGCTTTAAAGCCTTGGGAGATTGATTCAATGTTTGGTTATACTACTTTTAAAAACATTCCCTTAGAGGCTGGGCAGTGGTGGCACACAACTTTAATCCCAGCACTTGAGAGGCAGAGGCAGGCAGATCGCTGTGAGTTCGAGGCCAGCCTGGTCTACAAAGTGAGTCCAGGATATTCAAGGCTACACAGAGAAACCCTGTCTCAAAAAACCAAAAAAAAAAAAAAAAGAAAAAAGAAAAAAAAATATATATATTCCCTAGGAGAAAGTTCAGTAAGTGAAGTTTTGGTGTTTAAACACAGAGATAAAACTTATAAGTTGATCCCCTACACCACCACTCTTACCCATTATCACACTTTCCCACGATGCCTTGTGTCTCAAGCTTAGTGTTTTTTCTTTTTTCACTAAAATTACTGTAATTTTTGGTTTAAGACTCTTGGTTTTTTTTTTTTTCTTTCTTTCTTTCTTTTTATATATATCTAACTGCTTTCAGAATGCCCTGTGGTGGTCACACTATCCTTCTCAGGCTTCAGAGTAGCTGGGCCTATGAGCATCTGACTTTAAATTTATGACTAATTACTCTATTCTCAATAAATTTAAAAATAGAAAATAAGGTCATATGTATATAGCTGTGGCTACTGTTTGAATCACCACTTGAGTTTGTTTCTGCTATATTTAGGAGTGATTACTTACTCTAAGGAGCTAAGTTACTAAATATTGATTTTTAACTTATAATTTTATTTCTGTCATTTTTAAAGACAGGTTTATATCTATTAGATGCACCCCAGGACAAGATAATTCAGTGAGAAAGGGGGGAGGGGGAAGGGAGAGAAGGAGGGAGGGAGGGAAAGAGGGAGGAGGGGAAGCATAAAGGAGAAAGTAATATAGAATTTTAAATGGCTAACTGTGGGCAATGAGCCTACTGCTGGCTTACCTGGTGTTAAGGCCTGCACAATTCTTCCCTCCAGGGGAGAGTGGAGCTGGTAAGACGGAGGCCAGCAAGTACATCATGCAGTATATCGCTGCCATCACCAACCCCAGCCAGAGAGCAGAGATAGAAAGGTAAGGGCACCTCAGGGACGTGGGTGGGCTGGCTGGGCCTCACTTAGTGTGCAGACACCCAGCATTTTTAATATGTAAATTGCTTTGATTCTCACATTGCATATTGTCTTTCTGCTTTTACGTCTATTACTATATCAATTTCCAGCTTTATCAAGTTAAAAAAAAAAATTAAAACTACTTTGAAATAGTTGAAAGTGTCTTGGTTCCAGCCAGTTTCCAAACTCAGCAGCAGAGCTTTTATGATTTGCACGGTCTTAGTGTTCAAGCCACTGCTGGGTCCTTGCTCTGTGTTTTAAAGACTTGAGCTCTGGGAGAAACCGGCCCAGTAAGGTAGACGCGCAGCTTCCTTCCCAGCACTGTCAACTGTAACCCACTGATTGCTGGGAGACCAAGTAAGGTTCATGTGTGAAAGGGTCTCCTACTGTCCTGTGCTGGCCTCACAGTAAGATGAGTACAGTGCTTGGCACACAGAGTTTGCTTAATAGTGTGTACGGAGTGACTTGGTGATCATTTGTTTTTTAATGAAGCAACATGACTGGCTTTCTTATGTGGCACAAACTTTTCCAATAGGGAAAGGGTGCTTTCCTGGTAGATCTGTCTGAAGTTGAACATTAGTTTACTGAAGAGTCACAACTCATCTGTCCATCACGGGCAGCTCGACAGGCAGAGTCCAAGCTGTTGTAAAGGAGAAGACTTTAGGTTTGGTGATACGTGTGGAGTTTGCAATTTCATTGTAACTGGATTACCCAGGCAAAAGAGGCCTTTTAAAAAACGTGACATGTTCCCACATCTGGCTTTTCACTTTGCAGTCTAATTTGAGAATGAGCATTTGATCAAATTT
Organism: Acomys percivali; assembly: GCA_907169655.1. NCBI lineage: Eukaryota > Metazoa > Chordata > Mammalia > Rodentia > Muridae > Acomys > Acomys percivali. The sequence continues at coordinate 39,035,505 of OU015746.1, forward strand.
TTATAATTTCTTTTGGATCTCGGGAGGATAGCCAGCTGAGGACTAAATTACTTTCACTTCTATATAGCAAATAAGGTTTATGTAAATTTACTGTCATTCTCCAGCACATCCGGCTCTGCCCTCTTATGGTGCCCTTTGTAAGCAAGCAGTTCCTACACACATGCCTCTGTAAAGCATGGGCAGCAGTTTGAAGGGCTGCGAGGGCGGGGGGCGGGGCCGGCGATGGTCCACCAATCTGCTTGTGTCAGAGGCCAGGTTATTTCTGTGGGCGTGGCTGTCGGTGAAACAGAAACAAGGAGATGAGGACTAGAAGGAAGTTAAGATAATCCGGTTCTTAAGTGTCTTCGTCTCTGAATTTTGTTGTAACTTTGATATATTTTCTTAAAGAGTGAAGAATATGTTGCTGAAGTCAAACTGTGTTTTGGAAGCTTTTGGAAATGCCAAAACCAATCGTAATGACAATTCGAGCAGGTTTGGGAAATACATGGATATCAACTTTGACTTCAAGGGAGACCCCATTGGGGGACATATTAATAACTACTTGCTGGAAAAGGTAAATGTGTTAGATTTCTAGGATGATGCTTGTGAGAGCTGAAAATTTTCAGTTATTGCTTTAACGTAGTGTTTAATCCTATTATTTGTCTTCAAGTCTGCCTTCCATGGTAAGATACTCTCTTTCTGCATTCTCACATGAGCACTTAGAGCATCAAGTTAGAAACGTTAGGATTTGTCAGTGCAGATTTGGGGGGCGGGGTACATGGGGCAGGAAGAACATGTGACCACTTCTGGGTAAGATTTAATCCAAACAAATCTCCCTTCCCTCCGTCCTTCCCTCCCTCCCTCCCTCCCTTCCTTCTCCTATATGGTCAAGGCTGGCCTATAACTCACCATCCTGACGCCTCAGTTTTTTTTAAAAGATGTATGTATGTATGTATTTATTTATTTATATAAGTGTTCTATCTTTCTGTTTATCTGCATGACAGAAGAGGGCATCAGATCACATCATAGATGGTTGTGAGCCACCATGTGGTTGCTGGGAACTGAACTCATGACTCTGGAAGAGCAGACAGTGCTCTTAACCACTGAGCCGTCTCTCCAGCCCCCATGCTGCAGCTTTCTGTGAGTTGAGGCTACAGGAATGTACCATTATGCCCAGCTTGCTGACCTAGGCTTTTTTATGTTGCCATCCTCCATCCAGTTTACTTTTAACTAAATTGAAATTTTCTTTCCTCTAGTTTCTATTTGCTCACTAAAAATAATATGTATTTAAAACTGGCTGCAGCAGGACCCACATTCATTCTCCCAATCCAGTTAAACCATGCTGTACAGTCACCTCCGCCTTGAATTGTGCTCTGATGCTTCTCATTCAACGGTTTCCCACCCCAGTAACCCCACAGCATCTATGACACTCTAATTTCTATTTTTATCTGTCACATCGAGGCTGACTATTAAGGAAGTAATTGCTTTGTCAGGGTCAGTTGGAAAGAAACAGGAAACACTAAGTATTACCCATCTCTCTTCCACAGTGTTTCATGATTCCCCTGTGCATACATATTCAGCCAAAAAGAAGACTTTGAATGACCGTGCATGTTGAGCTGTCTCTTTGGAGGTCTAAGCAGAACCCGCAGGGCCTCATCATGTTCTCTGATTTCACTGTAGGTTGTGAGGCATTGCTTCCTTGAAATGCCCGTGGACTCCGGACAAGGGAACATTGAGAATGCTCCTCCCTAGCGTTCCCTTCCGTTCTCCCCACTCAGATCCCTACCACTTGTTCATACTATTTTTAGACCCCAGGTTTTAAAAAAAAAAAACCAAAATATGGCTTCACTTCTCATGAATGTTAAGGCATCCATTTTAGGCAATATAAAGAATTACCAAAATATTTTCAGGAAAACCATAGGGACCACCCATCTCTGCTAAGCTTTGGCCACAGGTTTGTTTGCAGTATGTTTTCTGTTTTTACCCCCACCCCCACCCCCACCCTCTGAGTTGAGGACCAAACCCAGGGCCTTGCTAAGCAAGGCTCTGCCACTCAGTAAATCCCTAACCACTGGCTACAGAGGTTTTTGGGATTTTGTTGTTGTTTTGTTTTTTTAGTGTCTAGATGAATTTCTTTTTTTAAATTTTTTTTTTACATATACATTTATATTATTTACACTTATATAAAATAACTACATACAGCAAGAAGAAACCACAGAACAATCAGGAATTCTATTAATATTCATTCATAGTGTATTTGGCAACCTTGAAGAAAACATATGATTCTCTAAGAGAGTTGCTTCTGTTTCATTTAAACCTATAATTTCAGGTTAATCTTTTTAATTAATTAATTAATTAATCTCCTTTACATCCCAATCACAGCTTTTCTTTCCTCCTCTCCTCCTAGTCTTTCTCTCTCTCCTCCCCGCCCCCCATCCTTCAGTCTCTCCTTGGGTTTCAGCCTATCTTGGCATATCAAGTTGCAGTAAACAAGGCATCTCAGTTAGTCAAGGAAAAGGGATCCAAAGGTGGGCAACAGAGTCAGAGACAGCCCTGCTCCTGCTTTAGGAGTCCCACCTGAGGACCCAGCTGCACAACTGTCACATCTGTGCAGAGGACCGAGGTCTGTCGCATGTGTGCTCTCTGGTTGACAGCTCGGTCTCTGGACCCCTATGGGCCCAGATTAGTTGATTCCATAGGTTTTCTTGTGGTGTCCTTGACCTCTCTGGCCTCATTCCTTCCTCCCACTCTGCCATAGGACCCCACCACCCCCCAGATTCTGTCTGTTGTTTGGCTGTGGGACTCTGGATCTGTTTCCATCAGTTGCTGAGTGAAGCCTCTCAGATGACAGTTTTGCTAGGCACCTGTCTGCAAGTATAGAAGAGTATCATTGTGTCAGAGTGGGGACTCTGTCATGGCATGGGTCTCAGGATGGGCCAGTCATTGCTTAGCCCTTTCCCTCAATTTCTGCTCCATCTTTACCCTTGCACCTCTTTGCAAGCAGGTGGGTTAAAGGTTTTGTGGCTAGGTTGGTGTCTGAGTCCCTTCATTGGAAGTCTTTTTCTGGTTACTGGAGATGGCTGTTTTAGGTCCCATCTCCCTCATTGCTAGAGTCTTAGCTGGAGTCACCTCCATAGATTCCTGGTCCCAGACATATCCCCACTGATTCCAGTACTCTTTCCCTCCACCTCCACCCCTCGGGTCCCTCTGGCTCCCCTTCCCACCTCGTCCCCCACTCAGTTCCCTCCCTCCATCCATTCCCAATGTCTATTCTATTTTGGATTAACCATTTTTTAAAAAAATATCTTTTTCTTAGTCTCGTGTGATTGTGCAGCAGCCGGGAGAACGAAGCTTCCATTCTTTCTATCAGGTTAGTAATCACTTCCTTATGCAGAGAATTAGTCACTTGCCTGGTTGTGCAAAGAAATCTTTCTAGTGACTCTCATCCTATACCTTTCTGGCTTTCCTTGTCTCCACAACATATTACATGTATGTACAGGCTTGCACAATCCTACCCTACCTAAGAGCCTATGAGCATGAGCACTGAGAGAGCTAGTAGGTGTCCAGCCACCCAGATGCTCCCAGGCTGAACATGACCTGCATGTCCTTAAAGAGGAGGCAGGGTAATGACCATGGAAGCTCTTACTATGGCGCCTTCTAGATGTGTTGATTTCTTTTTTTTTTTTCTCTTGAATTGAGTTGCTGCTCCTGTACTTGATATCTCTGGAGATGGGAATGTAAATTTGGTTTGCATTGTTCTTGATAGGTATAATATGATTACTTTAAAAACAAAAACAAGGAGTTATAAATTCAAGGAAGAATTATCCTGTATGCTGTCAACACTCAGAAAAAAATAAACACATCTTTGGGGAATGTTATTACAGTGTGAAACAAACTTTTAAATAACCCTTCTTTGGCGCATCTGCACTCAAAGAGCAAGTGTGATATTAATATGATGTTTGAATCACAAAATGATATAAACCATAATTTAAAGAATTAAAACTATAGGGTAGGGTAGATATTTCAGTTGGTAAAAGGCTTGCTGTGTAAACATGAGCAGCTGAGTTCAATCCCCGGAATCTGCGTTTAAAATATAAGAGGCTTGGTGGTGTCCATGTGCAGTCCTAATGCTGGTTAGGCAGGGACAGCCCTGGGGATGTCTGCTCCAGCCAGGTGAAAATACGAAGTGAACGGAACCTGAGGAATGGCAAGTGGCACCCAAAGATGACCTCCCTGCACACACCCACAGGAGCACACATGCCGACACACATTTAAAGCTGTGAGTTAAAAGATTGATTTCTGTGTAACTGTCTTTGAAGGAGATTAATGGTGACAGTATAGTTGAATACAACGTTGTATGATTAGGGAACTGCCTTAGTCAATGCCATTCAAGTTCTGGTATGTCTGGCTAAAATATTATTCTTTAAAGTCTGATAACTGTGTATTTTAAGTAAACCAGAGCTTCCTGTTGAGTACAGAACCTTCACATCAAGGCCTCTTAAAGGCTTGCTTTATACTAAACAGTAGGGCAACAATTTCGTGTTTCTGTTGGCAGTTTGCTAGAGTTTAGATAAACGATTTCTCTTTAAAATATAAGTATTGTTTATTTTAAGAACGTACAGCTTTTTGCTGGTGTCTTTTCGAGTTGGATGAAGTCACTGAGACGTAACTTCAGTCTGTGTGAGAGTCACAGCCATCAGTCAGTCACACTCCTTTCTGGCTGTGACAGTTGAGGACTCCATGTGACTGTCAGTTGATGCCACTTCCCCTACAATGTTGACATATCTAAATTCAACAGAATGACACTGCTAAGCAGCAAGCCCCTCGGGGCAGGGATCTTGTCTCACAGAGGATGACATTCCAAGCAAGAACCTCTTAGACCAATTTTGCTGTGAATGAGACATTTTAAGTGCTCTTCTTCATGACTGTATAACATACTGCCTCTCTTAATATATAGAAGCCATTCACCTATAAGTAAAAACAAGGGGGCTGGAGAGATGGCTCAGTGGTTAAGAGCACCACCTGCTCTTCCAAAGGTCCTGAGTTCAATTCCCAGCAACCACATGGTGTCTCACAACCATCTATAATGTAACCTGGTGCCTTCCTCTGGCCTGCAGGTAAACAAGCAGACAACACTGTATACATAATAATAAAATAAATCTTTTTTAAAAAAGAAGAATAAGAATAAGAATAAGATAAAACTAAATCTAAAGCTTTCCTCAAAGCATGAAACAGGAGGACCTAAAAGTATAAAGCCCAGAAAATGAATAAGCACTGCATCACTACTAACTTAGAGTGTTTGACATTTGGGGAGTCCACATCTGCTTTGACAGTTGTATTAGCTAGCAGGAACCCTAGAGAGGCAGAACCAAATGAATTGATATTTACTAAACCAGCATTTATTAGATTGGCATACACAACACCAGGTGGGTCGTCCAGCAACAACTGTCTTTGTGCTGGAGAGTCTGAGAACCCAGTAGCTGCTCAGCCTGTGGGCTGCTGAGCACCTTAGCAGTTCCTGTCTGGTGCTGAGGGCCTGAAAATTCCTGGAATTGCTGATCTTCCTTGGAACCTTGAAGACACTGAGTTCTTCTATCAGCAAAAGAATTGTAGTAGCAGTGGTTGTGGCTGCAGCAGCAACAGAGTAGATGAGCTGACCGGCAAAATACAAAGACAAAAAGCAAAGCTCTTCCCTTGGACCTCCTTTTTATTTAGGCTGCCACTCAAGGGCCCTGCCCACATTTGGGAAGGGTCTTATCAATTCAAACAGCCTAATCAAGAAAATCTCTCACAGAAGTACCCAGCAGCTTATCCTTTTTTTTTTTTTTTTTTTTTTTTTTTTGGTTTTTTGAGACAGGGTTTCTCTGTGTAGCCTTGGCTGTCCTAGACTCGCTTTGTAGACCAGGCTGGCCTCGAACTCACAGTGATCCGCCTGCCTCTGCCTCCCAAGTGCTGGGATTAAAGGCGTGCGCCACCACGCCCGGCTTAGCAGCTTATCCTTTAGTTGATTCCAAATGCAGTCAAGTTGACAACCAAGGCTGTCCATCGCAGCAATTTAAATTAAACTAAATATTTTTCAGCTACTCCAGGGAGGTTCTGAGCAGATGCTACACTCTTTGCACCTGCAGAAATCACTCTCATCCTACAACTACATCTGTGTTGGGGCACAACTGAAGGTGAGTTCCAAGAGGAGGCAGAAGGAACACAAGAGGTCCACCCAGCCCCTCTGCTGCCCTCGTGCGAATGAATGTCTCCTCTTCTACTTTGAAAACTCTCGGTTCAAAACTTACTTTACCTCGGAACTGAAAACCTGGCTAAAGTTCCTCTCTCTGTGTTCAGGGTTTTCTCTTAGTATCTCTTAATATTTGATCTGACCCCATTTATCCAAAACCATAAAGACACTGAGGACTAGCAAGCCTTCCTCATAAGACTATGTGTGATTTGGCCAACGCCATGTTGTTATGACAAAATGAGATTAAAAAGCACTTTGATTTTTCTCCCCACTTTTTATTTTGGTTTGTTTTGGTTTTCCAAGACGAGGTTTCTCTGCGTAGCCCTGTAGACCAGGCTGGCTTTGAACTCAGAGGTTGCCTGCCTCTGCCTCCCAAGTGGTGCCATTAAAGGCATGTGCCGCCACCACCCAGCTTCCTACTACTTTTAAATATTGATTGTGATTATCCTAGAAATAGTTTTGTGGCCCTTAAGTTGTTTCTTTGTATTCATCTCTCAAAAGGACTCATGTTTTCCCTTCCCTTGTGTGCAGTCACTTGCATAGGCATCTGCAGGCCCATTTTGATCTTTATTTAAATTAGTTTTCCTCTAGTCATCTCATAGCCAGTTTTAAATGTGGTGGTTCAGGAGAATGTATAAGGAAGTAAATGTGGTGCTGTCCTTATTCGCTGGAGGGGAGGTATAGAAGTGCAGAAAGTGCTGAGAGGCATGGGTCACGGATGCTTCCAGAGGGGTAAGAGTATGCAGATTTGGGCACATGCATGTAACCTCAGTACTGAAGAGGGCAAGACAGGAAGATGCTGAGTCTACCAGGGCCACACAGCCGGACCTAGCTCAAACAAGAAAAAGCACCCATGGCTTTAGTTGGGTGAAGAAGAAAAGGATCTCTGACAGCAAAGGATGTGGGAAATGTTTTATATCTAAATTATTATTCCACTTAAGCTAGTTATACCCTCATTACTGGCATAGCAATAGTTTTATTGCTATTCATAGAAGTACAGGATAATTAGGTTTTGTAGTTAATTTTCTATTAGTTGGCATTTAGATTGTGCCACCCTTTTACACTTTTCTAAGAGCAGAAATGTTTGGCTGAAAATGAGTTGAAAATAAAACAGTAGAAAGACAATGGTCCAGCTTTCTCAGCATTGCCAGAAATACTTAAATATGTATAGAGGATTGAGAAATCAACACTTAACAGCTAGTGGCTGGGCTGTTCCTTTGCTCTAAGACCATCTTATTAACAAAATTATTTTGTAGCAAGTCTTGTAGCTTAATACTAAGTATTAAGTTAATACTAAGTACAAAGTTAATATAACTTTTTATAAATAAAATTAATCTTTTGTACTGTATTTATTGGTTTTCTATTTGGACTCCCCCCGCCCCCTTCCTTTCTGACAAAAACAAAGAATATATGCACATAGTAAAACCTAAGAGAGGTGGCTCAGCAGTAGAGAGCATTGACTGCTCCTGTAAAAGACTCTCATTTGACTGCCAGCATCCACATGGTGGCCCACAACTGTCTGTAACTTCAGCTCCAGAGGCTCTGATATTCTCTTCTGGCCTCCATGGGTGTCAGGCACACTCATATACTTAATTGTAAAATAAGAAAAGAAAAATCCTAAGACATATATGCCTAAGTCCTATTATGCAGAGATGATAACTAGTAATGATTTGTGAGAATATTCACTAATAAAATCATACAACAAATCCTGCTTAAAACTAAATTTATTATGTTACAATATAATCATTTCCCCATACAAATATAAATAATTTTAATGTCCATAAAGGATTACATGTATTTTAATTAGTCTTAGAATGTAGGACTCATGTGCAATTAAGATACCTTGAGTCAGGGTAAGAGAAAATCCAGGTAAAGTTTCCCAAAACAGTAAGGAATTCGCTGATTCTGTATGACAGCAAGTGCTGGGATGGTCAGATCCAGCGTCTCAGCCACACAGATGGGGTTTGTGAGGTGGTGGTGGTGGTGGTGTTTCAACTTACAGCTCTGCTACACTCAGGAAACTGACTTGCCTTCTTGGTTTGGTTTTTGTTGTGGTCTCAAAATGCCATCAGCAAAATCCCAGAATTCACAGGCAAAGGAAATGCCACATTATACACGTATGCCTCCCTGGAGCCCCTCTCTTTCCACAGCCCGTCATGTGCTTTCCCACATGTCTGCTAGATCACACTGACATCACATGCCCTTGGCTGAGCACTCCCTCTGGAAGGGGAAGAAACAGGTGTCTTAGTTAGGGTTTCTGTTGCTGTGGTAAATACTATGACCAAAAGCAGCTTAAGGACAGAAGGGGTTTATTTCATCTCCCAGCTTGTGGCCCATTATCGGGGGGAAGTCAAGACAGTCCATGGGGTCCAGGGCTGCTGCTTACAGGCCTTGCTCAGCCTGCTTTCTTACATCCCTCAGGGTCACCTGACCAGAGGTGGCCCCACCCACAATAGGCTGAGCCCCCAAATCATTCACTAATTAAGACAGTGCCCCATAGGTTCACCTGCAGCCCATTATTTTGGGAGGCTCTCAATTGTGGTTCCCTTTTCTCAAATGACTCTAGCTTGTGTCAAATTGGCCATAAATAAGCCAGGATAATGGCCATGGTCCCTTTAGAACCAGGAAGCCTCCTGAGCTTAGGGGCAAGCCAGTGAGAGACGATCTTCAAGAGGACTAAGTAGATCTTGGTGTGTCAGCAATGATGAAATAGGACAGAGATGGCTGTTACGAAGAAATTTCCTTGTATGGGACAGAACTGCAATCTCACCATACAGTTACAATAGTACTGTCTGATATTTGAGTGTATTTCGGTGTTGTAAGGGCTAGACAGCAACCTATAAGAAATGTATTACTCTGTCCACAAAATTCATGAGGAAATTGAGGCTCGATAAGGCTGCACATCGATCCCGCAGTGAGGAAACGCTGACAGATGCAGGGGCTTGCCTGTTTGTACCTAGAACACAAAGGAGCAAGTGTTCCCCGAGCAGAAGAGGTTTGCTTTGTGTGAGGGAGCTTCAGGCCAGGGCACCATCTGGGCAAAATGAGCAGCTTGTCGAGAAAAGGGTTAATCCAGTGCTGCTTCAGGAAAAACTCACCCTATTAGCAGTTGCCATGCTCTGCTGTGGAGGCTGTTGGCACCGTGGTATATGCCCCCTGGTGCCCATGTCTCCAAGGTCTGCAGATTCACCGTTGAGCTCCTGTGCTCCAGTTAAGGGCTATAACTTACCAGACACTTACCACATGAGAAAAATAATGGAGCATAGCCCTGGACTACTCAACAGCCAGCTAAGTGACTGTACCACTCTTCCTTACCTGGGAAACAAGCCCGGTTATACAGTGTGAGAGCTGTTGCCAGCCTGCACTAGCGGGCCTGTGGGAGAGAGCTGCAAACGCAGTAACCAGCCACGGCCTGTAGAAGTTCCCATATACAACAGTCTCCTGTGTGACCTTGCACCCCATGCCATTGCGTCCTTGGAACATAGAGCTGGGGTCGTCAGTGATTCAGCTCAGGGCAGAAGCTTTCAGAAAAGTACATGCTGCTTATTTTAAGTGAGAGCTCTCACACAAACAGGCCTCATATATCTAAACAATATTCCCAATGTGAATTTTTTATATTTATCTTTCTTAAAATGATTTACTAAGAGGCACCAAGACTTTGGCTAAACACTTCAGTTTCATAATTAACACTCATGCGAAATGTTTGTGACTTAAGTTTCTCATGTTCATATCTAGTCTTCCATCAATGACGCTGCAGAGTTCAAAATCGTAGCTGATGCCATGAAAATAATTGGATTCAAACCTGAGGAGATTCAAACCGTGTATAAAATTTTGGCTGCAATTCTTCACTTGGTGAGTAGGGAAAAGTATACTGACTCCCTGTGGAAACAGGGTACTCTTTTCAGATTTTGTTCCCTCTTGAAAGTAATTTATTTTTTGTGAAATTCCTGCTTGTGTTTTTGAAAAGTGTACTCTGATTTTCTTTATTGTTTTATGTTATGAAGGGTTTGCCAAACCACTATAGGTTTGGAGACTGCTCAGTTCATTGTATTGTGATTTCCCAGACCTTGAACTCAGCGCCGAGCCTAATGGTGATGGCATCTGAAAGATGATTGCAAGTGCCTCCCAGGCACAGCCAGCCCATCTAAGGCCAGCACCGTAGCCCAGGATGGCAAGGACATTCATAAGTTTGACTACATAAAACTATAGAACCTCTACCAAAAATGTATGCTAAGATGAAAGGATGGGTGTATGGAAAAGAGGGAAAGAGGCGTGCAAGGCTTTCACATATAGGCATGCATATTTAGGAAGGCAGGTAGAGGCAAGGTCACTTGATCTCATGATATGTCAGAAGCTCATTGGAAATGGTGTCTTTTGTTTTCATTTTTGATATAGGGAAATTTAAAATTTATAGTAGATGGTGACACGCCACTTATTGAGAATGGCAAGGTTGTGTCTGTCATAGCAGAATTGCTCTCTACTAAGACAGACATGGTGGAGAAAGCCCTTCTTTACCGGACGGTGGCCACAGGCCGTGACGTCATCGACAAACAGCACACGGAACAGGAAGCTAGCTACGGCAGAGACGCCTTTGCCAAGGTGAGACTGAACTTGATCTGTGGGTTGCAGCATAAGTGAAGTCCTGTGAGGATGTGCTCGGACACCGCTGACAGTGGGTTAAGGGCTTTTAGAAACCATGGGACCTTGTGGCCATCACTATCCCAGTGGCGTTCCTGGCTGTATCACTGCTAGAAAAGCAAACTAGACCAACTGTGGCAATGAAACCACTACCTCAGCAGCGTGCAGCACCATTTACCTCCCCTGCTTCATCTTCTGCTATCTCCAACTTACTCCAACATATTCATCTTTTCTTTTTAAAATATTTTTAACTTTATAAAATTTTATGTGCATTGTTGTTTTGCCTACATGTATGTCTATGTGAAGGTGACAGATCTTGGAGTTACAGTTTTAAGCTGCCATGCGGGTGCTGGGAATGGAACCCAGGTCCTCTGGAAGAGCATCCAGTGCTCCTAACCTCTGAGCCATCTCTCCAGCCGTATTTCAAAGCCATAGATACACCAAGACTCCATAAGTTCTTCAGTCCTTTCTGGTGCCAGGCACAGGGCCTATGCACAGGCCATTTCTCTGCTTAGGTTGTTCCTCTCTCCCATGTGCCCTGCTGACTCGGTCCAAGTGTGTCTTCTTCAAGGAAGCCTCCCCCAGATTGCCTGAACACAGAATAAATTAAAGTTACTTCAGGAGGGGTTGGGAGGATGGCTCAGCAGTTAAGCATACATACTGCTCATGCATTGGACCCAAGTTCATTTCCCACCACCAATTGGAGCAGCTTAACAAACTACCTGTACTTCCAGCGCCAGGAAAACCAGCACCTCTAAGGGCACCCACATTCACCCACATACAGACACACATAATAAATAATTTTAAAATGTCTCCTCAAACACTGTGTGTATGTGTTCCTTCACCCTATTCCTACACTCCTTGGAGACTGTGTCTTTCTTTGTTCTTAGTGCTGTATTTCTAATAAACTATGTCTAAGTGCTCAGCAAATATTTAGAGAGTGAATGAGTAAATTCTAAGTATCCAAGTCCATTTACTCGTAGCTCAAAGTAGGAAGCGTTTTCAGAGGTGAGAGAGCAGATGTATCACAGATGCAGTGAGGCCCAGACACATGCCAGAGAACAGTCTTCAAATACAAATAGTAGCTGACCACCTATTTAATCATCCAGGTCGCCTGCTTCAGTTTAGCACATATCATGTAGCTGTTTCTGTAATAGGTGATGCACATTTCTAATAGTTCTACTTAGGCGATAACGGGTATGCTCAATAGTCAGAAGGTGGATGGGATTGAAGACATACATCCCAAGTACAAACAGAGGGACTCGTTCCCAAACAGGAAAGAATTTATGGTGTTTTTCCTCTCACAGGCGATATATGAGCGTCTTTTTTGTTGGATTGTCACTCGCATCAATGACATCATTGAGGTCAAGAACTACGACACTACGATCCACGGGAAGAACACGGTTATCGGTGTCTTGGATATCTATGGGTTTGAAATCTTTGACAACAACAGGTAAACTGGGCGAGATGATTAAAACCCTGTTGCTTATTCTTCCTTTGCTTGGGCCTAACATCTCCCATCTCGCGTAGCTTCGAACAGTTCTGCATTAACTACTGCAACGAGAAACTGCAGCAGCTGTTTATTCAGCTGGTTCTGAAGCAGGAGCAAGAGGAGTACCAGCGGGAAGGCATCCCTTGGAGACACGTGAGTGCCCTCATGTGGGCTGGGCGTCTCCCGGCTCCGCCCACTCACGCCTTCCGACTCTTTTTGGGTTCTTGGACCCTAGCTTTCCTCCTTGGGGTATGCAAGTCTAGTCCATACTGAGGGATCTAGTTCAACTCTTCTAATCTGATAGCCTGCCTTGTTGGTGCCCAGGATGTGCTCAGTACAGCTGGAGGCCTCTCAGCTTCACTAAGCTGATGCCACATGGCTTCCTGGTTGTTTTGCCTCTTAGAAGCTGGCATCACTCAAAGGTCACTCACTCGACTTAAATTGGATGGACATACTTCCGACCCAGTTGATCTTTCCTCCCACTGTCTTTTCCTCTACTCTGTGACTAAGTGGCAGCGAACTGCGCTCAGCCATTGATGACCCCATTCTCTGAAGACTGGGCACTGGAATGCTGGGACGCTTGTATTCCTGACCAGCTCCACATGCTTTTCCTGTCACCTCTCTCCTTGTGGCTCTTCGTGAACTCTGCCAATGAGATGTAGTGAGAGAGTGACACTGGCCCGGGTTCACAGCTGACAGGCCTTCCTGCCTCTACCAGCAGACTTAGTCTGTCCTCTTGTACATTTGTATATTTAAAGCAATTTTCAGAGTAGACCTTTAAAAATTGGTCTTCTGTTACTTGCTCATGTTTTCTTGTAGTTATTTGTTTCTGTTTCTGGGAGATTTTATTTTGTTTTTAGGTTTTGTTGCTGTTTGTTTATTTGTTTGTTTGTTTGTTCTGTGGCATAGTCTGATGTTTCCCTGGCTGGCTTTGAACTTGCTGTGAAACCAAGGATGGCCTTGCGCTCCTAATTCTACCTTTGCCTTCCGAGTGCTGGGATTATAGACCTACACTGCTGGGCCTGGTGGCTGAGTTTATAAAACTGTTTGCACTCTCACCACACAATAAAAATCAAGCTAGTTCTCTGATATCAAACATAGTATTGACATTTCAATACAAAAGCTTTTTGAAATATTATATTTAAATTATTTTTATATTCATACCTTCCTATTTTCTATTTCTACTTAATTCATTTTGAAAAAGAGAGAGAGAGGGGTATAATAAATAGCATTTCTGCCTCAATTACACCTTCGCCTTCCATTATGTGTCAAATATAGTGCCGTAAAATTTCATTGAAGTATATGAGCATAAATTTACATATTTAAGATAAACCTGAGTTGTTAGTTTTATTATAAAAGAGCTGCCTGTTGTTTGATTTAAACAGTGGCCTCCCGTAGCTATTTAAAATCTAACTCAATTAAGTTTATGTGAAGTTTCCTAAAAATTAATCTTTTGTTTAATATATAATATAACTGAAGTTGAGGGCTTTTTTTAAATCATAAATCCTACCATAAAAGTTGAGGGCTTTTTATCATAAATCCTACCATAAAAGTTGAGGGCTTTTTATCATAAATCTTACCATAAAACCTGTTACTCAGACAGATTTGGAAGTACTGATCTAAAATATCCACTGAAACTGGTTGTGGTGGCACACACCTGTAATCTCAGTGCTCCAGGGGCCGAAGCAGAAGGATTGCAAGTTTGAGGCCAGCCAAGGCTACATAATAAGACCCTGTCTCAAAAAAATGCAAAATAAAAACCTCCTTTAGCAATCAGAATATCAAGTCCCACGGGCTTAGCCCATTAGAGGGAAGAGTAACCGTTACAGTGTGGCTACTCCTGATGCCTTAGAGAAGCTCAGGAGCCCTACAGATGAAGGAATCTTGAGGAACTGAAACAGTCCATGAAGGGAACAGCACCCAACTCCCAGGTGACAGAACAGCATGGTGGTGTGTGCCAACATTATAACCTCTGTTTCCTTTGGAATCCTAAGCTTCTAAGCATTAGGATTTCTTCTATCACTGTAGAACATTTCAAGAGTTCTATGGGGTAAGAAGGAAACACCAGCTGTGTGTCCCATCACCCTTTCTTTATCACATGTTCCAGGTTACCTTGAAGTTATTCAGACATCACAGTACTTCATCTGTGATTTTTCCCTCACATTTCTCTAAGAGACAAATACTCCTACAAAAAAAGCTCTAACCACAGTTCAATGATCCCATCCCAAAAATTAATAACAATTTCTTTAATATTGCTTCCTGCTTCATCAGTTCTTTATTGTTGCTGGTGGGGACAGTTTGCTTGATTGGATCCAAATAAGAGTTCTGCATTATGATTGACAGGTTTCTTACATAGGTCTGGGCTCCTGTGCTCCCTCCCTTCTTCCCTCCCTTCCTCCCTCCCTCCCTCCCTCCTCTCCCCGCTCCCTGCTCCCTTTTTTTTCCACTTCGTAATCTTTTGTTGAAAAGAGTATTTTTTCTGTAATGAGCATTTTTCCCCTGTAAGGTTCTGAGCCCAATTCCTGAAGTGTCAATAGCACACTTCTGTGTACCTGTGTGTTCTGTGTATTAGTGACTAGAATCTAGGGTCTTGACTGGTTTCGGAGTTAGTTTTCTCCACAGCCTGTTTCATGGCCTGTGTGTAAGTGCCTATCGGGAGTTCAAAAAGCTGAGTATCCCTCTGATTCATTTGCTTCTAAAAGTTTATAAATAATATTTTTGTTTTTTTTAATTTCTATTTTTATATATGCATGTGTGCATGCATGTCTGTATGTGCACCACATGCTTACAGGTTCCATGGAGGCCAGATGACGGCTTTGGAAACCCTGCTCCTTGCATGACAATCAAAACTGTCTACTGCCACCCACTGACAAAATTAATCTCAGTTGAGAATCAATGACTCAGAAAAACTAGAAAAGCATGTATTTTAAAAAAAAGAGAGATCGAGGTTCCGGGGAGTAGAGGCAGGATGACATCCAGTTTTCAGGCTTTCGATGAAAGGAAAGGAAATTCAGAAAAGAACACAAAAGACTAGAAAGGGAGCTGAAGACCACAGCACATAGCTGGCCTGGGCTGCAGCCTACCACACACCTTTGTGTTCTGCTGTGAGTCTGTAGGGCTTGCAAGAGGTAAGGGAGACAGTGCTTAGTTTACGGGCCTTTGACATGAGATGGGACACACAGCTTGCCTGAGAGAGACCTGTGCAGGCTGTTTCTCCTCAGCCCATCAGAACAGGAAGGTGATATACCTTGTGTACATTGAAGTTGCTGCGGGGGAAAAGCTGAAGGTTCTCAACTTTATTAATGGAAGCAAGAGGAAAGCTTATTCTTATCTTTTATATGTAGTTATGTCGCAATTAGTTTTTCAAAATTATTATTCCCAGAAAAATTTCAAAAGTGTTAGATACATATGCTTTCTAACTTTGGGGAAATTATCATCCCCCAAATTCTCCTTTGGATTTTTGTCATTGCATGTCACATGAGTAGAACTGCAAATTCTGTGGCACACTTAATTTTCAGAAAAACATCAAATGATACTTTGGGGCTATCTGGTGGCTCTTCGTGGAAACTGTTTCATGGCTAACAGCAAACAGGTTGGGGACTGGCAGAATGAAGGAGTGGGATTGGTGTAGGGCTGGGAGACAGGAAAAACTAGTCACCTCTGCCTTAGTCCAGTCATCCCTGATGTTCCCTTCGTAGCATAAAGCGAGTGGAGACATCAGGTTAACACATGTGTTAACACGCGTGCTCGTTTTGGCGCTCGGCTTCACTAATGCCGTCTACCCAGTTGGCATGGGGTGTTACTGAAGTTTGTGACACACCTGCATGCCATGCCCGTTGCATTCCTGTTCTCTTTGGCATTGCTCTCGCGCTTGTCCTGCAGATTGATTACTTCAACAACCAGATTATTGTGGACCTCGTGGAGCAGCAGCACAAAGGCATCATTGCCATCCTGGATGACGCTTGCATGAACGTTGGCAAAGTCACTGATGGAATGTTCCTTGAGGCCCTGAACAGTAAACTGGGCAAACATGGTCATTTTTCCAGCCGAAAGGTAATCATGAGGCCGTCCACTCTTCTTGAGCTGTTTGGCAAGGCAACATCGCTCTCCATTAGGTTAAAAGAATGTACAGTCAGATACAGAGGAAAGGCCTGACGGTCTGGTAAAGGATGCATCTCTGTGGGTGAATTCTGCTTCTCCAATACAGTGACTAAGTTGACAAGATTATTGTATCCAGGAGAGGGAGCTACAGACTGAGGAATTTGCTAGATGCTGGGAAAATGAACAGGATTCTTTAGAAAGCATGATGTCATTTATAGCCAATAGGTGCTGAGTCCTTGTTCATTTGCTAGAATTTTGTGCCTACATCTGATAATTCTGGCATAAGAAATTGCTTTTGTCCTTGATTAGCACCATAGTCCTCACTTACAAAATATGGGGTATGCTCTGTCCGTATTCTTCAGACCCTGTGACCTGCTGAAAAGTGGGAAATTGTAGCTGCAGTCACGTTGTTACGGCAAAATGCATTCTTTCAGTGTCCTGGGTAGCTTTCCAACGCCCCATTTTTTACAATCAGAAAAGGTCACAAAGCGCATTTGTGTAACAATTGGTGGGAGCTGTGGTTGTCGCACTCTCTTACTAGACCTTATATGCAGTATGTTTGTCATTCGTGTTTGTTTAGGTGTCTGTGTTGGGGAGGGGGACAGCTTATCGTCACCCCAGGCTTCCTCACAAACGAAAGCTTGTCCAGTAGTGGGATGCTGCCAGGAAAACAGGCCCCATTCCTTCCCATCCAGAAAGAAATGGCAGCAGTTCTGCTCCTCTGTAAATTGGTGGCACATTGCCACCGCTGCATGAATAAATCTACTTCCTAACTACGTCCTCCTCAGAATTATGTAATCTGAACCAAGAAATTCCACAATTAACTAGAGAAGGTGTGAATCATTTTTAAATTGATTATCGACTGACGCTTTCCTCAGGCCAGTTGTTTGTTGCTACAGGTTGACCTTCAGCCAACATAGATTGAGCTTTAACATTAAGAACCTGGGTCCCCTCAGCCAGGTCCCACTCATACCCCAAAGGTCTAATTAAGTGCCTCTTATCTAACAGGTCCAGTCCTCAGTGCTGGCCTAAAACTACCCAGAGAGAAAAGTAACCATAATCACAGTAAGACACTTAGGGGCACCTTTGCCCAGGCAAAGCCCTGACTGTGAGGGCGCGTAGAGACGCCATTGTCTATAGTTTCTGGAGCTTCCTCTGCTGCCGTCCCCTCCACATCCTACAGTCAGTGTTGGGGAAATTACATCAAACTGATCTCCAGCATACCAAATAAATCTTAAGTTGTTTTTATTTAAATAGATATATGCAAGTCTCAAAACTGACACCCCAAATTCTTATTCTATCTTTCAACCTGGTTATTTATACAACTGAGTTAAATAAGTTGATCAGGCAGAAAAATTAATTTTTTTCAATTTATTTTACATGTATAAGTATTTTATCTGCGTGTATGTGCACCATGTACATACAAATGCCCTCAAAGGCTAGGAGAGAGCATCACATACTCCCGGGCTAGAGTTAAAGCCAGTTATGAGCTGCCCTGTGGGAACTAGGATTTGAACCCAGGTCCTCTGGAAGAGTAACTGGTGCTCTTAACCACGGACTCATCCTTCGAGCCCCTCGAACAGATATTCTTGAAATGTAATCTCATTTTATTTTATTTTATTTTTTCCTTTTTGAGATGGACTTCAGCTCTATGTTGCCCAGACTGGCCTCAGACTCCTGGGTTCTGGTGATCTTCAGCCACTAAAGTAACTAGTCCTAGCAGTGCATGCCAACACATTAAGCTGTGGTGTTGTTCCTAACAGCAACTGAATGTCTTGTGTGCAAGCACTTGCTACTGATGTGACAGGAGGTGCTAAACAATCATTTATGTAGTGATTGACTTCTTTCTCTTTTACTTCCTTCCTTCCTTTTTTTTTTTTTTTTTTTTTTTTTTTGTGGCAGTCCCAGCTTTCCAATAGACCAAGCACCTACTTCTTTTTCCTCCTCCCTCAGTATCCTTGGACAAGTACTGAGATGAGGATATTTAAATTGTATACTTTTGGGAATTTGTGTATATGTATTAGTATGCATATGTGTTTGTGTGTAAGTAATATATAGGGGGTCAAAGGTCGATGTCCCATATCTTCTCTATTACTCTCTAACTTTAAAAATACATTTATTATTTACTCACTTATTTGTTTATTTATTTATTTATTTTTATATGTACATGCACATGCATGCCTTGGCACACATGAGGAAGTCAGAGGACAACTTTCAGGAGTTGGTTCTCTCCATCATGTGACTTCCAAAGATCCAACTCAGGCTGGTGGCAAGCACCTTTAAACACAAAGCCATCCCACTGGGGCTTCTAGTTTATTTTATGAGACAAGGTCTCTCACTGAACCTGGACCCCACTGATTGAGCTATACTGGCTGGCCAGCAAGCTTCATCCTCCTGCCTCTGCTCTGCCAGCACTAGGATTACAAATATCACTGTACCCAACTTCTGTGCAGTTGCTAAGAGTCCAAACCAAGTCCTCCTGTTTGCACAGCAAGCACTTCACAACCGAGCCATCTCCCCAGCCCTATCTTTTGAGGAAGTTTTGCCTAGTAAAGGAACAAAATGAAACAGCCAGGCTGTCAGGGTACTTAAATCACCACACACCTTTATGCCATTGGGCTGTGTGTTGAGCCAGGAGTCATTCACTCCTGCTAACTGGTCAGGTAGACTTGCTGGCTTACTAAATAAAAGATTGATGGCTTTTATTTGGGGACTAAAATCTTCCTTTTGCATTAGAGGTACCGTGAAGAAGCAGTCACATGATCCAAACAACCATAAAATATTTTAAAATGTAAAACAAGCTAAATAATAAGTATATAACAGTACAAGAAAAAAAAAACTATGGAATTTTTGTGTGTTGAGGACAATCACAGCTTTTCATTTTATTCAAAAATATGAGTGGCCCATAATTTGAGTCTTATTCCTTCAGGAATTTTACAAATTAAAGGGTTCTTCAAAATGGTAGATGTTGGGGGAGGCAGGCTAAAGAGAGTGCTTGACAATTAAGAGTGCATACTGGTCCAGAATTCAGTTCCCAGCACCCATGTCAGGCAACTGCCTTAACTCCAAATCCAGGACTTCCAAAAACCCCACATTCACAATGTGTAAGCCCTCACACACACCATTAAAACTAAAGTACATCTTTGAGAGAGCAGGGGGCGGGATATATTTTGGAGACTCCTTTATGCTAGATGCTTTGGTCTCATAATTCATTTAACTCTCCCCTTTCTCAGATAAGTAATTATTTAAAGAGACAGAGTAAGCCTCCAACTTCCTGTAATTCTTCATTTGTGAAACTCTTAGATAGCTTCCTTTAGCATCTGAAGCCTACTGTCCTGAGTAGGATTGTGTGCTGTATGGCGCTGGCATCTAAGTGGCACTGCTATTACAGTACTAAGAGGTACTGTGTAGAATTTTACTTATCTGCCTGCCTGGTGCTACTGCAGCAAAGAAAATTGGAGGAAGACATGAGCAAATCCAGGGTCATACAAATCCTGCCATTTCATAAAGCATTTCCCTTCGATGATAGAGGATGCAAGGTTGATCTTTTATGAAGAGTGCCTAAACTGGAGTCCAGCTCAGCAAACAGATGAGCCAAGCCACTGTGTACTTAAAGACATGGTCCTTTCTGTTTCTTGGAGCCTTTCCAGGGCTACTACTTACTAGTAATGTGATGTAATGCCAGCTGTCTACCTCACTGAGCCTCAGTCTCTATGTATGTGAGAGGGGCAGTGCTATACTCTAAGAGTAGATTATGAGGACAGTGATAGGTGTGTGCCTCACAGATAGTAAGCCTTCGGTGTGATCCTCCCAACCGGAGCATGGAAGAGAAAGATATGAGTGTCTGTTTCTCAGAAAGCCATACTTCTTCCATTGTCTGGCTGTCCCACCTGCTAGGGACCATCCTTTACATCCAACTAAATAAAGGGCATCATTTGTAAACCTCTGACTATATTGGGTATGGAATAGCCATAGTTCATATTCATTGTCCAGACCTGGCCACTTGGCCATATCAACTGTTAGAGCAGCCAGCAAATGAAGGCCAGCTGTGTGCTGTGTGAATTTCTGTCAAAAGCCTTTACCTTGTCAGCCATGTATGTATTTAAACAAACCCCGTGGAATGTGATTTCATTTAGATATGATTTGTGTTGTTTGGTCGTGTTAATTTGGAATGTACTTTTAGAAGTTGAAAATGTCTTTTTTCACATTTATGTCCTTTTTAATCTCTTAGACCTGTGCCTCAGACAAAACCCTAGAGTTTGACCGGGACTTTCGAATCCGGCATTACGCAGGTGACGTGGTGTGAGTATCTTACTCTGATGCCTAGCATGATGATTTGCATGTACCCTCTCCTCAGAAAATGGGACTGGGAAACTGTTTTTCTTGTCATGTGTTGGGGTGGGATTTTTTTGTGGGGAGTCATTTTGTAGATCAGCACACTTGAAGAAAATGGCATTGCTTCATTTCTTCTTTGTCTCTCAGACATTTGGTTTGGGCATATGTTGTGTGACCATGTGTACTTCCTGGTGTGGCTGAGACTCAGTAAAAGTGAACCAGTGTATCAATAGACCTTGGAAACATGTTAAGGGCTCAGGGTAAACACACAGATAAGATGGGTTCTGCCCACAAGAAGCCAGCAGGTTCGTGAATACAAGTAGATACGCCCAAGTCACAGGAATGGAGGAAAAGAGTAACCTGGCAGCAGAGGGGAGGGACACATGGCATTATGGAAGCCATGAAGGGTCTGAAGAAGTCTTGCTGGAGGAATCAGTGTTCAAGTCCAGCACCGTAAGAGAAGCCTGGAGAATGTAGGGGAGGGGACTGCAAGGCACCCAGTGTGTGCAGGACTGCAAGTAGCTGCACCAGCAAAGCAGGTTTACTATATTACTGTCAGATAGTGTTTTTAAATTTTTTATTTTTTTCCATTGGCTTACAATAAAAATAACAATTGACATGAAAATGCTGATCAGTGTGAAGATGACCTGAGTATGATAGGTTCCAGGTGCTCCTGTAACAAACTATCACAAATCAGTGACTTATAACAGCAGCCACATGGCCTGGGAGTGTAGCTTAGGGGTGAAATGCTTGCCTGGCAGCACAAAAACAAGCACAGAAACAGGAGTGTGAGCTTTCGTAGTCTCATAGTTCAAGAAGCAGGAAGTTCAAAATTGAGTGATGGCAGGTGACACCTTTCCTGGAGGCTTCTCTCAGGGAGACTCTGCCCCCTTTCCACCTTTTGATGCTCTGGGCAGTACATGGCTTGTGAGTGTGCCTCCTATGGCTGCCTCCTTGCTACATTGCTTCTTCCTAAGCGTTAGCTCTCCCCTCCATGGTAACAGAGTTTGGTGGCATTTATGGCCCCTCCAGTCTACTACTAGATTAGTTCCTTCTTTCAAGATCCTTAATAAAATCACATCTCTTTACCATAGAAGATGCAGTCCCAAGTTTCAGGGAGGCTGATATGGTTGTCACTTGCTGTGGGGTCATCGTTCACTGCTGTGTTTGTTATGCACTCACTCTTCATTGAGCCCTGCTCTTCATCTTATTGTTCAAACAGCTCTACCTTTTCCTCATCGGTTATGTTAGGGATTCTTCCCACGTAACCCATTACAAGAAGAGATTAATCAAGACAAAAGCAAATAATTATCTTTATAAATGCTGAAAAGACATTTAAGAAACTTTAATCGCTATTTCTGACTAAATTAAAGCTCCAGAATCATAAAATAATATGGCTCAAAATTATCATTCCCTGTCAAACTAGCAATCACTGCAAGGTGTCACCATGTTTCGCTGTCTGGGCCCTGTACTCAGGCTTTAGAGCACTGAGTAGAAAACACAAGTACCACTAAAATAAGCCCAAACCGCATTACGCTGCTGTCTAATGATCAAGGTGGTGTAAATGCAAAGCAGGACAGAGGCCTCTGTCCCCAAGTCCACCTGGTTTACAGACCAATCAACTTCTAAAGAATGAGTGGACATCTGACCCAAAGTCTCCTGGCATGTTTATGGGAGAGCTGAGGCAGTAACTAGGTTTCCAGGCTCCTGGTCCTGAGCTCCAACTGGCGTTCACTGCCTCAGGCTTTTTCTTTAGCCGTTCAGTCCTCTTCTGGGTTTTTATGGCTTATCTTCTATCTGCACAATACTTTATAGTGTATGGTATCTGACCAGAAGGGGCTTTTCATACAAGATATGTACCTATGTATGTGATTAAATATATTTCAGCATAAATACACACATGCACATACACATGTGTGCATAAGAAAAGATAGATTATGATTACCATGTGAGTCATAGCAAGTGTTGTGACAAACTCTGAGTAAGAAAACACTATAATATTTTTAGGTGCTATGGTAAGCTGGGGAGGCTGATGCTGCCGGGCTCTGGGTGCTAGGAATTATTTTTATAGGAAGAAGTGGGAAGGGTGGTGAAAAATATTCAGGAAGTAGCAGGAGTATATCCATCCTTTCCATAGTACAGATTGGAAATGCCTGGAAAAGTAGACTGAGATCAAATCACAAGGAAACTTGACCATTATACTATGGTCTTTGAAATTCAGTCTGTGTGGGTTTAACAGTAGATTAAGGGTAGGAGGAGTTCATATGTTCAGGTAAGAATGACAGGATAGTATTAGGAGGAAGAGCTAGGTTAGGCAGGCAACAAAATAATTTTGGATGTGGTGGCCTTAAAATCCCTGTGGGTGGCACACGTTGAATAATTTCTTGCTTTTTAGAATTAAATACTTAAGGTAAAAGATCAGGGTTCGAGACCTGAGAAATGTTGATGTGATTGTCAAGTAGAAAATGGAGACAGACGAGAGAGCAGAACTGCTAAGAAGGGGCTTAGAGCTACTGTTTGCAAGGTCACTTAGCTCATGCCTGACCACCCAGAACCCCAGTGACTCTTCTACCCCAGCATGGAGTGGCTCCCATACAGGCTTCTCTGGTCACTACAGCAGTACAGTTCCTCTGCCTTGGGCTCTTCTCCCCAACTGCCATCTTAGTGGCCTTTCAAAGCCTTTTTTCCTGCCTGCCTCCAAACTCCGAATAGTGAGCTCATCTCTCTGTAATGCTCCTGCATGTGCCTTCTTCCAGCCCTTCATTCTGCCCGTTACCCCGCGTGATCTGCCAGCCCTTTTCTCCTCTGCTTATCCACTTCTTACCATCCTTTGCAGTTCTCCTTGGACTCTTTTATACCGTGCACACTGAGTGGTACTTAGGCAAGTCACTTGACTTCCCCACGGATGAGACAATTAGTTCCTGTATGTGGCTGGTTTGCTTTTATCTTAGGAATGCTGGATGATAAATACAGCTATCATCATGAGGTAAGCACTAGCCAGCAGAAAATGATGTTCTTTCTCAGAGTGATGGGACTGGTGTTCACTTTCCTTCTGAAGGAGAGGAGCAGAGTCATTTTATTTAGTGTGCAAAGTCCGTCCTTTACCTGAGAGCTAAGTGAACGAGACATTTTGACGTTGGATTGCAAAACTAACCAGAAAGGCCCGTGAATGCCTAGAGAGGCTGAAGCTTGGCTCTTATGTGGTGATGATGCATACATTCTGTTCTTTCTCCAGATACTCTGTCATTGGTTTTATTGACAAAAATAAAGATACTTTATTTCAAGATTTCAAGCGTCTCATGTATAACAGGTATGATTGTTCATTACCTTTGCCTTACATTTTTTGACATACATTGCATAGTACATGTGTGTGCACATGATTACTTTTATGTGACAGTTCTAAGGGTTTTTAGCAGACTGTTCTGCTTAATGAATGAAAAGGTCTATGACCTCAAGGTTATAAAATCTGTAGACTAGGGGCGGGACTACTTCCAATAAGATTTGCCTTGATTCTCCTTGAGTTGTCACTGTTTCTCTGTTCACTCCCACTAGGCTTCTGGCACTCTGTACCAACATACTCAGTAGTCCCCAAGCCAGGCCAGAGGTGACAAGTGTCAAGTAGCATCTGGTCCACCTAAAGCTGTTACATACTCAGATTCCTACCACAGGGTCTTTGTGCCAGGTATAAGCTGCTCTGCTGTCAGGCTGACATCTGGCATCATTGAGCCTTGGTCCTGACTGAGCAAGAGAATTTCCTCACAAACTACTTAAAGGCAAAAGGCTATACAAAACAAAAACAGGCAAGGGATAGAAATTTAAACCCAGTATGGAGAGAAGGTTCAGGAAGATGGAAGAGGCTTCTTGGCCATCATTCTATAGATGAGCGAGAACTCTGCTCACTCATGTAAGTCTAAGTAGTTCCTCAGTAGACTACAAAGTCAAATTGTATAACTTTAAGCCACATATCTCTGTGTGCTCTCAGATACAGCTGGGAAAATAGTTTAGAAACTGCTCTATTAAGAGTGGAGGTTCAGGGGAGGCACTAAAAATAGTGTGTCCAGGAAACAGCCCTTACTAGAGGCAGCATCCAGCAGACACCTATGTGAAGTGAAGGAGGGAACCACACAGTTAATCTGGAGGAAGAGTATTTCAGGCAGAGAGAACAGCTGGTCCAAGGCCCCAAGGGAAGAACCAACTTGAGAGTATTGACAGCAAGAAGGCTGTGTGCTAAAAACAGAGTGGGACACGGGGGGGGGGGGGGGATAGTAAGGAGGGAACTTAGAGATGTGGGCAGGACCAGAATCATAGTCTGTGAGCCAACATAAGGACCAAAGTATGAAGAGAGGAAATGATTGGAAAGCATAATCTGGTGTGGTTTGTACTGAAGAGATCACTAGTGCCACTGTGTAAAACACAGTCATGAACAAGAGTGCAACTAAGGAGGCCAATAGAGCCTGGCTTAGCAGTGACAAGGTGAAAAGGGATCAAACTGGGTATTATCCAGAAAGGAGAGCTGAGCTGTGAGCTGGTGGACGGCTAGAGTCCAGATGTGATGCTGAAGTCTCATGTGGGAAGACAAGGCATGTTTTGAATGTGGTAGGCTGAAGTACATAATGCACCCAGGTGAAAATGCCAAATAGGCTAATATAGAATTGTGTCTGCATCATGATGTCACTATGTTGATGGTATTTAAGATCATGAGACTGGAAGAGTTATCCAAGGAGTGAGTAGATTTAAAAACAAAACAAAACAAACACAGAAAACCAGTAATGGAGAGAAGAGGGTAAAAATAATTGATCCCTAAATGGTCCAGCATTTAGTCAAAGCAAAACCGAACAAAGAAAAACTGAGGGCACTCTAAAAGATAAAAAGGAAAGCAAGAAATCTAGTGTCACAGTGGTCCACAGGGGAATGGGAGTACTTAAAAAATTAATTAATTAAAAAATTAAAAGCAAAACCCAAAACAAACAAACAAACAAAAATCCCCACAATAATGTGGCTCAAGAGATGACTCAGCAGCCAAGAGCACTTGCTACTCTTCCAAAGGACCCATATCAGACATCACATTTGTCTATAACTCCAATTCCAAGGATCTGATGCCCACTCTGGACCTACACAAGTACTGCATACATTTGATGTTCATACCTTCAGGCACATATACATGAAATAAATAAATCCATTTAAAACAGAAGAAAACAGTATAAACTATATCAGGGAAACAGGCAAATGCCAAGATTAACCAACTCTGTTTACTCACAGAACTCTTGAAAAGACTAGACTAATTTCTGTGCAGTGATCAAGACAAACATATGACTGACATGGGCTTGAGAAAGAATAGAAAATAAACAGATGGTCACAAGATGTTTAAATAATTCTCTCAAGACTTTTTGCTCTAAAGTGGCTTGTCTGTGGATGCTGAAGCCACCAAGAATGAGGACAAAGCTGTCAGCAGTAGAAACTTACAAAGATATCAAAGTAGGAAAGCAAGTCCATGCCAGAGCTGGACACGGGAGAAAGTGACTTTCAGAAAAGAAATTCAGTGTTCAGTGTATCAGGTAATATGCACCCATTTAAGGAACGAATGACAGTCTAGCATTTCTCTATGTAGAAAATGTTAAACTTGAAAAATAACATTTGACCACTGGTGATATCACAGTGTGTTGTCAAGCTTGTGTCCAAAAAGGAACACAAATTGGTATTTGTTACATTCGCGCATTTATCATGGCCCAGAGAAGCAGCTGACAGAGCAGCACCTCTCGGAGGTGGATTAGCATAGTCCAGGATCACAAGCCCGGGGTGGAGATGAAGTAACACACAGATGCATTTCCCAAAATATCGAACAGTCACATAGGGTGCAACACTTGCATAGGTATGACAGGCTTTTTTTCTATTGGAAAAACCTGCTCAGGAAGCTAAACAGCAGTGAAAACTTGCTTACTAATTGACAGTGAAAAATATTACCCATAGAAGGCAGCATGCTTGTGTGCTTGGTAAGCAAGGAATTAGAACAAAGGAACTTAGATAAAACCAACAGCTAGCGGTGCTGGGCAGGGGCAAGAGAATCCATTTTATCATCTTCCACAGTAGTGAAAAGATTAAATGTCTGCTCACCCCTGCTTACCTCATGTGTCTTTGTAATGGGGAAGGCCTGGCTGGGAGGTGACACTTAAGTGAGACATCTTTACCTGTGAACACTTCTTGGTGTTTCTGTGGCCGACCAACCTCCTAAACTATGAATGCATCCTTTTCTGAATATGTCAACGTGACTCTTGGATCTCTAGTCCTTAGAGCCCAAAAACTGCACATGCACACAGGAATGATGTGTAAGTTCACTTATGTGCACATGTGTCTGTAAATGAAGAATGGAGCAGGTGGGCGGCCTGCCAAGTACATGAACTTTCACTCATCCTCCTGTTGCTCACTTCTGTCTTACCTTGTATATATGTTGGGTTTCTGGTTTTGATTCTTAAAAAAAAAAAAAAGTTCTCTGGAGAACTTGTATTCTTCTAGAGGACCTGAGTCTACTTCCCAGTACCCAAATCAGGTGCCACACACTGCCTGGAACTCCAGTTCCAGAGGATCTGGCACCCTCTTCTGGCCTCTACTGGCATCTGCACACATGTAATACACACACACACACACACACACACACACACACACACAGTAAATCTAAAAGAGAAAATAAATATATCCAAGTATTAAAGGTACCTAAAACAAACAACTGTTTTGATAATATTGTATACATGACTTTGTGACCTCAAAATTCTCTCTAAAAATGACTCTGTCTGTTTGCATTTTTTTATATCAATTCTGATGTGATGATACGCAATCATATTTTAAGTCTTCCCCCTTCCTTCCACTTACACCATAACATAAGAATTAGTGTCCAGTCATGGCCAACGGTGAATAAGGTGGAAGAAGAATTTAGGTTAGAAAGTGCCTAGATCCAAACAAGAGTGATCTTCAGTCTCCTGACACATGTAAGAATTCCCCAAGTATACACGGCAGTTTTCTACCATCTGGAAACCCTGCTCAGTGGGTGTTTGGAAGGTGTTACAGGAGCCCTGTACAGCAGAAGTGAAGGGCCATCACTTGAATTACTTCTCTCTTAAAGGAAAGAAAGGAAAAACAGGGTGCTTTTATGTGTTCATTTTTATACAAGTGTGACTAGAAACCATGGACTAGAGCTGTATAGCGACCAAACTATTCACAAAGCAGAGCGTTGCACATTGTCTTCCTGGCTCTGTTGATGGTAGGTGGTCCTACACAGTGGTGGGTAGAAGGGTTGCCCTCTCCGCCCTTGCAGACCCAGCCAACCCTCACATCACCACTCCTTCCTTCTGGCACTATCCATTCCTCCATCTTACAGTGATTATTTTGAGCACATGTGAAACAGAAATTCACAGTGTGCTTTGGGGAACCAACTCAGTTTCCCACAAGGGAAAGAAAACTGGACGTAATAACGGAGGAACACTTAGCAGTAAATGCCTGTGTTAATTATCGTCATTTTCTAACCTCAAATTTGTAAGAAAAAAAAAAGATCTGACAAGAAAAAAATTCCTCCAATGAAGCAGCATTTCCAGTTCCAGCTGCTTTCAAGTGCAAAGCACCCAACATGAAATGGAAGAAAACCGCAACTGAGAAGCTGTACACATTTTATGAGACAATATGTCCACAGAGTCAAGTAACCAATCTGCGGCTCCAACATGGAATTGGCCTGCAGTGCATTTTTAGATTTGGATCATAGTAGCCCTGGTGTGATAGTAAAATAGTGCTGGGGCCACTAGCTCCACCTGTGAATGTGTTCATAAACCCAGCTCTAGCAGACGGCTTTGCTAGAAACGGTTATGTTTCTGTCCCTAGCCATGTATTTGTTACCTGTTAGAAGATGTTTTCACTTTCTTATTGTCTGCCATGACGTGAGAACCATTTTCCTGCCAGAGACTTGTTTCATTTTTTAGCCATTACAAAATCTGTATTTTACAGATATATGTGTTTATTTATATAAAATAAGATATATGTGTGTGTGTGTGTGTGTGTATTCTAAGAGCCATATTATCTATGCAGGAGATTTCATATGTGTGTGTGTATTCTCAGAGCCACATTATCTATTCAAGAGATCTACATAGGAACTTAATGGATGTCACTTTAAAGAAGTATAAAGCATTTTTTAAGTGCTACAGTTTGGAGATTTTCTGTGGTGCAGTATTGGTCATTGTATAATCATGGTTTTCTGGATGCATTCCTAGGACACAGATTAACAAGACCGATTGCCCCTTTTTAGTCACCTTATTTAAATGCATCATTTTAATCATTTTTTTCCCTGTGTTTCTCAGTTCAAATCCTGTGCTGAAGAACATGTGGCCTGAAGGCAAACTGAGCATTACAGAGGTGACCAAGAGGCCACTGACTGCTGCCACCTTGTTTAAGAATTCTATGATTGCTTTAGTAGACAACCTTGCTTCAAAGGTAATTATTTTCTAGTGTCCTTGAAAATACATGGATTCAATTTTTAACATATATTAACATACATTGTGGAGAACATATGTGTGGTTTACTTTTTAGGTAATTATCCTTAATTAAGTTGAACAGTATATATTCAAAATGAACAATAGAATTTTATTCCTACTTTTAAAAAAACTTGACTAAAATACTTGTTTGTATCTCAGACGACTTCCTTTCTTAAATTCGAACTTTTTAATTCTACTGTTAAAGTCAAGGGGAAATTGCCATTGTGGTTTCAATTGTGTGTATGATATACTCTGCCTGGCCAAACTGAATCTGTGCTGGGAAGCGAGGTGTGGCCAGGGAGGGGAGGGAACCGAGGTGGAAATAGTTGACTGTAACTATCCTCACATTGCTTTAAATGATTGGGCTCACAAATGATTAATGACTATTATTTCTAATTTTTGCTGTTTCTTTTATTGCAATGTTGTCTGATAACTTGAGTCTGATTATTTTTCCATTTTATTTGTAAATAGGAGTTTTATTTTTCTCTCCCTTAAAGAATAGATTTCTGCTCCTGAATGCTGCTGTTGACAGGTTTGATAAATTAGCAGCATTCTGGGACTCATTATTTTTAGCTCCTTTGTATCTTCCTCTTCTGGTAATTTTATTGTATGTTTTCTTCTTTGTTATCTTCTTTAAAAAATCTGCTTTCCTTTTAAAAGAATTAATTTGCATCTATACTTCACTATGGTTATATTAAGCAAATGCCGCAAGCACACATCTTATTCAGTAGCTTTCTATTTTTTCCATCATCATTCCTTAGCCTCAACTCATAGCAAATAAGCACAGTCCATTGTCTTGTATAAGTAAATATCCAGAAAGACAGAAGCTCACGGTACAAAGGCTAGAATGCTAGCCACAGGCCTGTCCTCCCATCTCTACATCTCTCTATGCTGTCTTTGATGGCATCCAGTAAGAAGATGATGAACCTAGAAGGAAAGCATGCAGCACAGGAAAGAGCTACCTGCTTTGTGGAGGATATTTACTCAGTTAACTAGGGAAAGAATCATTGTTTTTAGAAATAGATAAATATATATTGTGGTTTCAGGAATATTGCGGCCATAAGGCCTGTTTATGCTGTACAGCAAGTTCCAGGCCAGACTTGGCTGTATAGTGAAACCCTGTCTCAAACACAGGAAACTATGAAAACTAAATTCCAACCTTTTCTAATAGATCAAAACAACCCTGTGCCCAAAAGAGTGGGAGATATGCATTCCTTTCAAGTATATATGGGGTACTTTGTAAGAATTGACCACAAGTTGGATCACAGTTATGCAACTATTTTGATACATTCTTCATCCTCAAAGCAGGTTATTTAAGTGTGCTTGAAAACTCTAAAAATAAAATGCTTTCCTAAGCAATTCACAGATTTAAGAGGATATTATAATGAAATTATAAAGTATTTGGGACTGCTTGACAAAGAATTTGTCAGTATTTATAGGATGTTATTAAAGTAAGCCATTTGTTACAGCTTTATAAAGCAACAAAATGACTGAAAGTAGGTAAGTACAACTCAAAGAATCAGAAGAGAAACTCAAAAGAAAACCTAAAAAGAGAAGAAAATAATTTTAATAGCAGAAATTAACCATAATGGAGAAATTTTTTAAAAAACTAGCAAATAGACAAAACCTGTAATAAAACTGATTTAAAAAACAAAACAGGATGATGAATGAAAGGCCTCCATAACCTCTGACACTAGGAGTCAGAGCGTTATGAATAACTGGCTGCTAACACATTTTAAAATTTAGTTTGCTAGAAACATGTTGTTAAAACTGACTCAAGATGAAATAGAAAGCCAGGATAAAACAGTGACCAGAAGGATTCTGAATCACTGATCAGAGGTCCACTGCCCTCCAGCTCCATCAAGAGCATCACAGGTACAGTCTATAAAACTGCAGTCCACAGCACCTGTCAACTGTATGGGAGGAGAGAAGAGAGGCTACCACCCAACTCATTTATAAGAGTTTTATTGTACAATACAAGGCTAATATGAGAAGATAAAAGGTTAGTTGAATGTAAGAACAGAGACAAAAGATCCTAAAAGTTGCTTTTCCTGGTAGCATAGTAAGTACAGTGCCCACTAAAGATGCCTGAAACAACACAAGTATTAAGTAAATTTTTTTTAAAAATCAACTTTCTGATTACAACCAGAAACTGGTAAAAATTAAGGGATATGTAAGCCAGGGGCTGTGTAAATATATAAATCAACTGAGCAGAAGCACAGCCTTAAAGCTGCCTTTTCATCTGTAAGGGTGGGTGAACTATGTCCTTGAACTGAAATCTTGGGCTTGCCCAAATTAAACATGGGGGGCGGGGGAGTGAGCGCACTACAAAGATTTGTATCCCCAAAGCCCACATCTAGAATGAACTAGAAATAATCTTTCATTGTCAGCAAGGAAACTGCCTATCTTAGTCTTTGACACTTAGCCAAAAGGTGTCAGGTGTTGGAAGGCAGTGAGTCTTTCTTGAGAATATGTAATTATAAGGCAGTTTTGATTCAGCCCGCATTCACACTACCTGAGTGGGCTTAAAAACTTCCACACATCAGTTTAGTTTAAGGTAGCCCAGATCTTGTATTGCCCCAAGCTTCTGAAAGAAGCAAACATAGTAATTTTCTTAAGGATATCACCCTCATATCAGACCTTAAAGACTTTCCACAAGGGAAATAGGAGCTAAAGAGTGACTCCAGGGAGTGGGATGGGTGGTGTCCTCTGGAGAGCTGGCTCAGCAATTTAGAGCATTTGTTGCTCTTCCAGAGGACCCAGGTTCAATTCTCAGTACCCATCTGGTGACTCACAACAATGGGTAATTCAGTTCTAGAGAAACTGACACGTTGTTTTGGCCCTGTGGGAACCAGACACACATGTGGTGCACATACATACATTCAGTCAAAATACTCACAATACATAAAATAAATAAATCTTAAAAATAATGTTTTTTTTAAAGTGACTTTAAGATGCTATGTGCTAAAGAGAGATTAAACAGCAGGCCCAGATGAAAACACCTGGTACTAGAACAATCACAAATAGAATCCACAGCTGGGGAGCTGGGTTCACGCATGACCCTACCCCCATGTAAAGCTGAATCGTGGTACATCTCTGTAGCTGCAGTCTGGGGAGCAGAGACAGACAGATCTCAGGGCTCACTGCCAGCCATTCTTACTGAAACAGTAAGACCCAGGTTCCATGAAAGACTGCCTCACAAAATAACCTGAGGAAGTTTTTTGAGGAAGATGCCCTACGTCAACTTCTGGCCTTTCTATGCCTACTTGGCATGTGTACATATATGCACACACATACACACCAAAATATAAAATGTTTAATATAACTCAAGTGGACCTTGGCCTGGAAATATGAGAAAGAGCAAGTAACTAGACAAGTTACAGAAATAAAACTGAACAAAAAATACTAGTGAAAATTTTTAAACATTTTAAATATCTAGAATTATACTTAGAGCTATAAAAGGTTAAGATACATGGAGACAATGTAAACACGTAGCATGCATGTACTCAGACACACAGAAGGGAGGAACATAGAGCAACTCTTGAAACATTTGCCCAGGAAGTGTAAGAATGCCGTAAGACACCACAGGCCAGGCAAGCCACGAAGCTGAGCAGACCCCGAGTTGGGACAGTTAAAGGCAATCCGATGTGACAGCTAGTGAAATGCAGAGCATCAGAGAC
Organism: Acomys percivali; assembly: GCA_907169655.1. Taxonomy (NCBI): domain Eukaryota; kingdom Metazoa; phylum Chordata; class Mammalia; order Rodentia; family Muridae; genus Acomys; species Acomys percivali. The sequence continues at coordinate 39,068,472 of OU015746.1, forward strand.
AACGCATCTTGCAGTTTGCTTTTGTTGTGGGTGTCAGGGTCTTGCTGTATGTCCTGTAGCCCTCCGCCACTGAGAATAATCTGGAACTCCTGTTCTTCCCGTCTCCAGCTCCCCAAGTGCAGGGGTTACATGTGAGTACCACCATACCTGGTTCAAAAATCAAGTCTCTTAAAAGCAGCCAGAGAAAAGATAGATTAGCTTCAAAAGACTAATACTCAGACAGAGTGAAAGAGACTTAGACAAAATTCAATACCCAGAGAATGCATTTTCCATGAACAAAGATGGAATAAGGAATCTTTCTGAAAACGGGAAGCTGAGTGCTTACCAGCATTAGAAACTCAGTAACAACAGTGAAGAGCCACGCCAGGATCCAGAAACAGCCTTGCAGCTGCAGTCATTCCAGAGGCTTGCTGGCTCCTGAGCTGGGCCAGAGATTCCCGTTCTGGTTTATAGTGGAAGAGGCCTTTCCTGGGTGTTTGCTCTGCTTCTGTCAGGGTTTCACGGAAGGCTGATTAGTACTACCTAGTCTGCTTCCAAGAAGTGGGACTCCATGGGATGTCTCTCCTCAGTGTTCCAAATGCAGTATCTTCTCTCCTCGCCTGGAATCCAAGTCCTAGATTATCTTTTAAATACAGACCATAGGTCCCGCTTTATGTATGTTTTGCTAGCTCTGTAAGATGGTCAGTAAGTTATTAAATGAACTTGGACATGCCTTGACTGTTTGACAGTGTGCAAAGAGCATCAAATAGATGCATATTTAAATGCGCTGTCTTCTAGCTAAAATGCATCCACCTTTTGGTTTATTTTTACAAATTATACTTTTCACATAAACCTAGGGAGACAGGTTAAGAGAATGAGATCACTATGAACTCTGGCAGTTTAGCCTTTATACAACACTGAATCTGTCAAATTTAGGATTGCTTAGGCTGAGTCAGTCTTGGTATTTATAAGTGAGAGAGGAGGTGGCATTTATAAACTGAGACAGAAAGCTGATTAAATATAGAAAAAGTATTTCCACTAGATTCCTTATTCAATGGCTTACATCACTAAATGGGCTGCAAGGGTTTCCCCACTTGTTGGATGGTTGTTAATGTTGCATGGTATTTCTGCTTCCTGTTGTGTAATTTCTTACCTGTTCAGTAAAGTCTCAGATACTGCCTCAGGTAATGCCTTGCACTGACTGCAGTGTCCATGTCATTGCACTGCATGTATATTTAGTTCAAAGTGTTTTCTAATTCACCTCATAATTTTTTTAAAAGATTTATTTATTTATTTATTATGTATACAATGTTCTGCCTGCATGTGTGCTTCCCTACCAGAAGAGGGCACCAGATCTCATTATAGATGATTGTGAGCCACCATGTGGTTGCTGGGAATTGAACTCAGGACCTTCAGAAGAGCAGCGAGTGCTCTTAACCTCTGAGCCATCTCTCCAGCCCTCACCTCATAATTTTGACCTCTGAGTCATTCAGAAGTATGTTTTTTAAATTTTCACGCATGAAGGTTTCCTAATTACCTCTGTTGCTCCTGATGACTAACTTCAGCATTCCACCTGAGGACATCCTCAGTATGATTCCTACCCTTAGAAATCTGTAAAATTTTGGCTGGAGGGATGACTCAGAGGTTAAGAGTACTGCCTGCTCTTTCAAAGGCCGTGAGTTCAATTCCCAGCAACCACATGGTGGCTCATAACCATCTATATAATGTGATCTGGTGCCCTCTTCTGGCATGCAGATGTACATTCAGGCAAAACACTGTATACTTAAGTAAATACTTTTTTTAAAGAAATCTGTTAAATTTACTATATGATTTGTTTATAGTTATATTCAGTATTCTGTGCAAGTCCCAATAGGTCAGGTTTGTCATACTGATTTCAACTTCACAGCATCCTTACTAATTTCTTTGTTGAGTTGAAAGATGAGTTAAAAGCCAGACTACTCTAACTCTATCTACCTCTCCTCAGGTACCCTATGTACGTTCAGTCTTTGCTCTAAATATTTTGTGTTTCTTCAAGTTAGAACTCTCACATCTTTCTGCTGATTGATCCACTTGTCCATTTGAAACCTCCCTCTCTTTCCTCATTGTCTTTATCTTTAAGTCTGCTTTGTGCAAACTTCTGGTTTGACTAGTATTGTATCATTTCTTTTTAGCTCTTGGAGATTTATTTATTTCACTGTCTCTGTGTATACTTGAATATATATGTATGTATGTATGCATGCATGCATGCATGCATGCACCACATGCCTGCAGAATGCCCTACATAAGCAAAGTGATTTATTTGGGCCCATTGCTTTTGAAGATTCAGTCCCTCTTGGTGGAGAAGGCTTGCTACTGCACAACAGTTCTCATCGTGGAGAGCCAGAGGAAGGGAGGGGAGATGAATGCTGGCACTCAGATGTCTTTCTCCTTTTCCCCTTTATTCCATCCAGATCCCCAGCAAATATGATGGTACCGCCCACATTCCAGCCAGCTCTTACCATCCTTTGCAGCCTATAACCCTTACCATTAATTCATTGCAGAACTGTCCCTACAGACACACACAGAAGTGTACTACATCAGTGTCCTAGGTGATTGTAAATGTAGTTGACCTGACAGTAAAGAGGAAGCAATCACACTAGTTAATAGCAAAGATAACTAAGATATAGGTATGCCAACTCTATCTAGTGTTGCATCAGCACCAGGTTATACAGACAGATGGAAAGGCACTTTGACATGTACTGTGTGTGGGGCCACTTGTCTTGGTTTATTCACCAAGCAGTAAGATCTTCTATGCCAAAAGACCCACACAAGATCTTCACTTAGTAGTGACCTCCCCTTCTTCCCCATCACTTTAAGTATTTTTAAAGTTATCATGAGCCCTTTCAAGAGTCAGCTATGTAAAAATACTCCATTTGAAAACTATTACAAATTTTACTAACTGTGGATGCTTTTAAAAGCAGGATTCTGCTTTAAAATCCTCTGCTTAAATATACAAAAAATATTTAAAATGTAAGTATTGGTATTCCAGAATTCAACAGCATTCCCAGTGTTTGTTTGTTTGTTTGTTTGTCTGTTATTTGAGACAGAGTTTCACTATCTAGTTTTGGCTGGCCTAGAACTCACTGTGAAGATCAGGCTGACCTCAAAACTCATAGAGATCTTCCAACTTCTGCCTCCTAAGTGCTGGGATTAAAAGCATGGGCCACCAAGGCTGTCATCAGTGATCTCTTGATGCATAACAAATGACTCTGAAATGCAGTGCTTAGGAGAACCACAGCTTATTATTCCTCATGATTCAATGAGTTGGCTGGGCAATTCTGCTGGGCTCAACAAGCAGAGATCAGGAAACCAGCGTTGGGCAGTCCAAGATGATCTCACTCGAATGGTGTGGCTAGATGATTGGGCATCTTATTCATGCAGTGTTTGGCTTCTTTACATGCTAGTAAATGTCTCTTGTGGAGACCTCTCCAGGTGTTCCTTAGTATCACTGCTGTTTCGTATTGGTAAAACAAGTCATAAAGCCAGCCCAGATTCAGAGATGCCTACTCTTAATGGTACATGCTACAAATGCCACAGTCATGTTTTTCACTCTCCCATAGATGTCAAGACTGAAATAAAGACAGGTGTGCTCGACAAATAGTGGCCCTACCTGGTGGCACCAAGCCTGCTACCTGCTAGGTATCTTATAATTTAATTCCCTTCTGACACCACCAGCCAAAGTTGTCATCAGGTCCAACAAGTTAAAGGACAAAGTTACTAATAGATTGATGTTGAGGGCTGGGAGAGATGGCTCAGAGTTTAAGAGCACTGTCTGCTCTTCCAGGGGTCCTGAGTTCAATTCCCAGCAACCACATGGTGGCTCACAACCATCTATAATGAGATCTGGTATTCTCTTCTGATGTGCAGGTGTATATGGAGGCAGAATACTGTATATGTAACAAATAAATAAGTACTTTAAAAAAAAGATTGATGTTGATTTAAAATGCCATCTTCAAGTGAGGTCTCTGGGACCCACTTCTGTATGACTTAGATACATTTTTGAAGTTCCCTTGGCCTTTCTTTATACTTAATAATTTGTTAGAATGATTTACAGAGCTGTAGAAATGTTTTGCCTATGGTAACAGTTTTATTATGAAAGATACGAACAGCCAAATGAAAAGAAAATAGGCCAGCAAAGGCTGGAAGTAAGGTCCAATCACAGTGGCTTTCTGTCCCCAAGGAGTAAGGCTGTACCACTCACCCAATGCATCAGTTACATCCTCCAACCCAAGTGCTGTGAGTTTTTAATCAGGGTTTCATTGTATAGGCATGACTGATTAAATCATTGAGTGCATAGTTTACTCTGTGGTTTTTTTTTTTTTAAACAGGGTTTTTCTGTGTAGCCGTGGCTGTCCTAGAACTCACAGAGATCCACCTGCCTCTGCCTTCCCCAGGTGCTGGAACTCTCTGTGCCTTTTATTGTGCCATATTTGCGTCATCGTCGTCGTCATCGTTGTTGTTGTTGTTGTTGTTGTTAGAAACCCATGTAACTGTGTTGCACAGAAAGGTGAAATTAAGATCTTATTAGCAGTCCTTAGCGTTAGGGATTCTCCAAGGACATCTGGGTGGGCTCGGTACATAATCACTGAGCCCTTTGGTAGGGAAAGGGAGGCCAAAGAATCAGAAACAGAGCGCTGACATGCGGAGATCCAGCTAGCCATTGCTGCGAGATGGAGTCAGCCCTCACTGTCGTGACACAGAGCAATTGATGTAACAACTTGAATAGCGGCGAGTTTTGTTTTGACTCTTGGTTTTCAGTCCCTTATGACAAGAAGAGCATGGTGGAGCAGAGCAGCTCCTATCGCGGCATCCAGGAGGTAGAGTGCTATGGACAGTCTGCTTTCCCTTCATTCCACCCAAGCCCAGCCTCTAAGGCCCTGCTGCTCCCCTCTCCCCTTGTTAATCCTCTCTCTGAGCACCCTCACAGACAGTGAGGATGTGCATTTCACTAATCTCCTAGATACAGTTCAGGCCAAGCAAGTTAACACCAAGATTTACTATCATCCCAGGAAAGATAAACAAGCTATCTCCACGGTCCCCTAGAAGTAATAATTCTATAATACCCTGACTTCGGTCATCGAAACCCATTTTATACTTCTAAACTCCATGGCTGTAAGATAATAAAGCTGTTATTTTTTAAGCCACTAAATTTGTCTCATCTTCTGTAACAACAACTGGAAACTAATACAGCATGGTTTGCAGAATGGAAGAACACAGTTTTATTGTAATGGTGTAGGGAGCGTGATAATGTATTTTTATAGTTTCCTTTTTAGGTTTTAAAAACTTATTCTTTTAAGTGCAAATCAATTCATATTCTTCAAAACTATCCTACTTAAATCATTTGCTATCCCTTGACATCTCAAGCCCTCCACAGTGCTGAAAACTACCTAATATAACTACATAGGTCTCTATCTTAATTAGGGTGCATCTGTGTGTCTGATGGATAATAGATTCAGAGAAGAGAGACACTTGCTATTCTTACAAGTTGGATATATTTGACCTCTTTGATTCATCCAGTGATAATTTATTCATTATCCTCAGTGTACCAGGATCTATGCCATGCATGGCTTTATATTTAACAAGAGTTGAGATCTAATGCCTGGTACAAAATGTTATTGGTACAGAGGAGAGAATTTTAATGGGGCTTTTTCATAAAATCAGTAATGCCTATACTTGGCTTTATAACATTTCTGTTACCCAAAAAGTTTAATATCTTTTATAAGCACAACTAATGCAACAAGAGCAATGATAAGAACAGAAGGGCCATGGCTGACACGTGGGGAGCCGCTGTACTACCAGACCTGGCATTGATCTGTCATGTTCTCCATCGCATTTGGTCTTTACCACAGCTGCTGTGTTCTTCTCTATGAGTTATTCCTTCAGTTATTTGTAAATATACAAAACTCAGCGTTTACACATCTTAATGATTTGCTCCTTAAGCTTTAATTCCTTTCCACTATTTCTGATGAGTCATAAAGAGTAAACTATAAGTCAGTGATTACATGAGAAACCACTGCGAATTGAGGCAGAAAGGAAGAATGCATCATTTGCAGGTATACAGTCAGGTGATCAGAAGCGCTGAGCTTAATTGGACACAAATGATACCAATGACATTAGCATCTCTCGTCTGGGCCTAAGTGAGTTCTGTCATTGCTTATTTATTTCTTTAGGAGCCATACTATGTACGTTGCATCAAACCCAATGACAAGAAGTCCCCACAGATATTTGATGACGAGCGATGCCGCCATCAAGTGGAATATCTTGGACTATTGGAGAACGTGAGGGTGCGCCGGGCAGGGTTTGCCTTCCGCCAGACCTATGAGAAGTTCCTTCACAGGTAAGGGTGCTGGATGACTGGGCAGAAAAACCTCAACTAAATATTGCAGATCTAATGCATGCTACTGCATGGAGTGCTGCTCTAGACTTAGCCACAGATAAACATCTTACACTATCCCCAGAAGTTCTATGTTATAAAATCTGCTGGGTTGATGGTCCTTTGCCCTGAGGGACAATAGGAATGATCTTGTTAAGGAGAAGTTTTGACTTCCCTAGGATTCATTGTATATGTAAGAATTATAGATTAAGATTTCAAAGGAGAAATTAAAATAATGGCTTAGGTAAAAAAGAGATACACAATTTAACAGAGGTGATAGGGTTGCCCAGCTGTTACTGTTTCCCTATATCAAAAGCAAAGCTGTTCCAATAAAATGAGGAGGAGAATTTAGAAATACAGGAAAATGTGTATTTTGGCAAATAGTTGTTAATGATCAGAGGCCAAAATTAAAGTTGCAGGTGAAAAACATTGAAATAGAAGATTTGGTCAGTACAGGAGCTGATGTAACTTTCATTTCCAAAAGATCTTGAAATTCAAAATGGACACTTCAAAAGGTTTATACCTAGTTTCTAAGAATAGGAAAATTATCTCAGATAAAACAAAGCATGTGATGGATTAAATGTTGGGACCAGAATGTCAAATAGGTACGTTAAGGCATTATGTGGCTTTTATAGCATAAATTTATGAGGATGAGATTTATTACAGCCATGGTGAACTCAGATGTTTCTGAAGAAGGTATTGAAAAATGTCATCCAGAACAACCACAGACTGTGCAGGTTGTCTAAAAACAGGCCACAGTGGGGATTGAATTTCCAAATTTATAAGGGGGCACTGCTGAAATTATACCAATGGCCCTATGCTTAAAATGGTTGACTATAAGCCTGTGTGGGTAGATCTGTGGTCCTTAAACAAGGAAAAATTACAGGCACTTGAACAGTTGGTACAAGAGCAGCTAGAGGCTCAACACACAGAAGAGTTTGCCAGCCTATGGAATTTCCCTGTACTTATTACAAAAAAGAAATTGGGGAAATGGAAAATGTTAACATTTGAGAGCTGGGGATAGAGTAATCCAACCAATGAATTCATGTCAGCCTGGAATTCCTTTATCTTCTTTATTACGTAAGCCATTGCAAGAGCAGGATAAGGAAAAATTTGCCCTCACAGTGCCACCATATAATAATGTTCAATCTATAAAAAAATTTTAAAAAAGCATTTAACAAGAATGTTAAATAGTCCAAGACTATGTCAATATTTTGTTCAATAACTGCTTGAAATAATCCATAACCAATTTCCTTATTTACTATTTAATTTACCATTACATGGATGATATTTTGATGGCTGATTCTGATGCACATACTTTAGAGAAACTATTTGGTGAAACAAAAATATTTTGCTTCTGAAAAAATACGGAGAGGAGATTCTATTCATTATCTAAGTTATAAAATAAGTCAACAAAAGAATTCAACCACAGAAGGTACAGATCAGAAGAAATCAGCTACAAACTCAATAACTTTCAAAAATTAATAGGAAATAGTAAGTGGCTACAGCCCATCATTGGATTAACTACTCAACAGTTAAGTATTTTGTTTCAGACGTTACAAGGAGATTCAGATTTAGACAGTCCAAGACATCTAACAGAGGAATCAGAGAAAGAGTTAGTTTCAGTAGAAAGAGACTGCAAGATGCATATGTGGGTCGCATAGATCCCAAACTGGACTATATTTTGGTTATTTTCCCTTCAACTCATTCTCCTACTGGGCTCATCTTGGAAAGGGAGGATAGTATTTTACAATGGATCTTCTTAGCACACAAACAAAGTAAACAAAAACATGCAGAAAAGGTTTCTGATCTAATTATAAAAGGAAAAATAAGACTACATCAATTGCCAGGAATAGACCCAGCAAAAAATCACAGTGCCTTGTACTAATGCTCAGATTACTTAATTATGGGTAATCATTGAATATTGGCAAAGAGCTTGTAGCAACTCACAACCTCCTGTAACTTCAGCTCCAAGGATCTAACACCCTTGTCAGGCTTCGGGCACCTGAGCACACATAGCCTACACACAGGCACACATAAATCAAGTAACAAATAAAAATAAAACTTAAAACTCCAACCAGAAAATTCTAATGTTTCAAGTCAGAGGAGCCTCTAAGGAGATAGTCGGTCCAGGGAGGACCAAGTATACAAAAGAGGAGGTCAGACAGAGAGAATAGCCAGCAGAAAAGTTCTACTGCATAACGAGTGTGGCACATTAAGAATCGCATGATTAGCATAGTGTAAAGATGCTAAGTATCGGGCAGAAAACAAACAGGGCCTGACTTGTGTTGAGCTTTGTAGTTAGACCAAAGCATTGAGATGTTGAAATTAGTATGTTTAAGCATGGAAATTAGTTTTAAGTATATAGTATGTCCTATAATTGCCTTCAAGAAATCACCATGGTGACCACACATCCAAAAAGCAAGTAGATGTTCAGGGATTCTGCTACTTCAGGGATCTAGAAAAGACAACTTGCAAATAATGTCTTCTACCATGTGTCACTGTAGACATAAGGGTAGTGGACGCAGTCGGGATGCATTTGGAGCTAGATGACAAGGCTGGCGTGTACATGAATGGCCTGTGACGAGTCAGGAATAGAACAGAATGAAAAATGACAAGGAGATTTTTGATTTGAGCATCTGAGTAAATATTAAACTAAATTAAAAATGTGAAGTTTGCTGGAGAGATGGCTCGGTTAGTAACAGAAGCCTGTGTGGCTGAGTGCGGATTCCTAGCCATCCACATAAAATGCCAGGTGTGTGCCTGTAATCCTAGTGCTGTGAAGATGGGAGTCGGCGACTGTTTCTCAAAAAATAAGGTGGGAAGAAGAAACAAACAAAAACAAAAACCCAAAAGGTGGAGAGTGGTTGAAGAAGACATTGGCAATCTCCACTCATACCTGCACAGCACATACATGTCCACCTGCACAGACACATATGTGAACATGTATACACACCTAACTACAGAGAGACAAGTTTCAAGAGGAAGGCATACAACAAGACGATGATAGGAGTCGAGGTTATCTGCTTGGCCTGGGGAACGTTGGTAAAATGCCTGCAGGAGGGCCTGAGTTTGTTCTCCAGAAGCACATCAAAAAGCCGTGCTTCGCAGAGTGCACCGGGGGTCCTGGTGCTGGAGAGCCACACGTGAGCAGGCTCCTGGGGCTCCCGGGCCTGCCAGCCTAGTCCATGTGGCAAGTCCCAAGCAAGAGAGAAAACTATGTCAAAATAAAGTAGACAACACTGGTGAGGAATGGTACCTCACATATGTGCCCTCATATCTCCATATGCATACACACGAACACACACAGGTCTTATTCTCTTGCTCTGTTAGCTAAGTGGAAACATTAAGTTTTTACACATGCATACTTGGAGTTCTCGGAGGAAGTTGGGGTGCAGGTAAGAGAGATTGGAGTCTTTAGGGTGCAGATTACATACAAGCCCAGGAGTGAATAGAGAAAAGGAGGTCTGCGGTGGTATTTAGAGCTATACAGGTCTAACAGTAAGGAACCAACACAGAGAAGGAAAGGAACAGTCAGGGATTGTGTCACAGAAGCCCACGGGCAATGGCATTTCAGAAAGAAACTTGGGCCATCATATAAAATATTGTTACACAACTGCTCAGAGAACCAGAGGCTTGGCAATAAGATTTATCAACACAAGAGTCAAAGAAGTGGGCAGGGCCTGACTTGAGCAGGATAGGAAAGGAAGTGGAATCACATACATTACTGTAACAGTTGAGGAGAGTTAGCTGAACCTTAGGAACAGAGAAAAATGGGCACAGCAGCTGCAAGAGGATGTGTGGTCAGGAGAGACACAAAATGTGCCCAGGTGGGAACAATTAAAAACAGGAATTCCCTCGGCATGTGAGAGAGGGCTATAAAAGCAGTAAAAACATCCCTAAGGTGTCAAGACAGGGTAGGATCCCAAACTCCAGTGGAATGTGTGTCGGCCTGAGACGGGAGCAAAGGCATTTTGCATGTGACAGTGGGACGCAGTCAGAAGATGTGCCTTTCAGGTGCAGGAAGTCTGAGGCTTCACTGTAGCAAAGATGCAGTTGTTCCTATTTCTGCTTTCTCCGTGGCATGTGAGGCACGATCCTGAGTAAGAGTGAGCATCAGGAGATATGGTGGAGGAGGGTAGAGGGAAGTGAGAACAGGCACTTCTTTAGAGCAGTGCTTCTCAACCTTCCTAATGCTGTGACCCTTTAATGCCATTCCTCATGTTTGCGTGACCTCAACCATAAAATTATTTTTGTTGCTACTCATAACTGTAATTTTGCTACTGTTCATAATATAAATATCTGGTGTACAGGATATCTGATATACCATGTCTGTGAAAGGACTTTTCAGCACCCTGAGGGGTCTCGACCCACAGGTTGAAAACTGCCATTTTAGAGAGTGGAAACAAGCGAGTTTGTTCCATAGGGTTGCCGTCAGAAACAGAAGAGGGCCTCTTGGGCATATGAGGCTAGAAACATGAGAAACCACCTAGTATTGACAAGTTTTCTCCACAGCACAAGTATTCAGCTGTGTGTGTATAAGGGAGATCACACCTTGGCTGAAATGAATAACACTTTATAGAATAAAAGTCTGGAAACCTGGAGCTCAATTTTATAGTAATCAAAAAGTTATGCTTGAAACTGATCCATTGCTCCTGTTGAGACCACAGATCTATAGGCTGTACGGAAGAAGTGTTTTCATTAGTGAAGGAGGTATGTTCACTTGAGTTTTGATTTCAGTGTCCAGTTCTTTCATTAGACAGACTTGCAGTCCATCCTTATTACACAGAAACTTGGCACTTATCAGTCACAGTGTCATCGTGTACAGAAAGTCAGCAGAAGTTAATAGAATGCACATCATCAGGATGGAGGCCATCAGATGGGCTGTTCTGGGAGTGTATTGCCTTGAGAGACAATGGACGCTGTGAAAGTGGTTGAAGTAACCAGTAAGCAAACGTGGCTGGAAAGGAAAGGGCATTCTGCAAATAGGGACATTCACCTACCCTTTGTCTCCTTTAAGACTTTTTAACTTTCAACTCAGAATGTATTTGTATGTTCATTTGAGGCATGGAAAAAAATACTAGTCACTAGAATATGTTTTTTAGTACTCATATAAAAACAAGAAGATCACAAAGAACATATGGGAGGCTGAAGAGATGGATGAGGGGTAAAGTGTTTGCCATGAAAATGTGAGGCCCTGAGTTCAGGTCCCCTGCACACATATAAAAGTGGGTACAGTGCACACATCTTTAACCCCAGTGCTGAGAAAGGTCAAAGAAAGGTAGATCCCAGGGGCTCAATAGCCAGAGAGTCTAGATGAAAATGACAAGCCGTGGGCTTAGTAAGAGAGATCCTGTCTCAAAAAATTAGAGAGGAATAGAGGGTAGCACACAGTGTTGACCTTTTGCTTACACACACACACACACACACATACACACACACACACACACACACACACACACACACACACACATATTCCCACCCCATTACCACAAACCTATAAATTTCCAATATGGTAGTCCTAATGGCGCAAGATTAAATGCCCCATTCCTACCCAAACATCCTCAAATAGTGCAAAACATGTACATGTATGTGCTGGTTGATTTTTATTGTCAACTTGATACAATCTAGAGTCACCTGGTAGGAAGGAACCTCAGTTGAAGAATTATCAGGTCAAATTGGTCTGTTGCCATGTCTGTTCCTGCACGGTTCTTACTTCCAGGTTTCTGCCCTCAGTCTTTGCTCTAGCTTCCCTCAAAGAGGGACTGGGGCCAGGAAGTGTAAACTGAAATAAACCCTTTCCTCTGCTAAATTGCTTTTGTCCACAGCGTTTATCACAGTGACAAAAAGCAAACTAAACAGTGTTAAAATAGCAAATGTGCAACCAGGATAGGCAATCAAAAAGAGGGATTCTCAGTGAACCTTGAAGATGTGTTGTCATACTCCTAAATATTACATGAAGACACAGAGGCAACCCATGTCTTGGTTATAAGCAAAGACAACCTAGAGAAGCTTAAGCTGACTTTTAAAAAGGCCATCCCAACACAGGCATGGAGATGTATATTTGTTAGTCTGGAATTGGGAGGCTGAGGCATCAGGATTGTTCAGACCTGGCCTATATAGTGAATTAGAGACCAGCCTGAGCTACATAAGGAGGGGGGTAAAGAGAGAGATGGGGGGGGGGGAGAACGAGAACGAATGAATTCTGTTTCAGTGTAGTCACATGCCTAGGAGATTGGCATAGCACATGCATCCAATACAAGTAGCCACACCTCTAGTTGTTGTAAGGAAAGCAAGGCCCACCTAAGGTGGATGCAAGAAGAAAAGACAGAATAGGGAAGAAGCACGTTTCAAACAAACTGAAGAAATACCCAAATATTAAAGAGATTTTAGGATATTTAAATTTTTCAAGAGAATTATAACAGTAGTCAATGGCTTTTTAAAATGCTTCTTTTGTGTACTAGGCACATGTTAAAGGCATTCCATATGTTTGTTTTAAGTTACTGAAACTGGCAGACAGGAGAAACACTGTCTTTCCTTATTCTGTGTAGATGAGGAGTCAAAGGTGCTACAAACATTGTCTTCAGCAGATTGTGCTGGGAAAGTGGAGACTGTCTCCTATCCTATAGCAAATCAACTCAAAGTCGATCAAAGACCTCCATACAAGAGCCAAATCTTTGAAAGTAGGCAAAATACTACAAGACCTAAGGCTAAGGACATGGCTCATAGACAAAGTGAAAACTGAATCTGATCCTCAGCACCAATGTAAAGCTGATTGTGCACATCGGTAACCAGTGCTGCTGGTCAGGACACTGGACAGGAAGTGTGCTAGAGAGCCATTCTGGATAACGCCTCAAGCTCTGGGTTCACAAACTTCATTCCATTAGTCTTTTAACATTTTTAGTTTTCCTATTATTCTTAATTGTGTGTGTGTGTGTGTGTGTGTGTGTGTGTGTGTGCACGTGTGTTTCTGTCTGTGCATTTTTTTGTGTATGAATCTGTGCACCAAAGTGCAGATACCTGAGGAAGCCAGAGGCAGTGGGTCCTTTAGAACTGGAGTTATAGACATTTGTGAGCAACCATGTGGGTGCTGGGAATTGAACTCTGGTTCTCTGGAAGAACAGTACATGCTTTTAACTGCTGGGCCATCTCTCCAGCCTTTGATAATGATTTTATTTTATGTGTATGGGTGTTTGGTCTACTTGTATATCTGTACACCGTTTGCATGCCTGGTACCCATGAAGGACAGATGCAGGCACTGAATCATCTAGAACTGGAGTTAAAAATGGTTGTAATCCTAGCTGGGCAGTGGTGGCGCACACCTTTAATCCCAGCACTTGGGAGGCAGAGGCAGGCATATCGCTGTGAGTTCGAGGCCAGCCTGGTCTACAAAGCGAGTCCAGGATAATCAAGACTACACAGAGAAACCCTGTCTCGAGGGGGAAAAAAAAGGTTGTAATCCTTCATGTGGGTGCTGGGAATTGAACCTGGACCATGTTAAAGAGCAGCAAGTGCTCTTAAGTAATAAGCCCTCTCTCTAGTACCTAAGAGACTTTAATTTTAAAAATAAAAATATTAGAGAAAGCAATAGAGAAAGATACCTGAGTTCAACCTCTGACTTCCATGCATACACACACTTCTGTGTACACACACATCAAAAAAAGGAAGATACTTAAGACATAAGCATAGACAATGACATTCTAAACAGAAATCTAAACAAGCCTTAGAAAATAACAGCAAAAATTGACAAATAGTAAGACATAAAATTTTAAAGGTTATATGCAGCAAAGGAAAAAATAGAGAAGAGATAGCCTGAGAGAATGTGTGTCTTTGCTAACTATCCACCAGACAGATCAATATCCAGAATATATTTTAAAACAAAACCATCAAAAATGCCAAATAAAATTATGTCATCCCACCCCAGTCTCATAACTGACTTCAAGGAAACAAACTAGAATAGTGAGGATGCAAGTGGAGAAGGAACACTCACACATGGATGAGAGTAGAAATTATGCCGACTTTTAGGGGAGTCAGCATGGAGTTTTCTCAAGAGACATATAATTTAGCCACACACACCTACGTGTATATGCTGAGGAATCAGCAATATTGACAGTAAACATGTTAGGAAATCAGCCTAGGTGCCCCTCAACAGGTGGATACATCTAGAACATGTAAAGATATACAGTGGGTTAGTATTCAACACAGAACATCACGCGCCATTTTCAGGAAATTAGATGGAACTGTAGATGGTTGTGTTGAGTGAAATAACCCACAATCAGAGAAGTATTTCTGTTTTCTCACATCTGTGGAATCCTGGGGTGAGAAAAAAAATGAAAGTAGTAAGAAAACTAGAAGAAGAAAAAGGAGATGATGGAGGGGGCTGAGGGAAGGCAATGGGAAGGTGAGCTCATCAGTGTACGCTGTATTCAACATGGAAGTGTCGCAGTGAAACCACTTATTCTATATGACTAATACATGTTAATTAAAATGTTATAAATTAGGAAGCACCAGTAAATTACTCTGTAACCTGACTGAGAATGAATAATATCTCAGTAAAATTCAGATTCAATACCAGACAAAAATGACTTTTAGCTACATGTTAGTGTTTCATAAGGTATGGGGGAACTCACATGCAGGCAGATGTTTAGATGCTCCTCCTCCTGCCGTGCACTCATGCCATGTGTGACTCCCTTAAGTGTCTGCTGAGGTTGTGACATGTGGCTTCTGTCTTATACTTGTGACATAACCTATGGTGTAAGTGATTTGTGACAGACTCAAGTGGCGAGGAGCTGTTTAGCTGTTGACCTGCAATCCATTCTCACGTGATGACCTAACACTGCTTAATTTTCTCCTAGTTTAAGAGTTTATCCAAAGATCCATTTGATGTCCTTTGAAGAGAGTCCTAGTAGTCATAAGCGCTGTCAGTTTTGGTCTTCCTCACTGTGCCACTAAGGCCTCCAGCACAGTGTTGAGAACCCATGATGGAAGCATCCTTGCCTTGTGTCTTTAATGAGAATGCTTCCAAGGCCATCTACTTGCAAATGATAATTGCTATAAAATTACAGTGAGTAGCCTCCCAAAGATTAAGAAAGTCTTTTTTCATTCCCAGTTTAGTAAGAATTGTTATCATGAAGAAGTGTTTTAGTGAAGAGATTTTCTTTTTCATCCATCAGACTAATGAAATTCACATCTTGTAGCAGTTGGCTGAAATGTTGTTGGGAAAGTTTTTCCATTAAGACGATGATACCGTTTTCTCCATCCTTTGATTCGTGCCCTTTTCTTTCTTTAACCAGGTACAAGATGATCTCTGAGTTCACCTGGCCTAACCATGACCTTCCTTCAGACAAAGAGGCTGTCAAGAAACTCATAGAACGATGTGGCTTTCAGGATGACGTAGCTTATGGGAAGACCAAAATTTTCATTCGAACACCCCGTACGCTGTTCACCTTGGAAGAGCACCGTGCCCAGATGCTTGTCCGGGTTGTCCTCTTCCTACAAAAGGTAACTTCATGTCTTATAAACAAGAAGGTCTCTATACACTCAAAACTTTGCAAAATGTGTGCATGTGTGCATACATACACGTGTGTGTGTGTGTATGTGTGTGTTTAAGTATCACACACTTCTGTGAAGAAGTTCAGGGTCAGAGCATGTCTCTATATGTAATTGGTATAAGTACTGCGAGGTTCCTATTCAGAGCAGCTACCAATTTGCACAAGCACTACCTATTGGTTATCTATATGAGAATGACTGTGCCAATGTCCACACCAGTGTGATATTGCTCCTACATTTTACCAGACTAATCAGTACAGTGGCATTTCATTGTTATTTTATGTTCTACTTACTTGATTACTGTTGAACTTGAGCATGTCAATAATTGGTTTTTTGGGTTTTTTGGGGGGCGGGCTGGGGTTGGGAGTTTCCTATGAATTGCCTACTTATATTTTTGTAATATTTTTATTCTTTAAGAATTCCATACAATGCATTTTCAGTTCACACACACACACACAAACATTAACTTCTCTCCTGACCATCCTTTCTAGCCCCACCCCCCACCAACCTTGCCTTTGAACTTTGAGATTTTTTTTCTTACCCTATCAAGTCCAGTTTGTGTTGCCTAGTCTTAGCTTACACTGATGTGTGGTCAGCTTATTCAGGCCACATCACTGAAGGAAACTGACTCCCCTTCTCCTGGTTGTTATCAGATGCTAACAGCTCCTCAGCTAGTGGTGGGATTACATATCCACTTTCCTTAGTACTGAAATTTTCCTTGGGTAGAGTTTGCCAAGGTCTTCTACATGATGTCACATGTTAAGTTCATATGTACATCTATCATATTAGGTCTGGAAAACACTGTTTCCTTGAGATTATCGACAACTTCTGGTTCTCACAGTCTTTGGGCCACCTCTTCTACAAAGATTCCTGAACCTTGGTGGGAGTGGTGTGATATGAATGTCTGATTTAGGGATAAGCATTCCACAGTCTTTTGTTTTCTATATATTGACCAGTTGGGAGTCTCCATGTTAATTTTCATCTACTGCAAGGACTTTTTTTGTTTTTAGTGAGGACTGAGAGATACTCTACCTAAGGGCATAGCAGTAAGTCATTAGGAATCAATTCAGTACTGTTTCTGTTTAGCAGAATAATAGTACTGGGCTTTCCCCTAGGTCCTATGACCTATCTATCCAGAGGTTCTTGGTTCCTTAATTAGTGCCAGCTATGGATCCCATCTCATAGATCAGGCCTTTGATCAGACAGTTGTTTGATTACTCCCATAACATTCATAACTATTCATAAACAGTCTTGTCTTGTCTTGTCAGGCCAGGCATTATTATAGCTTGCATGGTTCACAGCTTGATAAGATTGATGCCTACCCTTTCCTCTGGCATCATGCTTAGCACTTCCAGCCTGTAGAAAGCTAGCACCCGTTTGATGTCTCCATATTCTGTGAGTCAAGCACATAGTGTCCTCAGCAATAGGGTCGTACTGTTAAGTTCTGGGGGATAGCCAGGGAGCTGGCACTAGCTTGTAATGCTTGGGAATCTATGTGACCCCAATGGCCAACTCAAAAAGAGTTAACTTCTTCCTAGTCCTGAGGTTTTTATTTGCTAGAATGAAGTGTCTGTTTAGGGCATTATTCCTTCTATTGTAATGTAATCCCAATAAATCTCTTTATATATGTATAATTATACATTTCATGAAGCTTGTATGTTGTAGGTCTCTTGTTCGTTTTTCTTCAAGTTGGTGTCTTCTTCATAATGAGCAAGAATTCCTTGAATATTCTTAACATTACCTTGTATGCACTTTAGACATGATAAATATATCCTCCTATTTTATAGACATTCAAATGAAATGTATCCATATGTGCTTTGTTGAACAAAATCAGTTTTGACGCAGATTCCTCAATTTTGCTTTTTGGCTTTTGAATTTCATTTGAAAAGAATTCCTTGTTTATAGGTCTCAAAAGTATTATATTTTTCTCCCAAGAATTAAATGGATTTCTGTCTTATGTTTAGGTCTTTAATTATTTTGGACTCCATCAATTAAATGGTTTCACGTAGGAATCCAGTTCGGTTTTCTTTCATATGGGTAGCCAGCCTTCTCATTGTGAGATAAGCCCACTATGGACCACCACACGGACACTCTGAAAGCCAAAAGGAAAGGCTTTATTGCTGGCCTGTGACTGCAGGGAGAACTTGCTCAAATCATGCAGCCCCAAGATTTACAGCATATTGTCTTTTATGCATTAAAACCGCATCCTGGTTGTCACATTTCAGTTAGTAAGAAGCAGAACTGCAGAAGCTAAAAGACAAGCTTAGTACATTTAGGGACTTGCCCGGTTGTGGCCATCATGCTGGGTTTTAAGGTCAGAATGTTGCCTCTAACATGGTGTCAGTTGTGCTAAGGTCTTGGGGGCCCATTACATCCTCTTACCACTTCCTGCATGGTATATTCCTTTTCCTTTGATATTTGGAGCTACTTATAACTCGTGGTGAGTATGGTGTTTTCCCTGGTGCCTCTGTTCTGTTCCAGTTTTTTTAATTTGTCTGTTTTTGCATTAATTTGCATACAGCTTTTACTGCAGTATGTCTTAGTACCCAGCTCCTTAAATTGTGAATTATATCCCATATGTGATTAAGTAACTAGTGAAGGGTGCAAAAACTTTGGTAACAGTAAAAGGCTTTTGAAAGTGCAGTGACCAGAAATTACTTCAGAATTAAACACATAATGAATTGGAGGTGTTTGAGGCAGGGCTCACCCATGGTACATTGTGAAATTTACTGCAGCCTTGATTTTGAACACATGACATGCCCACTTTGCAATGTGTAAGCCAGCACCAACCAATGCTGCCTGAAACTTTAAATTGCAGTCCGTGTTACAGTGCATGCAAGTTTGCTGCTCTTACAGAAACACAGTTAAATTACAGAAAACAAAGACAATGTTTTCATACTGTCACTTTTCCCCTTTTCAAAATTAGTGTATCCTTAGATTGTACTATATTAGGATGTTTGGTCTTAAAATTTGCTGTTTGAATGGCTGACTTGAGTTTTCTTTTCTTTTTTTAAATGTTAATGCTGGGTGTGATGGCAATGCTTTTAATCCCAGCACTTGGGAGGCAGAATATGGAGGAACTCTTAAGTTTCAGGATAGCCAGGGCTACACAGAGAAACCTTGTCTTGAAAAACAACAACAAAAATTAATAAATGAACTTTGGCCCCTAAGTGTATTTCATTAGTATGCAAATTTCCTTTCATCTTTAATAATAATAAAATTATATGTATTCCAATGGGTTGCTTTAAAATAAAATTCCTTATTGTTTATTATTATTCCCAGTGTTTGATCTGTAAACCTGTTTTGCATATATACTTAGTAGGTACCTAAAACTCTCAGGTTTCACAGTAGGAAAAGTTGAAGAGACCCTGTCTTGATGTCCTATAGGATAAGCCCACCATGTGTGCTTTTTAACTGAGATGGATTGGACCACATATAGGCCCTTTGCCACAATACAAATTTTAATGTGTGTAATAAGTTCATTAAATACAATAGCAACTTTTACTAGGATTACATTGAATTTACAGAATCTCTTAGAAGAATTAACATTTGTGCAGTATTAAGTTATCTTATTGTGAATGCAAAATAGGTTTAACTCTTCACTGGCCTTTAGACCAAAAGAGGACTTAGGATTTACAATTAATCCATAGATACCTTACTATTTTTGTTGCTAGTATGAATATATTATATTTTCTACATAGTAATGTTGGTGCAGAGAATAATATTGGCTAATGTTGGTTTTTCTGCATCAAGAATGATTTGGTTTCTAACCAAAGGCCTAGAGGAGCTGAGAAGGGAATTTGTCATCACCCACAAGACTAAGAGCAAAGGGCAAGCATTGTCACAGTGTGTCTGGATGGTTCAACAGCTCTGCCTTTATCTCTGACAGCTACAAAGGCACTCCACTCACAGCAAGGAACTGTACCTTCAGGTGGAGATGGGAGTTGGGGGGACCAATTCCCTCCCACCGCTAAATTATCCTTTGCTGTGTCCTAAGCTTTAGTCTAAAACTTTTGTGAAGATTAAATACGTGTGATCCAATGGTTAAACAAAGCACTTAGTAGCATACCCAGGATTTGATTCATAATCAGTATGTAGGAATTAGAGTAAAGGAAAGGAGAGAACATGAAAAGGGATTGTCCGCTCTCTTGCCTCCTCCTACACACATGTATATATACAAGACACACAAGGCACTCTTTATAAATGGATTAAGACCGCTCTGAACTCTAGTCCTAAAATGATCATAGGAGGAGGTAGCTTATAGGAGGTGGGTAAGGAAAGAGCAGGGTGAGGTGGCGCTTGCCTTTAATCCCAACACTCAGGAGGCAGAGGCAGGTGGATCTCTGTGAGTTTGAGGCCCGCCTGGTCTACAAAGCAAGTCTAGGACAGCCAAGGCTACACAGAGAAACCCTACAAGAAGAAGAAGAAGAAGGAGAAGGAAAAGGAGAAGAAGAAAGAAAGGAAGAAAAGAAAAGAAAAGAAAAGAAAAGAAAAGAAAAAAGCAACCTTTCTTAATTCATATTTGTGACTAGTTTTCCTGGGTAAATGATTGCATCTTATGCAGACATTAAAAATTATCTCTTCCCTTACAGTTACCAGGCCATTCCTAAGTGTTGTCTCCATTCACTTTGCCTGGAATGCAAAATAACTTTTAAACTAGACTACGAAATTCTGTTTAATCCTCAATTTCTTTGTACATTTTGAACATTGCCTTTGTGACTTCTGTTCCTCCGCCTCCCTTCTTATGAACGATTGTGAACTTGGATCTTTATTTTTCAAAACACTGAATTATCTTCATGCCACTCACATATCTTCAAGTCCTTCCCCTTGATCCTCAGTGCTCATCTTTGAGGGCTTTGTGGCGGCGCTGGTTGGACTGGTTGGTTGGTTAGCTGGTTTGTTGGACTGGTTGGTTGG
>OU015746.1:39090396-39112961 GCA_907169655.1 Acomys percivali
TGTGTGTGTGTGTGTGTGTGTGTGTGTGTGTGTGTGTGTGTGTGTGTTTCCTTTCATTCCCAGTAGTTAGCTTTGTTTTTCTGTTTGTTTGGGGTGTTTGTTTTTTTGTTTGTTTTGGAAGCACATATCTGTAATCTCAGCACTTGGAAGACAGAGGTAGGAGGATCACAAATTTGAGGCAAGCCTGGGCTACATAATGAGTTTCAGGCAAACCTGAGCTGTACAGGAAGACCCTGTGTTCAAAAAAAAGTAGCTCAGTGCTTACCTAATCTGTACAAGGCTCTAGTTTTAACCTCCAACGTGCACACAAAAACATTGGGGCCCAATGAGATGGCTTATGGCTCAGGTATGACCACCTGAGTTCAACCCAGGGGTAGAGGAAGAAAACTCCCATGGGTAGTCAGTCCTCTGACCTCCACTCACATGCCATGGTATGTGCAGCCACATACATATGCATACAAGTACAATAAAATAGGTAATTTTAAATTTTTAAATCATTTTTTGTTTTTAAAATTATTTCCAGGCAATGCATGTTTTATATGTATGCTATTTTACTTTCTAATTTTATGATTTTTACTTCTACTATTGCTCAAGATCACATTAAGGATTTACTGGCATTTATCATACCATATTAAATTAATAACATTGCCATCATCTGATACCTGGTCTTTCACCATCTCCAGTTGGCTGAAGGCCATGTCTTCACAGATGGCCAGGGTCAGCTGGGCTTGCTGAGAGTAGAGGGTACCACTGTACATCAAAGCACAGTCCACATGCTGTGGGCCATGGCTCCTTGTAGCCTGGCACATACTCTGCTGTCAGTTTATAATTTTGTTCAAGTATATTTGTTTAAACTTGCTATAACACATTAGTTATATGTGTTTTTACAGAACAGCTTTTTGTATTTTAAAATCATGTCTCAAAGGTGGCCAGTGTACCACAAGGCTTGCCCTTGTCAGCTTGTCTTTACCTGTATGCTCTTGCATTTATTTGTCAATTGCATGTTGTGTTTTGCATTCTTATTGCTAGGTTATAATAAAGCCCCCATCACAAGAATGATCTTGTGAAGAATTAAAGGTGGCTCATTAACAATAGGTTTATAATGAGGACTGTGAATTCTGAAGCTGAGAAGAATATAGCTGTTAATTATAAGGGGCCTCTGAGATTTGTACACTGAACTGAGTAAACTAAGCACAAGACAGACTGTGAACAGAATCATCCCCAACTGGGACTTGTTGGTTGTGCAGCCCATTTGGCCCTTCCCTTCAGGTTTTTTTGACTGTGAAGCTTTGTCAAGTGAGGCAGGAAGCCTCCCTCTCATCTGTGGGAAACCAACCACATTCATTGTTTCTCAGACTAAAAGCAAAATCATTATTTCTGGGGAAAAAATTACTTTTATTCTTAAAGAAACAAACCAAAGAGCTTCCTAAAATGGTATTTGGCTAATGGATGCACTTCCTGTTCCTTTATATACTACTTGCTCTTTTAAGAACCTGTGAACAAGTCTATTTGGAAACTAAGGGAACTAAAGCAAAGAATGGTTAAGTAATGATGAGTGCTGAATGCAGTAACCTCACACACACACACACACACACATACACACTTGCGCACACATGCACATGCTCACACACACACACACTAACACATGCACAGTCACACACATATGCTCACACACAAACATACACACTAATATACACACACATACACTTGCACACACACATACACAACATACACACACACTCATGTGTGTGCTGTACCTGCTCAGTAGTGGTATCATTCAGGATGCCCTGCTGTGAGGGAAAACAGGAAAGTTGGTAAAGCCAGCCACCTTTACAAAGGTCATGATAAGGAAGCCAATGAAGTTGGCAGAATTCCTTTGTCAAATAACCTTAGTAGACATCCAGCAACGTCTGAGTCATTCACTGTACATGGCCTGAGATATGTCTTAGACACACATGGAGAAAAATGCTGGTGTTGGGAGCATGAGTCAGCCCCTGGCATGAACAGTATGAAGCATGGTCTTGAGTGCTGTATTCTGAGCTGGGATTCTCCAAAAGAGAACTGTGCTCACTAAACTGGCCATGGCTGGGAGGGAAAAGATGTGGACCCCAGCTGACAGAGCACGGGCTGAATTACAGGAAGGCTGTGCATCAGTGTACAGTTCTGTTGCCTGTCTCCTCTGCTGTGTTCACAAGGAAGTGCATGCTCACCATTACGCTGCCTGGCCTTGCCTGAGTGTTGAAAGTGCCATGCAGCTTTGATAAGGTAGTAGCTTCTAACTGTATGTCTGTAGTATTTTTTTAATGGGTAACATATGTGGATCTGTTCATTAGTTCTGACTAGGGGTATGAAAATTAGTAAAACCAGCTTCCACCCACAAGAAGCTCAACACAAAAGAAACGCGAGGCCCAGGGTCAGTAGTGACTACCAGAGGGGCTCAGGAAAGGATCCTATCCAAGCTGAGAAGAGTCTTTGCAGGGGAAGGAAGTGTTTTGCAAAAGTTTGCCAGATTCTTAACTTTTCTAGATCTATTTTTTACTTGAAAATGTATTTCTACTTGTACAGTAGAAGAGAGGCTTTGGAAAAGACCAGATCTTAAAGAAGGCAAGGTGTGTGTGGACATGAAAGCAGAGGAAGAGTTATCTAGGAGAGGAAGGGACCAGCAAGAAGGGATAAGGGAACTAAGAAGGACAGTGGGAGCCGGGCGTGGTGGCGCACACCTGTAATCCCAGCACTCAGGAGGCAGAGCAGGTGCATCTCTGAGTATGAGGCCAGCCTGGACTACAGAGTGAGTTTCAGGACAGCCAAGGCTACACAGAGAAACTTTGTTTTGAAAAATCAAAAACAAACAAACAAACAAGAAAGGACAGTGGGGAAGGCATAAATAAGAACAGTGTGCGTGTGTGTGTGTGTGTGTGTGTGTGTGTACGTTGTTATATAAAGACTGTCACTTGGTGGGGGTGGCTTTGTTCATTTAAGTCAGGAATCTTATATAGCCAAGACTGGCCTCAAACTCACTAGGATTGTTCTGAACTGTGACCTTTTCTGCCTACACTTCTAGAGTGCTGGGGTGACAGGCTTGTATTATAACACTCAGGTAAAAAAACATTATTTTGTTTGCTAATTGTCTCAGTTAGTTCTCTGTTCCTGTGAAGAGATACCATGACCAAGGCAACGTATAAAAGAAAGCATTTAGTTTAGAACTCCTGACTCCAGAGGCCTAGAGTTCATGACCCTCATGAAGAGGGGAGTGTGGAAGCAGAAGGGTGGGCGGGCAGGCAGGTAGGCAGGCTGATGGGTGGGCAGGGCAGTCCTGGAACAGCACCTGAGTTTATATCCTGATCCACAAACATGAGGCAGAGATGGGGGAAGGGGTATCTGAGGATGGTGTAGAATTTTGAGCCTCAAAGCCCACCACTTCCCCCAGCAAGGCCGCGTAGTCCTTCACAAACACTTCCACCAACTGGGGACAAAGTCTTTAAACATATGAGCCCGTAAGAGCCATTCTCATTCAAACTTCCACTGTAACCTTTATAAAAAGACATTTTTAAAAAAAGAAGACACATTTATAGTGAGGACAGATCTTAATCTGTAGTGTACCGACAATTTGTACAGGTGGAGCTCATTATAACTGGATCATTGATGCTGAAGTAAACTAACTGATGCTAAGATTCATGGGTAAAATAAATTTCTTATGACAAATATAAGTATGAAGTCTTGCACAAAAATACTCAAACTTTTTTTTTCTTACCACAAACACGGACTAGTTTTTGGAATGACTAAAATAACCCTTCCCATGTTGCAAGAAAGCTCTTGCCCTCCATCCACATATCCAGGTGGTTAATACGCCAGCACTGCCACGAGGGCAGCCTTAAACTTGGCCTCACCCTCAGTCTTCTAGCAGGCATGTAAGTGTTTACTAACAAGGTATAAAGAGCTGGCTCGTGACTTCCTTCCAAAGCCCCTGGGCCAACACACCCCTATTCTGCCAAAGCTGCTCATTAATAACTAACTGCTGGTTGAAGCTGGCAACCTCATTTAGCTGCACATTTGGGGGAGTTGGGGAAAGGGATTTATTTTGTTCTATTCTGCCTTTGTCATGGTTTAAAGCATTTTTTGCATACAATCTCCTGTGCATAGTTTTTAGCGGCTTGATTTGGTTTTTGGTGTTTTGTTTCGCTTTTGGTTTATTTTGGAGGTAGCTTTTTTAAAACATTGTTATTTATTTATTTTATGAATATAAGTGCTCTACCTGCATGTAAACCTGCATGTCAGAAGAGGGCATCAGATCACACCATGTGGGTTCTGGGAATTAAACTCAGGACCTCTGGAAGAGCAGACAGTGCTCTTAACTGCTGAGCCATCTCTCCAGCACCTGGAGGTACCTTTTGTTTTCCACCCAGCATAATAGTGTCTTGTTCTTTGGGTTTGATTTTTGAGATAGTTGTACTATGTAGCCCAGGCTGTCCTGCACTCAACCCTCCTGCATTAGCTTTCCCAATGCCGGGATTACAGACAGCATACCTCTATGCTGCCTTACCACATCATCTTAAGATTTTCTTTAGGGTAGTATAGTGACTTATCTACTTAACCTTCATAGTTCTTTGTGTTGTTTTATTATTTAAACATTTCCATATAGCTGGGAATGGTGGGGCATACCTTTAATCCCAAGTACTCAGGAGGCAGAGGAGGGCAGATCTCTGTGAGTCTGAGGCTACCCAGAATTCCAAGCCACCTAAGGCTATGTAGAGAGAGACCCTGTCTGGAAAACAAAAGTTTTAGTTTACATGTTTACTTTAATAATAGTCAGTTTGCTTTTCAGTTTTCATCATGTCACAGAAGGCTGCAGTTAGCATTTTTGTGCATATTCTCTTACCTTCAAGTAAACCTGCTCTGTGTAAAAGCTGCTTTCATTGACTACCCCAGAGCTCTCATCTTATAAACTTCTACATATTGCAGGAGCATGCAGACAAGGATCCAGTTATCTATAAGAATGTTGATGTCACCAGGCGGTGGTGGCGCACACCTTTAATCCCAGCACTCAGGAGGCAGAGGCAGACAGATCTCTATGAGTTCAAAGTCAGCCTGGTCTATAGAGTGAGTTCCAGGACAGCCAAGGCTACAGAGAAACCCTGGATCTAACAGACAGACAGACAAAAAGAATGTTGATGCCATCACATACCATAATGGTCTCTAGAATACTCAGCTGTACACTTGTGAAGGAGTGAGAATTTTTAAAGCAAATAGCCTACTTCTATTCTATTGTTTTGTTCTTAAAGATCCCTTAAGAGGATTTCAGCAATGCCCAGGGTTCCCCTGGAACACGCTTTGAGAACTACTGCTTCAAAGCATACACTCAGGCTAGAAATGCTGCATTGCAAGATGCAAGCATTTTTAAGTACATTAAAGATTACCCAGTCACTTTTCTTTGTCGTTTTCTGCTGCATACGTCAGGCTAGGGGACCCAGGAGCCTCTGGGGATGCTTCTGTCTTCACCTCCCATCTCCCCACAGCAGTGCTGACCTTTACTTTCTTTCAAGCTCGGCTGTAGCTGTTACAGATAAGTAGGGCTATGAGCTAGGTTCTTGCCATATTCCATGCAAAGAATAAGAGAAAAGTGGCGTGGCTGGCTTTGAAGTTTTAAATAGATCTGTATCAGAGGGGAAACAGAGTGGCCAATTAAGAACCTGGTATTGTCCTCCGTAGAACTAATGATGAACCTCAGTCACATAGCTGAGATGAGAGGAAATTACCAAACCATGAGAGTTGGTATGAAGTTGATATGAAACAGAAATGAGGGACTCCTATTCTTCCAAGTTGGGGTCATAGCTAGCTAATGTCAAGAATGACTGAGATAGAGAAGGAGCGGTCACTGGTATATATTTCCAGGGTATTAGTGTGGGCCTGATGTGTTCCAGGTATGTATGAGACATTCAGGTAGACATGGCTGGCACGCACTTGGTAATGGAAGGGAAGAAACAAAGTAGCATTTTTGTATTGTTTTGTTTTGTTTTCGTTTTTTATTTTTGAGACATGGTTTCTCTGTGTAGCCCTGGCTGTCCTGAAACTCACTCTTATAGACCAGGCTGGTCTCGAATTGATCTGCCTGCCTCTGCCCCCTGAGGGCTGGGATTAAAGGTGTGTGCCACCGCCACCTGGCCAGCAATTTTCAAATACAGAGTCAGCAGTGTGTTAAGGTAGACTGGGATAGGCATGTGACACAGGGAAACAAAATCCAAGGCACAGAGTCGTCCAGGAAGAAAGTGTGTTGGACATGTATTAACAAGCCTTGGAAACAAGAACACTTTGGGGAAGTGTTTACGTTCTTAACGAAGAAATCAAGGCGTATAAACATCTTCTGAGACATGTAGGAGATTCCGGTTACTGAATACGAAGCCTTATCTGCATATTACCGAACTGTGCTATTAGAATAATATTGTTGTGTACAAGTCATTGATCTTACAATTCTGAAGAAAATTCCTGAGATTTATAATGTAAGCCAACAGCTGATCCATTTAAGTATGTGCCACATCTGCACCTTGACAAATGACAGCCTTTTAGAAAAATAAAAATGCTTCAGCAAAAATTTAACATTGAAGCCACAAGGCATTCTTCCCTTCTTCCCTCAGCACCCACCTTCGCCTCCTCCCACCCAACTGGTGAATAAAATGCTAAAAGCCTATTTGAAAAATAATGATGACTTGTCAAAATCAATTTGTCTCATGCTTATCTCCTCCTAGACGCAACCATTGTCATCTGTTGCCCTTCCCCAGCCCACTTCCCCCACTGCCAATACCCAAGCCCATTCCCCCACATTGGATGCAGATGATTTGCTCTCCAGAAAGAGCAGCAAACCCGTTGCCTAGGTGATAGCTCATTACTACGGCAACCAATTTAGTGCATCAGTATGAATCCCAATTTTAAATTGTAATTATGCCAAAATGTGTACATATGCTTCAGATTTACTTAAAAGAAATCTATTCCCGGTTGGAAGGAAAATGTTTCCTGTGTTAGATGAAAGGAAGAAGAAAACCTTCATTTTCTTCTCTCAGACTAACTACACCTTTCAATTGAGTCTCCACTGTGTCAGGAAAACAGCTTGCTTTGTTTTTTCCCCCTCACCACTTTTGTTTTAACTGAAGATGTTCCCTTTCTCAGACACTTCTCTCCTGAGACCTGTCACTCATAGCCCAACAGCTGTTGTCTCCATGACAACAGTGTCTGGCCTCTATAGGTGGTACCAGGGAAAGGGGGAGGGAGGTGGAAACATGGCTGCATTTCTCGTTGTTCTTTTCTTTGTTAATTGCTACAAGCTGAAGAGATTGACTTTTTGTAAAGCATTTATCAGCAAAAGGAAAGGGGTTTAGTGAATAGATGTTTACACTCAATCACAATATTCGCACTACCCCATATTCAGAGGAGCAAGCTCGTGAATAAGAAGCATACAATCACAAGTGTAGCTGGAAAAGTGCACAGACACACAAAACAAAAGCCACCGAGTTGCAGCTGAGCAATTTATTTTTGCTCCTTCCCTAACAGAAATGATTCTTCTAAAGAAACAAAGGGCATATTTGGGTGCAAGGAGTATTTATTTTAGTTATCTGCCTTATTAAAAATGCCTACTAAATCATGTAATCCTTGCAACTCATCAAGGTTCCCCATTACTAAAGCTGCCGGGAAGCACAGGACTTTATGCTCAGCTGCAGAAGCCATCTTTAGTCTGGGCAGTCTAACACACTTACCCCGTCTCCTGCCTACACCTCTGTCCCACTGCTTGGCTGGCCTACTCTGATTCTTGTGAAGATCAGAATATTTTTTTTTTTTTTTTTTGTAATGGCTGTTTGTCACTTAGCGAAAAATAACTGCCACTAAGTAAGGAATGTTTAGGGGTTTGGGTTTGGCTGGTTTGGGGTGGTGGGTTGTGTGTGGTGTGCTGGGGATGGAACCCATGGCCTCAATATTTGCAAGGCAAACATCTTATCATTGAGCCATGTCCCTAGGGCAATCCCTAGCATATTTAATTTTTTGCATATTTCATTAACCTAAGAAAATCTAACTGTTTAACAAGGTAAGTGTATAGTAAGATATATGTAGTTTAAGTATGAGCACTGCAGTGTTGAGGTACTTTTTTTCCCCCTTTCTCTTGCTTAGCAAATGTATGAAACTACTACCAAGTGATATATTGCCAGTGTGGCTGAACTGGTGAGCTCCAGGTTCAGTTAGGCTCTCAAAGAATAAGGTAGAAATAGAGGAAGATGGCCAGTGTCAACTGTCAGCCTTCACATGCATGAGCACACCTATGCTTGCCCATTTACAGGCATATTAGTATACAGACATGTACACATGCATACATCAAACACATATTAGCTGGTAAGAGCTTTCCAGGGGATAATTTAATAGTATGTTTTTTAATCTAAAAAAAAATGTGTTTGCCTCTATTCTAGCTGCTATACTTCTAGTAATTAAAAGACTAAGAAAATTCTTTAAAATGTATGTAAATTTTATTTGTAAAAATTTTTCTTATAACATTTCTTATGAAAGTGGAAATGTTTAAATGTGAAGACAGTAGTTGTATATACTATACATCAGTGCAACAAAAAGTTATGCAGCTATTAACAGTAACCATGCAAAAAATTAATAACATCAAAATGTCATGATCTATGGTAGGTAAAAATAAATACAATACAGCAAGATGTTAAGTATGATTTCCTCTTAACCATGTTGTTCATTCTGGAACGATCTACTTATATACTCATCATAATGAAGAGAACTAATGACTCATTTGGGGCAAGGCTTTATTTATAAGTAAAAAAATTAATAGTACTTTTAATTAGTAGTTTTATTGGAATATATTAATGTTGCCAAACAACCATTGTCTGTCCAAATTTAGTAGAGTAATGAAAATATGTTTTGTTTAAGAAAATATGTTTTGTTTAAGAAAATCTAATTATATCGGGTATTGTGGTTTACACCTTTAATCCCAGCACTTAGGAGACAGAAGCAGATGAATCTCTGTAAGTTTGAGGCCAGCCTGGTCTACAAAGTGAGTTCCAGGCCAACAAAGACTACATGGTGAGACCTTGTCTCAAAAAAAAAAAAAAAAAAAAAAAGAAGATAAGTCAAATTCTAAAATAAAATGTTTGCTTAGGATATTGCATTTAAATTAGAATATTGAATGTAGAATTATAAAATAATATATTAACTCAGGACAGTCAGCTATCCTAAATGGTTTTATTTTGTATTTGTATGGGTAGGAAATGAACGATTTGTAAAAAAGAAGTTGATGAATATTCTTGGAGAACTAAGATATAATCAAGCATTTATCACTTAAATTCACTTTTGTAGACAAATTTGTGAGTTTATTGAGCTTCAAATGAATAGGTTATAAATAGAAACAACATATAGCTGTAATCTTATCATTTTGGCCTAACTTTTTAATTAACATTTTTATTAAAATTAATGCTTTTTAATTTTTAATTAAAGGTAACATCAGCCCAGGCATTGTACAGCTCTCTCTTACTCACAGTTTTAAAACTCAAAGTCATATTTTATGCACTGTGCATGGGTATTCTCATATGAAAACCAGCAACAACGTGGAGTGACCATCCAGGTCTCTTGACTCTTGTCTGCACCATTCCGTAATCTGAATTTCAATGATGTTATTCATCTATTCATAAACCTTTCAATCTCCCAAAGCTTAAAGGCAGAGTCTTCCAACATCTAACTCAGCCAAACGCATCTCCTCTTGCCATGGACTGACATTGTTTCACTTTACTGACCCTGCAGACAAACCTGCATCACCACCGTGCTTTTACCCATCCTGCCTGCCTTGTTCTCAGTGTTCTTCAAATGATGCTGTTCCTACCATAGTCCTCCCAGTGAAAGCATCTCAATAGCCATCTTTACGTCTCTCCACTGGTTGTCACCTGTGGAGCTAAGATAGTGAATTCAGTGGAAGGAAGGGCTCATGAGCCTGATGTTGGTTATAGGATTTAAGCTTTGGTCATCCTTACTTTTGTTTGTACGTCATAGAGTTGGATGAGACACATCTGTCATGGGTGTAGGTAGGGTACAGGGAATCTGTTACTGTAACCGTGTGTTGTGAGTTATAAGTAGGACTGATTCAAGGTCATTTCTGTAAAGCTGACGCTTGCTTGAATGAGTGGGCAAGAAGTTCACATCTTAGGGATTTATGACCCCTGGGAGTGTCCTGCCGGTGTGAATGCCCCCTAAGGTATGCCGTGGAAAGTCAGGGAAGAGGCTCTCTTCTCAGCTATGTGATTTACAAGCTTAAATTGTGTTTTATAATTTCTGTACTCTTAAACACTCTTTAAGGTGTTTAAACCTTAAGCCATCTATGAGCCATCTATTGTCTCATATCGTCAACTAGGTTAGCAGTAGTTGAGGGAATGGCACCCTGCTGTGTGGTCGGGTTTTGCACAAGGTCACCGGCACAGTGCAGTCTGTCCCTTGCTGCCTCCCTGCGTGAGGTATGAGAGCACAGGTGCTACTGAGTACTTGCAAGCTCTTTGTGTGCATTCAGCTAAGACCCCTCAACAATGCCAAGCGGATGGAGTAACTAGTATGTGCAAGAATTGTTCTCAACTGAGAAAAACATGTTAAAGTGTTCATTCTTCCTGTGCTGAAGAGTCACAAACTTCTTGCTGATCTCTGGCCTCCACTGCAGCTCTTCCTAGCCACAGATGGTTCTTCACTTTAGTCTACCATAAGGCACTGGGCTCCAGCCTCAGCTCCACAGAACAACATG
This sequence comes from Acomys percivali, assembly GCA_907169655.1. Classification (NCBI taxonomy): domain Eukaryota; kingdom Metazoa; phylum Chordata; class Mammalia; order Rodentia; family Muridae; genus Acomys; species Acomys percivali. Next base: position 39,101,165 of record OU015746.1, read on the forward strand.
TTTAGATCATGTGTAGCTCGGTGTTCTCGTCTGTAAAAGGGAAATAGGAGCATGAGTTACTAGTATTCAGTGAGTTAATATATTCCACATAGCTTAAGTGCTCTGTAAGTACTCTGCTTTGTATTATTGCTTATACTAATGCCTCTGATTTGGATTTGCATCATCTTATTGCATAACTTTGCTGTGTAACCATATGAATTGGTGCTTAGGATGGCTGGAAATGATTGTTACAAATGTGGCAGCTTAAAACAGCAGCCATGTATTCTTTCACAGTTCTGGAAGAAAGTTTTAATTCAGTATACCGAGTCAAAACAAGCTGTTAGCAAGACAGTGTTTCCTCCAAAGGTGGTGAAGGAAATCAGTCTCCTGCCTCTCCTAGCTTCTGATAACTACCCATTCTGTGGCTGTGGGTACACACACCAATCTCTATGCTTGCTGTCTTCCCTCACAGAAACAGTGCTGCCTCCTTGTCAATTATGTGACTGCATCTAGGGTCCAACCAGATAATCCAGGATATTCAACATGTGTGAAAAGCCTTAATCATATAAACTCTTGGAAAGTTTATTGCCATGTAAAATGTGTACAATATTAATGTCAACTATCTCTTAAAAGGTCTGCCAATAAATATTGTTCTATAATTTCTTTGGTCAGAAACATCTTGACTGAAATATGTCACCTGGATCAATATTTTCTTTGGTGCTTTTTAGCAAACCAACTGTTTTTAATCTGTTTACCTAGGAAAGAATTTACAGAATAGTTTTCATCTGTAAAGTCACACATGGGTTCTTTGCTACTCTGGAACTCAATCTAGCAAAATTAGAGGGAAAGGCCTAAGGACATTTATTTCTCTTAAAAGTGAGTTGAATCTACTAAATAAACAGTGTCTGCCCTTTCAGCCCTCTGCAGTCTGCAGTGTGGAGAATATTTGTGTATATCTATGGAACAGTTGAATAAAATTGAGGTATTTTCAGTTCCATGTGCCTAAGTAAAGTAAAGAACAGAAAATAAGTTACTATAAACTGACACAATAGAAACTGCCCTACATGGTGTTGTTTTGTGAAGAAATGGCATTTTCCCACCAAGAATGTGCCGTCCGATTTCCTGTCAGCCACATTATATGAAGCAAAAAAGATAAAGGAGAGAAATTATCATTGCACATACTGATTTCCTTTACATGGTCTCCTCTGAGATTCTCTCATTCCAACTGGTTTAAGAATCTTGACTTCCAAAAAAAAAAAAAAGAAAAGAAAAGAATCTTGACTTCCTTCACCTTTGCAAGCATTCCGTAAAGATGAAAATGGTGTAGAGGTGCAGGAGCCACCAGGTCTGCGAACTCTACCCCACCCAGACTGACAGAATTCAGTGACTAGGAAGAAGACATTTTTAGAATCCATTATTCAGCCTTCTGCACTTCCCTAGAACTTAGTGCATGTAACAGAGTGTGTTTCTTGCTTGTCTCTCGTGTCTGACCAGTCTCACCGACATACAGGTTGGTGTCATGTGTGGCTCATTTTTCTGAAGTTAGTGGATTCTAGGGCCATGTTCTTTTCATAGAGGAGCCCAAGAAGACAAGACTGACTTAAGCATGTTTCAAGGTCTTTGGATCATGTTCTGGACATCCCATTGTCCAAAAGCAGATCACATCAACAGGGTTATTCATGAAGGACAGGAAGAAGGAAGTCAGTGCTTGCTGGCCCTACATAGCATAGCCCATCATAGATACTTGAAGATAATGGTGACTTAAGGCTAAGTCAGCAACAGACATGTGGGAAAGCAAATTACTTAGTGAAAGTATAGTTTTCCCTGGCTCTTATTGGGTGGTTAAAGAGCTATGACTGTCACAGCCTTTGGTCTAACCAAATAAGTTTCTTCTCAAATGAGAAGAGTTGTAAAGCCCTGTTCCGTGATTTTTAAAGTTTAGAGGCTATATCTCCATAAGCATGGAAACTCATAAGGTTCCCTGGGCCACTTGTCGCTGCAGTGTCGTGACTCTCAAGAGTCCATGGCCCTGGAAAAGCAAGGACTTTCTGTCCCTTTGGAAGGACAGAAACCTGCTGGGTCACCTTTCCAGAGAGGAGTGACATGGAGCTTCCCACAGATGTGGTCATTAAGCCAGGGCTTAGTTCATGGCCACGTCTGCCAAGAGCCCTGGAGAGCAGCCATGTACTCTAACCCAAAGATGGCTTCTCTTTTGGAATCAGAGTTTTAGAATAAGTTGAATTTAATATAACTTCTTAACTTTATAAACTCATCTTTAAAAACTTGGAGATTAAAAAAAAAACTCTACAATCCTATATATGAGAGAAGAATAAATAATTTTTTCAGTTATACAATCCTAACTATAGACGTTCATTGAGCCATATAACTTTAGGTCTGGTCAGTAACTTTGGCATGTGATGTGGTGTTGTTAGTTATAGATTTTTGTTAATTTTAGAACCAATATAGAACTGGTAAGTAATTTTTGCTTGTTTTGGCTTTATACAATTCCTTTCTCACACACACACACCCCAACCCTTCTTCTCTTCATTCAAATGTTAAAAGGAACTGTTTTTCTCACAGGCCAGTGAAGGCAGGAACAATACACAGTAGAGCTCATGGGCTTTTTCCTCAGTCAGTTCACTTCCAAAGAGCGAATAGGAGTGCATTTTCCTTAGTCACTTGGTGAATGGCACAGGGTGCTGAATTTTGTCAAAAAAAAAATTTTTTATTAAAATCCTAAAACTGAAATGAACAGAAAAACAGGCACTTAATTTAAAATATCTGTGTTTTATACTGGGAACCAGCTTAAGATAAAGATTTTTCATGAAATCCTTTTGCTGTGAAAGGAATGCTCGTCGAAGCCCAGAGTTTTCCGTTTATTGGCTCTCTCGGTGCCCATTGTCTGTCGAGGTGATGCTTACTCATGCTAGACATGATGTTTTTCATGCCTAGAACATGCTGCTAGGCTGCCGGAGAGCTGTGGCCATCAACATTGCTCTTGAAGTTCTCTACTGTTTAAGAAGGTGACTGCTGCTCGGTCCCGAGCATTTTCTGAGTGGCTTGGCTCTTCCTCATGGCTGTGTGACAGGATGAATTCTTCCTTCCAGGTTCTGATAACCTCACAATTACTGGGCCCTCCTTCCAGGTCAAACTCCCATAAGGCCTTTTCTCAGACAAGCACCTCTCAAGTATAATAAATACACTTGTTTTATTCGGGCCAATAATGATTAACTTAACCCATGTATTGAACCACCAATTGCTCTTTGGAAATACAGCCATAAATAAAGTAGAAATAGACCTTTGTCTTTGTGGAGCACACATGCTAGTCAAGGAATGAAACAAAACGTGTGAATAAAGAAATAACTACAAAGTATGTAACCCTGTAGAAGATGGCCCCTCAGGACCAGGATGCATGTAGCCAGGGCAGTCTGCAAGGATCTCTCTGAGGAGGCGTGCAGAATAGCAAGATCTGACTTAGGATTAGATCAAAGAGACAGGGCACTAAAGGAAAGAGCCTGCAAAGAAAGAGAGACCATTCAAAGGCCTTTCATGCAGCACCCTGGCTGTGTCTGCACTCCCACCACCTTGCACATACCCGTTTCTTCAAGGCTCGGTGCAGCAAGGTTTATCCCTGTGCAAAGTGGCAGCTGGAGCTTGGGTTTAAGTTTAGTTTTCTGTGAGGACACCTGAGGGCAGCTATGAGAGAGTTCCATGAAATATTCATCACAAGCAGTTGAGGGGGGAAGACCAAAACGGGAGGTAGATTTTGAAGATCCTAAAATATTTCTTTGGAGTACCTACAGAAGTAGCTATAGGAGTTTAGTGCTGGCGTTTACTGGAAAGGCTGTCTGAACGTGAGATTGGTGTTCCTAACTTTGCATGAAACTACTGGCTTGGCTGGCGATGACTGTGGCAGCCTCTCCACTATAGCTTGTCTCTTCTGTAATCAAATAATTGCATTATGTGGGTCCACACATCCGTGTATCTGTTTCGATCACTTCACCTTCCCTGTTTATTTCTCAGTGACTTCTGCGCCTGTTTCACATACACTGTTTTACATACATTCCTCATGAAGATTTTATATTAACCATTCTTAGTGCCTGACCAGAAGGGAGATGGTTAGCATCCTGCCCACTCACATAGCAGTGGGTCCTCTTCTAATATGTCCATCATCTGGAGCTGACAGCTACAAATTTGTGTTCCAAAGAATCTAAAGCCTTTGTGGGCATTCCACGTCCTTAAATTATAGGCAGTCTGTAGAATGCATACTCCGGACTGCCATTCGTGGGGGTGAATATGAGGTAGGAGCGCTGCCCATGCCTCCCTCCCATCTCCTCGTAGCTTACATCTTAAGAAAAAAACAAAATCATTTTATGGATAAATACTTGATTTTAGACCAGGAAGAGCATTTCTAAATATAGCAGCAACCAAAGACTTAAGAAGGCCAGATGTTGACAGCTGTTCCTGCCCAAACACTTACAGCTCTTAATTATCAAAACATATCACTTACAACCATTCCTGTTGAGTTGCAGAAACAGAAAATTCAGTTCAGACTGGCGTAGGGAATACCACCTTCTTGTTCCATCTGGCGCCCTCTTGTGGCTGCAAGGTGGTAGCTAGCCATTTCAGCAACCCAGCTTAGTGTTTCCAGGGAGAGGTGCTACTCAATCCTTGGACAGTTTCAGAAGCCACAGAGGTGGTATTTCGTTTCGTTATGATTTTTCTCCAGAAACACTGATTAGATTCCTGTAATGTTTTTTGTTATGAACTAATAACTATATCAATGATGCAGTAAAAGGCAAAACACAGTTTTAGTAAATATAAATGGCTAGCATATTTGATATACAAAACATCTAGCAGTTACTATGTAAAATCATGAGTATGTGATAGATTAAAAAGAAAAAAGGAATGAAGAAACAATTTTCAAAAGAAAAATTTCAAGCCAGGCATGGTGGTACAAGCCTGTAATCCCAGCCCTCCAGAAGCTGGAGGCAGGAGGATCCCAAGCTTGAGGCCAGCCTGGAAAACAGTGAGACTCTGTCTAAAAACATGGTGGGGGCAGGGGGTGCTGGGGAGATTTTTTTAGTGGTCTATGAGGACCAGAGTTTGGCTCTCTAGGACCCACGTAACATGCTAAGAGGGTGTTGTGGCCCACCTGTAATCCCAGCTTCTGCAGGCAGCCAGCCGTAGGAAATCCCCAGAGCAAGCTCACTAGGGAGACCAGCTGTGTCATAAGCTCCAGGTTTGACTGCAGGACCTTGCTTCAACGAATAAGGTGCAGGAACAGTTAAAGATGAGTCTCTGCATGAACTGGGCATCCACACACATGTACATCCTCATTCATGTGTGTTCACACATGCAGGTATGCATAGACACACATCTGAAAATGGAAAGAAAACTCTTTTTAAAAAATGAATAGTGAAGTTTTTAAATGGATAACGATAACACTCTTGTTAATGTAGCTTAATCATTGTAACAATACCAGTTTAGCCAATTCTTTGTAACTTTATTGAAAGAACACTGTTGCTCAAACTAAGCATTTATGAATAAAAATTTATTGATCTGTGACTTAAACATGCCCTAAATATACTTCCTGCCTTTTGAGTTTGGAAATAGTAAGTACGTCTGAAAACACAGTTCTGGGTTTAGAAACCTCATTATGAACCATTTGTGCATATGAATTTATGTCTGATAATAATGCTGTTAACTGTAACTACAAAGAAAGAAAACACTAGTAATAGCTCACAGCAGGGTGTTGGTTAAGTGCTCCATCAGAGTGTGTCCTCTGGGACCATCCAGAACCACAGTGTAGGGGGTATTAGATCACATGGGAAAACAAAAAGCATTACAGAGCATCTGATTATTGTTTGACCTCAGTTTTGCATGGAAATATATTTAGAATAAAAGAAAAATGAATATACTTGACTTCGTTTTTTAAAAATGCAATAGCTTCTGTAAAACAGCATGACATAAATAGTATCAATATGTTTACTGGAAAAATATTTAAAACACGAACGACAAGATGATCTTCATTTGTAAAGACCCCACACAGATCAAAAGGAAATTGAAAGCTAAAGAAACGTAAGAACTGTACAGATTACAAAAAGTAATTACAAATAATTGATAAAATATGAGTTGGTGTATTAAATAATAATTGCAGCAGGAATAGAAGTTTCTTGAAAAAATCAATCATTCTTGTTAGCATATTTTATGTTCCTAATGTATACCTAAGAAACCTTAGTTTTTCTAAAATATATTTTTAAAAAATTTCTATGGAAAGAAATAAATAATAGGATTTTTCACCAGGTGGTGGTGGTGCACGCCTTTAATCCCAGCACTTGGGAGTCAGAGGCAGGCGGATCGCTGTGAGTTCGAGGCTAGCCTGGTCTACAAAGAGGGTCCGGGACAGCCAAGGCTACACCGAGAAACCCTTTCTCAAAAAAAAATAGCATTTTTCAAAATTGGAAGGATATGGTTATATTTATAATTGAATTGGCTTTCTTTTTTTTTGCTTTGTTTTACTTTGTGTTTTGTTTTAGTTTTAAGACAAGAGTCTGATGTAGCCCAGGCTGGACCCCAACTCACAATGTAAAAAAAAAGGGGATACTTTGAACTTCTGATCATCCTACTTCTAGCCCTACACACACGCATACATACACACACATATGCACACGCACACGCACACACACACACATACACACATGAGCTCTGAATACAAATATGCACCACCCTGCATAGTTTATGCAATGGTAGGGATCAAACCCAGGGGCTTCATGCACACTAGATGAGCACTCTCTCACCCGAGATGCTTCCTCAGGCCAGGATTTTCATTAATAAATATAGATAACATCTGTGTACAGATGTAACACTTGAGCATCACTGAGCAAGTTCGGTATTTCCCCCTTAAGTGTATTTTTCAAAATTAGTGGCATTTCTTTGTATCAGCATAGTGGTCTAGCATGAAACAGTTGGTGCCCTGATTATGTCATCCGCTGTGTAATAAACCACATGCCCAGACAACCACGCTGTGGCCCCCCAGGCATCATGTTGTTGTGATTCAGTGGTGAGTAGTATTGGTTCTCTTACTTGACCTTTTCACATTCAACTTGTTTGTGTGACCTTCCGCTGTCAAAAGGTCCCTGTCCATAATGAGTTTCTTTGTCATTCCCCCCTTACCATTCAGTTAGCATCTAAGAAAGACAGTAATGAAGATGAAGCATATTTAGTGTATAGCTTATGTAAACGAGAGGTCTTTCCCAGGTTATTCCTGTTCCTCGGGGTCTGAAATCCTTCCTCAAGAAGTGTACTCATCTAGCTTCATTGCCATAATGCTTAGTGGTGCTATGTTGGGATGCCAAGCCGTGCTCAGGAACATGGCGTCTCAACAATCCTCCATTGCCTACTCCAGAGCAAGCTACTAGCAAGAGCTTTGAATAGCATTTGAACTTCTCTGCAGAAGATTGCTTCATAGGGCTGAAACAGTGTCCTCAAACCAAACATTTAAGAATAGAAGTGTGTTCGTGTATGCCCAGTCCTACCCTAAGTTTATTTCCTGCTTTTTTAATGATGACTTATTAATAAGAGAAACAAAATATCACATTTACAATCAAGTCAAGACTAAATCCTCTTAAAATGTCTACCCTTAACCCATGTCCGATGCCTAGCACAAGACAAGTCCTAGTGCAGTTTTCCATCGCCTCCGAGGGCCATGGCAAGAGAGACCTTCGAGATGACACTCGTTATCCGGAGCTGTTTCTGGTCGGTGGATGAGTCCCTAGTTAGCCATCAGTCCAGCATGGTCAACTTACAAGAACCTGAAGCCTCTCCCTGCAGAGCAGGCCTGTCTATCCACATCCATGCAGAGCCAGCCAGGGAGCTGTCCACCTGAGCAGTGCTGGACTTCCTAGCAGCAGCCTTGCTCTGCGGTACTGGACAGTTTATATGGCTTGTAGGCTTTTAAAGGAGTTTTTAGTAAAAAAGCAGTAATGCTGTAATGCCAGGCATGGTGGCACACACCTTCATCTCAACTCTTAAGAGACAGAGGCAAGTGGATCTCTGTGAGTTCTAGGACAGCCAGAGCTACATAATGAGACCCTGACTTGAAAAAGAGATAGTGTTGGGAGGTGGGCTTCAAATGACAGTTTCAATCAAAAAGGTCACTATCTCCCCCTCCATCTCCCTACTAGTTTTCCTCCTCTTCCCAAATAGACCCCTTCTACATTCATGGTGTGTGTGTGTGTGTGTGTGTGTGTGTGTGTGTGTGTGTAAGATCCACATTCAAGAAAGACATGGTATTTGTAAAGACAACGACATTGTCTGGCTTATTTCACTTAGTGTGTGATCTCCAGTTTCATCTATTTTTCCTGCCAATGAGGTCATCTCATTCTCCATAACCAAATAAAATTCCATAATGTGTGTATATCATATTTTCTGTGAATATTCCTCTGCCATGGACACAAGGCTGATTCTGTGTCTCTGCTACTGAGGATAATGCCTCAGAGAGCATGAACAGGCATTGTCGTAGCCTGCTAACGTAGATCTTACTTTTTAAGGAGTTCATTGTTTTCAGTTGCCTCAGGAATGCGGAATCTTTCTTACAGTAGTAACACAGGTGTTTTGTCTTTCCTTTGTGCCCCCTCCAGAAGCCACCTGCACCATAGGCATTTGACAGAGGCCTATAGAATGCAAAAGTCCTCCACAGCTTCTAGGTACATATATCTCTAGATGCCATGATATTTTACAAGTCAGAAAAGATTGAAAGAGAAAATAATTTAAATGCCAGTGTTTTATAAAGATACAAAGTATTTTCCAACTAACACAGTAATAGAAATACAACTGATATTTAGATGTGGAAACTTAAGCTCTTGAGAGATAATTAGTGTTATTGCTGGAGTCTAACTCTCGTGCCTTTAGGCATGTAGTAAATGTTGTTTGTTCTTTTTCCTATTAAAAATAAATTATTGATGATGAATACTCAGCCTGTATGCTAAGAAGTAAAATAATTACCAATATCAAATACATATTTTTCTGAAATGATCTTCATGGCTAATTCTTAGTTAACTTTCTTAATGAGTGCTAAGTAGAAATCACTCAGCTATTATTTAGTATACTCTTTTTATAGTGCCAAAACTTAAATCATATATTTCCATCCAGCAAAACCATTTTCCAATTTGAAGTTTCACTGTCTTATGAAAACCCTGATTCTGTTGTGTAATACCTCACAGCAACACATTGGAGCATAATGAGAAAGCCCTAAATAGCCAAAAAAAAAAAAATGTTTTTCCTTTAAAACTCTGAGTTAAGCCAAAATTATTGAGATATATAGCTTGCTAACAAATGGTGATCTTGTGGTAGGTGCCTTGGCTGCAGTGTATAAATCCCTTTTCCTCTTTGCCTCCATCTTTATGACAACACCGTAAGCCACTTCTCATGAAAGCAACACAATGCAAGTTGTGTTTGTACCATAGAAAGAGATTGTCAGTTCAGACCTTGTGATCTGAGGGTTGTCTGTCTTTACATGAAAGAATGTAGTCTAGGCTGTATTTGAAACCAACACTCCTGTTGACTGTCAAGGAACGCTCAGGTCTCATTCTCAGAGAGAAAATCAAATGATAAGCATTGCCCTGTGCACATGGCACTTGTTGCCGGCGTAACTCCTTCCGGAGACACAATGATCAGTTCTTGGAACCAGACCAGCTGGAGATGCAGTTTTAAGTATTTGCTGTAAGATTCAGAGTACAATGCTCAAAACATCTGCCTATATAGACCACTAAGACAGTGAAATGAGATACGGGCAGGTCACCTTATGAGAGTCCAGCACAAGCCTGGCACCCGCTCCTTCCCTCAGTTTGCCAGCTGATGAACCCAGCTGGGTCTTACATAAAGGACTGGCATTAGATGAACAAGACTGATCTGTACACTGTTACGGAACTTAAGGTGGTGCCAAGACTTAATCAAGGTAGATTGTTTTTAATCACAGTATTTTTAAAACTCCAAATCGGTGAGGGGGAGAGAGGGTCTATAAACAGAAGGTCAGAATTTTAAGTAAAAGCAAGATCTACCTTCTTGATTTCCCCCCTTTCCCCTCAGAGTCTAATGTGGATCAGTATGAGTATAGCCCTTCAATTTGTTCTTCTCTATCACTTAAAATAATTTTTATTTGCTTTTTTAAAGATTATTTTGGATTTATAGAAAACTTAGAAGGTTAATAATATAAAGAATCTCTGTGCATATACCTTTCGCCTACCTGCCCCAAATGTTAAATGTTTTTTCTATATTTGCTTTGTGACGCTTGTTCTTGGGTCTTCTGTATGTATCTATGTAAGCGTACACACAGAGACATTGCTGTGCACAGATTTGGCTGTTTAAGGGGAATTCCAGATAGTATGTCTCTTCATGATACTTCATTGTGTGTCTCTTTAAAATGAGGACATTAACTTCCATAACTACAATACAGCTATAAAAATTAGAAAATGTTGGTACAGTTTTCTAAGAGTTTTCTCAATTGAAGAAAGTGTCTTTTTTAACGAGCTTACAGTAAGCTAGATGGTGGGAGGCAGAGAGCCTTATTTTTTTCTTTTTTTAATTATTATTAATTTATTCATATTACATCTCAGTTGTTAGCCCATCCCTTGTATCCTCCCATTCCTCCCTCCCTCCCGCTTCCCCCCTACTCCCTTCCCCTATGTCTGTGACTGAGGGGGACCTCCTCCCCCCGTATATGCTCATAGCCTTATTGCATTTGTTTTCCTTAGTTCTTTCCCTGTGCCAAACTACCATGTTTTAGAGTGGTGCCTCCTGATTGTGCTCAAAGTGAGGTGTCTGTATACAGAAATGTCTGTGGTCAGGTATATAATGTACATGATAGGCTTATGTGTCTAGAATGTCTCAGGGCATCTAATATGCTAATGTAATGTGAGTTGTAAAATTCCAAAATAGGAGTTTCAGTATATAGCTTTTCCAAACTTAATGAATATTTAACCCCTTTCAAAAGGAACATTGCAAAAAGCCTATTTCAAAATTCACTATAGGAACTCTCAAAACAAAGATGTACCTTTGGCTGGTCCTGAGTTTTTGAGTATCTAGGGAAACATTCAAAACTGAGATCTCTTGTAAGCATCTGGCACAAAGATGTAGTGGGTAACTTTATTTTAAAAAAGAAGGAGACAAAGTCAAAACATCCCAAGACACTGCTTCCATCATTTCAAACTCATAAGACTTGACCAAAGCACAATAATTCTCTATCAAAAAGCAGTTGAGAGGTAGCCTTGACCTCTGAGAGATTGCAAAGGTGAATTATCAGTTTTGTACCTTTGCTTTCAGGAAACTAAAACCAAACAAAAGCAAGCAGCCAAGTCAATACAGCTCCACAGGGTATTTACTCTTGAACAAACTAGAGTCCTGATATCAATCCCGCAGAATTACTAAGTCTGTAGCAATTTTGTTTTCTTTTGTCTGCACAATAACTGTAACTTAGGTTTTGATGGGGTTAATGTTGAAATGTTCCCCTAGTAGTGATTGATCAAAAGGGCAGTTGCTTCCTGAATTGTCAGATCCTGTCATTGCCACGTTGGAGCCATTATGAGCAACAGTGGTCTGCACACAGTGGCAGCTAAGATAATCTGACCAGGGTTGTACATGAAACATACACATCCAAAGCAAAGGTTCCTTCCTGCCTCAGGCACCTGGACTCTTAGTGTTCCAGACAGCAGTTACCGCAGCAAGAGCAGACCTTTCTTAAACCTCCTTTCCCCCTTCCCCACCCCCCGTGTGTGTGTGTGTGTGTGTGTGTGTGTGTGTGTGTGTGTGTGTGTGTGTG
>OU015746.1:39112971-39137231 GCA_907169655.1 Acomys percivali
GTGTGTGTGTGTGTGTGTGTGTGTGTGTGTGTGTGTGTGTGTGTGTGCGCGCGCGCGCGCTCGCCACCACATGTATGGGAGTCATGGAATAATAACCTCAACTCTCGAACTTTACTGTCAATCTTTGCCTTTCACCCTGCTTGAAACAGGGTCTCTTGGGGTTTTTCTGCTGTGTATACGAGCCTAGCTGGCCTGCAAGTGCCTAAGATTCATTCTCCTGTATGCTTTCCAGGTATCTGTAGGAGCACTGTGGTTACAGAGGTCTGTGCTTCTGCATCTGGCTTTATGTGGGTTGTAGCCATTCAAACTTGGGTCTTCATACTTGAGTGTCGAGCACTTTGCCCACTGAGCCGTCTCTCCAGCTGAGGATGATCATTTCTAAATTATGTTCTACCAGGCAATGCCCTCACCCCACCCCGTGACAATAGTTTGGCTCGTCAGGACAGGTTATAATGATAGCCATTCACATGTACTTCTCTGTCTCCTTTTTTTTTTTTTTTTTTTTTTTTTTAATGGTTTGACATTTGTTTATTGACTGAAGATTTAGTTACCTCATTGCTCCTTACATTTCCCACAGGTCATCTTGAAATAGTATTAGTTTGTATATAATACTGGAGGACTTCGTTTTAGGAATTATACCAAAAAAACTTAACTATAACCACTAGATTTTATCTTCTTGATACATACTAGCCTGCCATTCTGATTTTTTTTTTTTAAGTCTTAAAATAGCATAATAGGTCTTTATTAATTTTGTTCCTCAAAGAGATATTTTAGGGGAAGAGGAATAGTTTTCTGTCTTTGAGCCTTGCTTTAAAATAACTCCTGGGAGGACAATGGGGAAAATGTGACGTGAAAGCAGAAGAGGAGACTACATACAGGGAGGGGGACCAGCGGAGGAAACGGGGGAGGGCAGGAGAGGGTGGGCAGGGACAAAGTATAATGCTCTATGTGTATGAAGATACCACTGTGAAACCCTTCTTGTGTGCTAAGCAAGAAATTAATTTTAAAAATCCTTTCAAAACAGCTCTTAGAAGGGACCAAACTGGAGACAACTATCACATTCTAGATTGGGTTGAGTATGTGAGTACAATGGTAAATTATATGTGATTTTTTGGGGGGCTTGCTCAAAGTTCAACCTGCTACTTAAATGTGCTCTCTTATCTACCACCACTACCATTCTTTAACAGACATTACCTGTCAAAGAAACTAGATGGGCTTTTTAAGTGTGGAAATGGAGAAAGGCCCTCTAAATATTGTCCCTAGGCCAGACAGTGGTGACACACACCTTTAGTCCCAGCACTCGGGAGGCAAAGGCAAGTGGATCTTTGAGTTCAAGTCCAGCCTGGACTACAGAGTGAGTTCCAGGGCAGCTAGGGCTACACAGAGAAGTCCTGTCAAAAAAAAAAAAAAAAAAAAAAAAAAACAAGCAAAAAGCCTGTCCCTAGTTATTTTGAAAAATTCTAGTTGTGGAAACCAGGAGAATACCCACTTCCAAGGGTTCTGGGAAGGGTCCAAGGTGGTGGTGATTTGTACTAACCGTAAGGCAGAAAAGCCCAGTACCCATGACAACTAGAATTAAAAAGGGAAAAATGTGGGGATCTGAGATGGAGAGAGGAAAGCTGGCCTCTCCTGAAACTAAAGCAAAGGTTCATAATTGACCTGTGATGAGTGCCAGATGGTGCTGTGAGATGCCTGGCCATTGAGGAAGTGTGAACCAAAGGAAAAATGTAGACTCCAGATGGTGCTGTGAAAGCCCTGGCTAAAGGTGGAGATTGTGTTTATCTCTATCCATCTCCCCCACCTCCCAACCCCGCCCCCCAGCCCCCAAACAGCAGGGTAGTTTTCCACTTTAGAAAAGGCCACAAGGCCAAGCAGATCCGTGGTGCCCCTGACAGCAGACAAGAGCAGGAACAACCTTAGGAAGTGAAAAAGAGGTGATGCCCTCAAGTAGGAGGTGAAAATCCAAGCAACCAAAGCTGCCAGTTCATCTCCCTGAGCTAGGGGCAGGACCAGGTGCCCTCTCTAGAGGGGTGAGAGGGACAAAGAAGAAAAAGACTAGTTTAAAAATAAAAAAGCTGAGTACAGAAGAGAGGACTGCCAAAAAGCTCAGTCTCATTCTCATAAGTGGCACCAACTGTACTGTGTGAAGACCCTGACTCAGACAAGTCCTGGGCTTGGGGACATCAGACTCAGAGGGTCAGACACAGCACTGATCCAAGGACAGTAAATGGAAGCGTAGACACTGAAGACAAAGACACACACCTTCCCTAGCTTCCTCTGACTCGGAGAGACCCAGTGGCAAAGAGAAAAAGCGTTCTGCTGTGTTTACATTCCAGAATCCCTCACAAATGGCTGGTCCCCAGCCGCTGCAGGAAAGTCCACCATCAAGTTCATGAACAAAGCTTGTAAATGGGCTTGCTCCAGTATAAATAACCAAGATCCCCAAGTACCCAATGAATGCTCCTGGCACAAAACACTGAGTCCCAAGCAGATGGAGGGAAGGTTTTTGTTTTTTGTTTTTGGTTTGGTTTGGTTTGGTTTGGTTTTTTGAGACAGGGTTTCTCTATGTAGCCTTTGCTGTCCTGTTCTCATTTTGTAGACCTGACTGGCCTCGAACTCACAGCGACCTGGTTTTTTGTTTGTTTGTTTGTTTTAACAGACTTAATTCACTTTATTTTTCTTGTATAAAAACCCCTATGTAGCCAGGCATAGTGGTACGCACCTTTAATCCCAGCACTCAGGAGGCAGAGGCAGATGGATCTCCGTGAGTTCCAGGCCAGCCTGGTCTACAAAGCAAGTCCAGGACAGCCAAGGCTACACAGAGAAACCCTGTCTCGAAAAAACCTTAAAAACAAAACAAAACAAAACAAAAAAACCCTATGGTAGCCACATAGCTGAGCCTGGGTCCACTGAACAGAGACTCTGGTGTGGGTTTTCACAAGATGATTTATCCTTTTTTTTTTTTAATATTTTATTTAATTTTAACTTATATACATTGGTGTGAGGGTGTCAGATCTTGGTGTTAGACAATTGTGAGCTGCCATGTGGGTGCTGGGAATTGAACCTGGGTCCTTTGGAAGAGCAAGCAGTGCTCTTAACCACTGAACCATCTCTCCAGTCCCCAAGATGATTTATCCTTATCAATGATTTCCTGATAAGGAAACTTTGGACTTGGTGAACACAGTCTCTTTCCAGAGGTCTGGTGTCAGGTAGCTGTAGGTCTTGGAGATGATATCAAAGGTGGCCTTGGCAAAGTTGCCCATTGTAGCAGTTCCTTGGCTGATATGTAGCAGTCATCAATACCAGCCATCATCAGTAGCTTCTTGGGCACTGGAGCAGAGACAATGCCAGTGCCTCTGGGGGCAGGACAGAGCTCCAGCAGCCTGTCACCTTGAACAGTGTGAGGCTTGCCAATCTTGTTTCTGCAGTATCCTTTCCACACAGGGACGATGGAAAGCTTGGCCAAGATGATGGCCCCTCGGATGGCGGTGGCTACCTCCTTGGAGCACATGACCATTGTAGTCCTCAATAGCTACAAAAGCCTTGAACCTGGTCCCCTGGCCAGCCCATTTCTGCCTCTACACTGGCATGATCTTGAGAACCTCATCCTTTAGGGATGCACCCAGGAATAAGTCAGTAATCTCAGATTCCTTAATGGGCTGGGAGAACAGATAGCTCTCCTCCAAGGACTTGCTCTTTATGTCCTTAGCCAGGCGGCCCAGCTTGGTGACGGGATCCACTCCTTGTCTTCGGCTTTACCTCCACGAGCCCCAGGGCCTCCTCCACGACTGTGATCCCTAAGACCACCACCTCCTAATCCTGGGCCCCCACTATTTGGTGTTTTCCCGAGGAAGCCATCTACAAGGAAATGTGAGATGCTGTGAGATAGGAACAATGTACTTTTAATGGAATCCTCCACAAGCAGGGATGAGCTCTGTCCTGGGTGACTGCAACATCCTCAGCACTGTCATAGCAGTAAGATACCACAGCGAGCAAAGTCAGCACCCCATGGTCTAGTGGAGCCTGACGTCCTGAGGGGAAGCCTGAGAAGTGCTTCCCCGCGTCAGTGGCACGGTGCATCGGAAAGTGCCAGGAGCTGGGAGAAGAGGAGACGCTGAACATGGAGGGAGGAGGGGAGTCGAGTTCCAGGAGAGGAGAGTGGGGACAAGTTGATCTCTTCAACAGGATGGTGACAGCGGAGTCACCCACGTGGCATAGGGAGAAGATCACCCCAGACAGAATAGCTAGCGTAAAGGGCCTGAAGTGAGGGTCCTTGGCTAGTTCAGGGTGGCTGGGACAAGCTAGGGAGAGGACGGGCAGGGGGGAGTACCAGGTAGGCCATGGGAGTACTGTGGCTTTTAGTATGAGGAACACAGAGAGGCATATTTGGGGACAGAGATGTGACATACTCTGGCAAATTTTAAAGGGTCACTGGCTGCTATTGGAGATGTGGCACCTACATAGGTCGGGCATGCTCAGTACTGCCCTGGTGCCCTGTTCCTGTGGGGCACTGCTGCTTTCACTCTGACCTGGGAGGCTGCCAGCCCTTTCCTGTGCTCTCCTCCCCATGTTTTCTCCTACCTAGCCGATCCCACTTGGAGCCTTTATATGCTGTTTTCTTCCAGTGAACCGGCATGACTCCATCTTAAGATCAGCTGTCAAAATAAGTTAATTTATGTTTACCGCAAAGCTTGGGTTTAACCATGCCTTGATGCACTTTCTAGAATTTGACATGTTCCTCTTTCATATGATGAAATGTTCTGCCAAGTTTCTACATAGCTAAAATTCCCTTGTAAATCCTCCAGCCTTGCAGCTGGGGAGATCTAAAACCCTACTTCTCCTGTGTTCAGGGCTGACCTCTCAATCCCATTTAGGGAGAGGCATTCTCTTGACTAGCTATACTGTACACATATAATAAAGCTTGCTGTGAATTTGGCTAATTTGGGTGGTGGCCTTTACTCTCTTTTGGTGGCATTAACACTTCCTTCATTGATTAGACTTCCTTCCTTTTTTTATTTTTTATTTTTGAGACAGGATCTCATTTTAAAAGTATTAATATGTTTCTTTCTTAATTTTTGAGATGAGGTCTCGCTGTGTAACCTGGGCTGGCCTTGAACTCACTGTAACCAAGGATGACCTTGAACTCACTGTAACCAAGGATGACCTTGAACTCCAGGTCCTCCTCTAGACCTGAGCTTATCACAATGCTTTTAACTGGGAATGTGCGGCTCACATCTGTATTCCCAACACTTGGGAGGTGGAAGCAAGATTCTGTGGATGAATGAGCCTGCCCATCTGAAAAGTGTCAGTGTCACATGACGGGCACATTAGACATTTGATGAAAGTTAACACTAGGTATACTAAAAAGTTAAAACAGTTTTAGAAACCTCACCTATAGTCCTAAACAATGACTAAAAGCACAGGTATAAGGTAATGGGAGAATAGCCATACTCCCTTGTACAATCATAAGCCCATTTTATGTATGTGCAATTATGCAATATATGTATGTGGATTACACAATATACGTTATATGTTAAAGCACTGAGAAATGTTATGACAGCTATTGAAATGGCAGAAGTATGAGTGGTGGTGAGAGAGATAAATGCCCAATGTTGCAATTTGAACAGAACAGTATGTGTATGTTATCTGCAGATAAAATGATAGGTCCCAGGCTGGAGAGATGGTTCAGAAGAGCACCGACTGCTCCTCCAGAGGTCCTGAGTTCAATTCTCAACAACCACATGGTGGCTCACAGCCATCTATGATGTGATCTGATGCCCTCTTCTGGCCTGCAAGTGTACATTCAGGCAGAGTACTGTATACATAAATACATCTTAAAAAGAAAAAAAAAAAAAAAGATAATAGGTCCCAGACAAAGCAGCTAAAATATTTTGTGAATAATGAGAATGCGGGGGGTGGGGGGTGGTTATAAGGTCAGGTACCAGGAAAAGGGTTGCTATCTTTTATTCTAAGCATTTTTATACTATTTTTTTTTCCAACAATCCAAACCCTAGATGAACCAACTATACAAATGAACAAATGAAGACTATATTTAAAAAGCACTTTCGGAATGTTTTAAAAGAATCTAACCAAAACTTTTAATTAAAAAGCTTTATAGAATGCTTCTTGGAAATGAAAAGATTGATTTTGTATACAGAGTGAACAGTGGGCCCCAGAGAATCCTAATCTCCTCCCCTCTGAAAAGCAAAGCCACAAACAGTATGAAACTTTAAATGTGTGTTTTGTCTAAGAAATTGAATCACACACTTCCACCCTCTAATTGTGTTCTTTTGGCTTCTCAAGATACCAAAGAAGAGGCCTTTATTTTAGCACTTGGGAGGGGGCGTAGCACCGCCATCTGTACAGCACATTCAGCTACAGGAAGGAGCTGCTGAGACTAAAAAGAGTTGCTGTGCCAGTGCCACGTGAGAGGGCGAGATGGTTTTCATTGCCTCCTTGTCTTCTAGTACTGTTGCTACATGAACTCTAGATCCCGTCACACACGTTGCTCACACACCATGTTTCCTTTAAGTATTGCGGTTTTTCCTGACCCATTGAGCTCCCTTGATAACCTTCTCCCATGTGGTGTGCAAACAAATCTGTGCACAGGCGCGCACAGTGCCGCAGGCTGCAGAGGGAGAACACTACCAGCACACAGCAAACGCTCAGCATGCAGGAAGAAAGCCTCGAAACAAGTCAATAAAGGAGCCAGTGCAGAAGTGTCTTAGGAGAATCTGGGGAGCACAGAAGGGGGATTCAAGAGGAATTACAGGAAACCCAAGGGAGGCTGGAGAACCCATACAGTGAGCTCTGAATTCAGGATGGAAGCCATTGTCCCTTTCAGGTCAGGGACATGGAGGGAAATAATACAACCAACCTAGGGACGGCACTGGGTGAATAAGGCACAGCAGGGGATAGCAAGGGATCTGGGGGTAGCATTTAGCAGAGAGAGTGGTTAGTCATTTAAGGTCACAAAGACTCTGCAGCAGAAAAGGGCGAATATGATGAGGGATGAAGGGGGAAATGATGGGGAAGAAAGCAAATTTGGTGATTGAGAGAATGAGTGGGGGAGGGGCCCTGGAGAAGTCAAAAATTACATCAAATTCAGCTTTGCTCAAGAGACTGCAAAATAGGACTGCCTGGACACAGGATCCTGAAAGTAATGTAAATACCTCTTATCTGATAGTTGGGCAAATTTAGCATTTATATATTATCTGTTTAATTTCTAGGTGCTGAAATGGGGAGGAAAATTTAATATGATATTGATAATCTCTTTGACCCTTTCCTCCTGGAATATACTAAATTCTCGGGACTGTATCTTGTACCTAGGAAGAGCTGAAGTTTACGCAGGCTTTATGTAAATCCGGTTGCAAACCCAAAGTGGCATTCCACTTAATGTGTGTGTGTATGTGTGTGTGTGTGTGTGTCTGTGTCTGTGTCTCTGTGTCTGTGTGTGTGTATCTGTGTCTGTGTGTGGTCTCTGTCTGTGTGTCTGTGTCTGTGTGTGTGTGGTGTGTGTGTCTGTGTGTGTGGTGTGTGTGTCTGTGTGTGTGGTGTGTGTGTGTGTCTGTGTGTGTGTGTCTGTGTCTGTGTGTGTGTGTGTGTGTGTGTGAGAGAGAGAGAGAGAGAGAGAGAGAGAGAGAGAGAGAGAGAGAGAGAGAGAGAGAGAGAGAGAGATCTGTGTGATTGTGTGAAGCTGCAGTCCCTGAAGCACCATAGATGCTTATGGCATTTGGCTCTGACTCATCCCACTTGACTTTAACTTTCTTAAAATATTTATCTATCTACAGATACTTACATTTTGCTTTTCTTCATTTCGTGATAATAAAGTTAAAACAAAACTTTAAATACTGTTGCCTGTTGGGTGTGGGGAGGACACCACGATTCGCAGCGCCATCTATTGACAGCAGGTGTAATTGACAGGCTCTGTCTCTGATTTTTGTTTTGTTTTTGTTTGGTGAAAGCAGGGTTTCTCTGTGTAGCCCTGACTGTCCTGGAACTCCTTTTGTTGACCAAGCTGGCCTCAAACTCAGATATCCACCTGCCTCTGGCATGCCCCACCAGCAGCCCCCAAACCCCCATGCCCTGGTGTTGCCTTTGATTCTTACTCCAAGCAGGTTGCCAGCTGAGCTGGTTAAGCAAAGGTATTATCTGTAATGTCAAAATCACCTACTGCTCAGTCAGCCAGAAACATTTTGAGTTTTCTTTCTCTGTCACGAAGGTGTGGCGTGGCACCCTGGCCCGTATGCGGTACAAGAGGACCAAGGCAGCTTTAACGATAATCCGGTACTACCGGCGCTACAAAGTGAAGTCCTACATCCACGAGGTAGCTAGACGCTTCCATGGCGTCAAGAGCATGCGAGACTATGGGAAGCATGTGAAGTGGCCGACCCCACCAAAAGTCCTGCGGCGTTTCGAGGAGGCCCTGCAGTCAATTTTTAATAGGTAAGAACTTATTGGCAAGGGCCACATGCCTGTACAGCGGCACACTCCCAAATCAATAGGCCACGGTGTTGGCTCAGCTCTTGGCTAGTGTGACATTTTCCTCTCCCTCTTTCTTGTGTTTGATCATTTTGTTTTCAAAGGGCGTCTGCTCACTTCACAAAGTAATGGAACTGTCAGCGTATTTTTCCTGTAGCACTTGACAGCAGCATGCCACAACTCCTGGATCAAAGCCACATTTAAGATAAACTACCATCATGCTGTCCCCACTTCCTGTCATTAGCAAAAAAAAAAAAAAAAAAAAACATAAATAACTTTCTTAAAATCAACACACATACTTCAAACTAGCAAGTCACACTGGTCCTGCCAGAGCATCAGCTCTGAGCAGGGCTGTGCCGTAGCCTCTGGGGGGTTCCTGCAGCCCTGATCTCTAGGCCCTCCAGAGGGTCTGACAGAGCTGAGCATGAGGCCCAGGCCTGTCACAGTTCCCAGGTGCCTCTAAAGTGCAGCCAAGGGAGAAAGCAACTATTTCAGGCCATGGCTTTTAAAAAATAAATACCCATGGGAAAAATTAGACTTCCCCAACTGATTTTTTTTCCCTGACCTGCTCTGAATCTGAGATTATCTTTGCCTAAATTCTTCCTTCTCATATTTTTAGCTTATTTATTGACAGCATGAATGCAACAGAGACAGTGAGTGGTCCTACAGTGTCTTCAGGTGACTCCACGCCTCCGTAGACACTAGAATCCACAGACTCTCAAGCCCCTAACATAGAATTCTGTAGTACTTTCTTTTTCGTTTCTTTTCGTTCTTTCTCTCTTTCTCTCTTTCCTTCTTTCTTTTACCTTTTGAGATAGGCTTTCTCTATTATGTGACTTTGGCTTCCTGGACTCGCTTTGTAGACCAGGCTGGCCTTGAACTCATGGAGATCCACCTGCCTCTGCCTCCCGAGTGCTGGGCTTACAGGCATGCAGCACCATGCCTAGCCATGTTGTAGTACTTTAGTAGACCCTGTATTATTTAAGCCATCTCTGGATTACTTCTAATACACAACACAACATAGATATTCTGTGTATGGCTGTTATTATTGCTGTATTGTTTAGGAAATGATCAGAAGGAAAATCGCTACATGTGCTCAACAGCTGCAACCAATGTTAGCCTAACTATACTAGCCACCTGAGGCCAGTTGAACCCACGGATGCAGATCCCATAGATAAGAAGTGCTGATGAAATCTAGTGCTGTCTTAGCTATATTCATCTAATGACATTAACCAAACCAACAGCTCTCAAATGTAGTCATTTGATATAATTTCTTTTAAAAAGCACTACTTGATAATTCTGGATGTAGAAAAACTACTTTTAACTGTGCACTAAATTGGACTTTTGTCTTCTTTAGAGTTGGCTCTATATTGGGAGACTATATACAAAGAGAGAAATTGCATGACAGGAAACTCATGAATATGTATCTCATTTGTACTTTATAAAAATTATAAGATGCAGACCTGATGGTGCAGGCCTACTCCTTTAGCTGCCTAGGAGGCTGGGAGTAGGAGGATCACAAGTTCAAAGCCAACTTGGGTAACTTACATCCTGTCTCAAAAGGTTAAAGGGGGGGGCTTGGTACACAGCTCGGTGGTAGAGTACTTGCCTAGAACAAGGCCTAGATTCAACAGCTTAATCTCCAGTGACACAAAAGCGGGGGTGGGGGTGGGCAGTAAAGAGCACAAGCAATGTAAAAGTTAGTGAAAGCAAAACCATCAACCCTCAGTTCTGAGATACAATGCTGAAAGTAGTAGCTTTCAATCTTGGCAAGCTTTTTCACGTGCAGATAAAATTTTTATTCCCACTATCTATTGCCTCTGTATTTTGTATATTTTAGAAATTCTTAAGCTGTTTTAAAATTCATGCTCATTGTTTCTAAGTGAGAATTATGCTTATATATAAAGTTGAAATCCACCATACTAGTCACTCCTATTTTTCTTTTTTCTTCTGAGGTAACCAGTCTAGCAATATTGTTAATACCCTTCTAAACTTCTGCCTATGATTCTTTGAGTGCAAGTACACACACACACATACACAAACACACACACACACACACACACACACACACACACACACACACACACTGTAAAAAGGCAGCACCATAAAGGGATAAAGAATCCAAACCCCCAGAATCCAGTTCATATTTTGGCAGGTTCCCATACTGGGTAAGACTGTTGATACCTTTCTCCCCCATCCCCCTCCTGAGGACAGTGGCCAGCATAGCACCTTCTAGCATTATCAAAGCTAGCCATGGGGGAGGATGTTTCCCAGTCAGGCCCTAGTTTATGTCTCCACGTCCTACCACCAATGTATGCAGTTTCTTCAGCAGTAGGGTCATCAACTACTTATGGTGGACAACCTTGAGAGACTGATAGCCTGTCATTTGTGGGGGAGCTGGCTGGAACCTCCTTACCTGACAACTATAGGGAGGCATCCTAAACCCGGCACTGTTTCCACTTACTAATGCATGTCTTCTGTGAGTAGCATTTCTACACGTGCAGGGTACTTCATTCAAACTCCCTTCTTATTGTATTCTTAAAATTAGCTGGCAAAGTAGTGAGTTTCCATAGCTCTCTTCTATACATCCTGAGTTTTACACATTCCCGGTTCACGGTCCCATCTGCCACTTAACTCTTTAGCTCCCTGTGTGTCTCCTCTTCTTTCATGTCCCATGTATTCTCTTACTCCCTACTAAAGCCTCCCTCGCCACAGTCATTTCTGGCTTCCTGACCTCTAGGGCATGCCATGTTAAGTGTATAAGCCTAGGAATGTGAAGCTAGGATCCAGACATGAAAAAGAACACGGACATTTGCCTTTCTCAGTCTGTGTTCTCTCGGGGTAATATTTTCCAGTTCCATCGACTTTCCTACAGATTCCATAATTTCTTTTTATAGTTTAATAAAATTTCATGTGTGTGCATGTGCGTGCACCACATCTTTGTCATCCATGAATTGATGGGCATCTAAGTAGAGTCCATTTCCTAGCTGTTGTTAACAGAGCAGCACTGGACATGGATGCGCAGGTATCCCTATGGTCAGAAGTAGGTCCTTCGGATGTGTGCCCAGGATGTGGCTGCACCAGTGTGCACCCATGTTTAATATTTGTGGTGACCACAAATGATTGTGATTAATTTCAGACTGCACTCTGGCCTGAGCAGCCTTCTCTTTAGATTTTGATGGTTTAAGTCTAGGACTGATTAATTTGTATAAAATTAAGTTTACTCATCCATCAAATAGTTACTGAACACCTGGTGTTTTTGCAGGCGCTAACCAGGCTTCCAGGGACACAGAGACAGTTGGGAAGAGTGGGAACAACAGCCCCAGCCTCTTCACAAGGGTCATAGTTGATGAATACATGAAAATATGTTTTCTCTGTCTCTGTCTCTCTCTGTCTCTCTCTGTCTCTCTCTGTCTCTCTCTCTCTCTCTCTCTCTCTCTCTCTCTGTCTCTCTCTCTCTCTCTCTCAATGAGTCTTGCCACTTATATTCATCTAGTCAGGGACGGTTTTTGTGTAAAGAGCCTGTAGTATTTTAAACTATGCAGGCTACATATGGTCGCTCACATACTCTTTATTTTGTTAAACATGTAAAAATGTAAAGATTCTTCCTAGCTCACAAGCTGTAGTTTAGGGACCCCTGGTCTTGAGTGTTTTGTCCTGTGGCAGTCTACGAGATGGATGCTAAAGGAGTCCATGGGGCTTGTTTTTATCTTTCTGGAATCTCTATGTGTGTTGGTTGTATTACTTTGTTTTCTCTTCTTTTTGTTGTTGTTTTTGGTTGGTTGGTTAGTTTGAGACAGGGTCTCACATAACCCAAGCTGGCCTCAAACTCCATTATATAACCAAGGAAGACCTTGAGCATCTGACCCCTCTGCTTCTGCCTCCCGAGTGCTGAGCTATGGGCATGTGCCATCATGCCTGGCTCTAACTATGTTCAGATCATCCCTTTCCTCACAGTAATTGTTTGTGGCTGAGACTTTTTTGTGCCCAGTTTTGTCTTCTTCCTGTTATTGAGATAGCTGATCTTTATGACTGCAGCTGTTGTTGCCTACCTCAAGTCATGTATTGTGGCTTGTATGACCAGAATGAGGAGCTATATGGCTCTCACCGTGGCTGAACAGGTCAGGTGCCTGACTCCCAAGTGTGCTTCTGTGCTGAGGGTCTCATGAGTCAGATGTGAGCCTTGTCCTGGGAAGTAAAGCCAAGACAGGGTGGCCTGGCACACAGGAATGAAAGAGCAGCTGTCAGAGGCAGCTCTCTCCCACCAGCACTGGAGCTCCAGGGCACATCGAGGCAGTTGTTCAGCAAGCCACTCAGTGCTGTGGGGCCTGCCTGTCACCACTGACTTTAGTTTTGGCCACTGTCACTCTTATAATCTCTTTGCAAAGACTTTAGAGCAGTCTGTCTTATGTGGGCAATGATAGGCCCTAGAAATTCAGAGGGGACTCACACTGTAGTACTGAGCCTTTGGGTTTTCATGAGTGTTTTGTAATCTACCATGGCTGACCCCCACCAGCCATGACTTCACTACAGCCATCATCTCCTGGCCTTGCTCCCAGCCCCTGCCACTCAAAGTCTTCTGGGTCTTGCCATAAAACCTATTCCTGAGAGCTCCTCTCCTTGAATTGAGCACACTGGTCCACACTGAGCTACCTCTCATCAGCACCTGCTCATGTCTGCCAGAAAGTCTTCACAGCCAGTGTATGGCATCCCCTATCCTCACAGTGTATGGGTTTTCTCTTATTCTTTTATTAGTTGGGTCAGTGGAAATTAATTATTTTAGTTGAAACCTATTCTAGTGCTCCATGGGAACATGTTTATGAATCATTTCTCGTGACTATTCGTCACTGTGCTTTTAGCTACCTTGATTGGCACTACCATTGCAGAACAAGAGGGCAGAAGGGTCATGTGAGGCAAAGTTGCTAAGCATAATTCTCAACCTGAATATTCTTGCTTTATGTTTGCAGATGCTGATACCAAAAAAAAACAAAACAAAACAACAACAAAAAAAAAAAACAACTGGAATCATCCTTAAACCTCCTCTTTCCCAACAATCTAATCCACCCATAAGTACCACTGGCCCTTCCACCAGAATGCATCCAGAGTGACACTTACCTTTGTCCCCATCACAGCCTCCCTGACCTGAGTCACAATCATCCAGGGTGTTTTAAAGACGCAGCCTCATAACAAGTCTTCTTGACCCTAGCCTACAGCAATGATAATGACCCTGTTAAAGCAGGAGTCGGGTCAGCTAGTCTCTGTGCAGAACCCTCCAGGGGTGTCTCCCCTTATGCAGAGCAGAGACTAGAGTCCTCCAGGGGTGTCTCCCCTCATGCAGAGCGGAGACTAGAGTCCTCCAGGGGTGTCTCCCCTCATGCAGAGCGGAGACTAGAGTCCTCCAGGGGTGTCTCCCCTCGTGCAGAGTGGAGACTAGAGTCCTCCAGGGGTGTCTCCCCTCGTGCAGAGCAGAAACTAGAGTCCTCCAGGGGTGTCTCCCCTCGTGCAGAGCGGAGACTAGAGTCCTCCAGGGGTGTCTTTCCTCATGCAGAGTGGAGACTAGAGTCCTCCAGGGGTGTCTCCCCTCGTGCAGAGTGGAGACTAGCATACTGGCGACGCCCTCATGACTCTGTGGATTCACTGAGCCCTCGCTTTGCCTCTTGACTTCTTTTCCTTTCCCTACTCCATGCTGATTCGGCTTCTCAGGATCCCCCTTAACTCACTGAGCAGCCCTCATCTGAGAACCCTTGCACTACTGTGCTCCCTCCTGCTGTGCTCCTGCTCAGCTCCCCATATGTCTGGCTTCCTCCTGTATGCCTCTACTTGTCTGTCCTTACCAGAGGACCCTCCCTAGGCACCCATCATACCCACTGCTTCCTCCCGAGGCGCTCTTTGCCCTCCTTCCTTGTTTCCGTCTGCAGCAGCTGTTCATCCCCATCACACAGCCATATATATTTTCTATTGTCCGTGACTCCTAAAAGCACCTAGAACATTCCGTGGACTGCCTTGCTCATATCAGTGCTTCCCCTACATAAAACAGGGCCTGGACTTTCATGGTACCTAGGACATAGTTGGATGAGTGACGAATCCCTGTTTTTGTGACCTAATAGTAAACGCAGGTTGAATGTCCCGTATTGAAGATACTTGGGGCCAGAAGTGTGATTTTCATCTATTCAGACTGTGAAATATTTACACAGATCTCATTGGTTGAGCTGTACTCACGAAGGTTTGGACTTCAGGGCTTTTAGGATATCTGGTTGTTTTGTACCTGGAAGCCATGGAGTCACTACAGAGCACACAGACAACGAGGAAGTTGTTACAAAATACCTGTCTACAGGAAACTATATTTTAGCAACTTCTGTATACATTTTGTAAACCTTTCGCCTTTTTAGCATAATAGACAATTACTTCATGCTACTTAATGACAACCTGAAACACTTTGGGGAGTGAATGAGTATCTAAGGGCTATACATCTTGTTTATTGCTTGTAGATGGAGAGCATCCCAACTCATCAAGACCATACCTGCATCAGACCTTCCTCAGGTCAGGGCAAAGGTTGCCGCCATGGAGATGCTGAAAGGTCAAAGGGCAGACCTTGGGCTCCAGAGGGCCTGGGAAGGCAACTATCTTGCTTCGGTAAGTCCAGAAGAACAGTGTGAATTCATGCAGCTCTGCAAAGAAGAATGTTTCCTTAAAATTTTAAAGAAACAGGGTAGCTGCTTGAGGCCTGGGTTCCAGCCCCAGCACTGTAAAACAAAATCAGTACCGTACAGGAAAACTAAGTAATTTCTCTGAAAGGTGCTAAATTAAAAGATTTTGTTGGGCTGGAGAGATGGCTCAGCGGTTAAGAGCACTGACTGCTCTTCCAGAGGCCATGAGTTCAATTCCCAGCAACCACATGGTGGCTCACAACCATCTATAATGTGATCTGATGTGCACTGTATACATAATAAATAAATACATCTTTTTAAAAAAAATATTTTGTTGCTTTTAAATGTACAATACTTGATACATCATCTGCTTTGAAAAGGATTATATCCACATATATTAACACATTCTATAACGTGGCTTTTGACCACTTCACTTCAGCAGCCTTGATGAGGTCGTTGCACAGCTCTGGCTGTCCTGGAATTCATTATGTAAACCAGACTAGCTTCGAACTCAGAAATCCATCTGCCTCTGCCTCAAGTGCTGGGACTATAGACATGTGCCACCGCTCCTAGCCAGCAGCCTTTTTTAATTACAAGCTTTATATTATTCTCAAATCTCTATTTCATCTTCTCTCTTAATGCCTAATTTAAAGTGTTTATAGGCCCTTTGATATGCTACCACCCTTTGCTAGTCTAACATCTGAGTGAGAAGATAAAAGTATGCATGTGAAAATGTATAGGCATAGTTGTAATGAAATTACCATGCAGTTGCCTTAGACCTGCAGTCTAAGAAGTCTCCTTTTGCTGTTCCCTTGTTTTTTCAGAAGCCAGACACGCCCCAGACCTCAGGCACTTTCGTCCCAGTTGCTAATGAACTGAAACGCAAGGACAAATATATGAATGTTCTCTTTTCTTGTCATGTCCGAAAGGTAAGTAGCTCTTGAAACAGACTGTCCTGGAGGGAGAAGACTGAGAGGAAACACCCATGTGTGGTCCTCTGTGAAAACTAGCAGTCCCATGCAGCTGGGTGTAGCACCAGTGAGCTTTGCCCATCTGTGCTGAGGAGAAGTTGAAAAGCCTGGCATGACAATTTTTGAGTTTAGCTAATGAAGCCTTCCTGAGGGAAAACTTGAATAACTTTTTTTTTTTTTTTTTGAGACAGGGTTTTATATAGCCAAGGCTGGTCTACAAATCACTATGTAGCCAAGGGTTGGCTTGAGCTCCTCCCTACTTGCCCTGCCTTTGCCTCTCCAGTGCTGTTTTCAGATGGGTGCCGCCAAGCCCAGCTTGAGCAGCATTTCTGTTTTCAGCAGCCTGGGTGCTTCCTTCAGGTTGGGGATTTGTATGCTACTATGTGTATGTCCTTCAGAGCAACTACAGGTCTGCTCTTTATGGAGTGGTCAGTTACTGCCTTGACACATGTGACATTGCTGCTTTAAAAACTATATTCGCAGGGGCTGGGGAGGTGGCTCAGCAGTTCGAGAACTTGCCACTCTTCCAGAGAGCCTGAGTCTGATTTTCAGGACCTGTGTCAGGCAGCTCACCACCACCTGTAATTCTAGCTCCAGGGCCATCTGATGCATCTGGCCTCCAGGGGCACCTGTACTCACAGATGTATTCCATACACAAACACACATGCAGATATTAGAGTAATTATAAAGGAAGTTTATAAAGTAATCCCAGTGCAATTCCATATATCAATGAAATCATGCATTGGCTTTGCAAAAGATACTATTGTAGATGTGACACCGTACAAACAAAAAATTCAAAAAGCAAAGACTTCAGAACAAATCCTTTGTCTCAAATCCTAAGAAAAATATTTATTTCTAGTATATGATTCACATTAGAATAATGAAATGTAGTTTTTCCAGCCAGCATGGTAGCACACACCTGTAATCCCAGATATCTCGGAGACAGAGGCAGGTGGATCGCTGTGAGTTCGAGGCCAGCCTGGTCTACAAAGTGAGTCCAGGACAGCCAAGGCTACACAGAGAAACCCTGTCTCAAAAAGTCAAACAAACAAAAAAGAAATGTGGTTTTCCAGCAATAAGTTTGCCAGACTCTACAATGTTGATAATAAGGAATGTTTGCAGAGATGTAGGAAAACAGTGCTGCCTGGGGTATAAGGTAGTTTTGAGTGAGCAATTTGGAAGATCTATCAAAACTGTAAATGTCTATACTTGCTTACTCCAAAACTCCACAACTCAGATTTACCTTACAAATCTATTCATACAGATGTATATTTAAGTTTGTAGTAGTAGCCGATAAAAGTTGCTTTAGTAAATTGTGACTCTATACAATAATGCTGTAGTATAACTGTTTTAAATGAATGGAGAAAGGATGCAAGTGGGAAGAGAAGGGACAAGAAGAATCACAGGATGGTTTTTAAGATAGTGAATATCAGCAAGGAAATGACAAAGATCCCTGAAATACAGAAAAACGTGGGATGAGCTGGGGCACAGCAGTGGCAGAGGACTAGCCCAGCATTGCAGGCTACGTTCCATCCCCCACACCACAGAAGAAATGGGGAAAGTGAAGAGAGTGGCCCAATTAGACAGCCAGTGTCTCAGGGCTTCCCAGTCCATGGGTGAGCAGAGGAGCCATGGCAGAGCTCAGTGGAGTCCCTAATTGAAAAGACAGCTGGGAGCTGGGAAGGCCTGAGACAGTTAGCCCTCCAGAGGAAGAGCAGAGCAGAAGAGACTGCTGCATGGGAAGAATTCCCTACGTCTTTACAGAGTCTGGTTTAGACACCAAGTACATACCGCTTAGACATGTACAAAGGGAAACCGTTCTAGGCTAGGCAAAGGCCACCATCCCCAAAGGAGAGGAGCAGAGCCTGAGCCCTCAGCCACACTGGAGACCTCAGGAGCACTAGGTGGAGCACTGGAAGTATCTGCAGCAGTGTAGTGAGTAATCAGCCCTGCTGTCCTCCACAGCAAGCCTTAAGAGCACTTCCTGAAAGGGTCAAAGGGCTCTAAGTGGCCTAACAGCACACAAGAGAAATCTCAAAAAAGTTTCTAGAAATGCAGAAACATCCAGCACTCAGAAGAAAAAAATCAGAATGCTTGACATCCAGTCAACAAGCTTACAGACAAGACATTGAATTCATAAAGAAATGAAAACTCAGTCATCCAAGAAGGCACAGACAAGATCATGGAGGCAATTATTAACATTCTGTTATATATATTCAAAAAGCTTGAAGAAAGATTCAACATGTTTAATAAATGCCAGGAGACTTTTAAATGACTTACAGTTGAACTTAGAAACATGAAATCTATGAGGGAAAAGTGAAGTCAATAAGATTAACAGTAGATTAGACCTTGCAGAAGAAAGATTAGTGGATTTGGACTGAAATGGCTCCAATTGGAAAGATATTTGCTGCCCAGCCCTAGTGTCTTGTGAGTTCAATTCCTGAAATCCAAGTAAAGATGAAAGGAGTTACAAGACTCCACAAAGTTATCCTCCAATCTCAACATGTGCCCCTTTGACACATGTACACACAATAAAAATAAATTGACAATTTCTTTAAAAGAAAAACTAGTGAATTTGAAGACACAGCACTAAAACTACCCAGAAGTAAATACATACAAAATAACAACAAAATAGACTCCAAATAAGGCATTAAAAAAATAAAATAGCACTCAGTAGGTAGAGCAATGCGTATCTCCGAGTGTGAAGCCAGCCTGGTCTACAAAGTGAGTTCCAGGACAGCCAGCAGTACACAGAGAAACTCTGTCTCAAGAAAATTTTTTTAAAAAATAGCTATCTGACTGTATGTAGCACCCACGTAAGTAGACTTGAAGACCCTAGATGCTGTCTTGGGTGGGGTGCGGAGTTAGGGAGAGGAAGAGAGAAGGGAGGGTCTTGAATACTGAAGAAAGAACAGTTCATCTAGAATTGAATGCCCAATAAATATATCTTTTAAGAACTACAGTGACACACACTTTTCCAGGCACATCTGAAAGTGAACACGGTAGGAAGAATTACAAGACCTCATTCAAGCACAAGGAAGGTGCAAAGCAAATGTGTAAGGGTTTATGCTACACACACACAGTAGCATCAACAGAAAACAAGCATTAGGCCTGTTGTCATAAACCCTGGCAAAACCACAAAAATAACAAAATAATTGTTAACCAACGAGTCAGGAGAGGATACAAGGGTCTGGAGAGCTGGCTCAGTGGTTAAAAGAGCACTGCTGCTCTGCCCAAGGACCAAGGTTCATTCCCAGAAACCACACAGTGGCCCACAAACTGTCAGTTCCAGTCCCAGGGGAATGGGTGCCCTCTTCTGCCTTCTATAGGCAGCAGACATACACTTAATGCACATACGAACATGCAGGCAAAACACACATACACATAAAATAAATCTTAGAACAGAAGGCAGGGAGGGGAGGAGGCTGGGAGTGCCGGGCTCAGTGGTAGACAGAGCACTTACCTAACATGTGTAAGGACCGGAATTCCATTCCCCAGAACTTGTCAGAAAATACAAACAAACCAACTTCACTACATAAAAATGCAGAAATGTGTGATAGGGAACAAAGAATAAATGGGACAAATAAATAAATTGAAAGGTGATCAATTTAAACCTGACCTTATAGACCACCATGAAATGCCGATGGCTAGCCACCACAGTTGAAAGGAAATGTTGTGCCCTCCTGACCCTGTGGAAGCTTTTACCATCTGGGAAGCTCTCCAGACCTTCCGCGGGAAGAGCCGCTGAATGAAGGTCGGCCTTCTAATCACGCCTTGGTCTTGGCAAGCAGCCCTCATAACTCCTGCTACACAGTGAACTCTGTGTTGGGAGGCAGGGACAGTAGTACAGGTCGAACATTCAGAATCTGAAATGTTGTGAAATCTGAACATCTCGAATGCTGGCATGACATTGAGAATGTTTTAGATTTCACCTATGCAGCGTGTCATGCTCAGTTTGAACATTCTAAAGAAGAATTTAAGTCCAAGGGATATGAACAACAGGACATCAGACCAAGACTGAAATAAATGTTGTGGAGGAAAGTTCAGTATCACCGGGCTTCTCTCCACAGTCTAGTTCTGAGCTCTGAAATCGGGAGCTCTGTTTTATTGGATATTCCTGGAGATAATCACACAATCAAAAGGCTTTTGTTATCCAGATGTGCACAACCACGCAAAGTTTTAGTCATACTTCCTGTTTGTGACTGTCACACAATAATGTACCTGTGCCCACCCCCTCGGGAGGGAGGTTATGCCCACTCTCATTTCTGATATCATGGTATCCAGCAATCAGAACAGTCAAAGAGAGTTGGGTGGTCAGAGAACTCGGCCATCTGTAGAAGAGCCTGGTGTGATGCCTCTCGTTCCAGGGAGGTCAGTTTAATGCCTGACAGTCCCATCCCGGGTTCTGATGAGTAAAAAAATGAAGAATTCTTATTGGTGGTTCTGTATTCTAAGTTCAGTGCAAAACACCCTTCTTCACACCTGCTTAGATTATGTCCTCTGTAGAATCTTTTGATCCCAAAGGCACACCACCAAGGCAGCTTGACGTGTTTCCTAACCCTAACCCTCCTCTTCGTGTGGTGACTATTTTGAAGCAGCTGCTTTCCACTAAAGGCAGTTATTCTAAAGTGTTAGTTAAGGTGAGAGACTACTGCCAATGGCTCCCCTGCCACCCTGTCTGCTCTGCGCTCACTCTGCAGAAGCTTTGTCTCTGACCCCTGTGGAAACAACTGGACCTATAAGCAGCTGCCGTGAAGTGGCTAGGGAAGGTAGAAGGCTAAGAGTGCTTTCCTGGGGTGAGCGGTTTAACTCTGGGTACAAGAAACAAGATGATGTCTTAGCTAATTCTGAGTCTGCGACCTAGCTTTGCTATCACTTTGAGAAAATAAATATGAAATTAAAGAGTATTCCCACAATATTTGGGTGTTAAGCAGGGACTCACCTATGTATGTTGAATGTTTCGTTTCTGTGTCAGTAGAGCCACATTAAGCAAGCTACAGCTTTTATGCTGTTAGACGGAATGACTTTTGCACTTAGCTTAGCCATCTTTTAAGGTTTGAGTTCTGAAACAGAAGGTAGATATTTGTTAGTCTCTGTGGAGACTGCGTTTTGTTCACATGAAGAATATTTCTGAACAGCTTCAGTACAATGTCTGCTTTGAGGGTTATTTTTCTTGTCTTTAGACTAACTCATTATATACCATAAAAGGCCCATCTGGCCTTTTTGTCTTAACTCAGATGATCTTGTGAAATTGTATATCAGGGTCTTAAAAGTATATCCTTTTGTACCTCATTTGTTTGTTTCTCCATATAATTTCATAAAAAATGAAGGGAATTATTTCCACTTATTTTTCAGATTATATGCTAGATGCCCTCTGTTCTCCATAGTGTAAGGTTGATGAAAATGTTGATGAATGTTCTCAAAATGGCTTTCACAGAACCAGTATTTTGTTAAATGTTAATGGGTTTTTGTTCAAAAAGGATTATGTAGATTAAATGTACTGTGGAAAAGCTGGGTAAACAGACTGCTTTAACACAGAATCCTTAGAACCTTTGATAAGTTTCTGGGTTTTGGCTATCATAGTGAGAGCTGTGGTTTGCAGTAGTCATCTATCCATCCAGACCGGGGGACCCTCTCTTTCACAAAGCTCTGCATAAAGCAGCGCTGTGTAAAACAGCTAAGTGCACCTTCGCACTCACTGCATCGGAGCTTCTGGAGCACTGTTGAGGGAGGAGCTTCGTGTCTGTCATGGCAAAAACAGATGCTACGCAAAGTTATCTGCAAGTACACAAACTACACACTCACCATGTAGACTCTATCTTAATCATAGGCACAACTTGCTGTCTAAAAAAACATGCTTTTATTATAGAATAAATGTTTAGAGACTTGACGGATAGCTAACACCAAGGCAAAAAGAGAGGAGATACATTTCCACGTCCAGCTTGAATTTTAGTTTGCTAGATTCTGTCTATAGCCCTGCCTGTCAGATGCAGCTATTTGAATATCCTACCAAAGCCCAGTGCTTTCAGATTAACCTCCAACTTTTTTGTTGTTACCTTGGAAATAAGAAGGTGGGAGAATGTACGGGGCGGGAGGTGTATGATATATATACATATGTGTCCCCTGTTGTGGGAGGAGCTTTGGTGCTTGTTCTGTCTGCTTGCCTTTCTCAGTCAGTGAGAAGCTTCACAATATAGAGGCTCAAAAAAATGATGGGACGGGCTGGAGAGATGGGTCAGGGGTTAAGAGCACATGCTGATCTAGCAGAGGATCCAGGTTCAGTTCCTAACACCCACATAGTTAGGTCACAACTGCCTGTAACTCCAGGTCCAGGAGAGCAACACCCTCTGGCCTTCGAGGTACACATAAACCCTGGTGGGCACACACACATGCATATTAAAGAAATAAATGAAAAATAAATAAGCACATTTTAGATGTTAATCCAAGAACCTTGGTTAGAGTATTACCTGAAATATCCTAACAGGTAGCTAGCCATCATTGTCCATTATACCATGGTTAATTTCATCTCTTAGGAAAGCAAAATATCTGTAAAGTCAGGCATTCTCTAATCCTCTGTCTAATAAAGTAGTGTTCTGCAGAAACACATGTGTGTATTTTTTCATAGTCATTTTTGCTTTCTCCATATTTTTCTGTGGTTTTTATTTTCATTTCTTGTTTATTGCTCTAATCCCCAAATGTTAATCTTGGCTTCTTACAACAGCCCGGGGCCTCAGGCATAAATGGTATCTATTGAATTACCTGTTAATTACTGAGTTAAATTTGATCCTTGTATGTTCTAGATACACATCCCTTATCAAATATGTGATTTACAGAATCCTTTCTCCCTATCTGTGAGTGTTTTAGTCATTTCCTTGATGGGTCTAGATTTTTTATTCCTAGTCCCCAAGTTCTATATTTGCTGTGTTTTCCCTGTTAAGCTGCAAAAAATGTACTGCCAAACTCTACATATCTGGGAACCCCCATTCCTGTGAGATCACAGAGTGCCATCCATGGTGACCTTCTCCTGAGACTTCATCTCCACAATCTCCTCTGAAACTAGTGTTTCCAAACACAACTTGTTTCCCTTTTTTATGAGCTATGATGGCTCATTGCTTTGGGTTTTTTTTGTTTTTGTTTTTGTTTTTCAGGTGAATCGATTTAGTAAAGTAGAAGACCGAGCAATTTTTGTCACTGACCGTCACCTGTATAAAATGGACCCCACTAAGCAGTACAAGGTGATGAAGACTATCCCTCTGTATAATGTAAGTATGCGCCAAACAAAAGATTCCTATCCTGGACAGAGGCTGATGGGATAAACATGCAACCCCTTTGCCTTTAGGGCTCCCATGTCTTCCTGGAATGTTACACCAATTTTGTGTCATTTCAAAGCAGTTTTCTTTTTTTTCCGAGACAAGGTTTCTCTGTGTAGCCTTGGCTGTCCTGGACTCACTTTGTAGACCAGTCTGGCCTTGAACTCACAGCGATCCACCTGCCTCTGCCTCCTGAGTGCTGGGATTAAAGGCGTCCACGCCCGGCTCAAAGCAGTTTTCTTTAATAGGATTCAAAGACTCTGATAGAATAACCAACACAGTTTTTAAGGACAAGAACAATGGTTCTATGTGCTATCTGTTCCTACTGTTACATGCTGTTTAAATGTGCTTGCACATAAGGCATTTTCTTATTTATTTGTATAAGTGCTGTGTGTCTGTGTGGATGCACATGTGGACAAGGGGGCATGTAGAGGTCAGCAGACAACCCGGGTGTTGCTCCACAGGAGCCATCCTTGGTTTTGGAGAGAAGGTCTCAATGACATAGAACTTTCCAAGTAGGCTAGGCTGACCAGTGAGCCCAGGGATCCTCCTGGCTTCACTTCTCCAGTGCTGGGATTATCAGCGTACACCATGAGTGCAGCTTTTTATGTGGGTTCTGGAGCTTCAGATCAGGTCTTTCTGCTTGTGTGGCAAACACCGTACTGACTGAGCTGTCTCACAGATCTATTTTTATGAATTTGTTATGGAAATGGAATAAAGTAGAAAAACAGTAGGAAATTTACTTTGTGGAAACATTACTACTTTGGCTTATTCTTTTTATGGGGTGTGTGTGTGTGCGTGTGCGTGTGTGTGTGTGTGTGTGTGTGTGTGTGTGTGTGTGTGTGTGTGTG
>OU015746.1:39142231-39156525 GCA_907169655.1 Acomys percivali
AAAAAAAAAAAAAAAAAAAAAAAAAAAAAAAAAAAAAAAAAAAAGAAGAAGCTGCCCTCAGCCAGGGACCCCGCCCCCTCACGTAGATCAGAAACAGTGAGCGATGAGCATGGGGTATTCATTGTACCCAGGTCTAGCCTCACCACCATGGCCAGTTCCCAAAGCTTCGAGCGTGCTGCAGCTCCTGCAGGAATAGCTGCCTCTCTTCTCCTGGCCCAGGTCCCTCCTCCTTGCCATTGTCTGGGGTCCCCCATGTCAACCTTGCATATCGTCAGCCTCTGCTTGACAGCTGCTTCAGCCAGGAACTGACTTCAGAACCAGAAAATGGCTCCCTCCTCCAAGGAGGCAAGCTGAGTACAAAGAGGGACCTCCAAATATAGCCTCAAGGGGCAGGGGTTAATCTTGAAGTAAATATGGCAATATTAAGCCTAAATATTTTATTATTAAAGCATTTTGAAAGTAAAAGCAAAGTTTCGGGCAATGAGACGTATTCTAGGATGGTGCTAGAAGCTGGGAGGGCCTGAAGGAAAATACTTTCTACCTCAGTCATAGCTGGGTACATGCCTGAATTCTGAACTACCTCAAGAGGCTAAAGCAGGAGGATCAGGCATTCAAGACCATTCTGGACTACGTAGTGAACTGAGGCCAGCCTGCATGCTATAGTGAGTCCTTGTCTTCCAAGTAAATATTTAAAGTGTGTGGTGGTGTGTAATTGTGTCTGTATCTTTATGGGTGAATGTGTATCTATGTGTGTGAACATGCCTATGTGTGTTTGTGAATGTGTGAATATGTGTGTGTGACTGTGTGTAAATATGTCTTGTGTGTAGATGTGTATGAATGTGTGTGTGAATGTATGTGTTATATGTCTGTGTATTTGTGAATGTGTAAGAGAGTGTGTGTGTATGTGTGTGTGTGTGTGTGTCCATTTCAACCACACTGATTTTCAGGTATTAGTGCAGACCCATTCTGTAGATGATTAGGAGCCTAACATATAAAGAGGGAAAGAATTCAGCAGTCAGGATGGACAATTTTAAGCCACAATGGTTCTCAACCTACTGCTGTGACCCTTTAATACAGTTTCTCATGGGTGGTGATCCCCAAGCATAAAATTATTTTTGTTGCTACCTCATAACTATAATTTTGCTATTGTTATGAATCGTATTATAAATATCTATTATGTGACCCACAAAAAAAAGGTTGCAGGCCATAAGTTGGGAACTACTGCACTGGACTCTTCCCAGCCACCCCATTTCAGTTGCCAAGATCCTCGTTTCTGTCAAACAGGGCCTAAAACTGTTCATGAACACCCAGCACGGGTGATTCTGTTTCCTTAACTGCCTCAGCCAGGCAAAAAAGGTCTAATATTACTTTCTTTCCTAATGCACCACATAAACACCCAACCAGTCCCATCATTCTTGGCACTTGCTACTTCACTGAGCTTGTGTAATCTAGCAGAGATGGTAAGTCCCAGGTGCTTGGTGTTAGTGAGCACATCAGCCATCCCCCCGGGTCACCACCAGTGGGAAGCTGAGAAACTACTTTATCCCTTCAGCCTCAGGCCACTGGCCTCCTGCATGCCTCCCTGAGAGGCTGCGGGCACCAGCCCCCTCCTTACAGCCCTTCTGTCCTCATTGCTTTTGATGTACCTTGAATCGTAATGAGCAGGTTCAAGGGACCTCAAGTAAAACAAAGAAATAGGTTTGAGGACAAAGCTACTAGAAAATTTGTCAGGATTTTAGGCAACTATATACCATCGTCAGTTTTTACCCTCAAAAGCAAACCATTCCATTCAAATTACTGAATAGTTATTGTGTAGATGTCACATAGGTGTTGGGGTCATAGAAATGACAAAAGTCACAGGCTCTGCTTTATTCCTCTGCACTGAAGGAAAACAGCTATACAAATGAGGAGGGAGGGAAGGGGGACTCAGTCAATGAAATATGATAAGGAAAAAATAAATTAGAGAGGAGAGACAAGACACAGTAAGTACACCATGATTTGGAATAAAGTCTTCAGGCCTCCCTGAGAGGCTGACATTTAAGCAAAGACTTAAAGGAGTTAAGGAATAGACCTGTTTTCACTTATGAGAAAGTGTTTTAGGCAGGACAGCAAGAAGCAGACATAAGCCTGTTGAGAGCATAGGAAATCGTCTACATATAACATGTTCAGGATCTTGATCAGGTGGTGGCTGCAGAGGTGTGGACATGTGCAGGCACCCATCAAGGCATTTATCTGAGATACGAAAACCCTACCGCATGCTTGTCATACAGAGAAATAAAAAGGGAGAGCGAGAAGAAAGGATGCTGCTGATAGAGAGGCAGGAGACATGTAAGCCAAAGTGGGGGAAAGGAGCAGAGAAGAATACGATCGCTAACCTGGGGGAGG
Source organism: Acomys percivali (assembly GCA_907169655.1). Classification (NCBI taxonomy): domain Eukaryota; kingdom Metazoa; phylum Chordata; class Mammalia; order Rodentia; family Muridae; genus Acomys; species Acomys percivali. The sequence goes on from OU015746.1 coordinate 39,144,617, forward strand.
TAGCAGCATCCATAGACAGTGGTGTGTGAAGCCATGTCCTTCACAGTGGGAAACGCTTACAGTAATGTTCTACAGGCGGACTGTTCCTCGGGGGAAAGGCCACCATTGACTACATCAGGGTGGGTCTGCGGCGAGAAATCAATCCACTGGTGACAAGCAAAGGGTCTATGGGGCAAGTAACTTTTAGTACTAGAGTCTGTGTTCCTAACCTCACGGCAGCCATTTGGCCCACTTCTTTCAGGATGCTCTTAGTTTTCTTTCCCGTTTTATTTCACTTTCACCGTTTGTTCTATTTTGTTTTGTTGTTTAAGAGGAGGGCTTGCCATGTAACCCAAACTGGCCTCCAGCTTGAGGTCTTCCTGCCTCAGCCTCCGAGTGTTGGGGTGACAGGAGAACATTACTATGCCTGGCTTCTCCTGTCCTTCAGGTTGGCCATGTTCTAGCTCGCTTAGATGGGTGCCTTTAGCTGCGTCAGCCTTAAAATAGTTTCAAGTGCACTTGAGACTATATATTTTGTATTTAAGAATGGTTTGAGCTGAATTTTACTTTTTATGTGATACTAGCCTTGTTTTTATGTCTGTGGCGAGGTCCTCCTAAAGCCGTGAGTAGTTTCACAGTGTTATTTCAGACATGGTAATTTATGGTGTTTGAGTGTGTATGATCCATGGGGAAGAGGCCTTATTTTCCCATTGCTCGTTAGTGCCACGCCTACCATAAATTAAGTCCTCACGTGTTCTTTTCTGGTCTTTGTACTATGGTCTACTCATTATGCTTGTACCAATTACTATTTTCACTACAGTTGGACACAGTTTCATGAGTTCTAAGATTACAGTAACTTCCCAGGCCCCTTCCTTTCAAGTTCATCCCATCTGACTGGGGCTATGTCTCAATAGTAGAGTCTTTGATTTGCATGTGAGAAGCCCCAACATTGCAAAGCAAAACAATAGAATGTACCCTATTCCAACCTAACACTTGTTACCACACCACAAGAAGAGAAAAGATGTTGAGGCTGAGGACAAAGGTAAGCCTGTGAGGAGGGATGTAGACACTGCATGCAATCTCATGCATAGCCGGTTTGTTCCCCCTGAGCCCCTGGGAACCACTGGCCATTTTCCTGTCTCTCTAGTTGTACCCTCTCTGGAATGTCATGTGTCAGCACCATACTGTATGTAGACTTTTCAGATTAGCTTCTTTCACTTAGCAATAAGCATCTAAGACCTGCTGTATTTCTCTATGCCTTGGCAGCTCATATTTTTTTCAACCAAATGGATAATATTCTATTGTTTGGATGTACCACAGTGTGTTTATCCACTCATTATTGGAGGACACTTTGATTGCTTCTGGTTTGGAGCAGTCACTGAATAAAGCTACTATAAATATTTATATGCAGGTTTCTTGTGTGGACACGAGTTCTTAGAACATTGAATAAATGCCTAGGGGTGCATTCACAGATAAGACTCAGACTAGCTTTGTATGAACTGTTGATTTTCTTCCAATGTGTCTGTACCATTTTGTATTCTAAGCAGAAATAGGGTGCCTGTGTCTTCATATTCTCACTGTTTGATATTACCCATTTGTTTGTATTTCACCTGTGTGTGTGTGTGTGTGTGTGTGTGTGTGTGTGTGTGTGTGTGTTTATTACCCTAAAATATATAACTCGGGATCCACTAAGTCTATATTTTTAACCACAATAACCATCTCCATACTCTCTGTTGGTTTATATCAAGGTGATAAAGACTATTTTTTTTATAAGCCTAAGCAAATTTGTTTAAAGATACATTTGACACCTTTCTCCCCTCCAGCTAGCAAGCACTATACAACCATTTGTCACTTAACAGTAGTTCTGATCAATCTTCCCAGGAAAAATGAAAATAGGACATCATAACAGATCCTTGAGAATATTTTCATCAAACGTTATCCTTACAAATGACATAGTCACGTAATAGTAAAAGTGATCTGAAGGAGAAACATTCAGCTTACAGGTAACCCCCTTAAGTAGCTAAGTGACTTCCTATGTACAAGCACTGAGGGCGTGGATTAGGATTTTAGCCAGCTGCAATCTGTGTTGCTGTCAAACCAGTGTCACAGTCACTTTCTTTACCTTATTTGTATATTGTCCTTTCAAATTAAAGCATTAGAACCAATACATTTGTCAAGAAAGGTTCAAATTTTTACAACGGACAGTCAGGATTTGTGTATTTTGTGAATCTGAGAGATTTGTGCTTGCTGGGACTTGGTAGGAGAACAAAGGAAAGATATTACATTTCCTGCATAATTAACAGTGCTGGCTCCAGTGCTTTGATCGCCACCTCTTTGACTCTGAGAATTATCCTGAGAAATCACAGTTAACTTCATGGAAAAGATTGCTCCCCATGGTTGAAGCATATTGTTTAAATAAGTGTACTTCTGCCATTCGGGTTCGCGTAGATGCTTGTGCACCCAGACCAGTACTCTGGAAGGAGGTTGCCTAGATTAGGTGGAATTTATATAAACATTAAATCTGCTCATTGCTTTCGAGGGAGACCATGTAAGCTGAATCATTTAGCCCGGGTGCCACTGGAATTCTTTTGCCCTCCTTTTGTTGGTGAGTGTTAATTTTGCCTGATGAATTAGTCTGAAAGAAATGTTTGAATTTGCCCATTAATGTTGTTTTGATATAGACCCTTTTATCAGTACGGGCTTGAAGGCTGAGGAAGTAGCCAATTAATTACTCTCATCCTTCCTTTAGTTCTGTGTGAAATACAAAACAAACAGGCAAGAGGAAAGAGACAATTATCTGAGCTGATGTGCAGGTTTGGTGGGCTCAATGGACTGTAATTATGCCAAGCTCCGTGCTTTATTACTGTTTGACGTGGCTTGCTAGAAAGATTCTGTTCTGTTCGGAAGATGGATTGTTCTTTTAATGTATATGGGGGGATGGGGGGGGTGTGAGGTCTGTTGAAATCCATCCAGCCTGCTCTGCTCCCCAACCGCCATTTCTAAAGCACCCTCTCCTCCTGGCAAAGTCCCAAGGGAAGACGTTTCCATAGTAACCCCAACAGAGGCAATCAGCTGTTGTCTGGCACCGCCTGAGCTGGTGTGTGCTAGCCTTCTCCCTTCGCGATCCTCCTTCAAGCCTTTAAAACACTATTTTTATTAGTCCTCTTTAATGGAAGTTTATAATCCCTTAATGTCACACTCTGAGTAGCACTTGGGTTTTTTTATTTATTTATTTAGGTAATAAATCTACCTTCCTAATTAATTCTCAGCAGGTCCTGGGAGCTCTGTTATTTTGAACATCTTGTGCAAATGTTTGTATTTCTGCCTGTTGTAACAAAAAAGCTGCCTAGCAAAATTAGATATTCAGAAACCTCTGTCTATACTGGAAATAAGTTTGGGGAAAATATAGATGGTAAGGTTTCAGATGAATTTTTCAGGATTTTTTTCTTACTGACGTGCTAATGTTGAAGCAGTCTTGCTCTTATGTTTCAGCATTCAATGATTCTATTGCTGAATTCAGTGGCCATAGGTATTTTAAAAACTTCTTCTAAACATGGTATATAAAACACGTTCTCTCTTAACTTTATTAATCAGAGAGGGGTGGGGGTGGGGAGGGGAAAGAGGCACACATGCAGAGCTTCTTTGCCGATTGTTTTCCTGGCATGTGCACAAGTAAACGCCTTTTGTTATACTGCTTAGATAACACGACTTATGCAAAACAGCACTAAGCAAATCAAGTGGTAGTCTCTTTCAGACACCAGGAAGAGTCCGTCTTCATCAATACTAGACCTGGAAAGTCAATTTCAAATTTCAAAGATGTCTCAACGCAGTATCTGAAAACAAAAATCATCCTGGCAGGATTCCTGTAAGAGCCATCTTGTTAAAGAAATGCAGCGCCTTTTAAGAGCTAAAGTATAATAAGAAAGTAAGCATACCACCACTTATTTTTCCAGAGATCAGATCACTAGAAGCCAGATCCTTTCCAAACAAAGCCCTAAATAGAGACATATATACAAACAGATTTCTGCATTTGCAAAACAGACGTCACCATGCAGAGGCAATTACAGGCTTCCTTTATACACTGTCTTATCAGGCCCTGGGGATGTTGCTCAGTGGTAAAGCTCTTGCCTGGCATTTGTAAAGCCCTAGGTTTGATCCCCAGCACCATAAAAAGAAATGAGCAACTGCCTGTCAGAGCTTCCATCCATGCATTAACAAAGCAGCTTCTCTGTGGCATGGCCGTGCCACACTGACAGTGTAAGAGTGCTCCATACAGTCTGCCTGTGACAACAGCTAGAGCCGCACAATGCGTGGGGCACATACCCAGCAGCCCTTAGGTCCAGTCACTATAATGTCTTGCTTTCAGGAAGAAAGAGGCACTCAGAAAGGTGAGGCAGCTCAGCCACGACCTCCAAACTCCCAAGCAACGGAGCTGGGCTTCACGCCCACATCTGTTCAGCCCAGCACCCAACCCCTGTTCCCATTGCTTCCCATTTATGAAGAACACTTAAAACTAAAATCTCTTTGTAAGGGTACTAGGAATCAAAGCTAGAGCCTTGCACATAACTAAGCTATAGCCCCAGCCATAGTGTTTTATTTTCAAAAGAAAAAAAAAAAAGAATGAAACTAGTATCCCTCACATAGCTGATGTGTTTAGTAGCTTAGCTCTGCTATCTCTCCATCTTTACAAGCCTATGCAAGAAGCACCTTTCATAAGTAAAGATACCAATTAAAAAAGCAAGTGGTCATTGGTGTGGGGTATCAGGACTTCACCAGGACCTTTCTGACCTCAAACCCCAAGTTAACTACAAAATTAGGCTTCTTCTTGCTGTGCCCTGTGTCACCCTCTAATCTTGCTCACTTATATAAATCTTCCTTGCATTATTAATGGTTGCTTTCCAAAATATATCATGTTAGCCTGTGGAGTACAAGTTACTGATGAGACCTCTGAAAACTGGAGAATCAAGACCTAGCTGGTGCATCAGCCCTCTTCTGCATACCAGTGGGCCCAAGAGATGGTCCATTAGTATAAAAAGAGAAAAAAGAAAACAATCGCTCCACTTCTATTAGGAGGAAAATAACAGCATCTTTCAAGACAGCTGCCACATCATTCTTGAGATCACACAGTCTGTCTTTCTACAGACAAACCCCACAAGAAAGGATGCTATGCCAGAAGACAGTCCTTTCGATGCTAACCTGGTACTTACAGATTTTAATTTGGCTATTTCAATTCTAACTTGGGGCTCTTAGGACCCCTTAATTGCACACTAGAGTAGCCTGTGAGATTTGAAGGTTTTGTATTAGGACTTTCATTTTGTTTTTGTTGGGGATTGAACCCTGGGCCTCGGGCATACTGAGATCTCTATCATGGGAAGCTACATCCCAAGCTTCTCATAGAGGTTTTAAAAATCCTAGTACCCAGGCCATACTGGATGCTGGTGAGAGCAGATATCTCAGGTGGGCATAGGGGGAGAGAGGTTCTCTGTATCTTGCTTTGTTCATATGTGCCCTCTGACCTCAGACTTCTAACACCCAGAACTGTGAAAAAGAAGTTCCTCTTGTTTATAAAATACACAATTTGCCTATTTTTTTTTTCATAGCAGCCCAAATAGGTTAAGAAAGAAGAAGGGTGCCAGTGGTTACGGTTGAAACAAGATTTTGTTTTCTAGATCAGGCTGGCCTTGAAACCACTATGTACCCCAAGCTACCTTCAAATTTGGGACCTTCCTAACTCAGCCTCCCATGTACTGGGATTCCTGGCATGAACTACTACATGATCTATGGTCCGTGTCAAAAATTAAATCTCCTTGAAGTTAAGGTTAGTCTTGTGAAAAGATTTTTCTTAAATAAGAATAATATAAGCTAGGCACTGTGGAATACGACGCTAACCCTAGCCCTCTGGAAGCTCAAGCAGGAGCGTCAGTAGTTCAAGGCCAGCCTGGTTCACACAGAAGCACACTCTCAGCAAACGAATAAATAAATGGCCCCATCCCTTATAATAACAATGCATACATCATCTCACCTGGCTCCTACCTTCCCTAGTCTTGGACCAGCCTCTGCTGGTCGTGAACTCTGGCTCTAAGTAGGCATCTGGTAAATGAGTTTCTCTGTTATTGGTTGGATCCAGAGTGAACTTTGTTTGCACAAAACCGTTACAGTTAAGTTTTTTAACTGCATTTCAGAAAGAGCCTCATGGATGAGTGAATACCCAGCAGGGGCAGCACGACTGACCAGCATCTTTCCCCACTTTGCTAAATCCTTCATTAGATTTTGGTAGGGAGAGCAGCCATTTTCCTGCTTCAGAAGCCACCTCCAGATCTGCCTTTCTGCCCCTGCTCTCCAGTGTCCTTGACATTTCAGATCCTGGCTTTTCACATAGTTGGAGCTATGAAAACACTCTGTTTGTATTTGAAGAGTGTTTCAGTACCTGGGGTAAATGTACATCCAATGGGGCGTGGGAATGCAGCTAGTAGGGCATGTGGGAGTATACAGGTCATGGTCAAATAACAACACCCTTAGCAGGTCCATGTAAGCATATCTGAAATAGCAGGTCTGAGGTCCGCAAGCACAGTTCTCTCATCACTGCAGTTAAGGCGCTCAGCAACCATAAACTGCTCTCAGGCCCCTTGTAAACTGACAATCCTAAAGAAGTCAGAGGAACAGGAGGAAGCCAGTATTTAGGGCCTCGCTGTGGGCTTTCTGCTCTTCCTGTTTATTGTCACTGAGTCTCCTCTCAGACAACCTCACGTATTCCCTTCGAGGCATACTCCAAAGGATGTATCCGCCTCCATGCTAGCCCTCTCTGTGCCTTTCCTGTTACTTACTCTTCACTGCCAGCTGACACATCACATGGTTGTCTAAAACCTGCCTCCCCCAGCTCCCCACTGGAGCACGGACTTTAACCCCAGAGCACTTCCTTCCAAACAGGAAGTGTTCAATAAGTGACAGCTGTTGAGCTGGATAGGTTGAGAGTGGAGACAGGAAAAGCGGTTCAGAGTCCGCTGCTGTGGCATGTTGAAAAGTTACAAGAGCCTGAACTCAGACAAGGACAGGAAAGGGAAGCGGGTAGTGGCTCAAGAGCCACTCAAGGGGCTATCAAGATGGTTTAATTATCAAGGGCACCTGCTACTCTTGCAGAGACTCTGAGTTTGGTTACCTGCACACTTTTGGTGACTCCAACTTCAGGGGATTGTAAGCTCTCCTCTGACCTATACAGGCAACCGAGCACTTGTGGCAGATATGCATGGGAAGAGCGGGAGATAAATGAAAACAAATTTTAAAATGAAGAAAAGCTACTTCAAGTGCAGAAACAACAGGCAGTGGGGATTGAGACAAGAGAGTCGCATGTCAGAAGCTTCTTTCGGGATGCCTGGGTAGATAGCAGTCCTGGTTCCTCACCAAGATGGGAAGGGTAGGAAAAGAAGCAGAGGTGCAAGAAGGAACATGCCTTAAATAGGCTGCATCTGCGGTATCCGGGAGCCATCTGGGGTGGAGTCGCTCTGTGGTCCCCGTTGCTATAACGAGCACCACAGCTGAGCGGCTAAGCCACAGGAAGGTATTTCTTGCAGCCCTAGAGGCCGGGAAGACCCATCACCATACCACAGCATTAAATGCTGAAACTGGGATGCTCAGGAAGGGCTGACTGTCCATGGACTGTCCGAGAAAAGGTAGAAATTGCTTTGCACGTGAGGAAGGGTTTCAGAGATCCATAGGTATACGCCAGCTCTTGTGTGTTTCCTATGATGGGCATAGGCATTTATTTCCTTTTTTCCCCCCTCCTTTTTAAATGTTACTCATTTGTGCGTATGGAGGCTTTGCCTGCATGTTTGTCTCTGTGCCACATGCATGCCTGGTGTCTGAGCAGGCCAGAAGAGAGCATTGGATCCACTGGGACTGGAGTTACAGATGGTTGTACGCCTGTGTGGGTGCTGGGAACTGAGCCTGGATCCGGTGGAAGAGCAGCCAGAGCTCTTAATCACTGAGTCATCTCTGCAGCTCCATTTCCATTTTTTTAAGTGTGTGTGTGTGTGTGGGTGTGTGTGTCTTTGTATTTATGGGTGTTTTGCCTGCATGTATGTCTCTGTACCATGTGTGTGCCTAACGCCCATGGAGGCCTGAAGAGGGCACTGGATCACCTGGAACTAGAGTTACAGTTGCCAGGCACCATGTGGGTACTGGGAATCAAACCTGGGTCACCTGGAGGGGCAACCAAGGCTCTGAACAGCTTAGCCACCTTTCCAGCCCTCTTTTCCAAGTTCTGTCTGTCTGTCTGTTTCTTTTGTTTGTTTGTTTGTTTGTTTGTTTGTTTTGTTTTGTTGTATGAGATAGGGTTTCTCTGTGTAGCCTTGACTGCCCTGGACTCACTTCGTAGACCAGGCTGGCCTGGAACTCACAGCTATCCGCCACCACCACCCAGCTTTGTCTGTCTGTTCCTCGAGACAGTTTTTCTGTGTATTTGTGTCCATCTTGGAACTCATTCTGTAGACCAGGCTGGCCTTGACTCAGAGATCTGCCTGCCTCTGCCTCCTGAGTGCTGGGCAGTACACCACCACCACCCAGCCCTTTCCCAAGTTCTTAAATGAGTGGTTCTTAACCTTCCTAATGGTTCAACCCTTTAATACAGTCCCTAATGTTGTGGTGACCCCCATCCATAAAATTATTATGTTGCTACTTTATAACTGTAATTTTGCTACTGTTATGAATTTTAAATGCCTGATATGCACAATACCTGATAGGCAACCCCAAGAGGGTCTCGGCTCACAGGTTGAGAGCCGCTGTCCTAAAGCATTGCATGAGCCACTGCTTTGGGTGGCACAGAGCAACAGGTTGTAAGAGGTGTGTTCTGAGCTGAAATAGGAAGAGGTGGGTAAGCCATTTCAGGGACTCTTGGAATTGTCTCTGTGGCCGTACCAGCACCAGAAGTGGAGAGAAGAGATAAGACACAAGAGGTTGCTGAGCCATTCTTCACTCAGATTAACAGTTTAAAAAATATTTTCTCCATGAAGTAATTTCAACAATTTTGTTATCCTTCCTATGAGGCAGTATTAAGTACTAATATTACGTATTAAGCCCCCATTTTCAAGTGAAAGGGCAGAGAACACAGCATGTGTGCATGTATGTGCACAGGCATGCATATGTGTTGGTGTGCTATTTGTTGCCGCCTGTATGTCCTAGACTAGATATTCCCTTCCTCTGCTGTAGGGTGTAAAGTACTTCTCAGAATCCCCACCAAAGTGTGGTTGATGGAGGCCAAGTACAATCCCATCGTACAGCACAATGGCCGAAATGATGAGAGTACAGCTGAAGTCACTCACCAAACCTGAGACACAGGGAAGCTAATGTGAACAGATTCAACTTGTTGGCAAAGGGAGGAGAAGAATAGCATGCCTAAAATGATGAGTGCGTAATCCTTTTGCATTAGGAGGGTCATTAATTGGTAAGATAAAGAATTTCAATTAAGAGACCAATAAGGAGAGCAACTTAATTAAGTTGATATTTTAAGAGAGAGAAAAAAAAATAAATTTAAAATAGATTTTTTTAAAACTAGATTCAATTAGTAAAACAATTATCTTTGTAAAATAATAATTTGACTATCTAAGACCCAATTATTTAGTAGCTTTGCCTAAATCAATGGTTTTATACAATTAGAATCACTTGGGAAGCTTCCCAAATGAAATAAATCAGAATATCCCCAATGCTCCTATAGTGCAGTCACAGTTGGGATCCGCTGGCCCAAATGAGCCACAGTCAGAATACAAGTTTGAATAGTCAAAATACGTAGATGTGACAGGGCTTAAGCACTTAGCTTTCCGTGCTCGTTCTAAAGACGTGCCCTCTCAGGCCACTTGTCTTGCTTCATGTACCCTTGTGGTGAATTTGATTATAGAGTTCCCAAACCCACAGCAATAAATCTGAGGCAGTAATTAAAAGGGAGCCCATCTGCCACAGGCAGGCGTGTTGATGGCTGCAGTGTATGAAAGCTGCAAGTGCAGGGGCACTCAGGAGATAAGCTGACCTCCACTAGATGGCCTGGCCTTTAAAATCTCATTGAAGTGCTTTCTGGAACTATTTCCCCAGAGAAGCCTCTCTGAGATTAAAAACCCAGTGTTTCAGGGAACTATTTCACTGAATTCCAAGTTACAAGATAAGCTCCAGTCCCCAACATGCCAGGCGTTCCAGAACAGAAGCCGCCAGTGTCCTCTGTGAGTGTCTCAGCAAAAAGAAGACAATTACCCATGAGCCATTGGATTCTAACTACCTTCCTAGTAAGGAACTTGACACTAGGCCAAACACTGAAATGTGTTTGCTCAATGTGGTTCCTACAAATAAGGCCCTTCCCTCTTGAGGAAAAGGGATCCAAGGCCTGACAGAGGAGGCAGTGACGGGCCAGCTCACCCTGTGCCGTTCTCTAGATGAGTTTACATTTCATTTTCTAAAGAGAGCAGTTCATTTGCAATGAGAATGATATAGAGAGACTATAAACATTCTTCTTGATGATGCCTTGATCTCTGTCAGGATGGATGGAGTATTTGGAAGAATCAAAATTGGACAAGATGTTATTTATTCAGTGTAGTGGGATGGAAACTTACTGAAAGGTTCTTTGGAGGGCTTACATCAAGGTGTTACAATCAAAGGTTGAAAGGCCTTGCCAGACAGTGATGTAAACTTACCCTCTAATCAGCTGATTATAATTATTTTCATTGACCTGAATAATAATGATCAGAACTACTAGGCTCATAGCCAGCACTAGTGTATAAAATCAGTTCTGCTGGTTTTGAGACTATAGTTTTTCATTGCCCAAGGCCCATATTTTGTATAACAGGTTTTGTTTCACCATTAAAATGCCAGGTGGTTCATATATTAGTATGATATTTGGAGTACGTTGCCCAGGAGTATGGTCCCTGGGACTCCAGCATCCCTGAAGATGCATTTGTTTTAAAATACACTAATTAATCCTCACCACTATAATGTTGAAGTCTTAAGAGAGCAAAATAATTACTTAGTTCTATTTAATTCAGGTAGAAAACATTTCCAAAATAGAGGCTGCTTCTTCTTCTTGGTTTTTTGTTTTGTTTTGTTTTGTTTTTAACAATCACATTTAAAGAACAATTTGTCAAGAGGATACTTGTTTATAAGGGAATTGAGTCTTAGGTACAAACTATACATTCTTTCCACAATACATTTATAAAATGAGTATGTCTTTATTGGTGCTGGAGTATAGCTCTCAAGGATGGAACATGTACTTAACATGACAAGATCCTGGGTTCAATTCTATACACACACGCACACACCAGAAAAAAAAAAGCTTCCATTTGTCTTAGTTAGGATTTTATTGCTGTGAAGAGACACCATGATCATAACAACTCTTATATTAGGGCTGGCTTACAGCTTCAGAGGCTTAGTCCTTTATTGTTATGGCGGGAAGCATGGTAGTGTTGAAGCAGACAGGATGCTGGAGAAGGAGCTGAGAATTGTACATCTTGATCCACAGGCAGCACAGGGAGAGACTGTGTTCCATGCTCAGTGTATGTAGCTTCAGCATAGGAGACCTCAAAACTTGGCCTCCGCAGTGACACACTACCCCCAATAAAGCCACACCTTCTCCAACAAGGCTACACTTTCTAATGGTGCCACATCCTATGGCCAAGCAGTCAAACATGTGAATCTCTGCGGGCCATACCTATTCAAACCATCACTCATGTTTTGGTCACAATTGCTGAATAATAACCTATTCCCAGACTGGTGAAATGGCTCATCAGGTAAAGGTGCCATCTGCCAAAACTGACAGCCTGAGTTCAATCCTCAGAACCCACATGGCAGAAGATTGTCCTCTGACCTGCACATAGATAGACGGTGATGGGGACACAAACACATGAGAGAGAGAGAGAGAGAGAGAGAGAGAGAGAGAGAGAGAGAGAGAGAGAGAGAGA
>OU015746.1:39156535-39185964 GCA_907169655.1 Acomys percivali
AGAGAGAGAGAGAGAGAGAGAGAGAGAGAGAGAGAGAGAGAGAGAGAATTAAAATGCAATACATTTCAGCACTCAGGAGGCAGAGGCAAGTTGGTCTCTTTGAGTCCAAGGCCTGGTTTACATAGTGAGTTCCAGATCAACTAAGGCTATGTAATGAGATTGTCTTTACATTTTTTCCAACTACCCAAATTTAAAAACAAGACATTTTATGGTCCTCAATTCTTGGGTCAGGATCTAAAAGGCAAAGCAGATGGTGTGTCTCTGTTCCTCAGGCCCTGGGGTCAGCCAGATTGAGACCTGGAGTAGCTCAGGGGCTAGGCACTCAGGACATCGGGGCAGTCACTTATTCCAGTGGTCAGCACTTGCTGGGAAGGTGCGAAGACGGCAGCTGGAACACCATCCAGAGCCTCCGAAGATACTTAGCTTCTGTAGAGGTCTGTAGGTTTCTTTTTTCTTTCTTTTTAAACTCACAATCCTTCTGCCTTAAGCCTCCCAACTTCTTTTTTACAGACCAGTGCTGCCACTCCTGGCAGTGGACTTCAAATGAGGCACTCAGGGAACTGCATTATCTATGAACTGCTATTAAAAGTCACTCAGATCTTACACCCATCAGAGTGGCGAGGATGTGGAGAAAAGGGAACACTCCTTCATTGCTGGTGGGAGTGCAAACTTGTATAACCACTTTGGAAATAAATCTGGTGCTTTCTCAGAAAACTGGGAATAGGGCTTCCTCAAGACCCAGCTATTCCACCCCTTGGAATATACCCAAAAGATGCTCCATCACACAACACGGATATTTACTCAACCATGTTTATAGCAGCCTTATTTGTAATAGCCAGAACCTGGGACCAATCTAGATGTCCCTCAGTCAATGAATGGACAAAGACACTGTAGTACATTTACACTATGGAATACTTGAAGTTTGCAGGCAAATGGATAGAACTAGACATGATTGTCCTCAGTGAGTTAACCCAAACCCAGAAAGATACAGATGGTATATACTCACTTATAATTGGATACTAACCCAAAAGGGATGTCTCCTGTAAGTCTTCATTTAGCAGGGGATTGGGATAGGTGCTGGGACTTCCTATTGGGGCTCCAGGTGAGAGAAGTATGGGAGAACAGGGAAATAGAAGGATCCAGAAGATCCTAGAACCCTACAAGAAGACCATCAAGGCAGATGGATCTGGACCCAGGGGGGTCTGCTCAAACTACTGTACCAACCAAGGACAATGCATGCAGTAAACCTAGACCCCCTGTTCAGATCTAGCCATTGGACAGCTCATTCTCCACAGTTGTGTGGAGAGTGGGGACTGACTCTGACATGAACTCTGGTGTCCCCTATTTGACCACTTTCCCTTGGAGGAGAAGCCTGGTGGCATTCAGAGGAAGAGTAAGCAGGCTACCAGGATGAGACCTGACAGGCTGTGATCATATGGTGGGGGAGGAAGTCCCCTTCTATCACAGACCTAGGGGAGAAGAATAGGGTGAAAGAGAGAGGGAGGGGGGAATGGAAAGATACAAGTGTGGGGATAACAATTGAAATGTAATCTAAAATTATTTAAATAGAAAAGAAATTAAATTAAATTTTTAAAAAGTATAAAGTCACATGGCTTCACTTTAGCGCATTTTTCACCATAGCAATCATACAAAAGGAAGAGTAATTCAGTGGGAGGGTAGTAAAGAGTTTGTGATCATGTTTGAAATCCTCTACAAGCTGCCCTCTGCTTTAAAAAAAAATCATTCAGATTTCTGTTTAGAATGTTGCCTAGTGGTGGTGGCGGTGGCAGCTCACACCTTTAATCCCAGCCCTCAGGAGGCAGGTGCAGGTGGAGTTCTGATTTTGAGGCTAGCCTGATCTAAAGAGTGAGCAGGGAGGAAGGACAGCAGGCTACCAAGAAGAGAAGTGATACCCTGTGAGCCTATACAGGGGGAGGAGGTCCCCCTCAGTCACAGTCATAGGGGAGGGGAGTAAGGGGGAAATGGGAGGGAGGGAGGAATGGGAGGATACAAGGGATGGGATAACAATTTAGATGTAATATGAATGAATTAATAAAATATATTATTTTAAAAAAGAGTGAGTAGGACAGCCAGAGCTACACAGAGAAACTCTGTCTCAAAAGAAAAAAAAATCTTTCTCTGGTTGAATGCCCAGCACTCAGTTAAAGAGCATAAGTGACACCGCACTCATCTAGTATGCGAATGGCTCAACACCCAGAACCAAATGTGAATGAAAATGTGAGAAAGAGAGTGTATGTATGTGTGTAAATAAATTAAAAATGTGTTCTTTCCCTCCCAAGATTCCCCCAAAGTTTTGTCCCTGATAGTATAAAGTTTCAAGATCAAAAAACAAGATCTTAATCATTTAATTCAGTCCAGGTTCAGCTCCCTAAGTAGCATTCCTTCCATATTTAGATCAGTGAACTAAACAGAAGTTGTCCCATGGACTGGGATGGTTGCCCTCCATGGATGCTCGTTCAAAAGGGAGTAGATGGAAGGCTCGTTGTCACTGGCCACAGAAAGTAGAGGTCGGAGCATCTGTGTTGTGTGACTTCTGTCCCTTTAGTGTAGTCTGAAGTCTATGTCCACCCTGTGAATCATGATGGAGCCACTGTGCTCCATACATGCTCTACTCTGTTAGAGGGGACACAGCCAGGGTTCTGCAAAACTCCGTGCCGCCCACCCTGTTTGAACTCCTTGTGCTGCTGTGAGCAAGATCCTCAAGACTCTTGGGACGCTGGCATCAATGGAGAGAATTCACAAGGCATGCCCTAAAAATCTTTACACTGCCTTTCATGTCTGGAAAACTCTTTGAAGCAATGCTTTAGATGTTTCTGAGGTTGTGACAATGGATCTTACAATCCTGCTCTGAATTTGATCCATTGCCCTGAAACCATTTCTTAATTTAGGAATCATTTGCCATCTGGAGAAGCTTAGAATAAGGAACAGTTGTATTTTGAAGCCCAGCAGTTGCAGGCTTCTTTATATTTCCTCTAAATTCTACATGAAAGATGAACAGTTCTTTATTAGGATCTTCTCCTTCCTCTTGAATTTTTTTCATAGCAGGAAGGCAGACTGTGTTTCCTTTACTGTGTCTAGAAACCTCCTTATCTGGATCATCACACTTGCAAGGTGCACTTTCTATCCCTCTCTCCCTCACTGACACCAGTGTTGTCACATTATTGCCCCTTCATGACCGGAGCGCCTTTTGTCCTGGTCTGAGGCCTTGTTTTCCTTCCCTTGCTTGCAGCTTTCACTTCACACCTCTTAGAATCTCATCACAGTCCCGCTGGAGGCTCCTCTTCCACCTCCTACCCACTTCCCAAGCCTACGACAACCGTGTGAGGGCTCTTACAGTGGCATCCCTGCTTCTCTCCATATTTTTATTCCGGTGATTGTTGCTAGGCAACAAAGCATCCCAGACCCAGGAGAAATAAATAATTAAATCACCGCCTTATCATGCTCACAGATTCTCCGGGCTGAGTCTGGAAAGGGTCGGGAGGCCAGTTCACCTCTGCTGCACAGCGCCTTGGGCTTCAGCTGGGAAATGCTAAGGCTGTTTCTCGGCAACTTCTGTGCACTGAGACCCATTTACCTCCTAGATCCACGTGGGAGCTGAATCCCTGTTATGGCTATCTAAGAGGATGGAAACTTAATCAGAGCGTGTGGCTGGAAGCAGGGCCATCGGGAGGTGGTAATGACCAGACAAGGTCCTCAGAGTAGAGCCCTTGTTGAAGGCTGGTGGCTATATTGGAAGAGAGACCTAAGGACTCACATACAATAAGAAATATCCTGCCCCGTGTCTGGATTCTGTTAGCGAAAAGGATGTCTCCAAATATGTCCCCTCAACCATAGACCAGAGCTGTGTGCCAGAGTAAATTGTTTCAACATTGCTTGCCTTGCCTGTCATACTGTGATATCATGCTATTATAATAGAAGCAGATTAAGATAAACAATGGAGTGTGAAAGCGCTGAAGGCCTCATGTTTGCCTGGCCCAGAGTTGGGATTGTTCGAACTAATACCACTGACCCAGGATGTCTGCACTCTTGTAAGACTTGGCTTCCTCACACATGGTCACCTGAGGACAGTCAGCTTGCTTATATAGGGGCTTAGATAGGGCTTATATAGGGGCACAGGTATCTAGTCATTGTAAGCAATAGCTGCTTATAACGGGATAAACTCTCAGTTATCCTAAACAGTGTAGTATGTCCATGACAAAACAGCACCAGTAAGATTTGGAATTAAATCCTATTGAGACAAGAAGGCAGGAAAGAGAGGAATGGAGAGAGAGAGAGAGAGAGAGAGAGAGAGAGAGAGAGAGAGAGAGAGAACACAACACAAGGAATCCTGTAAAGAGCCAGCCCAACTGTCTTCCAAATGCTGGAAGAGAAAATAGAATGAACAAAGTGTTCTCCATTGAGAAGTAGCCAAATCAATTTGTTAATTGAGATTAAAAGAGCATAATTATTATAGCCCTGCAAGTCAAACTGAAGAAATGAAGTAGAGAATAGTAAATTCAAAGAGCCAGTATATATTTCAGAATACAAGCAGAATCTGGAGAGATTTGATGACCACTTCAAGTTCATCGACACCTACGTCTCTCCGAAGGGCAGAAATCCCCAAGCTACTGTGGTCCTCCGAGATGTGTGTTGAGAGGGCTGTAGCCAGCTGAGCAAAGAGATCCTCCCGACGAGAAGACCTCAGAGTAAGTCTAGGACAGTCACTTCCCAGCCGCAGCCGCAAAGGCAGTCAAGACACAGTGGTCTCCTCCTAGGACGTTCTCAGTGGTCCCTGCGGCGCGAACTGCTCTTTTGTCTGCCGTCCCTGAGCCCTTGCCTGTGACTCACATGCTTCCGAAACCTGCAGCTTCTTGAAGCTCATTTTTGAGACTCTGCATTTTGCAGCTGTTATTTTCGGAACCCACAGTTTTGTCTGACATGTGCTTGGGGATGCAGTCAGGTTGAGGTGTAAAGACACAGGAGGGAAAGGGGGATGTGAAAGAAAACAGACCAGCACAGTGACAGTTACAGTGGCCCTCAGCCACGGTACTATCTGCCACAGCAACCAACACAGCTTCAATTTCAAACTGCCTTTCAGGCACTTTTGCTTGTTGTAAGTGTTTGAACCAAGGGCCTCAAGCATGCAAGACAAGTATACTACATGGCACCCCCAGCCCAAAGGAAACTGAGGGGGGGGAAACTATGTTCTGTTACCATAAGAATTTAAATAGCCCCTTTAAGAACACCAGCATAGTCACCTTTAAAAATTAGAATTTGTGAGCCAGACATGGTGGCACAGACCTTTAATCCCAATACTTGGGAGGCAGAGGCAGGCAGATCCCTGTGAGTTCGAGGCCAGTCTACAAAATGAGTCCAGGACAGCCAAGATAGCATAGAGAAACCCTGTCTCAAAAAAAAAAAAAAGTAGAATTTATTATAGATTAATGCAGCGCTCAGAACTCATCCTAGATGTTTCCTTGTGCAGTAGACAGTAGTTAGCCAAGTGCTCACAGCTGACTAAAATGCACAGAATAAGCGTTAGTGAAGGCTCAGCCACAAATGAGAATCTACATCACCCCCGTCAAGGCTCAGACACCATTATAGAAGAGGAAGCAGGTAAGGGTCAGAGGTCATGGAGGGCCGGAACAGAACAGTGTGTCCTAGCTCTGACAGGATGACTATACTTGTGAACTGGAACAGCTGTGGTTACCAGTATAAGACCTGCATCCAATCAGTCTAGCCAGAATTCCAGCAGGAAGGAAAGAGAGACTATCAGCCCTACCCTAACTGGAGTGATTTGCAGATTCTGGTGGCTTCTAGGGAAAGGAGAGACAGTGTGTCACCTGGTATAGCGACCATATCCAGTGGATGTGCCGCACCTACGAGTATATGGTCAGCACAAATTGGACCCAGTGGGTTATTTTTAAAGAGAGAGAGGGGACATAAAGTGGAGAAGGGTTAAAGAGATGGCAAAAGGAATAAGAGTAATTATGATTAAAACACATTTTACAAAATTCTCAAAGAACTAATACAAATATTTTTAAATTAGTTTATTTATATATGTGCTTATTTTTCTGTACTAAGGACTGGACATATGGCCTTATATATGCTAAGCAAGCGCTCTTCCACCAAACTACATCCCCAGGCTTTTATTTATTTTAATTTTGAGACAGGGTTCTATCAGGCCCTTCTGAAGATTAATGATTTTTTTTAAATTCTCAGTCTAGCAGTATATACCCATGTAAACAATGGAAAGGGAGGTAGTTCAGTATTTTGTGATTTTATTCTTACTACAATGGATCCTTAGACTTAATAGTCTAAGTAATCGTCTTTGTAGCCTGTAAGATGTTTTAAAGCTGGGCACAGTGGCTAAAACATCTGTAATCCCAGTGCTTGGTACACTGAAGGAGAAGGACTTCTGCAAGTGTGAGGCTGACTGCACTACAGAGCGAGACTGTGTCACAGCCCACCCACCCATCCCCAGAAAATACTCAAGTTGGTTTAATGCAGATCTGGAACCGAGACTGAGAAATGAAAAAGAACAGCCAGGAGGAACACACTGGTGTGAAGGTATATTTCGTATCTTAACCTTGGTGTCAGACTCATCCATCTGTATACTTGAAAATCTATGACTTTTTACTAAATATTACATATAACACATGTGCAAATTATATTGTAATTTATACTTCAAATTTAGCATATACCGATTGCACAAAATAAGTTTTCTTCTGGTATTTTCATCCTTTGTGCCATGTGCTTTGACCATATTCACTTCCCACTCTCCTCTCCTGCCTGTTCTTCTCCCTCCCACTAATCCTCTTTCTCTTCCTAACTAGTCCCCCTGCTGTTTCCATATCATGTATATCTAGATTCCACATACGGGAGAAGTCTAGGGTTCTATACACAAGAGAAAACATGCAACCTTTGTCTTTTTGAGTCTGCCATGCTTAACATAATCATCTCCAGCCCTGATCACTTTTCTGCAAGAGACATCATGACATCCTTTTTCCTTTCTGCTGAGCAAAATTCCACCATATATATATATATGCCACTTTTAACCCATCTGTCTGTTGATGGGAAGCTGGGCTATCAGCTTGGCTGGTGTGAACATGAGTGTGCAGGTATCTGTTGTGTTTCGGTTCTTCCAGGCCTCTGCCTGGAGTGCTGTGGCTGAATCATTTAGACTCTCCCGCCATCATGTGGGTACTGGTCCTCTTCATTGCTGAGCCACCTCTCCAGCCCCTATATCTCAAATTTTTAAAATCCTGTTGAACTGATATGATACTTCAAGGTGTATAGGAGTGGGAGTTACATTTTTTTATTTTCAGTTAATTATTTCTTTTACCTGCTACTTATAAATATAAGTAAGATAGGGCTGGAGAGATGGCTCAGAGGTTAAGAGCACTGACTGCTCTTCCAGAAGTCCTGAGTTCAATTCTCAGAAACCACATGATGGCTCACAACCATCTATAATGAGATCTGATGCCCTCTTCTGGCGAGCAGGTGTACGTGTAGGCAGAATACTGTATACATACTAAATAAGTAAATCTTATTAAAAAAAAATAAGTAAGATATAGATGGCATATGTCCACCAACTAAAACTTGCATTACAGACTAGAGAGATGGCTCAGAGGTTGAGTGCATACTGCTCTTCCAGAGGACCCAGTTCTGTTCCCAGCACCCCCATAAAGCATCTCACAGCCACCTGTAACTCCAGCTCCAGGAGATTCCCTTCTGACCTCCACAGGCACCTATATGTATGTGTACATGCATGCGTGTGTACATCCACACCCACATACAAAATCCTTTTGTTTTGGTTATATTGAAAGATCTAGGTGCACTTCTCCATGATGAGACAGATCTGAGGACTTTTAGACTCTAATTCCAAGGGGAAATTTTGTTTTCTCCTTTGTCTACAGCATTTATTGCCAGAGATTACCAAGAAGCTAGAAAGGGTTATAACCAATAAGAATGATGAAATAGTAATAAATTCAGGTGAGCCCTGGCCACTTGCTGTCGAAAGGGTTATTGTTTGTATACATAAGGTGTTTAAAAATGCATATCCAGAATTTATGTTTGCCCTAAAGAATTAAAAGCCATTGAGTCTGACCTCAAGCAATGCCCTCTAGTTAGACAAGCATAGATAATATAGCAGGAAGGGCTGGAGAGATGGCTCAGAGGTTAGGAGTACTGGCTGCTCTTCCAGAGGTCCTGAGTTCAATTGTCAGCAACCACATGGTGGCTCACAACCATCTATAATGAGATCTGGTGCCCTCTTCTGGCATGCAAGTGGCATGCAAGTGTACATGTAATGTAGGCAAAACACTGTATACCTAAATAAATAAATCTTTAAAAAAAAAGATTGACAGGATTTTTTTTTAAAAGGTAGCAGGAAGATGCGGCCTCCTAATCAACTGAGCTTTACTAATGTCTGTCTAATGCAAGCCATCCTTTCACTTGTGAATTCAGCCTGCTGATTACTTTAGCTTTTCCCATCTGTACCTATGATATTTGCATCTGATTGTCTCACAGGGGGGCGGGGCATTCATATAAGACAACGAGAGAAAGAGAATATGAAACATTTATGCTTCATCAAATCTTGCTACTAGAATTAAGTAATCAGGATGGCTTCCACACTTCTCTGTGTAAGAGAGCATTCTAAGTTGTATAGGAATTGCCATCCAGGCCTGACAGTGCCTGTAATCCCAGCATTTGGAAGGCTCTGAGGCAGCAGCATCAGCAAGAGTTCCATGCCACTGGCCAGAGAGTTGGCAGAAGAGGAGGCTGCGCCACAAGAAAGAGAATGGTGTCTGAGATCACATGGTTGAAGTGTGCAGCACAGGCAGGTCTCCTTCAACCCGCAGCCCTTCCACTCACTGTGACACCTCCCAGAACAGAAGGAGACTTTCTCAGTGTCGTTCATCCTTGTGTAGTGAAGCAAGCGAAGTGCTGCTGTCTGTCTTTCTCCCAGGACTTGACACACCCTGATACCTAAGTATATACGGGGGGAAAAAACTAATTCTTTCCCTGCAGCAGATGAAGCTGCCCTTCCACAGGGAAAGACAGGGAAGGCAGTGGGGAGAGCTCTGGTAGGCTAGGTAGATGCCAAGGAAGGACACTCTGAGAAGGGGTCCTCTGTGTATGCACAAGTGAGGGTCACAGCAGCTTGCAGCCTCCAGTTGCTCTTCCCAGCCCCTGGAGCCCCTGGGAAGTACCGCCAGTTGCTGCTACTCTAATTCTCATTTTATTAGGCTTTAATCAAGCTTTCCTGTGAAGTGCTACATGAATTCAATTTTGGATTTCGCAAATAAAATAATCAAATGAGAGTGAAGCATCATAGGCATAAAATGTTTTTTCAAATGAAAATGATATTTTTAATTTAATCACATAAAAATCATTGGATGCAGTATGTCTAAGTGGCAGAGGAATTGCTGTATTGTCTTACCACTAGCCTCAGACAGCCATTTGTACAAAGGTTGGTGAATGATTTCCAATTATTTAACTGTTTTCCTTGCTCTCCATTAAACACTGACCTGACATTTGTTAAAAATGCACCACAGCCAGGGGATGGTGGAATGGCTCAGTGGGTAAAGGCACTGGCCACCAAGTTCCATCCCTGAGCTGCTCATGGTGGAAGGAGAAAGCCAACGCCCACCAGTTGTCCTCTGACCTCCACGCAAGAGCTCCGTGGCCTCTGGGTGCCCACACAAACAGTAAATGAGCAAATAAAATCTACCCGATTGTATCTTCTATAGCAAAGTAGAAGGATCCAGTGGGTCCTAGAAACCTACAAGTAGAACATTATGATAGGCAGATTTGGGCCAAGGGGTCCCACTCAAACTAAGGCACCAGCCAAGGACAATACAGACAGTAAACTTTAAACCCTTACCCAGATCTAGCCAATGGTCAGAACAGTCTCCACACTTGAGTGGAGAGTGGGATATGACTTTCTCACATACTCTGGTGTCTCACATTTGACCATGTCCCCTGGAGGGGGAAACCTGGTGGCACTCAGAGAAAGGACAGCAGGTTACCGAGAAGAGACTTGATACCCTATGAGCATATACAGGGGGAAGTCATCCCCCTCAGGAACAGTCATAGGGGAGGGGAATAAGGGGAAAATGGGAGGGAGGGAAGAATGGGAGGATACAAGGGATGGGATAACCATTGAGATGTAACAAGAATAAATTAATAAAAAATAATAATAAAAAAAATAAAATCTACCCGAGAACGCTCCTCCTGTGGAAACACTGTACTAGGAATACTGACTTACAAATATTATGTTCATTTATGTGTGTTGTTTAGGGAAGCTTCATGTGATAGGGTTGGGGGTATAGCTAAGCGGGAGAGTACTTGCTAGCATGCTCAGGGCTCTGAGCCGGATCCCCAGCACTTCAAGAAAAGAAAAAGAAAGAAAAGACAAGGAATTTAAACTGGGTATGATAGGAAAAAACATGAGTGTGAGTCAACTCATAGCCTGATTTCTAGTTTCTAGCTTAACATATCAGCTGAGCACCTTGAGCCCTGCTTTCCTGTGAAATGTATGAGTCTCCTTGGCCTTCCAGATCTTCAGCTGAAGCTGTAGTCTTCTCCTGTGCTTGGATAGTCTCCAGAACCCGGCTGTATAGACTCCCATGAGAAAGAGGTTTCTATCTCTGCTAGATCCAGCCCTGGTGCCAGCATGTGCACTGTCCTGCAGCTGCCTGTTCTCTGCTGGTTGCTTGCTCACTGACAGCACCAGTGGCAGTCAGAAGGTGGCACAGCAGTATTGCCTGCAGTGGGAGAACAAACACGCAAGATGAGAGATCACTCTGATGTCTGCTTTGTTGTTCAGAGTAGGATGCCTTGGGATGCAAATAGCCAGGGAGCTGTAATTTTTAATTTACATGTAATAAAATTGACTTTCATATGTGGCACTGGTTATACAGGTCTGTGAGCATTGTAGTAAGCACTGGCCTGATTGGGACACAAAGTGGCTCCATCATACTAGAAAACTCATAATTGGAATCATACACATGTAACCTTTGGAGACTCACTCAACATAACACTTTGATGTTTATGCTTGTCGAATAATCTGTATCATCAATTTGTACCTTCTCGTTGCTAAGTATTGCTTACAGATGTCTCTTGCATTGTTTATCCATTCACGTATTGATTGGCATTTGTTTTTTTTTTTTTAACTTTTTTATTTATTTTTTTAATTAATTTATTCTTGTTACATCTCTATGGTTATCCCATCCCTTGTATCCTCCCATTCTCCCCTCCCTCCCATTTTCCCCTTATTCCCCTCCCCTATGACTGTTCCTCAGAGGGATTACCTCCCTCTGTATATGCTCATAGGGTATCAAGTCTCTTCTCAGTGACCTGCTGTCCTTCCTCTGAGTGCTACTAGGTCTCCCCCGCCCGGGGACATAGTCAGATGTGAGGCACCAGAGTACTTGAGAAAGTCAAATCCCTCTCTCCACTCAAGTGTGGAGACTGTCTTGTCCATGGGCTAGATCAGGGTAGGGGTTTAAATTTTTCCGCCTGTATTGTCCTTGGCTAGGGCCTTAGTTTGAGCGGGACCCCATGACCCAAATCTGCCTATCATAATGTTCTACTTGTAGGTTTCTAGAACCCACTGGATCCTTCTACATTGCTATTCACCCATTGTTCTCTCATCTAGAGTCCCAATAGGCTGTCCTCCCCTCGGTCCCAGTTTCCTGGTAAGGGAAGGCTTTCATGGGGCATGTCCATTGGGCTAGTATGCAGATATAAGTGAGTATATACCATTTGAGTCTTTCTGCTTCTGGGTTAACTCACTCATTATGATCATCTCTAGCTCAATCCATTTGTCCACAAATTTCAGGAATTCCTTGTTTTTAATAGCTGAGTAGTATTCCATAGTGTATATGTACCACAGTTTCTTTATCCATTCTTCTACTGAGGGACATTTAGGCTGTTTCCATGATCTGGCTATTATGAATAAGGCTGCTATGAACATGGTTGAGCAAATTTTCTTGCTGTGTGCTGGTGCATCTTCTGGGTATATTCCAAGGAGTGGAATAGCTGGGTCTTGAGGAAGCCCTATTCCCAGTTTTCTGAGATAGCACCAGATAGATTTCCAAAGTGGTTGTACTAGTTTGCATTCCCACCAGCAATGAAGGAGTGTTCCTCTCTCCCCACATCCTCTCCAGCATGTGGTGTCGCTTGAGTTTTTGATCTTAGCCATTCTGATGGGTGTAAGATGGAATCTCAGAGTTGTTTTGATTTGCATTTCCCTGATGACTAAGGAGGTTGAGCATTTCTTTAAGTGTTTCTCAGCCATTTGATATTCTTCTGTTGAGAATTCTCTGTTTAGTTCCAAGCCCCATTTCTCAATTGGGTTATTTGGTTTGGTGGTGTTTAATTTCTTGAGTTCTTTATATATTTTGGATATTAGACCTTTGTCAGATGTAGGGTTGGTGAAGATCTTTTCCCAGTCTGTAGGCTGTCGCTTTGTTCTCTTGACAGTGTCTCTAGCCTTACAGAAGCTTCTCAGCCTCATGAGGTCCCATTTATTAATTGTTGATATTAAGGCCTGGGCTGTTGGTGTTCTGCTCAGGAAGTTGTCTCCTGTGCCAATATGTTCCAAGCTCTTCCCCACTTTTTCTTCTAAGTGACTTAGTGTCTCTGGTTTTATGTTGAGGTCTTTAATCCACTTGGATTTGAGTTTTGTGCAAGGTGACAAATATGGGTCCAGTTGCATTTTTTTACACATAGACATCCAGTTAGACCAGCACCATTTGTTGAAGATGCTATCCTTTTTCCATTGAATGGATTTGGCTTCTTTGTCAAAAATCAAGTGACCATATGTGTGTGGATTCATATCTGGGTCTTCAATTCGATTCCACTGATCAACCAGCCTGTTGCTGTGCCAGTACCATGCTGTTTTAATTACAATTGCTTTATAGTACAATTTGAAATCAGGTATGGAGATTCCTCCACAGCACCTTTTATTGTACAAGATCGTTTTTGCTATTCTGGGTTTTTTGTTTTTCCATATGAAGTTCAGAATTGAACTTTCAATGTCTTTAAAAAATTGTGTAGGTATTTTGATAGGGATTGCATTGATTCTGTAGATTGCTTTTGGTAGGATGGCCATTTTTACTATGTTAATTCTCCCTATCCATGAGCAAGGAAGATCCTTCCATCTTCTCATGTCATCTTCAATCTGCTTCTTCAGAGTTTTGAAATTTTTTTCAAACAAGTCCTTCACTTGCTTAGTTAAAGTAACTCCTAGATATTTTATATTGCTTGTGGCTAATGTGAAGGGTGTGGATTTCCTAATTTCTTCCTCGGCAAGCTTGTCATTTGTGTATAGGAAGGCTACAGACTTTTTGGAGTTAATTTTGTATCCAGCCAAATTGCTGAAAGTATTTATCAGCTGTAGGAGTTCTCTGGTGGAATTTTGAGGGTCACTTATGTACACAATCATATCATCTGCAAATAGGGATAGTTTGACTTCCTCCTTTCCCATTTGGATACCCTTGATCTCCTTTTGTTGTCTTATTGCTCTGGCTAGAACTTCGAGTACTATATTGAAGAGATATGGAGAGAGTGGGCAGCCTTGCCTTGTTCTTGATTTTAGAGGAATTTCCTTGAGTATCTCCCCATTTATTTTAATTTTGGCTATTGGCTTGCTGTAGATAGCCTTTATTATGTTGAGGAAAGTGCCTTGTATCCCCGATCTCTCTAAAACTTTAAACATGAATGGGTGTTGGATTTTATCAAATGCTTTCTCTGCATCTAAAGAGATGATCATGTGGTTTTTTATTTTCAGTTTGTTTATATGGTGGATTACATTGATGGATTTCCGTATATTAAACCATCCCTGCATGCCTGGAATGAAGCCTACTTGGTCATGATGAATGATATCCTTTATGTGTTCTTGTATTCGTTTTGCAAGAATTTTATTTAGTATTTTTGCATCGATGTTCATAAGAGAAATTGGTCTGAAATTCTCTTTCTTTGTTGAGTCTTTGTGAGGCTTAGGTATCAACGTGACTATGGCCTCATAGAATGAATTTGGTAATGTTCCATCCAATTCTATGTTTTGGAGTAGCTTGAAGAGTATCGGTATTAGCTCGCCTTTGAAGGTCTGGTAGAATTCTGCACTGAAACCATCTGGCCCTGGGCTTTTTTTGCTTGGGAGACTATCAATGATTGCTTCTATTTCTGTAGGGGAAATGGGACTATTTAGCTTGTTTATCTGTTCTTCACTCAATTTAGGCAAGTGAAATTGATCAAGAAAGTCATCCATTTCCCTTAGGTTTTCAAATTTTGTGGCATATATGCCTTCAAAGTAGGATCTTATGATTCTTTGTATTTCTTCAGTGTCTGTTGTTATGTCTCCCTTTTCATTTCTGATTCTGTTGATTTCAATACTGTCTCTCTGCCTTTTAGTTAGTTTGGCTAACGGTCTGTCTATCTTATTGATTTTCTCAAAGAACCAGCTCTTGGTTTTGTTGATTCTTTGGACTGTTTTCTTAGTTTCTAATTTGTTAATTTCAGCCCTGAGTTTGATTATTTCCAGACGTCTACTCCTTTTGGGTGTTTCTGCTTCCTTTTTTTCTAGGGCTTCCAGCTGTTTTGTTAAGTTGCTTATGTGCAATGTTTCCAATTTCTTTTTAAAGGCACTTAGTGCTATGAGTTTTCCTCTTAACACTGCTTTCAATGTATCCCACAAATTTGGGTATGTTGTTCCCTCATTATCATTGAATTTCAGAAACTCCTTGATTTCTTTCTTTATTTCTTCCCTGACCCATGTGTCATTTAGCAGAGAGTTGTTTAGTTTCCACATACGTGTAGGCTTTTTGTTGTTTCTGTTGTTGTTGAATTGCAGCCTAAGAGCATGGTGATCTGATAGGATACAAGGTATTATTTCAATCCTCTTGTATCTGTTGAGGCCTGCTTTGTGACCTACGATGTGATCAATTTTGGAGAAGGTTCCACGGGGTGCAGAGAAGAAGGTATATTCTTTCTTGTTTGGGTGAAAGGTTCTATAGATATCTGTTAGATCCATTTGACCCATGGCATTGGTTAATGATGTTATTTCACGGCTTAGTTTCTGTTTCAATGACTTATCCTTCAGTGAGAGTGGGGTGTTGAAGTCTCCCACTATTATTGTGTGGTGATCGATGTGTGGTTTAAGTTTTTTTAGCAGATCTTTTACAAATGTGGGTGCCCTTGTATTGGGAGCATAGATGTTCAGAATTGTGATGTCATCCTGGTTGGCTTTACCTTTGATGAGTATGAAGTGTCCTTCTGCATCCCTTTTGATTAATTTTGGTTGAAAGTCTATCTTGTTTGATATTAAAATGGCTACGCCTGCTTGCTTCTTGTGACCATTTGCTTGGAATATTTTTTTCCAACCTTTTACTCTGAGGTAATGCCTATCGTTATAGGTGAGATGTGTTTCTTGAATGCAGAAGAATGTTGGATCTTGTTTATGCACCCATTCAGATAGTCTATGTCTTTTTATTGGAGAATTAAGACCATTAATGTTGAGAGATATTAACGACCAGTGACTGTTAAGAGTCTTAATTTTGATGTTGTTTCCAATCAAGTGTTTGTGTAGTTGTGTTTTTGCCATGGTATAATTACCTATTTCCTGAGTAGTTTTGGTTGTAGCTTGACCCTTTGGGATGGAGTTTTCCTTCTAGTACCTTCTGTAAAGCTGGATTTGTGGATAGGTACTGTTTGAATTTGTTTTTGTCATGGAATATTTTGTTTTCTCCATCAATGTTTATTGATAGTTTTGCTGGGTAAAGTAGTCTGGCCTGGCATCTGTGGTCTCTCAGGGTTTGCAGGATCTCTGTCCAGGCTCTTCTGGCTTTTATGGTCTCTGCTGAGAAGTCTGGTGTAATTCTGATAGGTTTGCCATTGAATGTTATTTGGCCCTTTTCCCTTGCAGCTTTTAATATTTTTTCTTTGTTCTGTATGTTTTGTGTTTTGATTATTATGTGACGGGCAGTTTTCCTTTTCTGGTCAATTCTATTTGGTGTTCTGTAGGCCTCTTGTATGTTTATAGGTATCTCTTTCTTTAGGTTGGGGAAATTTTCTTCTATAATTTTTTTGAGAATAGTTTCTGGGCCTTGGAGTCTGATATCTTCTCTTTCTTCAATGCCTATTATCCTCAGATTTTTTCTTTTCATGGTGTCCTGAATTTCTTGGATGTTTTGTGTTAGGAGTTTTCCAGATTTGGCATTATCTTTAATGGTTGCTTCAAGATCTGTGATTGTATCTTCTAGACCTGAAATTCGTTCTTCCGTCTCTTGGATTCTGTTAGAAAGGCTCACCTCTGTGTTGCTCACCTTCTTCTCTGAGGTCTCACGTTCTCGTTTTTCTTCTGTCTGTGTGTTTATCATTGAATCCATTTTTGTCTTCAGATCTTGAATTGATTTTTTTATTTCTTTCACCTCATTTTTTGTATATTCCTGAGTTTCTTCCATTGCCTCTTTATAGGTCTTCAGAGCTTGAACCGTCTTAATTATTTCTTCCATCTGGTTATTTGCATTTTCCTTAAATTTTTCCAGTTCCATTCTATGTGCTTCTTTTATGTCTCTCACCTGTTTTGCTGCGTCTTCCTGTATTTGATTACGAATTTTATTTGTTTCCTCCATTAAAATGCTCCTTATTAAGGATTTGAGGTCATTTTCTTGTATTTCCGTTGTATTTGAGCTCTCTGGGTTGTTTTCTTTGGGATAGCTGGAAACTGGAGACGCCATGTTGTTTTGAGGTTTTTTGCGTATGCTTTTACGCTATCCTTTAGACATCTTGCCGGTTTTGTTTTCGTTGGGTAGATTCCCGAGTTGGATGGAGGGAGTCTGATGATAGATTCACTTGTTTTCTCACGGTTTCCGTAGGTTGGAAGCTCTTATGTTTCACTGTTGTGGATGGCAGGAGGTTAGCCCTGGCGTTTTGGGCTCTCACAGCCAGTGATCCTCAGCTCTCCTGTGCTGTGGGTCCTGCAATCGTTCTGGGTCTCTGGATGAGCGTTGGGTCAGGCCAAGGTATCCACAGCCTTCTGGGTTCCCTGCCAGGTCCAGCCAGGGACACTAGTCCCAAACCACCGTCCGAGCTCAGCTAGTATCTCAGGGCCTGAACCGTCTGCCAAGCTTAGCTAGGAATTCTGGGCTCAAAATGCACACAGGGTCCAGCCAGAATTTTTGGGCTAGGACTGCACACCAAGCTCAGCTAGGGGTGTTTGGCCAAACTGCTTGCTGTGGTCAGTTATTGACTCATGCCCGAAACATCCGCGCAGCTCAGCCAGGAATTCTGGATTCAAACTGCACACTGTGTCCAACCAGAGTCTTAGAGCCGGGACTGTGCCAAAGGCTCTAGTAGAGACTCTGGGCCCAATCTGTCTGCCAAGCACGGTTAGGGACTGTGGCCCTAAGCTGCACGCCGAGCTCCACCCGAGTCTCTGGGGCAGAATTGTGCACCGAGCTCAGCCAGGGACTATGGACTCACACTGCACGCTGAATTCAGTCCGGGCCTCCAGGCCTATACTGCGTGCATAGTCCAGCCAGAGTCTTGGGGCCGCCGAGCCTGTGCACAGCTCAGGAAGAATCCCTGGGCCTAATCTGCCCGGCAAATCCAGCTAGGGCCTCTGGGCTGAATCTGCGTGCTGACCTCAGCCTGCGTCAGCGCCCTAAAACTGCCCTCTGAGGAGAGCTAATGTCTTGAGCAGAACTGCTCGTTGATGAGCGCTAGCACCTCACAGCAGGTGAACTGGCTGAGCTGAGAAGGGCCTTGGGAGGAACTGAGCATTCCACCCGGCCTGTGTCACAGCAGGGGCGCCGTGGCTCCACTAAGCTGTTGCCTTGGGCCGAATTGCTTGCTGGGCTGAGTCAGTGTCTCCACAGCACTGCACCCTGAGCTGTACCCGGGACTCTGGGGCTGAACTGTCCGCCGTGTCCAGCTTGGGTCACAAAGCACCACACGACCCAAATCCTGTCCAGTGTCCCCTCTCCCGCAGCAACTCCCACCAGCCACCACACTAACCGCCTCCACTGGATGGCTCTGAGCTGCAAACCTCAGTCGCTGCTGCTGGTGTTGCTGACGCCGCCTGTGCCGCCGCTGCTTTGGTCCGAGAAAATCCACACTCCTCCAGTGTGTAGGGGCACGCAGGTCCTCCGCACCCTGGTCCTTCCGAACCGTGGAGCACTCCTGCTGCCTTGGTGTCGGGATCCTGGTGTTCCTGGCTCAGAAATCTGTGCAATTCCCCGAACTGTTCACTGGAGCTTCCAAACACGGTCCACACTGCTCGCCGCCATCTTGGATCCCCCCATTGATTGGCATTTGATTGCATTCATTTGGGGTCATTATAGAGCTGCGGTGAACAACAATGTATAATTTTCTTCAATGAAACAATGGACACCTCCTGAGCTGACACTTCACCCCAACCATCCCCACCTTGTTTTCTACAAGTTCTGACACTGATGTTTTATAAAATGGTTGGAAACTGGAAGGAAAAAAAAAAAAACACATACACACAAAAGTTTGAGGTTTCCATTAATTTGTGTGTCTTTGTCTGTGTCGGTGTTGTGGTTTGTTTTCAGGTAAGTTCATGGTAATATCTTATTGTAATTTTTATTTGCATCTCCTAAATTGCCAAGAATGTTGAACACCTTTTTTGTGTTCGCTTGCTACTTGGGTATTCCTTCTTTAGTGAAGTAATCCCCTATCACTAGCTTTCTTCTAAAAGTCTTCGAGTAAGGGCGGCTTCTTGAGTAAACATTTGTTTCTGTCGGAGTGTAGATGCCCAAATATCTATCCCAAGCTCTCTAAGTTGTCTTTTCTTTGCTGAGTCCCCCTTCCACCTTTGTGGGTCATAGTTGTGTGGCTGTATTTCTGAGCTTGCTTTTCTATTTCAAAACGTCTGTGGCTGTTCTAGCTCCCTCGCCTTTCCATGTATGCTTCACAGTTTGATTTTTATATTTAGCCAAAACATTTTATCTTGGATTATATCTGTAAATCAACTTATAGAAAATTGGCATCTAACCAGTATTGAATTTTCTAGTCTCTAAATGTATTTTCTCTTCATTTGTTTAGGGTCTTTTTTATTTAATCTGTATTGTAATTTGACTTTATCAGCATTTGATAGTTTTCAATGGATAAGTCCTACACACACTTTGTTGGATTTCAAAATATTTTGGCTTTAAAAAAGTCTTTGTGGGACCAGGCATTTTGTTTGTTTGGTTTTGGCCTTGTTTTATTTTTATTTCATTCTGTATTTTCAAATATTTTATTGGATTCAGTTTGCTAATGGTTTTATATTCAAGGTCATAGAGGATATCAGTTTATTATTTTCATGCTATTTATTTTTGGTATCAGAATAATGATTCTTAAAATGAGTTAGATGTGTTTCCTATTTTCTAGCAAAAATATGGAGAATTAATGGTATTTCTTTAGATGTGTGGTGCAACTCACTAATGAAATCAGCTGGGCCTGGAATCTCTCTTTGGAAATATTTCTAATTGGAGACTCAATTTCTTCAGCAGATACAGATCAGTCAGGCTATTTGGAGGAGAGGGAGGTTTAGTAGTTTGTGCCTTCAAGGAATTGTTGGGTTTAAGTTGTTGAATACTCTGTTGCACGTAGAGTTGTTCAAATAATTCCCTTTTTATAGTTGTCTTTATAGGCTGTGGGGCCCCTTGCAGTCGCAGTCCTAGTCATAATTCTCTCTCTCTCTCTCTCTCTCTCTCTCTCTCTCTCTCTCTCTCTCTGTGTGTGTGTGTGTGTGTGTGTGTGTGTGTGTGTCCCCCCACACACACACACACACGCTTTCTTTGTGTAATAGCCCTGGCTGTCCTGGACCTCTCTTTGAAGACCAGCATGGCCTCAAACTCACAGAGATCCTCCTGCCTCTGCCTCCTGGGATTAAAGAGTGCTGGAATTAAATGTGTGCGCCACCGTGCCCAGCTCCATTTTTCTCTTAAGCTAGAAGCTTGTCGATTTTATTCATTTTCTGAAACAATCATCTTTTTGTTTCCTTCATTTCCAATCTCATTTATTTCTTACCTTTATCATTTTCCTTTGTCTCCTAATTCCATGAAACTTGGAAAAGGCAGAAGTCATCAGCATCGTTGCTATGACCTGATTTCATCCATTCTTCCAAGAGAGTCCCTAATGGTCTTCCATGTGTTGCCTCCTTGCAGTTGACTGGTCTAAGTGTCTCCAATGGGAAGGACCAGCTTGTGGTGTTCCACACAAAAGACAACAAAGACCTCATTGTCTGCCTCTTCAGCAAACAGCCACCCCACGAGAGTCGAATTGGAGAACTTGTTGGAGTCCTGGTGAATCATTTCAAGAGGTAAAGCTTTATTTTTGTAGCTAAAATGTTTAATCATTCTTATCACTGACCTTGGTTTGTGCCAATGTGAATATATTGTAGTTTTCCTCCACAAGGACAATTAAAGCATCTGTTCCCTAGAAGGTAAAATTAGCATCCAGCCTTATTTCAAGGCTAGGAATGGTCCTCTACTTCTCCTGTATCTAGCTTTGCCAACACTGAGAGATTCCCTCATGGTTATTTCATTGCTACCAATCCAAATGTAATGTAATTCAACCCAAACAATGGAAGGAATCGCTTTATATTTCTCTAGCCACTGCTTTGCATGCACCCCAAACATAATCAGTTAGTGTGTCTGCCATGACTATAAACAAATTAGAAAGCAAATTTAAGATAGCATGTAGGCCCATAAAGGTTGAGGAAATTCCCATGACGGGAAGAAACTATTATAGAAACAGTCATGACAGAAAACAGCATATTCTGAAAGAGTCACTATAAAGCAGGATGGCGTCTTGGGGAAGGGGCAGGGTGAGTTGGAAGAATGATATAAGAAATGTAGGCTGGAGAGCTGGGTCAGCTATTAAGAGCACCCAAATGGGTTCACAACCATTTGTAACTCCCAGTTCTAGGGGATCTGACACCTTCTTCTGGCCTCTGTAGACACTGCATACATATGGTCCATAGACCATACATGCAGGCAAGACACCTATACACATACACATAAAAATAATAAATGTTTTTTAAATATGGAGTCCCCCCCAGTGGACTATTCAGTAAATAATTTTAAGCAGGAGAATAGTTTGTCGGGTTTTTGCTGAAATGTAGAAGATGAAAGTTTCTTTGCTGTAAGTGGTCATGGAGTATTGAACAGTGTCTTCTCCTATGTTTATATTCTCATTGTGGTGTGCTGTCTTTTCCCCACCCCCACCCTGTCTTGGTGTGAGAACAAGATCATACAACAAAATCAGTGGTGGCAAATGGTACAGGTGGCAGTTCCTTTTCCTCCTGAAAGACACCCCCACATTCTCAGAAGTGCTCAGAGCTCCCTGGCAGGGTTATACCCATGTCCACAAGTTCTACTGTCGTTATTCTTCCTGATAATGTATATAATGTAATATAAGCAGTCTTGTTTAGGACAGGATCTCTGTGTAGACAAAGCTGACTTCAAACCCACAGAGATCCACCTGCCCCTGCCTCCTGAGTACACTACTCTTTATTATTAAATCTTGTATTCTAAATCAGAAAGAATCTTTAAATGTTTATATATTTTATAAACTATGCTTGGTTAGTGGTCATCTGGTAGAAAAAATAGAATATATGGAATTGACTTTAAAAAGATATCAGTAAGCCTGGTGGTGGTGGCACTTCTTTAATCCCAGCACTCAGAGGAGGAAGCAGGTGTATCTTGAGGCCAGCCTGGTTTACAGAGAAAATGCCAAGACAGCCAGGGCTACACAGGGAAACCTTGTCTCAAAAAAAACAGTGTGTGGGCAGCGGGGTGGGGGGCTTTGTGATGGTCCATCTGTATTGTCAGCTTGAGTGGCCTGAGAGATGCCTAAGGCACTACTGGATGTCTGTGTGAGCATTCCCGAGACAGTTATCATGTGTGGCAGTAGCTGAGAAGTAAGGGTCTGGCCCTGAGTGTGGGTGGCACCATCCAGGAGGCTGGGCACCCAGATGGATTCCCTGCATCTGCCAAACATCTGTAAAGCTAAGAAGCATACAAAGGCGTTCAGCATGAAAGGTTACTATGGAGGCCTCTGCAGTGGATGTCCCTAACTCACATCGGCAGGCTCATCTTCCTGTAAATATTTAGCCATGGCAAAGTACAGACAGTAGAAGGGATCACCGCTTGTTGTCTCTTACTCGGAAGACTTGTAGTAATAAATACAGTTGGTTTTGCCTTGAGGAACTGAAGTATTCCTGTCTCAGTCTGCGTTCTTGTTTAGTGAACTCCAGCTGTCCTTAAAAGCCTTCTCCTCATGACGGAGCTGGAACCTGATGTGGCTTGTTCCTAGGTGTGTGCCTTCTACTTCCCACGTAGGAGAGAATTTGCCACTTCCTCACAATTCCTACGTGTAAGAAAAGAAAGTTGACAAGATGGTAAAATTTTTCCAGTTTATTCATTGTTTTTCTGTCTTATGAACTTGGAGATCAATTAATGATAAGGTATTAATCTCCCTTTCCTAAAACCAAAAGAGTAAGCTTGAAATTTCAGATTAGTTATCATCAACCTGATACTTGTTTGATGGGGAAAAGTTAATTTTATTTTTCTGGCCATTGTCCTTTATTGTCCGGTCTCTTATCGCTGTTAACATCATCACAGCTCATGATGTGTTTTACAAGCTTGGTGCTGTTGCATGTAATCTTATTTGTCCCTGTTTTGTGATGGAAATCCAGAGGAGAGGGGTTGGCTTTTCACAACTCTTTATGTTCTAGATTTTCCCTAAGCACATTCTGTAGTCAGAAGTCAGAGGGAAAGCAGCTCAAAACCACACACTATGTAAGCCCATAGACCAGTGAGGCTGCGACCTTGGAGAGCAAGGAGGCCGGTCCATTTGAAAGCTCCACTACCTATCTGTTCACCAGATTGAGGGAGAAAGCAGTTGCACAGAAAACAAAAGCACTATTTCATAAAAGACAGTGTTTATCATGAATGGGCAACACCCAAAAGCACAGGAACACCAAAGGAGAGAAAGCAAAAAGCAGATTGATAGCTACAGATCAGAGCCAGCCCAACAGAAGTGGCCACGTGGCCACCACCCACCTGGCTGTGGCATAAGGCACTTTCTTGTAAGCCACACGGACCCCAGTGACAAAGAACATACACAGGTGAGGGAGGATGGCCTGTGCAGAGGACATGGCAGGGGCGACTGTGAGGCCTTAACCCAAACCGAAACCACAACACAATTATCTGGGTAACTCCTTTCCCCCAAGGCTACCCTTCAGCAGGTAGCTAGGAAGCAGCAAGAAAACAATGCAAGGAAAATAAGCAAAGGCAGATAGAGAAGTGGGGAGTTCAGGAATAAGCTTTATGTGTGTATGAAAGACAGAAAAGGCTGGGTGTGGTGGCACATTCCTGTCATCTTAGCACTCACTACACACAGACTAGAGAATCAAGAGTTTGAGAGAGCCAGGCACAGTGTCACCAGCACCCAGGAGGCAGAGGTAGGTAGACTTCTGTGAGTTCAAGACCAGCCTGGTGAACAAAGCAAGTTCCTGATCAGCCGGAGCTACACAGAGACCCTGTCTCAAGGGAGAAAAAAAAGGAAGAAACAATGAAAAAGAGAGGACCAAGGTGAGTTGACAGGGACTAGAACTTTACACCACTATCCTAAGCAACAAAGAAAAAAATAGAATACATGAAAAAAAATACAGTTTTAAGACCTAGGACATCAGGCAAGGATGGGCAGTGCTTGCTGAGAGGTGAAAACAAGGTGAGTCTTTCTGGGCAAAGCTGCCAGGCTATGGCACACACAGGGACCCAGGTAGAACATAGTAGTCTCCCTGAGGCTAGGACTGGCCTGAGGAGACTAGGCCAGCAAGTCTGAAGATCAAAGTGCCAGAGAGGAGAGGCATTCAGATACCCCTAGAGACCCCCTTAAGCAATCCCAGATAAGTATGTGATGAGGGGAACCCCACAGCTAGGGAACAGCACTCAGGTGAGAGCCAGGGACAACAAAGGTCCTGTCCCCACATTCACAGGCACTTGTATGAGGACTCAGGGAGATCTTGCCTCAGGAGGAGAAATTACAGTAGGCCTTAGGCACCGTGCCTCTGTAGCAAATACTGTCCCGTAAATCTTCAAAGCTAAGCCCGCCTACTTCCATAGAGTGCAGCCTGGGGCAAATCTCATGAGTATTTATAACAACACAAAAGTGTTCACGGCCAGTAAGGTAGAATTCTAATGTCTGACATCAATAAAAGATTACCAGGCATACAAATGGCAAGAATACAGTACCCATTATTTCAGGACTTTTGGATTAACTTGAGACAGAAGGCATAAAAGTAAGGGCCAAGCCAATTCGGTAAATTGATCTTCATCACCATCTTCTTGGGGGAGCTGAAGACAGACAGTTCCTGGCACTTCCTTCCTTGGGATTCCTCAGACTAGCTGCTGCTCAGTAGATGAGCCTCTTTCTCTCACCTCCTGCGGTGCCCACTCAGCCTGTTCCTGCTAGCCCTGCCTCCCCGAGCATGCACCACCTGTTTCATGTATTCTAAAGCATCTGAAAGCAGTGAGTGGACCTGGGGGTAAATGGGGTTTACACGTGTTAAGCACATGCTTTCCCACCCAGGTACACTACCTTCCCAGCGTTCTCCAAACAGTTACACTCACATTATTTAGGGCTAATGATGTAGTTCCGTGGGAAGGCGCATGCCCAGCAAGCACAGAACCTCAGATCCCAGCATACACACATGCGCAAAAATAAGATTATTTAATAGATAACTGGTATAAACCATTAGAACAGGGATAAACCATTAGAACAGATGCCACACAGAAACATCTGACAGACCATGCCAGCTAGTCCACAGATGAGAAATCTCTAAAGTCAGATGTGTTTGGGATATGCCAGTGAAGTTGTCAGGCTTGCTCCTGCAGCGCTTCTCAGTGCCTTTGTTTTCACATAAAAAAAACAAAACAAAACAGTAGGACAACAAGAGCACTCACTCTCCGTTGACACAAAGCCATGTCTAAAGTAAGAAGGCAAGGCAAGGTGCAAAATGATGTGTGGCCAGCCACCATTCATGTGGACACGGGCATCTCCTTATAGAGACAATCTCCGCAGCTATGTTACAGTCCGCATTGGTATGTGGCCCCCCTCCTCCTCCTCCTAAATATGTGTTATAGGTACCTTTTGTTGCAGTGTCCTTACTTATGGTGATATACTCCATGCATCTTGATGCACCCTCCCTTTTTTTCCTACTCAGCCAACATATACAGGTAGAGGTAGACGTAGACACGTGTAACTATCCAAAAAGCTATCCAGGAAATAAGCAACTGGCTCTGGAGAAGGCGTACCTCAACCCCAGCAGAAAGGTGGCATGGAGGCTGCTTGCTCACTGCCAACCTTATGCA
Organism: Acomys percivali; assembly: GCA_907169655.1. NCBI lineage: Eukaryota > Metazoa > Chordata > Mammalia > Rodentia > Muridae > Acomys > Acomys percivali. Next base: position 39,181,933 of record OU015746.1, read on the forward strand.
GTAAATGTGCTATCAAACGTTTTCACTTTAATAGAAGGCAGCGTGTTTTTAGTATTTTATACATGGCTATCGATTCCTTCATAGGTTCCTCTTCCTGATTAGAAAAATAGAACAAAAGAGCTCTCTAAGCGAATGGTGTGTTTTGTGATATTTCTGTGCTTTGATCCTCCTGGTATTACTACTGGTCCCAGTCTCCCATCTAACATGGACGTGAGGAGGCCGTGCTTTCTAAGGCTGCTGAGGCAAGATCGGCCACACTAGTCTGCTCACAGGCATTAGGAACAGTAAACCTGTCTCTTAGTGTGCATTTCACTCAGCCATGACTACCTGCCAGTAGTGAGGATTCAGCTCATTAGTAAACAGACAGTATCATGTTGGCCTTCCTAACAAAGAAATCACCAAAAAAACTGCAATATTAAGCTGTCAAATGACCCATCTGCCCAGGCATTTGCCTGTCTGGGTGCTGGAAACCTCAGTATAGCCCCAGTCTCCAGAATGGAACTTTCCTTTTTCCTGTTCTGTGTCTATGGTGAAAGCAGAAGTTAGTGCCATCTGCTGCCTTGCTTCTCACAAGCAGTATCTGTAATATCTGCTCTAATAAAGGGGCACTGTTGCTGAATTTATCTGAACATTTGACCTGCTTCTCAGATGGAGTTTCTCTCTCTCTCTCTCTCTCTCTCTCTCTCTCTCTCTCTCTCTCTCTCACTTTCTCTCTCTGTCTGTCTCTCTCCCTTTTTCTTTAACACTCCATCAAAACTATAAGAAGACTGTACTTCCCAGGTAGGACAAGTGAGTGGTCTTCTGACCATGGTGGAGGAAACAGAAGAGGGTCTCAGCTCGCGACCCTCACTCTGTCCTCTTCCTATCCCTGCCCAGCACCTTCTAGCTGGTCCCTGTGCCTCCCTTGGGAAACAGCCTCATGATCCTTGATAGGCATTTCTAGACTGCTCCCTCAAAATACCTGGCTACTCAGCAATGTAATTCGTATTCCAACTAAAAAAAAATCTACAAACAGAATAAACACAGTTGAGAATAACCAGATTGCCAGCCATAGAGGATTTGTTCTTGTTTTGTTTTGTTTTGTTTTGTTTCTTTGAGACAGGGTCTCACTTTGTAAACCAAGCTAGCCTGAAGCTCTCAGAGATCCACTTGTCTCTGCTTCCCAAGTGCTGGGATTCAAGGCATGCACACTATGCCTGGGTTTTTATTCATTAATTTTGCTCTGTCTCAGTGGAGTATATGACTGCTTCCTCCCATCCCAGGGTCTTGCCACGTAGCCCAGGAGAGATGTACATGGAAACCGGGAAGGAGTGAAACTTTCCTCAGTGTATAAATTGGAAATACTCCTCAAACAGCGACCCAGTGACAAAGATGGCCTTCCCCTCCCTCCTATGTTACCCTGTAGGCCTTCCCTGGCTGCCCTATGGAGAAGAGCCCTTTCCCAACCCCACCGCCTTCTCCCCTCCCTTTCATGAGTTCTCCCTGCAATCACACACTTCAATCTGCCTGATTCAATGTACCTTGCCTACGTGTGTGCCTATTGCACGTACTCTGGCTGACATATGTCTATGGAGCAGAGGCTTTGTCTCTACTCTTCACAGGAGTCCCCATGTTTTAAGCAGAGCCTGGCATGTGGAAGATTCTCTGGAAATACTAGTTGAATGCTGTTAAGTAGTAACGTCATGGAAGAGGTCCAGCTGGCAGTAGGATGCCTTTTGCCCATCCTCAGAGACATACATACTTTGCCTCCCAGAAGATGGTCAACCCCATCTTCTTGACAGTAAGAATCTTTTTACAGTGCCTTTCCCTTTATGAATACCTCTTTCCTTGTGCTGTTCATAGTACTGCTCAAAGTAATGCAGTATGTCCGGAGACCAACTGATTAGGTATTCCAAGGTAGAAAGTCGGCAACTAACAAGTTTATGAGCTGGAAGAGCCATGGGTATGCGATGTGCTGAGGGCTGCAGCTTCTCCTTCACTTTTCTCTAACAACTAAACAACTAGAAATAATTTCAGCCTCTCCCTGTCAGTGAGCTGACGAGGAAGCGGGGTGTAGAGATTTCCTGCTCAGATCAGCAGTTTCTTAATAAGTAAAAGACTTGGAAACCACAACTGGCGGCTGTGCACATGAGCCAGCTCCCCAGCGTCAAAGCTGAGCTGGGGATTCTAACTACAAACAGGTGGAAGGAAGAAAGAACCCAGAAGGCTCTGTGTGCCCTCTTTCATGTAAGCGCCCCAGGACTGAACGATTTCTTCTTAGTTGTGGAGCCTATAAGGACAGAAAGTCACAGCAGGAAGATGTAAATATGAGCCAAAAAGAAAAGCCAATTCTGATGGAAATTATAACAGGAAATTCATATTATAGAAGCTATCTGCTTCAAGAAAATATAGGATACATGGGTGAATGAAAGCACTGGCTAAGAAACAGCTAAAAGTGTTCAGGGGAAGCCCAAGATTTTAGATCTTAAGTCAGTGTTAAAGTATGAAAATGGCAGTTGATGTAGCAGAAAATAGATTTGAAAAATAATGATAAGGCAGTATACAGGAGAGAACAATGTTTTGTGGTTTTTTTTTTAATTACGGGGGTGGGGGTGGGGTGGGTGAGGGGCGCTATATACACATATGTTGCAGGTGCCAGAGGAGGCCAGAGGAATCAATCAGATGCTGTGGAGCTGGAGTTACAGGCAGTTCTGAGGCATCTGACATGGGTGTTAGGAACAGACCTGGAGTCCCCTGCAAAAGCAGCAAGTGCTTTTAACTGCTGAGCCATCTCTCCAGCCCCAAGAGCAATGATTTAGAAAATGTCAGAGGGCCGAGAACAAAAGTCTTGCGTTCAAATGACAGGCACACTTGAAAAGGACATTGCAGAACAAAGGTGATCCTGGGTTCTCATGGATCTAACTGTATGTATTTAATTTTAACATCTCTGAAATTTAGATGGGACTTATAATTGATAAGTTGCATAGCTATAAGAAGCAACACTTTAGCAATATATGAAAGAAGATGCATTTTACAGGAAGGTATCATATTCTGTAAAACATGGTCATTTAAAACTTTCAAAAGAAAAAAAACCTTTAAAAAGAAAACCTTTCTATACTGCAAATATTTTATGTGGAGATCTAGTGAATAGCTGTGTATTACCATGATGGTGCTTTGAATTTAAGGATTAAAACACTTTGCACACGCACATGTGTGTGTGTGTGTGCGCGCGCGCACGCGCGCGCGTACACAACCTGGTCTGAGTCCCTTGGAACAACAGCTTCAGTCTTTTGAGAAGGAACGTTAAGACTCAAATTACATGCCCAACCAAGCTGTCATTTATGTTTAGCAGTCAAACACCTCAGCATATCCCCTCCTGGCACTCCTCGGCAGAGGGACAACTGTGATTAGGAATTCAAAGCCTGTCACAACCTCCATCTTTGATCTTCTGTTTACCACCATCACTGTCCCCAAGTAGCTCCTTCCATACAACTGGAAATGTCTGCAAATAATTCTCGGGGGAAAGTAAGGGCATAGTCTAGGGGCTGTTATCCAAGAATCCAAGGTCCCGTTATCTCAGTAACTGTAGTCAGAGCACTGAGATTGTCCAATGGGAGTCACTTTGACCAGAGAAATGGGTGTTTCTCAGAGTATCATAGTCTCTGATAGATGCAGGAGGGATCAGTTTTGGGAGAGGGTGCGGTATATCCAGGTAGGATGCTCGAAGGTAAAGCACAGGAAGCTGTTCCTTCCTACAAAAAGCAGAAGTGGGCTGAGGGATGGCGTACTAGATAACGTGCTGTGCAAACATGAGGACTTTGCTTCTGATCCCCACCAAAGCCGGGCACAGAGGCACATGCCGCAGGATGGAGGTGACCAGATCCCTGTGACTTGCTGGCCAGCTAGCAAGCTCCAGGTTCATTGAGAGGTCCTGTCTTTCAATGGTGGAAACAGCAGAAGAAAAACTTCTAGCCTCCAAATGTGCATATACAGGCGAGCGTACCTGCACACACACACACACACACACACACACACACACACACACACACACAC
>OU015746.1:39192679-39216875 GCA_907169655.1 Acomys percivali
AAGAAAGAAAGAAAGAAAGAAAGAAAGAAAGAAAGAAAGAAAGAAAGGAAAGAAAGAAAGAAAAGAATCTGACTAGACTACAAAGAGAAAAGAAATGTAAGTATAAACTGAAAAGGCCAGAAGACAGCATCGGATCTTCTAGGACTAGTTACAGACAGTTGTCAGCCTCCATGTGAGTGCTGGCAATCAAGTCCTGGTTCTCTGGAACAGCAGCCAGTGTTATTCATCACTGAGCCATCTCTCCAGGCCCATGATGCTGAGCTGTACATTTTAAAATCATCTAGATGCTAAAAAGTAATATGCAAATCAGTGCTAGTTAGCCAGCACCATAGAAACTGGAAAAATTCATGTCTGTTACATATATATATATATATTTATATATTTATATTTCTTCAATCTCAGTTGCATATCAGACTTGTCTCCTATGTGGGAATGCAAAAATCAACCTCTCCATCTAGTGTGGTCTGCCAAGGGGGAAATGCATAATTCATAACAGGTTTGTAGGAGTATAAAGGAGGCAGCTTAAAGCACAAAGGTCAGAGTACATCTTTAGTCAGGCCTGAGAGAACTGAAGAAAATTCTAGGAAAGGGTCATCAAAGAGAGCCTTGTTTGTGCAAGCTCCTAAAAGAGATCTCTGAAGTCTAGGCTGCTAGCCAAGATGGAGTGAGTAGAGTAAGATTTCTGTTTACCCTTTTATCTAAAACAATCAAAAGCAAATGTTTGAAACAATGGCTCTTAAGGCGAGAAAGCAGGAAGTGAAGGGCAGTCATCCCTGAATGCGGAAAATGCAAGCGGATCTGCAGCTGCCCCAGCGTCCAGCCTTGAGAGGGTATCCAGACCCTGACACAGGGAGGGGGTCATAGCAGAGCCTGGGAAGGTGGGGGCCGGGCAGGGAGGCTAGACAGAGAAGAGAAATAAACAGAGGAAGAACTCTGGGGCGTTGTGAGGTTCCTCTTGGGTTATAAACTGAATGCTGCCCAGCATAGCTGTATAAGAAAAGTACCCAAATATAAAGACAGGGCAGTTTGGAAGATGAGAGGTGCCAATGCCCAGCACTCTCAGACAGTGAAGAGCAGTGGCTGTCCCAGCAGTGAGCCTGGGACACCTGTACTGACCAGTGGGGAATTGAATGTTATACACAAAAGGGTTTCCTTTAGCACTAGAAACTGACGGCCCTAGACCAAAAACAGCTGTGGTCTCTAACAAATCTTAACACCCAAAAGAAACAGATAATCTACAAATGTCCCTAACCCACAAAAAGCCCAAAAATATGTATGAAGTATAAAATTATCTGGCACCAAGTTCATAATCTCTACATTATGAATCTAGCCAAAAGTCTTAGGCCTGCAAAAATAAAGAAAAGTACAACTTGATATGAGAAGAAACAGCAAAGAGATTGGCCCAAACCACACTAGATGTTAGAAGCAGCCATCAAGGACATGAAAGTAGTCACTAGGACCATGTTTAACAATAAGGTTAAGATTGGAAAATACCCAAAGCAATGGGTGGGTTAACTACATACTCAGCAGTGCAGAGGGAAACTGAGTGACTCTGAATATCTAACAGGAGAAACTATGCAAAGAGAAGCTCTAGGGGAAAGTGGGATTTTGAAATAAATGGATCACCAACTGTGAAATGACTTCAGATAGTGTAAAAGCATGCAAATGATGTTGCCAATGGATCAGAAGATGAGAAAGCTAAGTGAGTAAATAATGGCTAAAATTTTCCAACTTTGGTAAAAACTTTATAAGCCATAGATTCACAAACTTTCAATGAAACTCAGACACAAAAATAATAATGAGAAGTATAGACTCATCACAGTGAGGTTCCTCAAAATCAGTTATTTAAAGTAAAGCCTTAAAAGGGATCTGATGCAAACATTACATTCAAACGAATAAAGATAAAGATACCAACAAGCTCCATTGGAAACCCTGTAGGCAAGAACAGAGTAGCATATTTAAAGCCCTTCCCTTCCATAATAAGCAGAAAATGCTAGCATGTTAAAAATAAATAAATAAATAAATAATAAAACCTACCCGATGTCAGAGTACAGTTTTTGAGTGTTTGCCAACATAGACCATACTACATGCTGTGTCATGGTTATAATGACTATAAAAGGTTTCTAGATCCCTGTCATAGTCAAATCAAGTTAGAAATCAATACAGAGTTAAAAATGCAAGTTGGTTGCCAGGGAATGGTGGCGCACACCCTTAATCCCAGCACTAAGAAAGCAGAGGCTGGTCTACCCAGAGAAACCCTTCTCAAAAACAAAACAAAACAAAACAAAAATGGAAGTTGAGCTAGGGATAGCCCTGTGGAAAAAGCCTCTTTGCCATGCAACCATGAGGACCAGAGTTCGAATACCCAGAACTCTCAGTGAAAGGGGTAAAAGTATCAGAAGATGACGCAGCAGGTAAAAGCACTTTCAAACAGGTCTGCTTTCAATCCTTAAAGCCACATGGTAGAAGGAGAAATCAACTCCTTCAAGGTATCCTCTATACTCCACATACGTGCCACAGTGGGGCACGCGCACGCGCGCGCGCGCGCACACACACACACACACACACACACATAAATAAATAAATAAGTAAGTAAGTGAATATGAAAAAAAGTTAAACTAGGTACAATAGTGCCAATCTCTACAGCCTACAGCCAGGTGGGAGGCAGAGACAGGAGGAAACCTGGAAGCTCACCAGCCAGCCTGAAGTGTGTGCAACAGTAAACAAGAGACTGTCTCAAAGTGGCATACAGGGACCGGTACTGAGCTTGCCTACACCAATATATTATGAGTGTGTACACATACCCCAAATAAACATCAGTCACACACAATTAAAAAAAAAATAGGAGCCAGAGCAGTGGTTCTCACCCTTCCTAATGCTGCAGCCCCGTAATACAGTCCCTCATGCTATGGTGACCCCAACCATAACATTATTTTCATTGTTACTTCATAACTATAATTTTGCTACTGTTATGAATCATAATATAAATATCTGAGTTTTCTGATGGTCTTTGGTGACCCCTGTGAAAGAGTTGAGAACCACTGAGCTAGAGAGATGGTTAAGAACACTTACCACTCTTGAAGAAGACCAGGGTTCTGTTCCCGACACCCATATTGGACAGCTCACAACAGCTTTAGGGGATCCAATACCCTCTTGTGATCTCCATAGGCACCTACACAAATGTGCATGTACCCACGCACATATAATTAAAAATAAAATAAATCATAAGAAAGAGCATTTTAAAACAAAAGACAAATAATATACTCCAAACTAATCCAGGGGTCAAGGAGGAAATTAAAGAAAATATTTCAGTTTCATGTAGTGCTGCTAAAGCAATACTTAAGTGAAAATATGTATTACTAAATGCCTAGATTAGAAAAAAGAAAGAAAATATCTCGAATCAATGGTTTCAGCTTCCACTTAAAATTTTAAAAATCTAAGCAAATGAAACCAAAGAAAGTGAAAGAAGAGAAAGAAAAACCAGAGCAGGAATCAGGGAAAATAGAAATCAGAAAAATATAGCAAACAATAGAGAATGATGAGAGGAATCAGAAAACAAACTCCCACTGCGCGGTGGTGGCACACACCTGTAATCCCAGCACGCGGGAGGCAGAGGTGAGTGGATCCCTGTGAGTTTGAGGCCAGCCTGGTGTACAAAGTGAGTTCTAGGACAGCCAAGGCTGCACAGAGAAACCCTGTCTCAAAAAAAGAAAAAAGAAGGCAAACTCCCAGTGTCTTTATCCCGGTAACTGATATAAGTGCTCCCCATTGCCAGCAGGTGGGAGGCAGAGGCAGGTGCATCTCTATGAGTTTGGGGCCAGCCTGGTGAACATAGTGAGTTCCAGGACAACCAGGACTAGATAGTGAGATCCTGTCTTTAAAAACAAAAACAAACAAACAAAGAAAAATCCCACATACTTATATTGTATAATATTCCATTCATCATTTACAGTTAAAACACTCAAACTCTGGGCTGGGCTTGGTGGCGCACACCTTTAATCCCAGCACTCGGGAGGCAGAAGCAGGCGGATCGCTGTGAGTTCAAGGTCAGCCTGGTCTACAAAGCGAGTCTAGGACAGCCAAGGCTACACAGAGAAACCCTGTCTCAAAAAAAACAAACACTCAAACTCATACCTTTTTTTTTTTTCCCCGAGACAGGGTTTCTCTGTGTAGCCTTGGCTGTCCTAGACTCGCTTTATAGACCAGGCTGGCCTCGAACTCAAAGCGATCTGCCTGCCTCTGCCTCCCGCGTGCTGGGATTAAAGGCGTGTGCCGCCACCGCCCAGCATTAAAACTCATACCTTTTTAAAAATACATAATATATTATCATAATCCATGTTGATCATAGAGTATGGCAGCATACCACAACCTCTTATACTTACCTCATTGTGTAATGAGGCAGGATGTGCTGGGCATGGCAGGTATTTTGAGAGAGATGATGGTTTTATGAGTATCTACACATGTCAAAATTATCAAATTGTATAATTTAGGACTTTGGAGTTTATTACATGGCACCATTGCTTCAATCAAGCCAAAAATAAAAACTTCTTGGATCTGTGGAACTGGGAGGAATATCCAGGTGGGACAGGACAGTGCATTGTGATAGAAGAAAACAGCGTGACAAAACAGAGAAAATATATTTGGAAATAGTCTGGCTGTGTTCTGAAAGTAATGAATCATCCTTGGTGGCAAGATCAGAGGCTACAGGAAGGAACATGGCCAAAAATACTAGAAAGATATCAAGGCTTAACTATGCAGACAGGAAACTTGAAGGTAATGTAAATGGGCTTGAATTTATGCCAAAATGGAAGTCACCAAAGAGAGAAGGAAAGATAAAGGGGAAACCAGGATAGCAGTACAGGCAGCACTTAGAGATGATCAGAAAGGGAGGACACTTACAGGAAGTGATATCGCAGAAGAAAAGGAAGACATGCCCAACCTGGGAGGAAGTGAATGGCACGTGTGCCTACACACACGTGCACACACACACACACACACACACACACACACACACACGCACGCATGCACACACGCATGCACATGGAATAACAATGCTACCATATAAAACTGTGGTATATGCTACTTATTTGACTAATTGAATATAGTTGAGTAATTGAAATGGATAAAAAGAAGGAAGAAAGGGAGAGCAAGTATTAGCCTCTGTTCTGAATTCTGGGCTGAAGACTCACAAGTTTAATTCTTACATTATGCAAATTCAAGAAAATCAGCTCTAGGTGTGTGATCTGTAGGCGAGAAGCTGCAAATGAGGTGAAAGAAGTGTTCTAAATGTGGCCAGCTGATGCCGAGTCCCAGATAAGCAAGGCTCCATGCCACGTCAGGGAGAAGCAGTCATCCATCACCGAGTGGGGGAGAAGGCCGTATTACGCGTGTGGGGATTCCTGACAGCCCGTCTATTGTGAGGCTTACTTCCTGTGTGACCCTGATTTGATTGTGATTTAATGGAGCTCTTATGAATTTTTAAAAAGAAAAAAGGAAAATCACCAAATAACTTACTTTTTATATATGAGGTCCCAAAGCCATATTTGGCTATCTATCATCTTATGTACAGTTTCTGCCAACTTATCACTTGTCTTTGATAAGGCCAAGTTCTCATGGCTGCCTCTAGGGTCTCTGTGCAGCCTGCTTCTGAATTTTGGAAGGTCCGTCTATTGGATTCTTCCTTAGACTGTACTTTCCAACTCTCACTAGTGGAAGGTAAATCCCAGGCATCATGGTGTGTAACTGTCTCTGGAGTCCTTGATGAATAGATGCATCACTGTTAAGCAATAAGCCATGTATTCAAAAGAGAGGAATCCAAACCAGAAGTGCAGCTTCAGCAAAAGGATAGGGTTAAAGTCAGTGTCTGGGCCCTGACAAATCCGCATGCATTGCTAGATAATAATAGCCTATGTCTCGCTGTAAGCCACATAGCCATTCAGAAAGTCAGATAGTAGGTACCCAAAGCTGATATTAGATTAAGAAACTATAATGTTGGGCATGGTGACTTATACCTGTAATCCCAGTAATCAGGGGGCTGTGGCAGGAGGATCACAAATTAGAGGCCAGCCTGAGCCACAAAACAAGACCCAATATCTCAAGAAGAAGAAACACTAGGATGTGAGCTCAGCAGTGTGTCTTTAAGCCCAAGGACTCTCACTCTATCTGGGCAGCTTTTGGTGTGTATTAGAAAATTGTCCTGAAAATTATCGCCATTTTCTAGCAGAGTAGAGTCACAGCCATCCTCAGCCCTGGCAGGTATCTGTAAAGCAAATTCCTGAATGGTTCAGCTTTTGTAGCACTTCCTCTACATGGAGGAACAGAAAGGTCAGGAGACCTGGGTGCCTTTAGCCATGTGGTGTGTGCTTTAAACAAATGCCCTCAAGTCACCCTGCTTGGTACCTGAGTGGCAAACAGGCCAGGATGGCTGTCGGCGAGTGCTACCGAATTTTTGGGGAGACAGATACTTTGGTAAGCTTCCCTTCTCCATTCCTTCTCCCTACTCACCCTGATCTACCTTAAAAAAAAAAAAAAAAGAGCTATTTTATTACATTTTATTCTCAGGTCCTATTAGTGGATTCTCTATAGTGGGTGGTAAAGAGGAAACACGTGCAAGGCTGCTAGTGGCTTTCAGGTTTCTGACCACCTTGTTTTTGCAGAAGTTCACTTAGTTTATGTCTCTTTTTCCCCCTCTCCTCTCTGCTTTGCGTGTGTTCTTCGTGGCTCTCTTCCTAATTGTCTTCTAACAGTATCTTCTGTGGCTCAGCCCAGCTTCTCCTGGCTCGCCTGTCCCCAGCCGTCTTCTCTCCTCACTCTGCTAGCCCAGTTCACTTTCACCTCTCTCCTGTTTCCACTCTGCTCAATCCCTGTTCTTCTCTTCTCTGGCCTTACTCAACCTTTTCCCCTCCTGCACCAGCTGACTTCCCTGGCCCTGCTCTTCTTCCAGCTGGACCCTCCTCCTGCCTACTCCAATCCTACTCAGCCTCTCCCTTCCTAGAAGTTTTAAGAGCCAACCAACACTGAAGGTCACAGGGTCCTTTAAAGGACCAGGCACACAAAATAAGTCATACTACACTTTCCCGATTGTTTTAGCTAGGACTTTTGCAGTTTGGAAGCTGCTTCTCCATTCTTTCCACTGTGTCTGATGTGATGTTTCTGTTGTCCTCTCAGAAGCATAACCTCAACTGAGATAAGAACCTATCAGCGGTGCTTCTCTTTCCTGTAACTTGGGTACCACTTCTTGAAACTGCTATACTCCTGGACCGTCTTATCCTCTAGCATCTTGTGTTCTGGAGTTTCTCCTTGAAGTCTCTCAATCTCTCCCCACCTCTGTGAACCTTTGCAAAACTTCACTGTCTTCACATCTCTCATATGAGAGCATTGCCTGACTGCAAACTCTCACTAGTGGAAGGTAAAATAAAAAGACACTGAAGGTGCTGTGCAGAGAAGATTGCACAGACTGCATGATAAATGTATTCCTAACCCCCATCCACCTAGCAGCCATGTCTTTGAAAGGCAGGATCCATGCAAACTCCAAAGGAGAAACAGGGATCCTAAGGAAAACAGGCAGGAGAAGCTGAGCCCACCACAGATGACGGGAGAAGACCTTGGCATTTACCCACTAAAGCGGAAAGAGCGAGCCCAATTACCAGAGAGGCTCCCCAGGCCGCTGACTGTAACAGCAAGGTTAGTTGTCATTTAAGTCATCCCTAGAGTATCCGCTTCCTTGTCGTATGTAATCATTCTACATGTACACTCCATGTTTGACCTACTTAAACAAAATTTAATATAAATGAAGGGACTTATAATAAAATAGCCCTAATTCTTATAGGACTCATTGGTAGATTTCACCGGGAAGTGAATTGATACAAACTAGGTCTGGGGATGTAGCTCAGATGGCACAATGATGGCCTAGTATACATAAAGCCCTAGGTTTGATACCTAGTACTACTAAAACCTGATATGTTGATGTGCCTGTAATCCTAGAATTTGGGAGGTAGAGACAAGATGATCAGAAGTTCAAGGTCATCCTTAGCTACATAGTGAATCTGAGGCCCGCCGGGATATATGTAGCAAATAAAAAGGGTGGAGGACCGCCAGATGGCTCAGCAGATGAAGATGCTTGCCACCAAACCTAAAGATCTGAATTCAGTCTCCACAATGAGTGAGGTAGAGAACAGTCAAGGAAGACTCTTGGTGTCAGTCTCAGGCACTTACACATGCACCCATACACATACACATGCTCATAATGCATGTGAACTTGCATACATGGACACATGCATACGACATGCATACATATGGTGGGGTGAGATAAATAAAATGTTAAAATTTGCAGCCCCAGATGCCTGTCATATGATTTTTTTTTTTTTAATTTTAAAAAATTGAACTACGTGGACAAGGTCAGTACTGGGAGTAGAGCTACAGGAAGGACATTTGGCCTGGACCAAAAGGAACCTTGGATTTAGGTACGTGCTAAGTTCACATGATAGAAAGTGAGCATTGGACACAGAGATGGAAATGCTGGAAGCAGGCTGAAGATACAGGTTAGTGGTAGTGTGCATGAGGTCACTTGTCTAGCACGCCCAAGACCCTAGAATCTATCCCCAGCACCACCACAAAGAAAAAAAAAGTCTGAAGGGATAGTAGAAATGCTTTTAAATGCCCTCAGTTAAGAAAATGTGGAATGAAAAATTAGTTTCTTAGCCGGGCGTGGTGGCACACGCCTATAATCCCAGCATTCGGGAGGCAGAGGCAGGTGGATCGCTGTGAGTTCGAGGCCAGCCTGGTCTACAAAGCGGGTCCAGGACAGCCAAGGCTACGCAGAGAAACCCTGTCTCAAAAAAAAAAAAATTAGTTTCTTGTTGATGGAGCAACAAGGATGTTATTTATTTGATGCGATCAGGATAAGGAAGCCAGGCGGTAGTGGCTCACTTATTTAGTCCCAGCATTCAGGAGCAGAGGCAGGTGAGTTGCTGAGCGCCAGGACAGCCAGGGCTACACAGAGAACTCTAGGATACATTGTTTAAGATGCAGGTGAGGTGGTTATTAATGACAGAATGAATCCCATCTGTCATTAAAGGAACTCACTGAGTAACAGGTAACATTGATAGCTAAGTAAGAGCAGTATCTGCATGCAACTTAGTGAGTGGAAAGGATTAAAAATAGACATGGTTTAAAGCAAGTAGGAGAGAAGGTAGCAGGGGGTCAGGGCACTCGCTTTTCATCGGCTTCCGCACCCTGGGTGGGTTTCTTTGCTAAGAGCTAACAAGGCAATGTTTTTAATTCCCTCAGCAAAATCACATGACCTGGGTGTCAAGAGAAGTGCTTTCTGATATCCAAAAATAATTCAACAGGGGAAAGAGGGTTGAAAGTCTTCTTCACAAGGTTATAAAGAAATTTCACTTGAAAAATATTTGAGGAGCTAGAAAGAGGCTCGGCAGTTAAAAGCACTCACTGGCTGCTCTTCCAGAGGACCTGGGTTCAATTCCCGACACCCATGGGTATGCTACCAATGTCAGAAGAAAGGTTAATTCCTCTTTTGACTCAAGACATTTCAGTATTTCTAATTCAAACCCCATCCTTTGTCCTGCCGTCTTCCAGAGAGATGGAATTACCCATCCCAGACCCCCAGAGTTTGCAGTCCTCTAGACCATTTGGCAAACTTACTGGAATCAGCTGTTCCTGTGCCTGTGGAAAGCTTAGAACAAGAAACAGGCCGAGTATTGGGTTGAGCTAGAACCTTTTGATCTGTTTATTGACTGCTTTTTTAACAACCATATTTTCTTTCCCCACCCCTCACTCTCACGCCTCCTCTTCCCTCCTTGGACTCTCTCTGCAGCATAGCCAACCCCCTGAACTCTCTGATGTACCTTTGCAAGCATGGGTGGTAGAAAGACCCCCAAAGAACCAAGAGTAGTGGAACACTCTTGTAATCTCACACTTGTGTTTGGGTTTGGGTTTTTGTTGGTTGGTTGGTTGGTTGGTTGGTTTTTCTGAGACAGGGTTTCTCTGTGTAGCCTTGGCTGTCATGGACTCACTTTGTAGACGAGGCTGGCCTCAAACTCACAGAAATCTGCCTGCCTCTGCCTCCCAAGTGCTGGGACCAAGTGCTGGGATTAAAGGCCTGCACCACCACGCCCAGCTGAGTTTGGGCTTTAAAAGATCCCTTTTGTGTCTTTTCTGAGCACAAGAGCTGTTCTCTCTCTCTCTCTCTCTCTCTCTCTCTCTCTCTCTCTCTCTCTCTCTCTCTCTCTCTCTCTCTCTCTCCCAGATTTATTTATTATGTATATAGTGTTCTATCCATGTACACCTGCAGGCCAGAAGAGGGCACCAGATCTCATTATAGATGGTTGTGAGCCACCATGTGGTTGCTGAGAATTGAACTCAGGACCTTTGGAAGAGCAGCCAGTGCTCTTAACCTCTGAGCCATTTCTCCAGCCCCAGGAGCTGTTCTCAACAAGAGGTTTTCTTTTCTGTCATTTCTGCCCTTCTCAGCCTTAATATATGTGGCTGTGATCTCTGGTTTCCCTTTAGGCCCCTCCCCACTTTAGGCAGCCAGCCTTTCCAGCCTCAGGTTTTCTCCACCTTCTCTCCCTTGTCTTATTCCCAAGCAGCAGGTTTGGGTACGGGATGGCTTTATGGAAAAATAGACACAGTATTAATAGATGTGTACATGTATGTGCACATATGTGTATGTGCATATGTGAGTGTATGTGCAGGTGACGTGTATCTGTGTGTATCTGTGTGTTTGTGTACTTGTGCGTGTGAGTGTATGCATGCGTCTGTGTGTGTTAAGAATATTATGCTAAAAGTTCACCAAGTTCCATCTCTAGCTCTCCAATAGTTAATGTCATACACTCTAAACTTCAGCATTACAGAATCCATCCAGGCATAGAGAATTATGTCAAAGTGTGACTTCATCCCACTGCAGATTTCCTTGAACTTGACAGCAGTGGTTTTGAAAGCATGAAGTATTGAAAAAGCCTTAGAATGTGTGGTAGTATCCCCTTCTGATGTTATGAGGGTTGGTAGGAGAAAATGACCTTGATCTACATTTTATAACCAAGGAAGTTTGATTTGACTATCAAAGACTGATTAAAGGATGGAGGGCTTCAGATCTGTTGTTCATCCTTAGCAATACCATAAAAATAGAAAATAGAGCTGGGCATGGTGGCGCACACCTGTAATCCCAGCGCTTAAGGGAGGCAGAGGCAGGCAGGTTGCTGTGAGTTCAAGACCAGCGTGAGCAAGAGAGTCCAGGACAGCCAAGGCTACGCAAAGAAACCCTGTCTCATAGTTGAAAGGAAGAAAACAGATAATTCCTGGTGGGGTTCTGGGTGCTGGTGGCATTGGGTGAGGGTTCTGGCTTGTTCAGCACGGGCTAGATAAAAATGGAAGTCATCTCTGACTATTTAATTACAGGTGTGTTTAAAGCCCTCCAGAGGAAGCTGGTCCACATTCCCTTGGTGCTCTGTTTAATGACTTTAAGTGTCCCAGGGAGCTGGGGAACTTTGGTCCTATTTCAACCCAACATTCCCCTACTCTAGTTCTCAGGAACGTGGGAAACAGCTGTCCAATCTAATGACTCACCTATACTCTTGTCTTTTCTCTCTCCTTTATTCTCAGACTCTGTTTTCTGGCTCTCTGTTAGATTCTAATTATGCACACTACAGATCCACAGTGGTTGAAAAGCTGTGAGAGGGTGACTACAGAATTGTATTTCCTTCCTGGCTCTGTAAGGAACTAGAAATGCAGATTTAGGTAGATAGGAGAGTTCCCAGACCTGATTCACCCCTGAAGAATTAATGCTAGGGGAGAGGAGAACGCTGAGAAAGGAGCTCAGCATTGCTCATACTGTGGAAACTCTCTTCCCAGGAGCACAGCTCTGCCAGTGGGAGATGACACTCTCAGGCAGGAGTCTGGGAGTGGCCTTCCACTCCCTGGGGAGGTCTCTACCTTAGGAAATAGGTTAAATAGGGAAGGACTGCCCAGGAAGGTTACATGTGTGCGTCTTTTGTACCAGATGCTAGTGCTGGTCTGAGAGCACCACATAGGAGTTAAATATGGGAGCCTGTGGCCTAATGCGATTCAGAACACTTCTGTGATTAGTCACTGCTTAGCAGGGTTTGGCCTAAAGCAATGCTGTCCCTAGCAAACAATGGAAGTGAATTATGCTTGCCTGCCCGATGTCTTCACCCCTGAGAGAACAGATTGCTCACAGAATGTTGTGTCTTCTGCACATACACACATGTGGAAATGAATAGAAGTTGCTGTGATACCAGGACAGTGAGAAGCTCTGTCTTCAGCACTTACAACACAGACCTGGCTTTGTTTTTTAGGTCATCTAGCCATAATTCTTTTATTGTCCGCTAATATTTACCAAGCACATAGAACAAAAAATTCTCTCCTACAAGTGAGGGGAGAGTCAAGGGGTGACTTAGGGTTTTTATTTCTGTGACAAAAACACCATGATGAAAAAGCAAGTTGGGGAGGAAAGGGTTTATTTGGCTTACATTTGTGATCCATCATTGGAGGAAGTCAGGACAGGAACTCAGGCAGAGCTGGAACCCAGAGGCAGGAGCTGATGCAGAGGCCATGGAGGGTGCTGCTTACTGGCTTGCTTCCCATGGCTTGCTCTGCCTGCTTTTTTTTTTTTTTTCAATGTATACAGAGGGCATCAGATAACACTACAGATGGTTGTGAGCCACCATGTGGTTGCTGGGAATTGAACTCAAGACTATTGGAAGAGCAGACAGTGTTCTTAACCTCTGAGCCATCTCTCCAGCCCGCTGCGTGCTTTCTTATAGAACCCAAGACCATCAGTCCAGGGATGGCACCACCCATCATGGGCTGGGGCACTCTCCATCAATCACTAATTAAGAAAATGCCTTACAGCTGGATCTCATGGAGGCATTTTCTCAACTGAGGCTCCTTCCTCTCCGATGACCCTAACTTGTATCAGGTTGACACACAAAACCAGCCAACACAGTAACTCAAAGGCCCCAACCTCAAGAGCTCACATGTAGAAAGTATCTAGTGCACAGGAGCAGAGAACCAGGCCCTCAGCTCTGCCTTGAGGCTGCCTGGAAGACAGGAGTAAGTCATCCACATCTGGCAGGGAGCTCAGGGGAGGTGGAGCCTGGCCCACACTCATCCGGGTGGCAAGAGTCAGAACAGGAAAGTCCAGTGCAGTTGTCAGGCACCTTCTGTGTAATTGACTGCCAGGAACAACCCAACACAATTAATACAACTATCTCCTTAGTGACAGTGTCCCAGACATGACAAACACCATGGCAAACCAACTTGTACACTGCATTAAGGGAGCTGGTAGGTTATTTAAGGCGAATGGACTTATTAGATTTGTGTTCTAGAGAGAGAACTCTCAGTTTACAAAGGGATGAGGCTAGAGACAGGATCTCTCTATACAACAGTGCAGAGCTAAGTGTTGCTGGTTTTAGAAACTAAACATCTTCTCGACTCAAACTTGCCTAAATGAACTGCATCAAGTTGCATAGGTTTCTGAACATAACTTAGCCTCTTATCATCACTGTGTGTGTGTGAGAGAGAGAGAGGGAGAGGGAGGGAGAGAGAGACCGGTGATTGAATTCAAGCCTATTTGCAAGTGTCTACCACCACTAAACCATGGCCTGTATCTTAGCCTTTTTAAGCTCTTAGTAATTTTCAAAACTACTGGCTGCCTGCCGTCTATCAAGCTGTCTTTAGGGTAGCAGAGACTCTGGGGCTGTTTGATACCACATGGAATTCTAAGAGGTACTGGGGGGAACTTCAAGATGTTCTTAGAAAAGGCAACCATGCCAACCACCTCTGACCCCCGAGATTCAGGTAGGAATTTGTATGATCAGTGTCTAGGAAACTGCGACTGGCCATCACGGTGCCACACCCATCACTGCGACATGCCTTTTGAATTGTTTTGTTAGCTCTGCAGACAGGTTTTACCAAGCCACCCACACTTCTCTCTGGAGCCTGTGAAACTACTGAATGCATCTCTTGAGGTGGATGACTCGGGTAGGGGTGTAGTCTCTGAAGGCCAGAGCTGAGATCCTCAGACATGGCAGTGGAACCAGCCTTTGCCTTAGTTGCACCTGGCACATTCAGTAGAACACTTTTAGGTGTCCTGTGATTACCCACTCCTGGTGCACATGCCTTTTTACAGGGCTGTATATACTTGATAATGGCAAAGACAGAGAAAGGGCCCCACAGTGGCCAAGGCATCTTGACAGGGCTAGCCATGATTGAAGCCAAGCCATTGGAGTAGTCATCCTGAAAAGGCAATGTGACATGTCAAAGGCAGAGGTGGCCTGCATCTGTCTGTCCCTGTCCTTACTAGACAAGAGTCTCTGGATCTTGTATATAGCCATTCTGTGCTCTGTTTCCTTGTGGTAAACTGAGGATAACAGTTGCTTTTATGTGTTTCCTGGATTTCAGCTAAGCACCAGGGTGGCTCACCATAGGTACTCAACTGATGCTGGCAAGTTTCGTCATGGTTACCACAGAGCAGGCTCTGCCGGGGCCCTGGCACTCACTCAGGATGTTCTCTTGAGCAAAGTTCCTTTGCTGAATAGTGCTGTCTGCTCAGAGGTGACAGCCCTGAATGAGACTTCCATCTCAAAGTACCAAGACAAAATATTCTAACTCAGCTTCATTTTCTTCTCACATTAACTTCTATCTACATCCACCTTGTGGCCCTTCCCAGGAGCTCCTTACCCTCGACCAGAAGCTGCCATTTCCTTGACAGATGTACCTAAGAAACCCAAAAGCCAAGTTAAATCTACACCAGGCCCTGGGGAGGGGACCGAGCACAGGCTTGGGAATCAGTCTGCCCTCCAGCACAGCCCCGCCGCTCCCCACGCTAGACTCAGAACCACGTGGTCCTTGTTCTGGAGATATCCGAGGGGTGTGTCTTGGGGGCCTGGTACAGCACATATCAGTGTTGGCTAAAATGGCTTAAAGGAGAAAAGCCAAGAGTTAGGCTGCTTTTCTTTCTTTTTCTTTTTGAGGCTGGCTACTGGTCCTCCTGCCTCCACCTCCCAAATGCTGAGATTATAGACATGTGCCACCATGCCTGGCCCAAAGACTGCCTTTAAGTCCCTTTTCTGACATTTATGTTTGAGATTCCAAATGAATAATTGGTTTATCAGAAATGCTTTCTGCCATTAAAGTGATAACTACAGCTACTTTGAGCTGACTCAATTGTGTTCCCAAATGAATGGACCAAAAAATATTTTCCCAAATAAGGTTGGACTTGGTTAACTTTGCAACTAGCTCACTCCTCCATGTCAGGATCTTACTGTAAAGGAAAAACTGTTCTGTTATACATGTTTATTTGCATGTGCATGTGCCACTGCCATTTCAGTGGCTCTTACCACATGACCTGAAGTCATCCCAAAAGCTCCACAGTGCAGCCCAGCCTTTGGAGCGTCCCCTGTTCCCCCAGCATTTCCTTCCTCAGGGTAAGGGCTAAAAATAGAACCACATCACTGGCCCTGGGTCTCCACGGGTTCTTCATTAAAGCTTGTGATCACTGTTCCGTTCCCTCTGGTTTCTAATCATCTTTAGCTTGTCATCTCCCCACAAACGGGGAGATGCCACAAGTTCATGAAGACTGTGGAGTGTGTCACTTTTCACTTAACTCAACCATGGAGCCCAGCACAGGGCAGCTGCCTCCCACCCAAAGCTGAGAGGACTTGAATTTACCTGGCCAAGCACTGAACTACCAAGCATGGAGTGTTGGCTTAGGGAGAAAGAAAAAGATGGGGTTCTGACTCACAATTCCCAGGGTGATACTGGACAGGAAGCTGATAGAGCACTGTCTCCAAAATGTAATGAGTAACTGGAAACTTCTGGCTGACAGCCCCCTGCTTCCTTCAGGTGAAAGGAATCATACCATGTGTCACCTGGCTCAGCTCTCAGCCTCGCCTGAGCTCCAGTGCCTGTGGCAGTTCACGTCATGGGAAGCCAGAGTTGCAAAATCTCCAGTTGGCCAGTGGGCAGGTTGGAGGCAACACAACAGCATCCAGATCCTGTAGGAGAAGTTAAAGCAGGTTTTGGTCAGTTGCTGGCATACCTCAGTCTCTCACTACTTTTGTGTTCCCATGGATCCTTTAGCCAGCAAGAATTGTAGATCATTTGAATATACTTAACCCAAAAACAACTAAAAAGCCAAGCACACTAAATTGACATTAAGCTGACAAGTAGTAGTTAGAGGTGTGGTTGAATGTCACATGTGTTGTGAAGGGACAGACAAGGAACGCCCCATGTTCTGTACCTTGCAGCTCTTCCCGAGTGAAGCAGACCTGTAGTCTATAAGTTACCACAGTTGGAAGTGGCCCTTACTGGTGATCAGATGCACATGCTAATGAGGGATAAAAACCAAGAGCTCCTGTAGCCCATGCTGGCCTTGAACTTGCTATGTTGCCAAGGACAACTAATTTCTGATCCTTCTGCCTCCACCTCCCTGAGATTGCAGACGTGTGCCATCATCCTCGGCTGATCCCAGGTTCTTAAACAGTAGGGTCTCAAAAACCTTGGCAACAGCTACAGGAGAAATGGTTCAGAAGATAAGAGCAGTGGCTGCTCTTGAAGGGGAATCAGGCTCAGTTCCCAGCACCCACATGGTAGCTCACAGCTGTCCATAACTCCAGTTCCAGGAAATCTGACACTCTGCTTCTCTGGGCAGCAGGCACATACATAGAATACATACATACACAATAACAAATAACCTTAACTTTTTCTAACGTCTTGGAAACACTAATTGGTTTCTGAGCACACATCAACCAAAACCCACTCAAATTCATAGTGAATCTGAAATGAAGCCAAGATGTTTCTGGCTGTGCTCACCTGAGGATCATCGCAGTGCTGTCAGTTCTGTGCTGTGTACACAGTGAACACTCTGCAGGGTGTATGTCATCACAACGCACAGTGCCAACGAATGCTATCTGAGACTCTGCCTCAGACTCGAGACTTAAATGTAATGACCTGCAGTGTCTCTACCATGCATGCAAACTTTCTGCTCTCTGAGAAACATAATAGAGCCAGGCAGTGGTGGTGGCAGCATGCACCTTTCATCCCTGTACTTGAGAGGCAGAGGCAGGTGGATCTCTTGAGTTCAAGGTCAGCCTGGTCTAAATCAGGGCTATAGCCAGGAATACACAGAGAAACCCTGTCTCAAAAAAATAAATAAACTGAGAGAGAGAGAGAGAGAGAGAGAGAGAGAGAGAGAGAGAATAGCTTACTATATGTTACTGCCATTATTTATCAGCATGTATCAAATTAGTATGTCTTTGAATTCTATTCCACTAAAAATGTTTGAGGTTTTTAAACTGCTATTTAAGTTGATGACTTGAGGAGCTGGAGAAAGAGATGACTGAGCAGTTAAGAGTAGCTACTACTCTTGCAGAGGACATGACTCCTGTTCCCAGCACACACATCAGGTAGCTCACAAGCTCCTGTAACTCCAGTCCCAGGGAATCAGACACCCTCTTCTGGCCCCCATGGGCACTATACTCATGTTCACAAACACATACACAGGCACGCACATATGCTTAACTAAAATGTATAGTGTGTGTATCTGTATGTGGATATATGTGTGTAAGTTCAGGTGCCTGTGGAGGTCAGAAGAAGGCAGCAGATGCAGACGCCCTGGAGCTAGAGTTACAGGCAGCTGGCTGTTGGCTGCCCAATGTGGGTGCTTGAGATCAAGCTTGGGTCTTCTGCGAGAGCAACATACACCCCGCCACTGAGCCGTCTCTCCAGCCCCAAAGCTCATTTTGTTAACTACAGTCTACTCGTGAGAGTGTGGTTAAAAAAAAAAAAAAAAAAAAAAGAATACCTGACCAGCCTGAAGGTCTAACTTAGATGTTTGTGGACATACACACTCATTCATTCTCTCCCTCTCTCTCTCTCTCTCTCTCTCTCTCTCTCTCTCTCTCTCTCTGAAGCACTTGGAAAACACATATAGATAGATGATGGTAGCTATAGTACTGGGTTTGCATCAGCCATACATGTACTACAACTGGAGTAGTACAGAGCATGGACCCTGCCAGGATCTTATCAGAACCTATACCTACCATAATGTATATAAACAGGCCTAGGAGGTGAATCTTATCCCCATATCATACCTGAAGAAACTGAAGCATAAGGAAGTGAAGTCACGTGTTCAGGACATAGCTAATCAGGAGAGACCAGAACTCAGTAGGTTTGGCTGCAGCATTCTGAACCTGGCATTCTACCAAAGACTGGACAGTCTCTGGGATGTGGACTGGTATTCAAAGCGCAAGTAAAATGTGTGGAACAGAAGTGCATTTTAAAATAGAAAGTGAGAAAGGCAGCGGTGCTGGGCTTGGAAATGGCCTGTTCCCTTTGGTCTCCTTGGGAAATCATTTTGTAGCAAAGCAAACAGGAGTCCTGGAGGAACCTCTCCTTTGTAAGGGAAGCAGGCTTTGGGCTCCTTGCTGTTGGCAGTCCCATTACCAACAGTGAGTCCTCAGATGGAGAGCAGTTTGTTTGCTGTTTTCACCACAGCTGTGGGCATGTGATGATAGCCATGCCTTGCTTATTCTCTCTCTATGCTCGATGGCAAAAGGACTAATAAAATGTGCTTCTGAGAAGTAAAAGACTTAAGGGGACCCTCTTTGCTCCCAAGAGCTGCCACACAGACAGTTGACAGTGACTGTCTGGTGCCCTTGGTTCTCGCCAGCCTGGTCATTTCCAGGGGTTGGGGCACTCGGGGCTGGAATTTACTCTCAGGGTCAGGAAAGGCATTGCCTTCCAGACTGCTGCTGCTGGTTGTCCCAGCCAGATAAGCTATGTTAAGCCACGTTGACCCACAGGCCAAATCGAACTCCCAATGAGGACAGAGTTTCATTTTTAATAATGTGTTAAGAGAAGCTGAAGAGATAGCTCACCAGTAGAAACACTGGCTGCTCTTCCAGGGGACCTGGGTTCAATTCCCAGCACCCACATGACAGCTCACACTTGCCTGTAACTCCTGTTCCAGGGAATCCAACACCCTCACACAAACATACATGCAGGCAAAATGCCAATTCACATAAAATAAAAACAGGCATTAATTTTCCTTTAATTTGTTGAGATAAAAATATCAAAACAATGTCTTAGATATCTGGAAATTACATAGCATTCAAGTCCAGTAGCCATAGTAAAATATTATGGGAAAGTAGTATGGCCCGATTGTGTATGACCCAAAATGTTGAGCTAGGGCTAATGACTAATCCAGAACTAGACTGACAGAGCATCTCAGGCCCTACCCAGGCGGGCCACCTTCACCAAAAATAAGAATGGTAAGTAAAAGGCCCACATTATTTTGCTAAGCAGTAACTGCACTGCGTGCTGAAACCCTCGGCTTGACGTTTTGTTCCGTAGGTCACTTCTCGTTCCTACACCATCTGTCTTCGACTGCCTTAGGTGTATTGACTTTCCTGCATTACTACTGTGTAAACTATTTGAAGTCTCTAGGATCACTGAGTCACACTGGAAAGGAAGCACTTCATCAAGACACTGGCTCCACAAAGGAGCCTATAAATAAATGCCTTAAAGAATGGAAAGATTCATTTTTTATTTTATATGTTTGTGTGTGTGGATGTGGTAGATATGTGCATGTAAACGCAGGCACCCACAGAGTCCAGAAGAAGTTATCTGATCCCCTGGAGCTACAGGCATTTGAAAGCTGCCCAACACAAGTGCTGGGAACTGAACTCGGGTTCTATGCAGGATGTGTGTACCTGTTGTCTGCAGAGACCAGAAGAGCGTGTTGGGTCCCTTGAACCTGGAGTTACAGATGGTTTGGTGGTGCATGCAGTACTCTCCTGTGCTCCTAACCTCTGAGCCATTTCTCCAGCCCCACCAAAGCTGATTTTAAAGTGATCTGTAGCCACCTGCCTCATATCTGCGTAGTCTGTGACAGCCTGTCATGACTGAGGCTGAACTGTAGCCAGGTTTTTATCATCTCAGTGACCACAGCAAATGCTTGGGCCCAGAACATTGTAGTTGCTATTTCACCTAACGATACAAAGAAAGCTTCAGAAAATGCCTTTGGGTGTCACTAACTGGCCTCTTCCTGCAGATATTTAAAATGCAGTATTTAAGCAACCTCTCTGGTTGAGCGGCTAGAATATTCTCAGGTTTCAGCATTCTGGCCATGCTGTGAATTAGTCTCAGATATGGTTCTTCCTGTTGTAATTGTTTACTAAGAAATCCTAGAGGTGGAATTGTGAGGGTTGAGGCCTTTGATCCACATTCTAGATCTGCCCCATCAAGCTGCGTGCCTTCTGCTTCTGCCAGCTAGGAGCAGCCCTCAGATAGCGCTCAGACAGAGAAGAAACAGTTTCCCCCATTCATATGGGCCTACAAGTTCCTTGTGTTTTATGAATTATTCATATTCTTTGTCTCTTATTAGTGTGTCATCATTGGTATTTTTTTTTTATTTTGGTAGAAATCTTTTTTTTTTTTTAGGATTTATTTATGTATTGTATGTATATGTGTGTTTTGTCTGAGAGTGCATCAGTACACCGTAGGGTAGGGCATTAGATCCTATGGGACTACAATCCTAAACGGTTGTAAGCTGCCATGTGGGTGCTGGAAGTTGAACCTAGGACCTCTGGAAGAGCAGTGCTCTTAGCCACTGAGCCATCTCCCCAGCTTAAGAGCGCATCATTTAGCTGTCATACATGTTCAAGACATTCTCTTTGTCTTTTCAAATTGCCTTATCTTTTCTGTGGAAGTTTTATATTTTATGTGGTCAAATATTTTTCTTTAGTCTTTGCATGAAAACTTAAAAAAAAAAAAAAAAAAAAAGGCCAGGCATGGTGGCGCACACCTTTAATCCCAGCAGAAGCAGGTGGATCAATGTGAGTTCAAGGTCAGCCTGGTCTACACAGAATCCAGGACAGCCAAGGCTACACAGAGAAACCCTGTCTTGAAAAACAAAACAAAAAGCCTAGGCCATGGCTGTGATTCTGCCTGTTGTCCTGTCCCCTGGTGTCTGACAGCCTGTTACAGAGCAGTCACCTACTAGAATTTCCTCTGCTGGGAGCAGTGATTCTCAGCACCTGAGGGGAAAAGGAAGGAACTGCCTGTCAGCTGAGAAAACCCCTAGCGGGGTTTTCAAGAAGGAGCAAATTTAACAGATTCAGGGGGCTCCCTGCAGGGCAGGTGAGCGAGTGGCTGCAGTGTCTGTCTCACATTCCTGAGCAGACCATCAAGACAGTAAAGAATAGAGAGGTAGATAGAGCCTTGGGCAGGGGAGCAGGGGAGCCAAGGGTCCGGCAAGGGTGTAAGTCGGTTTGCACTGAGAATCTAAGCAAAGGGCTGCAGGAGTCCCTGACCTTAGGAGCTGCGTCGAGCAGGAAGGGTAAAAGTAGAAGCAAACACTGAAAAGGAAGTAGAGGAAATAGGAGTGACTGAGACAAGACATGATGAAGAAAATAATAATAGTCAAGGAGGAGCTCAGAAATACTGGAGTTCGAAAGAATGGAACCTGGAAAAGGAGAAGTCAGTACACAAAGTGAAGAGCTTATCAGATGTGTAAGAGAACTCAGAATGACAGTGTGAGGGTCAAGCCCAGAACACTCTGCACCACTGGAGCATTGTAGCACCCCCAAACCTACTTCCTGTTTCAGCTGCTGTTGAACTGTTGTTGCATATCAGGTTCATTCTCGGCTTTTTGTAGTTAAACATACCACTTCCTGTACTGTTGCCAAATGTCCTGCCACCTGGTGTCTGTCAGTAACTAACTCAGATGTCATCCCCAGCCAGGCCTGGCGGCACATGCCTTTAATCCCAGTACTCAGGAGGCAGAGGCAGGCGGATCTCTGTGAGTTCCAGGCCAACTTGGTCTACATAGCCAGTCCAGGACAGCCAAGGCTACACAGAGAAACCCTGTCTCAAAAACAAGCAAACGATCAAATGGTATCCCCTATCTGAAAGCAATCCTGTCCATGACCTCAGAACCAGACCATCAGTTCTCGTTTGCTTGTCCCTGGCATTGTTCCCTCCACTCTAGTATGGCATCTCTCCTGTTAGTCACCCAGGCATCAGTGCTTTTGAGACTTTTCTAAGAAAGGTTCACCCAACAACACAGAGCTTAGCTTAACATTTCCTGGAGCCATATCCAAAAACAGCCTGTAGCACGCTTGTTTTTAATTTGTAATTACTTATCTATGTGGATAGCTGTTTCCCCTGCGTGTATGTCTGGGGCTTCATGTGCACCTGGTGCCCACAGAGGCCAGAAGACGGTGTCAGATCCCGCTGGGTCTGGAGTTACAAATGGTTAGCAACCATCATGGGGTGCTAGGACTCAAACCTGGGTCCTCTGGAATAACAAGCAGCCATCTCTCCACCCCAGCATGTTTGTTTTTAAAGTCTTGTGTTGCCATGGTTGAATAGTAATGCTGCTACAGGTGTTGGTTTTGGTTTGGTTGTTAGATGTTTCCTCTTACTTCTTTGGTGTAAAGCTGATTCCCTAGCAGAAGTCTCTTTACTGCACAGCATCTCTTACTCTAGTACGTTGCTTAGCATCAGAGCTTAAGTTTACATATGTGTGTGTCCACCAGATGAGGAGCAGTCCATCATAGAGACTGTATCTTCAGCAGCTCCTTAGCCCAGTGCAATGCCTAGGGCACAGTAGGCATTCCTATAACAAAGGGAGGGAAGCAGGGAGGAAGGGAAGAATGGATGAACAGACATGAAAATGAGGGAAGGGTGAGTGAACAGAGACATGGAAAGACGGGAGGGAAGGGAAGGATTACAACACTAAGCAGCAAACAGAACATAAGAACAGTGCGTTTACATGATTTCTTCTTGAGGACATTGGTTGTAAAGCATGAGAGAGACCAGGCAGTAGCTATGGCTGGTTTAATTTGAGGACATTCGGCGGTAGTAGGAGGTACAGGAGAATATGTGGCATGTATGACTTATTTAATGGAAGATATCTGAGCATGCTCACAGGAAAAGACCGTCAAAAGAGAAACTGAAAAATATTTCTTTAATTCACTCACTAAGTATTTATTGAGTACCAACAGTATACCGAGCACTGTACCAGCTGGGATGAGCAAGATGAACTGAGCTGCGGTGCCATGGAGCTTCCATTCCAGTGGAAAGCGAGGGAGTGCAACTGGGCATTGAGCTGTCATCCAAGATGCTGGCGCCATCTCAGGAAGAGCAAAGCGTTGTCATGTTAGGCCAGGTCCGATATACTT
The DNA here is from genome assembly GCA_907169655.1 of Acomys percivali. Classification (NCBI taxonomy): domain Eukaryota; kingdom Metazoa; phylum Chordata; class Mammalia; order Rodentia; family Muridae; genus Acomys; species Acomys percivali. The sequence goes on from OU015746.1 coordinate 39,215,908, forward strand.
AGGGCCTGCAAATAGCTGAAGAACAGTCAGCCACTTCCCAGCCTGAGACATCCTGTCTGCATGTCTTGTCTGTGTGTCTGCACATGAGGGACGTGGAGAGTGAGCAGGAACAAAGTGGGATGGGCTGCTGTGTTTTTCTCTGGTGATTCAGGCAAGTAGTGGTGCTGTCAGGACTCACAAGTGAGACAGGCAGACAGCAATGAGGCTGAGTCTCCATCTGGCCTAAGCCTTTCTGGTCTTCCTAAGTGACTCATTTCCCTTCAGGGTGGTTTTCCTAAGGTACCTTGCATAAGACTTACATTCAAAAAGAAATAAAATGTGGTCTGAGTATGACCTGCAACTTGACTTAATTCATTTCTGAATGTCATGCCTCAAAAACAAATTACAGAGTACAAACATTAGATGTTGGCTGTGATTTATACCTCTTCAACAGTGTTAGTAGAGGCCCTGCTAATCCTCCATGACTCACTATGGAAATTTTGTTTTAATCTTCTAAGACAGTAAATACAAATTACAAAACTGTAACACTGTAATATTTTAAAAATTAATATAGCCGGGCATGGTGGTGCATGCCTTTAATCCCAGCACTTGGGAGGCAGAGGCAAGCAGAAAGCTGTGAGTTCAAGGCCTACATGGTCTACAAAGTGAGTCCAGAATAGTTAATTCTACACAGAGAAACCATGTCTCAAAAAATAAAAACAAAAAAAATTTAATATAGCATATTGCTTAAGAAAGGAATCACTAGCCACGTATTATGGCGCACACCTGTAATCCCAGCACTCGGAAAGCAGAAGCAGGAGGATCTCTATGAGTTTGAGGCCAGAATGGTCTATAAAGAAAGTCCAGAACAGCCAAGGCTATATAGAGAAACCATGCCTCCAAAACCCAAAAAAGAAGGAAGGAAAGAAGGAAGGAAGGAAGGAAGGAAGGAAGGAAGGAAGGAAGGAAGGAAGGAAGGAAGGAAGGAA
>OU015746.1:39216885-39228048 GCA_907169655.1 Acomys percivali
GAAGGAAGGAAGGAAGGAAGGAAGGAAGGAAGGAAGGAAGGAAGGAAAAGGAATCACTGCGTAAAGATAGGAAATCATGTGGCAGGAGAGATGGCTCAGTGGTTAAGAGCACTGACTGTGCTTCCAGAGGTCCTGAGTTCAATTCCCAGCAACCACATGGTGGCTCATAACCATCTATAATGAGATCTGATGCCCTCTTCTGGCCTACAGGTGTACATGCAGGCAGAGCACTGTATAAATAGTAATAAATCTTTTTTTAAAAAGATAGGAAATTATTTATTCATGATAATATTCATCATAACTTAGATTTGGCCTAACACACTATTGCTACTGAGCTTTTTATTACTTCATTTATACTTAAGAATTCACTGTCATAGAACGTTGGGTTGGACACATTTCCATATGCTGGCACTCCTGAGGGCCACTCTCACATGATGTTTTTGTCCTTCTTCACAGTCATGTATGTATCTAATGTATTAAATCAGCTCATGTGGCCTTCACATGAGGGGGTGCCTGGATTGAGGAGATGTTACATCATACAGGTCACTGACAAACCTCAACACCAAGGACAAACTCACTTGTCATAGTTCAGAGATTGCTGCTGCTGCCTTTAAAGTCTAAAGTGTATAATTGTTGTTGTTTTCTGGTATGAAAGAGATTTATTGTGGGGAAGGAAGAAGAGGAGAGGAAGGGAGGGGTACCCATGACAAAGAGAAAGACAGAGGGACAGAGAAACTGGAGGAGTGAGAGATATATACATACACACACATACATCTTTTGGGGGGTGTATGTGTAATGATACCAAATAAAAATTCAGGGATCCCTCCTCTGGAGTCTCACATGCAGCAGAGGTCAAGGCAATGGTCTGCTGAGAACCCTCCAAAGAATTCAAGTGGGTTCTAATCTACGTCAGTCTGCCCCACCGGTTGTTTTGTTGTTGTGTTGTTTTGTTTGAGGCAGGGCCTCATGTAGCCTGGGTTGGCTCCCAGTGCCTGTTCCTCCAGCTCCCTAGTGCAAGGGTTGCAGGTGTGTACTAATGCACTCAGCTGGCCCCTTTCTCTTAGGGTAAACTTTCACCACAGCCATATAGCTTTGTGGGTCATAAGCCCAGAAAGGCAGATTGGGGACTTTGTAGCAACTCTGTCCACATTAGGAGCAATCTAAGGGGTTGTAAACTAGCCTGCCCAAACCCAGAATGCTCTTCACAGTAAATTCCAGTCCTACAGGTACCCAACCCAAGACCTGACAGTCCCTTGGGATATATGGAAGGTACTGGTTGGTGAGCCAAGGCAATGATGAAGGGCCTTTCCCAGTCTGCACATCTGTGATTCTAAGCATCACAGGAGTCACCTTTATGCCTGAGGACACAGCCCACATTATCAGTTAACAGCTAGGCAGGATGGGGAAGCATGGCATTTATTTTATTCCCCTGATAACTTTGAATGTCACATTTCTTATCTATAAAATTGGGATAAAAATACCTGCCTCATGAGGTTTCCACAGAGATTAATCTAAATCAGGAATCAATGTAAACTGCCTGGTGCCATATCTGTCAGGTACTTGTGACTGACATTATGTTTGATGTTCCACTGTATTCTGTGTGCAGTAAATACACAAGGGAGACCTGATTGCTGCTTCGAGCAAGACAAATGCTCCTTTTTCATAATGTGGTCAGTCTTCATCAGTGGAGCAGATCAGAAACCCCCAGCCAGCCCACACAGACACATAGCCAACTGCCCCCAGCTCTCCGGCATACCTCTAAATAGGCTGTTAACCCTGTGGGTCTGTTCGAATGACCCCGGGTAGTGCGGGCTGTGAACTGGCGGAGTTGAATACCTTCATCAGGAGCACTCCTCTGGCCACATGAATTCATTTTCTGTATTTAGGAGCATAGACATTTAGGGAAGCAGTGGGTTCTCTTTAAATGATGGTCCCTGGAAGCTGTGTGTCCTGTCCCCCCCCTCACCCCCCAAGCTCCTTTGTCTGCCTTCTCTAGGAAAGGGGCTGGGAAGGAGCCAGCATGCAGGAGTCTAAAAGACAACTGCTACAGAACAAAAATATGTGCTAAAAATACTAAAACCAACAAGGATTCATCATCTGAAAGCAGAATAGACTGCGTGTGCCCCTGCTTCTGGACCTGCGCACTCCTTGATGGCTCTGTGCTATTCGGGGGTGACAGTAATTATGGAGCTGGAGTGCTCCTTGGCAGAGACAGACAGAGCTTGGAGCAGAGGGATGGTTTCCATGGCAATGGCATCAGCATCTGAATGACTTCCTGTCACAACAAGTTGGTGATTTAATGAGTTCATCACCGAATTCCAAAGGAAAGCCAGAGAGTGGATGAGCTACTGTTGAGACCTTGGAGTGGCTCATCCCAGAGTGTGTGTGTGTGTGTGTGTGTGTGTGTGTGTGTGTGTGTATGGGAGGGGAGGGCGGGAACTTCCACCCAGTGCAGCATGGGAAGAGACCAGGTGCTCTGTGTGGGACTAGGAGCCTGGGAGCCCTGTGGCAGTGCACCAAGAGGAGGGAGTCTAGACAGAATCTGTTCTGTTAGGGCCGCCTTGCTGTTATTCTCGCAGTGTGAAAGAATCACAAGTCCTCATGAGACGCTTGCCTTGGTTCAAACCTAAGGAAATGAATGGATCACAGGAGTTCAGCTCAGGGCTTCAGACACATGCCTTGAGCGCCCCGGGTCCCTTAGAAAGTAAAAGCATAAGAGAAAGACCTCGGATTCTAGTAGTGTGCAAACAGAAAGAAGGAAAGGAGAAGAGCAGGGCACCTGGTTTTTTTTTGTTGTTTTTGTTTTTGTTTTTGTTTTGTTTTGGTTTGGTTTGGTTTTGGTTTTTCGAGACAGGGTTTCTCTGTGTATCCTTGACTGTCCTGGACTCACTTTGTAGACCAGGCTGGCCTCGAACTCACAGCGATCCGCCCACCTCTGCCTCCCGAGTGCTGAGATTAAAGGCGTGCGCCACCCCGCCCGGCTCCTGGTCTTATCTTTTATCCTAGTACAGGGAGAAGCGCTTAATATGGAGCAGAAGTCAGTCATTGGGGTTCCTTCCAGAATTAAAGTCTCATCTGTGGCCAGTGACATATAAGATCTGAACTAAGGGGCTAGGGACATAGCTCAAGCAGTGAAGTGCTTGTCATATGGCCTTAAGTTCCATCCCCAGCATTTTCAAAAGAAGCCAGGTGTGGCAGCACAGACTTGTGTTCCCAGCACTGAGGAGGTGGGGACAGCCAGATCCTAGAGGCTTGCTGCACAGCCAACTCAGCCCAGTCTGCGGTGAGACTGGGTCTCAAAAAACATTGTAGAATGACACCCAAGGTTGACATCTGACTTCTACACAACCTTGCATACATGCATACACACACATATTTGAGCCAAGAGACAAGAATGCATTAAAATGTACTGTCAGTCCTTTACCATCCTTGCTAACGATAGTCTACCATTGGGCTGCTAGGATAATGTCACATTAGCCTAGTCCATTACCTTGGGTTGGGTGTAGTCTTAGGGGATGATTGTGAACACTGCCTCCCCCCTTTTTTCTTTTTCTTTTTTGGTGTGTGAGTGTTGTTGTTGTTGTTGTTGTTGTTGTTGTTGTTGTTTCAAGACAGGCTCTCACTATGGCTGTTCTTGAACTCACTACTTAGAGCAGGTTGGCCTTAAACTCAGAGAGTTCCACCTGTCTTTGCCTTCCAGAGGGCTGAGATTAAAGGCCTGCACCACTACATCTGGCTATTTGTACCCTTTATAGAGAAGGAAACTCAGCCTTGGAGAGAGGGTCACTGGCTAGAACACAGCAGAATCAGATTTCAGACATGTTCCCCCATCTCCTCAGCATGCAGCCTCCAGACAACTGCAGGCACGCAGGAGGAAGAAGTGCCGCTTGCTGGGAGGCTGGGAACATAGTTGAGTTCCTCTTCCTCCTTGCTCACCACCTTTCCTCAGCATGGAGCAGGAGCCAAAGGGCTACAGAGCAGCATTGCAGGGCAGCTGGGCCAGATCTGTGCTCAGTTACAAAGCACAGAGAAGCACTTAAAGTGAGAAAAGCTGTAGAGCACCAAAAACATGTGGGCTTTCTCCTATCAAACATGACACCAGGGGCCTGGAGAGATGGCTCAGCGGTTGAGAGCACTGACTGCTCTTCTAGAGGTCCTGAGTTCAATTCCCAGCACCCACATGGTGGCTCACAACCATCTATAATGAGATCTGATGCATACTGTATACATAATAAATAAATCTTTAAAAAATATATGATACCAGATCAACCAGTGAAGTGGGCAGTCTTATTTGGTCTTACACATACATTTTTTTTATGCTTAAACAGCGTACAAGGAAAGGGAGAGGTGTGTGTGTGTGTGTGTGTGTGTGTGTGTGTGTGTGTGTGTGTACACATACCATACATAGGGCTTGCTAAGTAGGGCTGGTCCTTTTCTGTATTACTCTAAAGGGGAATGAGCACCTGACTGACAATGAGTTTGACAAAGAAAAAAAGAGAGTTGAGTGTCATCTGTCTATAGGCAAATGTCTGACTTACAAAAATTATTTCTGACATGTTTTCCTAGAATTCTTGAAGCTATGGGCCTACTCTTATTTTTTCATCCCCAACCAATCAAATGAAGCCAAGATTAAGAAGGCTGGTAGTGTTTTGTAAGCATCTTGCTCGGGACACAGCCAGTGCCAATGCCAGAACTTGTCATCCCAATCCTCTTCGTGTTCAAATTCATTTAAAATATGTCTGCGTTTTCTCCAGCTGTGTGTACAGTTTTATCAGTGGTTTCTTGTTTTTTGTTTTTTAATAACACTGGCATGAAATGTAAAAAAAAAAAAAAAATCCCTGTGTGCTTTAACATTCATAGGATTATCTAATGACGCTTCGGCAGTCTGCCCCCTCCTGCCCTCGCAGTCTGCTGCTGCTGCAGCACCTACACTGCATCGCCCCTAGACAATGCTGGGCCTGAACAGCCTGGCAGCCCTTTCTAAAATAACTCTCACCAAATAATCAACAGAATTCTCTGTGATCACACATGCCAGATCAGGACGGATCTCAAGATCATGGGCTGTTTCCCTTTCCCTGTGCCTGCCAGCTTCCCCTGCCCCTGCTTCCACACTCTGGGAGTTTGCCCCCCAGGTGTAAGAGAAGGCAGTTCACACAAGCCCCCTTGGATTCACCACTAACCTGTGAGCATATCAGGGCAGTCTGTGGAAGTAGTCACTGCTTTTGCCCCCCCCACCCCCCCCACCCCCGCTGGCTTCCTTTGAGCATTGCCTCCCACTGAGTTTGCAAAGATGTTTTCCACAAGCTGCAAGTTGTAAACATCACAGTTTTTGCTCATTAAATGGGCCTTCCCATTAGGTCTACAGGTCTGGACATGCACATCAATAGAGCGTTAATAAATGACAAGGTCACAGCTGAAATAGGGCTTGCCTGGTGTCACAAGACAGGCAGTGTGTCTCACCTCCCTGTCACACTGTGGGAAGCAGACAGTGGGCAGGTCTTCACTTGTGTGTGTCTAAAACCAGATAGGCAGCAGCCCAGCAGGCAGGTCCTTATTCTGGTAGTGAAAGGAAACAGTTGCTTGTTTGTACCCTGGAAGAGACTTCCCAATATGGCTGGTGCTTCACTAATTCCCTAAAGGCCCCTTTCTCCTTTTTTCCTCTCCGAGACACTGAACAGATAGAATGAATAAGGCCGAAGGAAGGCAGAGCAGTGTCACCAGGGTTGACAAGTGCTGTAGAGGCATATTGTCCAACTCTGCGGCTCCTGGGAGACCCTGGAGCTGGCCTGCTAGAAGGAAAGGACAGTCTTCAGAGCATTCAGCAAAGAAGAGTTAGCAAGGCGGGGTTGGGGGGTGGGAAGGGCGGTATTCCATTAAGCACAGCAGTGCAGAGACTGAGTTCCCCAGCCTGTGGGAATCCCTGGAGGAGAGTCAGAACGAGCCGTCCCACTGCTTGGTGAACACTCATAATGTGCGTTACTGAGTCCCTACTCTGTGCCAGGACTGAGTACGAGCTTCATGTGCATCACCGGAAACAACGCAGAACTTCTTTTATCACCTCCACTGTAAACCTTTTGGTACCCCTCACCCCTTCTAAACTCCCACTGGTTCTCAAAGAACCATTTATTTTCTTTCCCTATAAGTTTGCATAGTCATGTAAGTGGAATCGTACAACCTAAGATCCCTTGTCATGGGCTTCTTTTGTTTTCTTAGCACAACGCTTTCGTATTTTATCCATGTCATGTCAACAGTATGTAACAGAACTTTATTGGTTTTGATATACCCAACTATCAGTCATTTAACAGTTACATGTTTTGTTTGTTTGTTTGTTTGTTTTTTGGTTGGTTGGTTTTTTGAGACAGGTTCTTTCTAAGTAGCCCATTTTGGTCTGATACTGGTGAGCCTCCTGCTGAGGCATCTGAGTCACCATGCCCAGATTAATATTCCTGTTTTTATAGGCCATTTATTTAATCCCTCAATTTATCTTCTGGACCTGAATCAACAATTTTTCCTGTAAAGAATCAGGTAATGAATGATTTATGCTTTGTAAACCATGTTCTCTTTGCCATAGTACTCAGTTTGTCCATTGTAAAACAAAAGTAGCTACCGACAGTATGTAAAGTCCCGGACACGGCCCTGTTCCCACAAGCCTTCCTTACAAAGCAAGCAGTCAAGTAGATGAGGCTGCTGTGGCTAGAGTTGTCAACCCCATGACTAAAGAATAAATGATGTCATTCATTTCTACCAAGACTGTAAAAGTTCCAAAAGGAAGGTTATTCTGAATTGATTATTAATTAATTGACTGTGACCTGGGTCATACAAGATCAAAATAAATAGCTGAATATGTAGAAATGTAGAGACATTGTCAATATGGGTCACCCAAGAGCCCTCGGAGGAAACAGCCTACGGAGGCTGCGCCCCTCACACATCTCCATTCCATGAGCAAATCAAGTAAGACAGAGCTGAAGAAGTGGCTTTTATCCAACCACACATTTCTGGGTCAAAGGTGGCCTTTCAAATCTAAAAATAGAATTTCTCCCCAAAATCTACTTCCTGCTGACAAGAAGTGTGAACCGTTGTGTCTGTAACTGTGAAAGGGTGCAGTTCATGGGACTTTTTTTCCCAGTGCCTTAGAATGAAATCCTGTGCAGCACACTTTTAGAAGGCAGTTGGTAACAATTGCTGGAGGCCAGCCAGTGCCCGAGGGCATCAAACAAAAAAGTACAGCTTGCTACCAGCTCAGATCCCAAGAGACAAGACAAACTAAAGCAAAATCCGCACTACATAACGTCTCCACATTTACAGTCATGTCTCCCAGCACCAGTCTAACTACAAGAAACTAGCCACTTGGAGTTATCTGCTGGGCAGTCTGAGAAATGAAGGCAGCACCTAGATTCATCATGCTTGGTAACCCAAACCACAGTAGTTTTCATCCATTGATTACAATTTTAAAAATCAGTTTGAAGGCCGGGCATTGGTTACAGACACCTTTAATTCCAGTACTCAGGAGGCAGAGGCAAGTGAATCGCTGTGAGTTCAAGGCCAGCCTGATCTGCAGAGTTAGTTCCAGGTGAGCCTAGGCTACACAGAGAAACCCTGTCTTGAAAAATAAAAATAAAAATCAAGTTTGGAGTTCAGAAAGGCCCAACCCAGGCCTGGAAAGATGGTGCAGCCATTAAAGGCTGAGGCTCACAACCAAAAAGACAGAATTGTCTGACACAGACTTGGGATTCACATGGGCTTCCTTTTTTCCAGCTCTGCAGAACAGGAGAACCAGCGTCTGTAACCAAGGAGACCCATAACTCTAGTCTCCACACCATCCCCACTGCCCAGCTGTGCTGTCAGGAATAGAGTCCCGCAGCAGGGGAAAAGAAACTGGCCCTTCTCCCTCAGGTTGCATGGTCCTGCTCTGCACGGAAAACACTAGAGAGCTTTAGAAAGTGTGTACATGTTGGAGACTGGAGAGACAAAGTAGTGTTTGTAAAGGACCTGAGGTTGGTTCCCAGCAACCCAGCTCAACAGAGTCCAACACCCACTTCTGGACTCCAGGAGCGTGCGCGAGCACGCGCGCGCGCACGCGCACACACACACACACACACACACACATACCCCACACACAGGAGCACACATATACATAATTAAAATAAATAGTATGCAGATGTCATTGAGTTTTATATAAATATTAAAGAAATGCAATTAGTTGGTTTTGTTCTTTCCCCTTGTCAGTGAGGTCAAAGTCTATGTTTCAGTGTTTTCTTTTGTTTTGTTTCTCAAAGAGCATGCGTTTAAAGTTACTTAGTTGAGATGCTTTGCAACAAGTTCTGTGTACAAGGTCATAAAGCAGAACTTAGTGATCATGCTTCACTGTGTAGGAGGCACTGCTCCGTCACCAGCCGGCTTTAACCACACTTTTACACAGGCAAAAAGTTAGGCTCATTTTCCCAAAGTATATGATTCACTTGGAAATTCAGGTGGATTTTAAATCCTGATGCAGCCAACAGCGAAGAGAGCAGCCCGACTCCCTGAGAGACTCCCTTTGTATACAGCGTTCTCAGGGCTCACCAACTGTCTTGTGTTACTTTGCAAAGGCCACGGGTGCAGCTGTACGGGCTTAGCTGAATGATTTTAAATTTTCTAGAGAACAAAACTTGTGTGTGTTCGCCTCCCATTCTGCTTGTACTTGGGCGCACTGGCTGAGGCCACACCTGTTCTTCCCCACTGACTAAAGACAGCAGCTGTAAGGTCTTGAGATTGCACCTTTTTTTTTTCCACTTCCATTTCTTGTGGCTTTCCAGCTGATTACCAAAGCAGAACCCCGTCTCGACAGGAGGCAAAGTGGGGAGTGGAGGGAGAGACTCAGGAGGGGAAAGCCATCCCCAAAGTGAGGAGTTAATATTAGCCCTGGCATTTGTCAGGGGCGTCAGCAGTTACTTCCCCACCCTCCTCAGCTGCTTCTGTGCTTTACCCTGCGTCTCATGTGATCACAGTCCTCACCGGTCAGCCTCTGGACATGGCGCCCACTGTGGACTTAACCTTCAGGCTCCCTCCCTTGAGACTATGCGCTTCTGGATGCACAATGGATAAGATGCTACCAGGTGATGCTGCTTTGCAGTAGATAGTAAGTACTGTAGACATGAAAATGAGTGTAAATGGGACAGGGAAGATCACAGTTCATAAAGAGCTCTCCGCATAAGCAAAAAGACATAAGTTCGATCCCCAGAGCCTATATAATTCCAGTGCTGGGGAACCAGACAGGCAGACCCCTGGGGGTTTGCTTGTCAACATACTCAGCAAGCTGCAGGCCAGGAAGATGACCCTGTTTTTTTAAAAACAAGGTGGATGGCTCTGGAGGAATGACATTTAAGGTTGACCTCTGGCCCCATACTCAAACTCACCCCCTTGCACACATGCACACCCAAGTAATTAAGTGCATAAGCAAATAAGTAACAAAAGAGTGATTCTGTGATTCCAGTAGTAATGTTGAGGCATGGGTTGTTTCTGTTCGGTATGCAAGCAATCAATACTCTAGACACATTGTCTTAGCCGCCTTTCCGCACATGTCAGCATCCCTGCCTGCTGTGTTCTGATTGCACTTCCCCGTGCTGACGCTTGTCAGGTGTTTGAATGGTCTAGCCCACATTCATGAATGCTTTTCCAGCACTCATCAGAATATGTGCACATGGCTATTTGTGTGTACTTTACAAATGAGATTGGCAATGCCTTAAGCCAGGGTAGAATAGGGATTAACATCTTTAAACCTGAACTGATGCCATTTGTTTTTTTAAAAAAAAATTGACATTTAAAGAACCATTTTTCAACCACATTCTTATTTCCCCTCCATCAAATTGTATCCGGCACTGCAGAGCAAGCTCAGTATGTAAATCGGAATTGTTCAGATGAAGCTGGAGTGCAGCCTGGGAATCCCAGCACTTGGGAGGTAGAGGCAGGAGCGTCAAGAGTACAAAGTCAACTAATGTTGTTTATATAGTGAGTTTGAGACCAGCCTGGGCTACTTAAGACCACCCCCCCCACACACACACACACAGCAGAATGTTCTGGAAGGAGTTCACAAGCTGTAGAACCCTGGGGACTGTGAAGCCCTAGAACAAGGGATTGGGAACGATTTATACCTGTGCTTCCTTTCTCCTGTCTGGCTCTCCTCCTCCACTCCCAATCTCAGTATATTGTGTGCTTCTGCACAGGGAAGGCCTAGGCTTGCTTGCTTTCAGCTGGATTAGCAGTCTTAAAAAAACAAAAGTGGGGAGGGGCCACTTTTCTACTTCTTCAAAATGTATGAACCCCAAACAAAGTCTCTGATTGACTGGATTACATACATGTCTTCTACCAGGCCTATGCATGTGAGGGTGCAGACCAGAGTCCTGGGAGAGGGGCCCAGTCAGGTCCATCCTTGAGGCTGAGGATTATGGTCCTAAGATAGGAAGCTCCCTCTGGTCTAGAAGGGGAGGATCCATTCTCCACAGAGAGTGAGTGGAGATGAAAACTGCAAGGAAGAGCCAATAAAACCCAGGTTGGACATGGTAGCACCAGGCACAGCCTCCAGTGCTTGAGGGTCTTTCTGCAGCCCCTGTTCAGATGGAGACTGTGTTCATGTGCCCATTTTAAAATTTATTTATTTATTTTGTTTTTTGAGACAAGGGTCTCTCTGTGTAGCCTTGGCTGTCCTGGACTCCCTTTGCAGACCAGGCTAGCCTCGAACTCACAGAGATCCACCTGCCTCAGCCTCCTGAGTGCTGGGGTTACAGGCGTGCGCCACCAAGCCTGGCTTCTCGTGTGCCCATTTTTAAAGCAGAGGCTTGTATCTTAAACTATATAATGTGATGGTGAAGGGCTGGAAAAGACTTCAGTGTGGGTGGAGCTAGGTAGAGGAGGAGGAACACCACAGAGAACGTTTGTATCTGTGAACTTCCTCACTGCCCTAAGAGGGGTTCTTGTAAAAGGCAGCTGAGAACAGCTCCCGAAGATTAATGGGAAAGCTTTCTTTAAAGTTCATCTATTGGACAAACTCTTTATCAAGAGTGCCTTGGGAACAAGAGTTCAGGCTTCCCAACCTGCAGGAGAGAAGGCTTCAAGAGGCTGGTGACGAGAGCCCAGCTAGCCAGCCCAGCTCTGCTCTCCTCCTCCTCCTCCTCCTCCTCCTCCTCC
>OU015746.1:39230862-39263649 GCA_907169655.1 Acomys percivali
ATCAGTCAGTCAATCAGCCAGCCAGTCAGTCAGTCAGTCAGTCAGTCAGTCCATAGTCAGTCCATCAGTCAGTCAGTCAGCCAGTCAGTCAGTCAGTCAGTCAGTCAGTCAGTCGGTCAGTCAGTCAGTCCATCAGTCAGTCAATCAGCCAGCCAGTCAGTCAGTCAGTCAATCCACCAGTCAGTCAGTCAGTCCATCAGTCAGTCAGTCAGCCAGCCAGTCAGTCAGTCAGTCAGTCAATCCACCAGTCAGTCAGTCAGTCAGTCAGTCCATCAGTCAGTCAATCAGCCAGCCAGTCAGTCAGTCAGTCAATCCACCAGTCAGTCAGTCAGTCCATCAGTCAGTCCATCAGTCAGTCAGTCAGTCAGTCAGTCAGTCAGTTAAGTGGGTAAGTGGGAGAGTGGGTGGATAAATGAGTGAATGGTAGGACTCTTATGTGTGCTGTGCAACTGTTGTTCTGCCGCTAACCACTTACGTGGTTTGAGGGCATTTTGTTAGCTTGGTTGGTTGGTTGGTTGGGTTTTTCCCCCTTTCCTGGTTTATTTTGAGACAGGATCTTGCTCTGTAACCCAGGCTAACCTTGAACTCTTGATCCTACCTGCCTCAGCTTCCCTAGTGCTGGGACCACAGGCATGCACCACTACAACCAGCTCAAGACATAGTTATCTGTGAAATGAAGCTCTTGGATTATAACCAGGGCCACTCCTATGCTAAGCAGTCTTCTTTTCCTCCCTCCCTGGCCCTCCCTGGCCTTTCATTATGTGCAGTGGGCATGCAGAACAGTGCTAAGTGGCTGAGGACGCATCTCGGATAGCAAGGAGACCAACAATTAGTGGGATGTGGACATGGAACACAGGCCAATCTGGCTCTCCCACAAGGAGACCAGAAGTAAGTTTTGACTCTGGCACCTCCCTACCCCTGTTCTCATCTGCCTTGTGCTCCTTCCCACCCTCACCCTGCACCCGTGCTTCATGGACGCCTCTCACAGCACGCTGTGCTGACCTCCTCCCTCCCCCTCCCCCCATCCCTTTCCCTTAGCAGTCTGCTGTCTATTTAGGAGGCAGTGGGTCTGGTCTGCCTTGACCAGGTGTCTTCTCTGACCATTGTGATGTTCATTTAAGTCAACATCCAACATTTCAGGAGGCCTGGTTCAGTTCCCAGCACCCACATGGTGGTTGACAGCCGTCTGTAACACCAGTGCCAGGGGGGCCAGTGCTCTCTTCTGGCTTCCTCAGGCATTCATTGCTTTATGCAGACAAACACTCATACACACAAGACAAGAAATAATAAAATAAAGTAAAAGGTACAAACTGATTTTCATTCTTAGTAATTTGTTCCTTCTCTAGACTTCGAGTTTTTTTGTTACTCACTTTCAAGGAGTCATCAATATGAAATTATCACATAAGTAGTTGTTAAACAATATGTCATATGATTTGTTTATTTGGTGTGTTCTGTTCATTTTAATAGTTTTATCTAGCTGGGCATGGTGGCGCACACCTGTAATCCCAGCACTCAGGAGGCAGAGGCAGGCAGATCTCTGTGAGTTCGAGGCCAGCCTGGTCTACAAAGTGAGTCCAGGACAACCAGAGCTACACAGAGAAACCTTGTCTCAAAACAAAACAAAACAACAACAACAAAAAAAATAGCTTTATCTGAGGGGAGGAGTTCTTCAAAACATTATCGTAGTTTAGAGTACAATCCTTTCGCTACGGCCACTGCAGAAGGCGCGGTGTGTGTCAAAAGCTTTCTCACTTGAGCATGGTGGCTCCTGCTCAACCTTGGAGCCGATGTCAGATTGGAACAGTAAAACAGGAATAGGGACAGCGGACCAGGTGATAATCCATGCAGAGTTTGTACATTTATCATTTCTAGTGGATTATTCTTTAATCACAAAACATAAAATTATTTGGTCCTTGTGCATGTATGAATTTTATTAGACTGGAATGTTCTAAGCACACGAGAGGGAGTGGAGATGGATCTGACCTAAACTGACTGAGTAGGATTGTAAGGCCTGGAAGCAGCACAAGCAACTCAGCACTGCCCACGCCGTATAAGGTTAGGAGCTTCACTGGCGTTCGTACTGACAGGTTTCCTAACCCACTGCTATGGGAGGAATCTCTCGCTGTAGCACAGGGTGGCCTTGAAGTTGTCGGCCTCTTGAGTGGAACTACAGCTGTGTGGCATCACACTGGGCTCAAAGCTTTTCACTTCCTCCTCTGGGTTCTCTTTGGTTTTCCACAACCATGTGGGACTTTGTCCCACACAGCTCACCTCTAAAAGAAGAGCACTCCGCTATCCCAGCACGCAGTTAGGCAGCAGGATCAGTGTCATTGCCTGGGACTCGTCCCTATTTTAGGTGTGTTTCTAAGGAGTAGGCTGGTTGTCATGGTGTACAGAGGCCTTCTTCACCGTCAGGATGCAAGAATATTGCAGTAGGCAGCAAAGGAGGCACAGACCATCTGTCCCCAAGGGAAGTGTCTAGAGGAAATAAATAGCCTTTTAGCCACAATGCTCTGCATGTGTCCCTGCTCAAAGCTGAACTCAAGGTTTTGCTCTGGGATTCTAAGCTTCTAAGCTGTGGTTCCATCTTTAAGAGCCCACTGAAAAGCAGCTGTGCTGTTTTTCCGCCCTTCTGCATCATGTTCGTTCTCTGCGTGCTGTCATTCCAAACCACCCTCACTCCCTGCCCCTGCTATCAGGGAGATGAGCTCTGCATTTCCTGCGAGGATGGCTGAGGGAAGGCTCGGGTGAGAAGGATGCTCCACCCTGGGTGGCCATGAAACACATGGGGCCGTTGAAATGGACAGAGCTTCAGTCTAAATAGACCCTAGTACGGTTTGGAAAGTAGCACTGCGGTCAGAGCCCTGCCCTTCGATTCCTGGGAATCCCACAGCAGTCGAGAGTAGAGCCAGCTCCCGGCAGCCCACAGCAGTATGTCTCACTCACCTATTACTCATCAGAGCACCTCTTTGTCCTCTGACAAAGCATGATGCTGCAGACCCAGAAGAGGTGTGTCATAAGGGGGAGAGCGCTTGTGGAGAAATGCAGATGCATCACCCCACGGTGCTGAGTTTTCAAAAACTCCTCAATCATATCCCCTAATAATGTGACTTCATAGCAAGTCACCAAGTGTCACCAGGGTGTTTCTGGGCCTCATTGCACTGGGAAGCCTTACCCTGGGAACTCCAGTCTTCTGTGGCCTCCACCTGTGAGTTGCAGGGCCGGTCACCCTCGTCTGTGTGTGGCAAGTTCCACCAAGGGCTGAGCAGTGACAGAAATGAGTGAGCTCAGCTGTGCCGTCTGAATAGATTGACAAGCCTTTCCTGTTGGTGCTGGAACAGTTTGCGAGATAACACCATGAGGCTGGGCTCTGAGTCCGGAAGGAAGACAAAAAAAGGATACACATTGATTTTCTTTTTCTGGAGGAGGAATGTGAGCAGAACTGTCTAATGAAGCCTCCACTGCAGCCCGGTGCCCTGGGGCCTCCAGCCTTCAGGATTTCCTCATCTGCTTACAGCTGTCGCTGCCTTGCCTTTTAACTCTTTCTGCCTAGCACCCTAGTCTCTTTTGTGTTTGTTTCTACTTCTAAAGCACATTCTTCTGTTGCTTAATACTTTTCTCTTACACTAATCATATGCCAGTATCTTACCCAAATCCATAAACCCCTTCCCTTTGAGCACCCAGTGAGCTCATCAGTATTCGAGCCGACAATCCACACCCCAGATAATCACCTCAAGAAAGACAAACAAAGCAACCATCAGAAGGCAGGCAGGCTAGGAGGACCACTGCAAGTGATAGATAGTCTGAAGTGAGCCACCCTGCCCCTCTTGGTGGGCATGAGTGTGTATTGGAGCACGTTTCCCACCCACAGCTATAGCACCCAATCTCTCGGCCGGTAGCAGCATTTTAATGTCAGATGGAAGCACCAGGCCTGTGTTACCATGGCAACCACAGAGTGGCAGAGCTAAAAGCAGCAGCCTTGGCCACGCCACCTCCCTGCAGCCCACCCTCCTCGGAGGCGCAGATTCCCTTTGTCTGTCTCAGGCTCCCTTTGCCGTGTCTCCCTGCCCCCCTCCCCCTTCCTTTGTGGCCCCCACATTACCAAGCTCTGCTGCCTTGCACCTGCAGTACCCAGGCCAGGGCCAACCACAAAGCGTGTGGGAGCAAGGGAAGGAGAAAGTCCCACGCCAGCCCAAGCCTGGGGACCTAATGTCTCACTTGAGACCAGCCTTTTAGAGAAACGAGGCTTAGAGCCCAGCCAGAATGCTCTCCCCTCACCAAGCGTTCATAGTGCTTACAGTGAACGCTGTCTCTGGCTGTCATGGCTCCACTGGCTTGAAGGATCAGCTGGGTGCCTGCCTGTCCCCTGACTGGGCTGCTCCCATGCTCAAGCAATGGGAAACAGCTAAATGTGGTCCCAGCTGCCCATAAAAGATCCAGAGGTATTGCCTTCGGATCTCCATACCCCTTTTAACGTGGTGAGAGAGAGCAGAGGGAAGTAATATCTATGAACCGGTGGTCTTTTGTAGATCCCAGGAAGGTGCGGGGGGTTGGGGGGGGGTTGGGAGGGGTGGAACACTGGCAGCAGTCCCATCCTACCCATCCTTGCCTTGCAGATGTATTCACTTTATCTGGTCTCTCAGAGCTCTATAAAGTGGAATTACCACCACAGCGCAGAATTCCCAGGGCCTCTGGAGTGTGAACTCTTGGTTGAGAAACGGTAGTGGTTTCAAGAGAAAGTCAAAAGAGAGTGTGCTAGGTGGTTGGTAGGCTTTGCCATCATATAGAAGATGAGACCCAGGGATGAGCCCAGCCTCCAACACTTCTTCACTGCGGCTGGGCAACACTACAGTGGCAGTGCGGTGCTCTCTTCAGCTACTATGATCCCACTCAGGAAGCTGAGGCAGGAGAGTCTCTTGAGCACAGGAATTCCAGGCCAGCATCATCTCAAAAAGGAAGGTTTCTATCTCCACAAAACATACCATGGCCTGATTAGACTTTTCATAGGGTGGTAACTATATATTCAACACAAATAGGCATTGATTTTGTTGTTGTTTTGGCTTCTGTGGTTTTGTTCTGTGATCCGGCCTCACATTACTCCGTCTGGCCTCCAGTTCACTATGTAGCTAAAGGTGACCTGAAACTTCTGACCTTCCTGCCTCTACCTCCTGAGCACTGGGGCTAGAGGTGTGCCTGCCATGTCTGCTTCATGCCGTGCTGGGAGTCAGAACTAGAGTCCATAGTGTAGGTGAGCAGTCTCTCAAATGATCCATATCCCAGCCCTAGGCCTGTGGGTGACGGTGTGGTTTTTAATGCTTCCCTTACACACTATCCTAGTTACTCTTTTTTATTTAATTACATGTATTTGTTTACTTATGTGTGTGTTCACACATGTGCGTGTGTGCATCCCATAGTGTGTATGTAGAAGTCAGAGGACCATCTGGGGGCATCAGATCTCGAGTTCTACTATATGGCTTCTAGGGATGGCATTCAGGTCAGTTGGTGGCAAGCACCTCTGCCACATGAAGTGTCTTGCTGACCGTAGGTTTTTATTTTGTGGTTTTAGTTCTGGTTTTTTGAGACAGGGTTTCTCTGTATAGCCCTGGCTGTCCAGGAACTCAATCCATAGACTGGATTGGCTTCAAACTCCGAAATCCTCCTGCCTCTGCCTCTCAGTGCTGAGATTAAAGGCATGCGCCACCGCCACCACCCAGCTCAAGGCATTTGTTGTAATACAGTATTTGGAAGGATTTCTTGCGTGTTTGGGAAGGTTCACCTGACTGTACAGGGTGAAGCTGATTAGCAGCCAGAGCCCCAGAGCTGCTCCTGCCATGGCCCTGAGTCAGTGGCTCTCCAGATCTTCTGTAACATCCACAAGTTCCCTCCACTACCCCTACATCAGAAATAAACATAAAGGCCGAAGGCTGGGCTTCTAGCCTCAACATCACACACACACACATACACACACACACACACACACCCCTCCACCGTGGTGCTTGTGAACATAATACCTATGTATTTAATATTCGTGCTTGGTTTTTGTTGTTGCTGTTGGTTGCGCTCTCTCTCTCTCTCTCTCTCTCTCTCTCTCTCTCTCTCTCTCTCTCTGTGTGTGTGTGTGTGTGTGTGTGTATGTGTGTGTGTGTGTGTGTGTGTGAAGGTGGTAGGATAGGATGAGATAGACCTTGTGTATTCCAGGTTGTCCTAGAACTAGCTCTGTAGGCACAATAACCTTGAACTCCTGGTCCTCTTGTTCCTACCTCCCAAATGCTAGAACTACAGCTGTGCACCACACCTGGCTGCTTTCTTCTTCCCCTCCTCCTCATCCTCCTCTTTTTTTTTTAGCATAATTTTATTTATTATGCCAGAGAAGCAGGGAATTACACAGGCCTGCTGAGGACTCACATATTCCAAGTAATTTGGATAAGTCTGAATTTTAAGCAGTACACAAAGTCACCCTAAAACAATTTACACATCCCAGAACACATGATGAGCTATACAGGCTGTGGCCTGTGTGTAGAGGACACTTATGCAAATATGCAAATCTAGCCTGTTTCTTCTCCCATCCAGCCCCATCCCCTTAGCCCCAGCCCCATCTAAATATCTGCCTGGAGATGGGGAGATCTTCTTCCTCTTCCTCCTCCTCCTCCTCCTTCTTCTTCTCCTCTTTTTCTTCTTCTTGTAAAATGGATTGTTTGTTGTTATTTGGGTTTGTTTGTTTGTTTGTTTCTAGTTTTTTGAGATAGGGCTTCTTTATGCACAAAGCTTCGTAGCTTAGCTGTCTTGGATCTCATTCTGTAGACTATGCTGGCCTTGAACTCACAGAGATCCACCTATATGTAAAGTGTTTTTAATATTATTTCTTCAAGGAGGAATGTACAAGACTGGACTAGGTCCTTCATTCCAAGGTTCTATCACATTGTTTGAGACTGTTCAGGAAGAGGCTACAGGAGACCAGCCTGGATTGCATGAGACCTATCTCAAAAAAATTTTTTTAATTAAAGAGATCCAGAAATAAGCATTTATATGTTTGTTGTTGTTTTGCACTTTTCCTTATTTGCTTGTTTATTTACTTGATGGGGGAGCATGAGAGGGAGTTGGCTCTCTTCTCTGACTCCATGAGTCCCAGGATCACACTCAGAACTTCGGTTTGGCAGCATCTTACCCCATCCTCCAGCCCAGGGCTTTTTGAGTTTGACTTTTTAAGGTTTTCCAGCAACACTTTTCTTTTTTTTCTTTTTTTTCTTTTTTTTTTTTTTCTTTTTAAACAGGATTTCTCTGTGTAACCTTGGCTGTCCTAGACTCACAGCCTTGAACTCAGCCATCTGCCTGCCTCTGCCTCCCTGAGTGCTAGGATGACAGGCCTGGGCCACCATGCCCAGCTTCGCTTTTCTTTCTTTTTCTTTGTGTATGTGGGAGGTGGGTACACGTGTACATATGTACGTGTGTATGTGGATGCACATGAAGGTGCCGAGGAGCGTGTTGGATGTGGGCATCCTGCTGTTTCACTGTCTGGTATATTCCCTAAACAGTCTCTTACTGAGCCAAGCCCAGCAATCCTGTCCCTGCCCCCAACCCCAGCACTAAGGTTACAGGTACACATGACCACACAGATTTTTTTTTTATGCATTTTGTTGTATGAATAATGTATTTTCTAAATCAAATTTGGCCGTAAGAATGTATGTGTAGGAAAATGTCTCTCCATGGTTTCAGACAACCTCTGAGAATCTTGGGCCACGTCCCCAGCTGATGAGAGAAGATGGGCACAGGTGCTTTGCTAAGCTGTTTCTTGGGCTGGTAACTGGGGCATGTATCTGAGGCAAAGCCAGACAAGCTCCTCACCCATGGTTCCCAGGCAGTGATCACATGGGGGACCCTGCCAGCTCCGCTCACCACACTGATTGAAGCGGCCGTTGGGGGAAGGGCCCAAGCACTTTCAGGGCCATGGCTTTTCAGCTGCTTTTCAGCATCTAAGGTGTAATCAAAAGAGAGGAGTGTTGCCGTGCAGTCTCCCAGAAATGGAGTCTACTCACGGGACGCAGAGCAGGGCTGAGGCCAGGGTACCGTAGGCAGCTACAGTGAGCAGAGATACCCGCAGCACTTCACCCTGCCTCAGGATGCTCCCAGGTCCCCCTTTCCTTCAAAGCCTCCAGGCCCCTTCTGTGACAGCCATTTAACACAGACATGGAACTGTCTAATCAGGACACGCACCATTTTCCAGACTTGCCCCAGCAGCAGTGACCTAAATATTACTCAGGGTGTCTAACATCTAGCCCCAGAGGAAGAGTGTCTTTGGTTTGATTGTTCTCATGCTAATGAAGTTGGGCCAGTAATTCCAAGTCCCCTTCAAGGCCGCTGAGTCACTTGAGGCTATGACTTAGCCCTTTAGAAAACACTGTTGTGGCAAAATTATTCACTTTCCAATAAGAATCACTTGCACACCCACTCAGTCTCATTCGTCCTTTTTTTTTTTTTTTTTTTTTTTTTGATTGATGTGTGAAGCAAATGAGTAGGGATGGAGGGCCTGGTGGAAATGGCCCCACCCACTCAGCCAGCTAGAGAGTCAACCTTTGAGAAATGTGGCTAACCCACTTCCAAGCCAAGAGATGTCATGAACGCAGTGGCAGATTGTTGAACTCTCTCTCCCCGATGACCCTGCAGGCAGTAAATAAGGCCTGCGTTAGAAGCCACTAAAGCCATAAATACACACAGCAGGGAAGTCCGTCTGAACTGCCCACCTAGGTGGTGGCTGCAGTTGGCCTTCTACTAAAAGTGTATTTGCACTCAAGGTCACACCAGATTTGGCGAGATGCCACATGAGAACCCTTCACATTAAACTCTCTTGGGGGTGGGGACAGGACTTAAATCAAGTTAGTGATCACAGAGAAAATGAGAATTCTTTGCGGTACACAGGAAAAGTACATATGTGGCTTCAGAAAACTCACATTCCAGCCAACAAGCTCCAGCCCATATCTAAACAACCATTTCTGGAAACTTAAAGAAAAGAAAGAAAGAAAAAGGAAACACACACACAAAACAAGAGAGTGCTGTCAAATGGACTTGAGCCCTGAGGGCCTGGGATGTGTCCACCCTCAGCAGCATGGCCAGTGGCTTTTGTGATGTGGGGTTCCAGAGTAAGAAGGGCTGGACCTCGGCCACTGGCCCCCTCTCATTATTGTGCCAGAAATAGATGCCCCACCCCAGGGAAAAGGAAGCAAGGCTGCGTGGAATGTGTCCTCCGCTGGACTACTGCTCTGCTCTGCCTGACGTGATCGCCGTGCCCTCATTCTGTAGCAGAGGCATTAAGTAAGAACCTGACGATTGATGCATTATGTACTCGCCTAAAATAGCAAATGCAGAATAGAGAAGGCAGAGAGCTGCTAGGCAGCATGCGAACATATCGGTGGGAGCCTGCCTAGCCTCTGTTCGCAGCAGCATGAAAGCGTGCGCTGGAGGAGGGGGTATTTTCCATGAATAGCGCTCCCAAGGTAGAGGCTCCCTGACCACGGTGAGACAGGCACATGTTTAGCTGACATGACTGAGTGCAAACCCTTCCGTTCTCAAACAGGTAGTAGAAAGTGGGCAGTTGTTCCTTTTCCTCTTTGTGCTGGGGTTGCTTTATGAGTTGTTCTGTTTTAGCCTCCTTAGTACAAAAAATCCCCACTTACTTGCTCCCTGGTGAAATTACCCATGGGTTATACTTGCCTAGGTGGGCATCAAAGCTTAGTGACAACGAAGTGGAAAGTTTTTTAAAAAGTACCAGATTATCAATACGGAGAAAAAAGTACCATTCTTTGTCAGCTTGTACGGGATTTTAAAATACCCAAGAACAAGTAAAAATGGTCTTCCGGACCCCACAAGCTTTCCCACGGAAGCAGCACAACGGCGAGTTGTTTCTTAGGAAGCCAGAGATGGTCAGGAAGAGGCCTGAGATGGGAGTCCATGGGCCCTCTCAGCCTTTCCACTGGGGATGGAACCCAGCAAGCACTGCAGCCTCAGAATGTTTGACCAACACTCCATACATGCCTGCACCTCCTGAAAGCACTCTGCCTCACTGGCAGCCAGGAATGGGACACTTGTCCATGCCGTACTGCACTGGCTGCCACACACGTATGGTAGTTCCCCTTAAACCTCACCAAGTCCTGAGCCGGGCGTGGTGGCACACACCTTTAATCCCAGCACTCGGGAGAAAAAAGCAGGTGGATCGCTGTGAGTTCGAGGCCAGCCTGGTGTTCAAAGCAAGTCCAGGACAGCCAAGACTACACAGAGAGACCCTGTCTCGGAAAAAACAAAACAAAACTCACGAAATCCTTTGTAAGAGAGATGTAGCCTTCATGGAACTCCCAGAGCCAGAGAACTGGACAGTAAATCCTGGACTAGCTAATTCCAGGCTCAGATTCTGCCTTCTAGATTCCTACTGTGTTCTCTTTTGACCTGGAAAGACAGAACCAGGAAGACTCTGCCCCATCTCTTCCTGCTAGACCTATACCTGACCTTGGTATATTTTAAATGAAGTTCTAGAAGTTAGTATCCTAGGCTTTTTCCAGACTGTAAACAGACATGTTGGCAGCCCTAAAATGGTGACACAAACTGTCATTCAACAATTCATAACTAGCTGATTGTCACTGGACAGCCTCTAAATCCTTCCAGCCCCAGCACAGTTTTGGATGACTTGCAAAGCAAGCATTATACCACCTTCCTTCCCTCCTCCTCCTTCACGATTACCCTGTTGATTCCAGAAAGCAGTGTTGTTGGTTTCTTTTGACACTTTTTTTTTATTGATTTCTTATTTATTTTTATGTGCATTGGTGTTTCACCTGCACGGGTGTCTGTGTGAAGGTGTTGGATCCTCTGGAACTGGAGTAACAGACAGTTCTGAGCTGATATGTGGGTACTGGTTATTGAACCTGGGTCCTCTGGAAGAATAGCCAGTGCTCTTAACCGCTGAGCCACCTCTTCAGCCCCAGAAGCAATGTTTTTAAATTTCATTTTCAGATAAATGCTTTGTGCACGATGGTAGCACAGGCCTTTAACCCGTGAGTCTCAGGTCAGCCTGGTCTATGTAACAAGTTCCAACTAAGGCTATAGAGTGAGACCCTGTCTCAAAAACAAAAACTGCAAATGAACAATATTGAAAATGGCAGGCTGGAGAAAAAGCTCAATGACTAAACGCATGGTCTTGCAAGGGACCTGCATTCAGTTCCCAGCACACTTATCGGGCACCTTACAACTGCTTATAACACCTATCTCTGGCCACCACAGGCACCTGTACTCAGTGCGCAAGTACACACACACACACACACACATACACATACACACACACACACACACACACACACACACACACACACACGCTAAAAAGTAAATCTAAACCAAGTTTAAAAATTGAAAGTGTTAGAAAAAGACAAGAGTCACTGCTACCAGTGGTTGAAGGCACAGGCCCTGCCTCTGCAGTTTCTCTTTCTCTTTCTTTCTTTTTTCTTTCTTTTCTTTTCTTTCCTTTTTTTTTTTTTTTTTTTTTCCTGAGACAGGGTCTCTGCATAGTGCTGGCTGTCCTGAAACTCACTCTGTAGACCAGAATGGCCTCCAACTCCCAGAGATCCCCCTGCCTCTGCCTCCTGGGTGCTGGGACTAAAGGTGTGCGTCACTACGCCCCAGCTCCTTTATACATTCATTCATGCATTCGTTCCTTCATTCACTTATGGCTTTCTCGGGACGCAGTCTCATGTAGCCCTGCCTGGTTTTGAACTTACTGTGTATCCAAGAATGACTTTAGAGAACTGATCTCCTGCCTCTACATCCTGAGTGTTAGGCAGGATTGCAGGTGTACACTATCACACCCAGCCCTACCTTCATACACAGCAGGCCACTGTAACCCCTTACACTGTCTTTCTGATGAATTATTTAAAACGCAGGTCCTGGGAGGCAGTTCTTGTGTGAAGTACATCTTCCTGAGTCACACCTCCTCCTGTGAGGGAGAAAGGTGTGGGTCTTGCGTACTCCTGGGTCTGCATGATGCATAGTGAAACCCTGTGGATTTTCCAGAGCTGTCATCAGTGCTACCCCAAGGCCGTCTCCCTCTTTCTCTCCTGCTCCTTCACCAGCACCCAAACTGAGATCTGGAGCCATGATCAAGTTTACATCAGTCAGCTGCCAAGTCCTCTTTTGTGGGCATCTCTGTGTTGACTGTCTTGCCCTTTTAATGACCTTGGCCCAACTTGCTTCCTAACTCCTCTTCCTCCCTCCAAATGCCCCATTCTCCTATTTTGTGCATTATTTGTCTCGTCTCCATCAGTTCCCTGGATTGGTGATTCTATTGAGTAGTAACTGTATGCCAGGCACCCTTTTGGCACAAGGTCCCCTTCTCCGATAGAGCTTTCTTTGATGGATGGAAGCCAGGGATAGACACAAGGCAGCCAGGAATTCAGACAGTAGTGAGCACGTGGAAGGAAATAGCATCCCTCATCTTCCCTACTCAGGGATTCTCGCTGCCCACAGGTTCGGCCTGGACATCTCACCTCTCAGCTGCCTGCCAGCCTGGCTGGACACATCTCCACCACAACCTCCTAATGAGTCCTGGACTCACTGTCTAAATCCTCCCCCTCCTCCTCCTCCCGTGGGCAGGGGAGCTCCAGCCAAGCTCTAGGGGGAGGGGAGCTGGGACTTGAGGGATGTTATTAGTGACTAGTGGGTGAGTCACCACCAGCCCTGGCACACCAGGCTCAGTGTGTTTGGCACCCACTTTCGTAGCTGCATCCTGCTCCATGCCCATGCAGACTCTGATGCAGAACAGGGCCTAACTTCTCCCGCTCCCCAGAGTGCTGGGAGCCTAAGCCACTGGGAAGATCTGCCGGGAAGGCCATAGGATCCTTAGCACACTTCCTACACCTCCCATGGCTGGGGGGGCACTCTTCACCCATCTGCCTCCCTCCCCAGATAGTGAGCTCCCAAAGAACAAAGGCTGTGTCATCACTGTCTTGTAGCCCAGACTTCTCATCTCACTGTGTAGAACAGGTTGTCACATCCATGCTCAAGCAGCACCTGGCATCTGAAGCCAGAGGGTCAAGAGTTGAGATCAGCCTGTGCTGCATCATGAAAACCTGTCTCACAAGTGAGAAACTAAGCAAAGACTGCCAGGAACTCTGTTATTGTTGTTGTTGGGTTTTTGGTTTTTTGAGACAGGGTCTCTCTGTATAGCCTTGGCTGTCCTGGACTTACTTTGTAGACCAGGCTGGCCTCGAACTCACAGAGATCCACCTGCCTCTGCCTCCCGAGGGCTGAGATTAAAGGCATGCACCACCACGCCCCGCCCCTGGAGTATTTGTATGTGGATTGTTTTAAACATTCTCAGGTGTCAGGGAGTGGGACTCAAACTGGCTTCCTGTGGAGTCTGTGACTGACCATTGGTGCGCACAACTTGTGGATCCGAGTACCTTGAGCTTAAAAAAGCTCAGATGTACCACTATTCCTGACAGAGCCCTGAGATGTCCGTCCAGAGGGAATCACAGGTGCTGGTCAGGTTCCATCCAGTCTTATTTAGCACCTTCATTAACGATGTGAACAGAAAATAAATACCAGTGTGCACAGATGGTGCTAACTGTGGAGGTGCTGTGAACAGAAGTGTGGAGAAAGGAGAAACAGAAACGTAAGCAGGAAACAGCAGAGATGTTAAAGAGAAAATAACCTCAGCACAGCAAAGATAAAAAAGAAAAACAAAAAACTCTCAAACAGATACAAAATAAATCCCTCAGGACGTTACAACAAAAGGGGGAGACCTGGTGGCACTCAGAGGAATGACAGCAGATCACCAAGAAGAGACTTGATACCCTATGAGCATATACAGGGGGAGGTAATCCCTCTCAGGAACAGTCATAGGGGAGGGGAATAAGGGGAAAATGGGAGGAAAGGAAGAATGGGAGGATACAAGGGATAGGATAACCATTGAGATGTAACAAGAATAAATTAATAAAATTTAAAAAAAAAAGCATAAAGAGATGTGAAGTTAAGGAGGGCGAGGCTGCTGCCCATGGCCCCCAGAGCTTCTTGAGAGAGGATGGGCTACTGCCAGCTACCCCTGAAGCCATGCGGTCCCGTCCACCGAGGCGTGGTCTGCTAGGTGTTGGCCCTATTTTCTTGTAAAGGTTTGACTTGTCAGTTTGTTGCTTCTGGATGGTGTGTGCATCTGAGAGAGAGCTGTACTCCGCAGTTGCGTCTTTGTACTTTGGCTTTGGAAGGCCGCCGTTTCCCTCCAGGGATAGTACACAGCAGTAATTTGGCCGTTTTGGCCAAGACAGGAATGCACCTTGAGAGAGCGATGTGCTCTAATGTTAAAATGGGGCATTCCCACACCTACAGTTCTGATTGGGACAGGGATAAATCATAGTTCGCATCCCCCCCCCACCCCCGTGAGTCCAGCCTCCAGCACATGTCTTCGGCCACCTTGCAAGAGGAGGGCTTGGGGTACACAGAGAGCAGGAACCTTTACCTTTCAGTTGACAGAAATAGCACTGGAAATATCCACAGAGCAGTGATCTTCCCCAGGCATTCCACCTGGGAGGCAGACAAAATATGTCCTGAGGGGCTGGCTGTGGAGCTCAGTGAGGAGGGCTTACCTAGCATACGAGGGTCTGGGTTTAATTCCAGCACTGAAAAGGGAGGAAAGGTACCCTCAGAAATCAGAAACTGCACACATGGAGAGTACCCCTCCTGACAGCCTGGCATCCCCGTGCCTGGAAGCATCTGCCTTCCAGCCAGGAGGAAGCTGAGGTATGGAGGAAGCAACACCCAGCCGAGAAAGGCAGGTGAGCTGCTACAGAGTCACAGCTGCAGGTCAGTGTCCATCCCAGCCACAGATGCAGGTGCTTTTTCCTTTGCCCCACCAGGGCCTGGGCCCTGCTCTGCTCAAGGCTCAGAGAGCACTAGGACAGAGGAACAGACTGAAGGTTGAAAGAATCTCTGGAGGGGCAGATACTCTGCAAATGCTATTTCCCAGCTTTGAAAAGTTAACTTCTGCTTCCTCCTCTATAAAGGAAGGTAACAGCAGTCCCTCATGACTCTGGGAGGGATTAAATGAAATGGTGCAATCACAGTGTTTAATGCAGTGCCTACTACAGGGTAAGTTCTTAATAAATAGATGATTTCCAATCCCTGATCCAGCCCAAGACCGCTAACAGTTAGCCCGAGGCATGCTACCAACCAGCCCTTGCCAGCAGCCACCCTAGTGACCACTGGAAATCTCTGCAACACTCTGTAGCATAAACTGAGAAATTTGCAGAGAACCAGAGTCCACTCATCTGCGTCAACCCTCCAGAGATAGGAACAACTTGTTCATTGATGTCAAGTCCCAAACCCCATCAGTCCTGCGCTGTAAGATGGCAGCAGTGGGCACTCGCTGGCATCCACGGGTGCCTTACTCAACCTTGCTGCTGTGGGGAAGGGTTACATCTATTATACACCCTCACAAATGCTTATCTCCCTTAGGATCTCCTTAGAAAAGAGGCATTTCTGAGCATTAAGGTTTACAGGGCACGTAGATACACTTTAGAGACGAGTCCTCCAAATCTCAAAAGGCACCCCTTGAGCCGGGCGTGGCAATGCACACCTTTGAACCCAGCGTTCAGGAGGCAGAAGCACACAGATCACTGTGAGTTCGAGGCCAGCCTGGTCTACAAAGCTGTGCAGGACAGCTAAGGCTACACAGAGAAGCCCTGTCTTGGAAAAGAAAAAAGAAAAAAGACGCCCCTTGAATAGTGAGTGTTCCTTGTGTCTCTTAATAATACTACATATGAACATTCCTTCACACAGAGCAAGGTGCCAGAAGTGCACATGAACCTCCTTTGGCCACCTCTGGGCCCAGGCGTGGATCTGGTTGTCCCCCAACCACCATCTCCCCACTCAACAGCCCCACTTGAAAGTTGTACAGGCGCTAGCCTTGTCTTCCAGTTACTGTCTCATAGTTCAGTTAGTACCAACTGCTTTCTTAATCATGTCACACTAAAAAAATTATTCCACAGACACTGGTGTGTCCCTCATCTGTGTCAGACACTATAGCGGGAACAGTACTCAGTGCCCACTGCTCAAAAGCACAGATAGTGATGGCATCATTTTCAGAGGTTAAGCCTGGGTCACTGGGGTTAAGTCCTACCTTTGTGACTTCAGGCCTTGTTTCTGAAAGTGGAACTTGCCTCCTGTCATGAGGCTGCCAAGAACTGATGTTCATAATACTCGTGTATCCTCTGCTGCTTAGTCTGTGGGCTGGGCAACAACCAGCACAAGTGTGTGTCCTCACTGCTCCGATGATGCCCAGCTCAGTTGGCATCCGGCAAGGGCTGCCTTCTCACCATGACCTGACATAAAGGAGACAGCGAGCTGTGTGTCTCTCAGATCAAGACTCCACTTTTGACTGGGGATGCGGCCTAGTGCAGAGCACGTGCTTAGCTCTGAACACATGCTTAGGGTCAAGATACCATGTTAATTTGGTACAATCGATATCACCATTGCTTTATTTGATTTGATTACATGTTTAAGTTGTAGATTTGTTTTATTATGTGTATGAATGTTTTGCCTGTATTGTATGTATGTGTATCACATGTGTGCCTGGTGCCCACAGAGATCAGAAGCAAGCATTGGATCCCCTGGGTCTTGTGGGTGCTGGGAACCTAACCTGGGTCTTGTAGAAGAGCAGCCCATGCTCTTGACTACTGAGCTATTTCTTCAAGCCAATCATCGTGATCTGTATGTCTCTATAATACCTTATAAGTGTATATTTTAGGTCAACCTGAGGAGCCCCTTTAAGTACTTTATCTACTTGAACAGTTTACCCATTTGTACAGTTTTTTGGTTTTGTATATTCAAGATTATCTATGAATATTCTCTGTGGTTGACCATTTTTTATAAAGTTTTCATGTACATGCGCGCATGTTAAAAGGGTCAGTTCCATCCTGCCACCGTGTAGGTTCTGGGCACCGAATCAGATTGTCAGGCAGCAAGCACCTCTACCTACTGATCCACCTTGCTGGCACAGTTTTAAACTAAAATATAAACAATATACATTTTATTTTTGAGATAATTACATTTCTTCCTTTCCTCCCTCCAAACCTTCTATGTAACTCTCCCCACATTCTTTCAGATTCATGGCCTCTTGCTTCATTGAGTCTTTTTCTTCCTGAGCTCCTGTGAAGGAAGTTGGGGTCCTCCTCCATCCCATCTTCCCAAGTAAGAGGAACTGGCATGTTCACTGAGACACCTCGCTGTCCTGTTGTTGGCAGCTAGGATTTTAGCTCAGCATTGACTTGTTTCAGTGCTGGGGATCAGACTCAGAGCCTGGTGGGTGCCAGCTTCCAGTCTTTCAACACTGCCTTAAGCCACCAGCTAGGCAGGTTCACGGTCGTTCTGAGAACAGCCGTGCTCCCCATGAACTGTGGGTTTTCCTGTTCACTTGCTCCGTTGCCCTGGTCCCTCTGCTGTGTCCTGCAGTGATCACACAACAGTTAAGCTTGGTGAGTGTATTTTGTGGCTCTGCCTGTGTGATTGAGGCCACCAGTCCTCTGCGAGCATCATTCTTGTCTTCTTGCCTGTGGTGGTCCACAGTGGGTTCATCCTTCAGAGATGCAGAGGGCTGGAACCCTGTCTTTTCCTGAGAATTGTTTATTCCCCACCTAGTGCCTCTCTGCCACCCTGGGAGGCTGGCTGCTTCTGTGTCCTTTGCACAGGCCGGACAGCGGTTGGAGTGCCCAGAAGCATCGGTGCCGGCTCTGCACTACTCTGCTCAAGCCAGCAGCATTTCGGGGGTGCCAGCCCGACGTTCCATTCTTACAGCAGGCCCCCACACTTATCCCTGGCACCTGTCGGCTCTTTCTGTTCCTTTGACATCCACTGCGGCTCCCATGCTCTCTGTAGAACCCTACAGCACTGAGCCGCATGCAGGAGGCAGGCTTGTCAGGCCTGTCCTTCACTAGGATGAGCACAGCAGAGATCCACACTGCAGTCTGAGTGAATCCCCTGGGAGGAATGAGGGGGGTGGAGAGTGAGTGACGGCAGGGGGCGGCAGGCCTCTGGGGGCCTGTTCCAGACTCTGCTCACAGCATGGAGGGGGTGCAGAATGTGTGTGACGCAAGCGGGTGTGGGGCAGAGACGACAGAAACCAGTTGATCCACAGTGGGCACTAGGAAGGCTGGGAAAGGGCAGTCCACAGAATTGGCTCTGGCCTGTGTGGATAGTGGAGGCGGAGGAAGCTGAGCTGACTCCCAGCTACTGGCTTCTGTGAGGAGGGTGTCTAGACTGGACTCTTGGCAGGTCTGACAAGGGATGAAGCCAAGAGGGTGTGCTCTTTTGTTGCTCATGCTAAGACTCGGTTGCCTGTGGAGTATTGAAGGATCTCTCAGAAGTGGCTAAGAATATGCTGGAACCTCATGCTTGAGTGGGGACAATGATTAGGTCATTATCTATCATTAAAACCACATGGGTGGGTGTTACCACTGTGTGGTAACATAAAATCTAATGACCATGCAGCAATATTTGAGAATGGGAAAATAAAGCCAGAAATGCTGTTGAGGAGCCTTGGTTATCCTTGAGACTGAGCTCCGATGCTACCTCCTTGGGGAAATTTATTCATCCACCATGGCCAGGTGCCTCTTCAGTGTGGCCCATGCCCATCACAGGATGCAAGGGTTGGCTGTCTGGATCCGCTGATGTGCACTCTCTGAACCAGTGATTCTCAGTCTGTAGGCCAGAACCCTTTGGCAAACCTCTGTCTCTAAAAATAAAATTCATAACAGTAGCAAAATTAGTTATGAAGTAGCAATGAAAATAATTTTACAGCTGGGGGTGAGGTCACCACAACAGAAGGAATTATATTAAAGGGAAGGTTGAGAGCCACTGCTCTGAACACGGCACAACACACCCGAGCACTCAATGTGGAGCGTCAAGGAGGCAGGAAAGAGATAGGACTTGGAATCACTTAAGGAGAAGGAAGGACGGGATGAAGGTGGAGTGGGTCCCCTCCGGGGTCTAGACAGCAAAGCAGCTGAGGCTAGGGCAGAGGCAGGCCCTGGGGTTCCCAGCTGTTCTATTACTGCTACATGGTTCTGCCTCATCCCCTACCAGCTACACAGACAGGAAGCGCAGCACCGCTGTCTCCACCCTACGCAGGAGCCAGACTCGTCAGCTTGCTTTAGAAGCAGCTGTGGTGCAATCCTGACCAAACCAGAAGTAGCGTTTCCCCAGCAGGATTTTGAAAGAGCTGCCTGCTCGCGCAGGGGAGGCGGCTTCCTGAAGCAGAGCACACAGAAAAGCTACAGACACGCAGTCCTTGTGTGAGCTAGTGCGGCGTGCCTCATGTCCTAGTGACGTCCACTGGGGTATGGCTCCAGGGCTGGTTGCACAGTGTGTGAAATACTTTTCATCGCTTTGTGACCAGACAACAAAGAATACTGCACTAACTTCACAGGGACATTTCTGTCCCTCCCAGAGTCCCAATGCTGCACCCCACACTTCCATGCTGGCCAGGCCAGACTGCCTTCAACATCTCGGGCCACTTTCTTGGGTCGGCTTCGGTCTAGAGACTGCATTTCCCAGCTGACCAGGGGCCTGAGCAAGGAGGGACATTCTTCCAAGCTGACTCAGCTCCTGGACATCCGTGGTCGTCCCCTCGTGCAGGGCCTGTGGGTACACGCCTAGCTCTGTGGCCATCCATCCTTACATGGCAGCTCTAATGAGCAGAAGACGGGAGTCTAAGTGAGGAAGGAAAGAAAGTCACTTGATAAGGGCCATTTGCCTGCAATGATGGCTGAGAACAGATGACACGAGATGAAAGTCCCCAAATACCACAATTTGCTGAGCCACTAAATCCTGTAACAGAAGCTGGGGAGGAAAGGCCCCTCCCCCACAGCCAGCCTCCCTCAGCAGCTGTCATTTGGCATGGCACACGATCGGAGGGAGACACCCTGTCTCCCTCTCTATTTTCTGTTAAAGCGAGGGAAGAGCTCTGACTCTTCATGCCCCAGTGTGTGCTGGGGCTCGAGCCAGGGCTGGGGCACTGCTCGCTGCGCCATAGCACCCACTCTCCTGTGCCTGCTGCAACTGCACCGGCTCCAGGGTCACACCTCTTGCTGGCTTCATTGTTTTGAAAGAGTCTCATACTGTGTGCTAACATGTTTAGTCTTACTGTACTACAGTCACTTTTGGTTGAACTTAAGACCGTCCCCTAAAGCTAGGCAGTGGTGGCACACAGCCAGAGATACACAGAGAAACCCTATCTCAAAATTAATTACTTAAAGAAAAAAGAAAGAGAGCTTCCCCTTAAAGCCATGCTTTCTTCTTTGTGCCCTCTAAACCTTACTGTAGAAAAACCACGCTGAACAGCATTATCCACTATGGACAGTGTTGTACAACCGTCACCTCTGTCTACTTCTAGAATATTTCTCCCACTCCAAAAGGAAGCCTAAGCAGCCCCGCTACCCCCACCCCTCCCGGAGGCCCCTTGCAAAGCTACTCTGTCTCTGCCCATGTGTCTGGACGGCATACTTCCTGTACTGGGGTCTTACAGTGTGCGGCCCTTGTGGCTGGCTCCTCTCAGAGCTGGTCTCCCTGTGTGGATGTTACTTCTTTGCTGCTGAGTCCACTGGGCAGTAATCGCCCAAGGAACGAATGCGTATACCACTCTGTGTCCATCCACTCAACCACTGACGGGCACGTCAGTTGCCCCTACCTTTTGTAAATACCTCTGCTGTGAAAATTGATGTGCAGAGTCTCGTCTCAACACCTGCTCTCATTTCTCTTTGGTATGCACCTGCGAGTGGAGTGGCTAGGCCGCCCGGGTGATGACTGTTTAGCGTACTGTGGGACTGTGAAGCTGGAGCCATGTTTGCTTCCTATGCACATGCAGTGTGTGGGTGGCAAGCTGTGCCCTGCAAAGCCTTTTCTCCTCTCTGCCACTATGAACTCAACCCCCCCCCACTTCTTCCTGAACCCCACTACAGCCTCACAAAGATGGCTGGACACCCACTGGGTCATTCAGGGCTGTGCCAAGGAAAAGAACAGGAGCCTGGAGACATCCCATTTCTCACAGTGACAACACCAACTGCTGCTTTTCTGAGGAGCTGCCTGCCTCCTGGGACTCCCCCACTCCACAAGCCATCTGGACACTCTGCCTCTGGAATGAGTTCCCTGAGTGGGTGTTTTGGGCCTAGGAGGATCATGGCCAGTTGAACGTAGTGCCCCCCCTTGCTATGAGGCTAGGGTAACTGAATAAAGTGCTGGGAATGGCCAGTCTGAGGCCTGTGATGGCACATGACCCTGTAAGCCCAAGACCAATGACCTGGCTAGAATGACTCGTCTGTACTGGGAGCCCTCCTGGACCGCCAGGCACAGTGATCCAGGCCCCCAGAGAGCCCGCACCCTGCAGGCACCTGTAACCCAAACACGGAGAGTAAAGCCGTGCATATGGATAAGGGTCCCCACACCTGTGAGGTTAAGACACAAGCTGAGGATACTCAGGGTATGTAGCGCCAGGCAGGGCGCCATTCCAAACAGAAACAGCCATGTGGCTCATGGGCTGTACGAGCCATATGAACATGTGCAAAGAGCGTAAACGTAAGTAACAGTGGCTGCCCTGAACCAGCTCTCACAGAGCTCCTTAGCAAGTGACTAAAGGAGTGAAAGTAGATAGTGTCCACTTCCTACAGACAGAGCTCACGTCTTTCTAAATAGCCTCTGTGCATTGGTCACCAGACTGCAGATCCTAGGAGGAAGGGCAGCCTGCCACAGTACAGGGGGGAAAAGCTGTCTTCAATTATATACTTACTTTCTGTGTTTCTGGGGCTCAGCATCTTGAGGTAAACACAGGGTAAAAGCTGGAGAGCAGATGGCAGAATTGATGATGATGATGATGATGATGATGATGATGACAACAAAATAACTCTTCACCTGTCTTCACCACAAAGTAGGTGAAGAACAGATTCTCCCATACACCTGAAATCTAAAAGAGACTCACAGGGGCTTGGGCAAGCCCAAGAGCCAACAGGACCAGAATCTAGGCCTGGAGCCCCAGCCTTGTATTTAAAGATGCAAAATTAATCAAAAGTGACCTCATGGGCTCAGAGCACCCTACCTTAAGATGGGGAGTTGGATGCAGTGGCTCATGCCTGCAACCCAGCACCAGGAGGCCTAAGCCTGTGCACAAGCTCAGCCTAACATGTAAGCGCGCGCACACACACACACACACACACACACACACACACACACACGAGAAAGAGAGGGGGGTGAGGGAGAGAGAGAGATCTCCCTTCAGAAGGAAAAAGGAAAAGAAGAAAAGAGGGAGGGATGTGGAGACATGGCATCATTTCTTTCCTGATCCATTCTAACTGCTTCTCACTCCACTGAGGGTGGTGCTAGGAACTGGGAGTTCAGGGTTCCACACAGACAGAATCTGTGGTTTGGAGTAAAGGTGGCAGGACCAGAAACATGGCTGGGTGTGCCAATGAGGAAAAGGCTCTCCTTCAGTCTGTACTTTGCTTTTCTCTGACTACCCCCCTTGTCGCCAGAGGGACCAGGACATGGCTACCCCAGCAAGCTCCCAGGGGCGAGCTGAGGCCCAGCACTTCCCATGGGAGGAAAGGATACCCAGCATTTTCCTGAGTCAGGGAGAGAGCTCCTGCTTGAGAGGTGGGGGCCCTCCACAGAGAAAGGGGGGCCCAGAGCTGTCTGCATCACGGTACAGAAGAACCTGATCCCCTAGCCCTGCCTTCCTCCAGCAGTAGCGTCCTCTGGAAGGGAGGGGCCGGCCAACCGCAGTGGCCCTAACTTGAGCTTCGGCCTCTCAGGGTATGGTTCTGTGCAGCTCTGTGCTGGAAGGTCCCTGAGAAAGAGGACTGTCCCCCTCCTCCCCTTCTGTCTGCTTCCTGTCCCAGCCGGTATTTCCCCCATAGTGCTTAGGGACTGACTGGCTGACTGGGACACAAAGGGGTAAAGGAAAGAAAGCAGGAGATTCTGTGCCCTCCTAGCCCTGTGACACCAACGCTGCTTTCAAGATGAAGTCCTACCAGCTCCTGGCATGCTCTTCCCCGCTCTCCATGTCCCCACCGCCCACGCCCACACCAAAGGTAGAGCAGTCCCCAAACACGCAAAGGAAAAGGGTGGATACGTGCTGATGACACTCCAGCTAGAGGCCAGCTGAGAAGGCTCCTATCCGGAGGCCACTGCAGCAGCACAGGGACACGGCAGGCTTGCTGGTGACTCTCAGCATGTTAGCTTCTCAAGCTGACCCCGAATGTGGCCTCTCAAGAGCCCATTCCCAGGAGACCTGAGAGAACCCAGTGTGCATACTGCTCTACCAGCCCCACCAGGCCCACCAGGCCGGCAGATGGCTCTCTCCTTTCCTGGCCCACAAAGGACTTGAGTAGAGTGGGACCCAAAAGACCTGGGTCACCAGGAGACACAGGGAGCCTGAGCCAGTGTGAGGCCACAGGAGGCCCACACATAGCCTACTGCAGCCAAGGGCCTGTGCCTAACCTGGGGCATCTAACCCCCTGACTCTCAGGAATGGAAAAGAGGCCTGAGTCAGTGCCTCTGATGGGCTCTGCTATTTTTATGTCCAACCCTGGTTAAAAATAACTGTGTAAGCCCAGGTTCTGGCTGTGGCTGACAAGATGTTAAGTATTTGAAGCTTAATGCTCATGTGTCTCTCCTGTGCCATTTGCTGCCTCCAGTCATGGCTACTGAGGCAGGTAGGAAACAGCACTTCCACTTCTCCAACTCTAGGGCCATCTGTGGGATGTGCCACCAAGTGTCCCTAGTCACCATGCCCTGGGTCCAGGGCTGCAGGAACCACCTACACTCAGCACACTGATCCCTGGGAGCAGTGTCATGTCATGAGCCTGACGACCAGTTGCCTCAGTGTCCGAGTCTTCTGGACCAGTGCTTGGCAAGTGCAGGGAAATCTTGCTCAGGCTGGGCGGGGCTCAGCGCATGCTGCCCTCAACGCCCACTTCCTGCATGGCACCCTTAGCCTGAGGAGACCAGCAGTGTCCAGAAGACCCAGCCTGTTCCCTGACATGCAGCCTCTGTGGTGGTGGGGAAGGCCCAGGGAGGCAGAGGAACCAATTGTTGAGGCCCATCCCA
Source organism: Acomys percivali (assembly GCA_907169655.1). NCBI lineage: Eukaryota > Metazoa > Chordata > Mammalia > Rodentia > Muridae > Acomys > Acomys percivali. Next base: position 39,254,980 of record OU015746.1, read on the forward strand.
ACAGGAAGCTCCTAAAGCAGCAAGCCTTTCTCCTCCCAACTCAGAGAAACCTGATGCTGCCGAGGTGCAGCGTGGGGACGGGCTGCAGCCATGTGTGCACGCACTTTAGGTGCCAGCCTGCTTACACGTTCCTCGGTTTTAAAATAAGCAGCAGCTGGAGTGCATTCAGCGGGGGGGTGGGGGGGACCAGGGGAGCAGGGGGGGGGCAGGGCTCGCATTTCCTCAGCAGGGCAAGCACAGCAGGCAGTCCCTGAGTGGGCTCCCTCAGCATGTGGACCCACTCAGTGAGGAGGCATGGGCTGTGGCTCTCCTCGTGGGTAGGAAGTGAGATTCCATCCACCTGCCTGTTGTGAAGCAGCCAGGAGCCGTGGGGCTATGTAGGAACAGCCTTCCAGGGGGTGGGTCAGCTCACACCTGCTTTCTTTGCTTGGTTTAGGTGGTTCTAGGAATGCAACCCTGGTCCTCACACACAAGGCAAATGCTCTAGCACCAAGCTAGTCTATCTTCAGTACTTTCCCAGTTCTTTGTTTGAGACAAGGTGTAAGTTGTCCAGGCTAGCTGTAAACTTCCTCTGTAGCCCAGGTTGGCCTTGAACTTACTGACTCAACCACTCAAGTAACTGGGATCACAGACCTACTGCACACCCCTACAGCCCCACTTTGACAGCCAGACTCCATGACAAGTATCCAGCTGGACTCAAGGCGGACATTCCCCGGGGCGGCTAGGGAGAATCCTAGTCTCTCTGTTGTCAATCATAGATAATTGTGATTCAGAGCCCTAACACCCTTTGTCCCGGAACACCTAAAGTCCAAGTGACTCAGTCCAGTCCTGGTGAATGCCTCAACCACATCTGCCTCCCTGGTCCATGAGCACACAGGGTTCCCTGAAATGAGCATCCTGCCTTGTCAGCACCTGCTGGCCGTAGCACACACCTCAGTGCTAATCTTTTCTCTCCCTTCCTCTGAGGCGCCCTCCAAGCCTCTGTAGGCACCTGAGAAGAAAGCAGGTTGAACCCTGGAAACTGCCACCCTGCAGGAGCCTGGCAAATGTCAGGGCCCTGGGGGTTGCCAAGGAAACCACAGCATCCTGTATCTGCCCACTCACTGCCTGCCTGGCCTATCTTTCTCATTCTTCCAGTGAGAAGCGCCACCTTCAAGTGAACGTCACCAACCCAGTGCAGTGCAGCCTCCATGGGAAGAAGTGCACCGTCTCTGTGGAGACACGGCTTAACCAGCCACAGCCTGACTTCACCAAGAACCGCTCGGGCTTCGTCCTCAGCGTGCCGGGGAACTGACTGCTGAACACCGGAGGCCCGCCCCAGGGGAGCAAGAGTCTGAGCCTGGCACAAGGCAGGCCCGGCCCTCAGCCTCTCCAACCCCACACGTTCCCCCTGCTCAGCATCCCAAGAGCCCAGCTGATTGCTGTTTGTCCTCTAATGCCACTAGAAATCAGCTTGCAACGGCCTCCACTGGCCAGGGCTGCTCTGCCTTCTCCGAGGCCCTGCTCAGGAGGTGTCCTACCTGGCTTTCTGCCCCGCCTCAGTTCTCTCAATTTCCCAGTCCCTGCTCAGGAAACCAAAGATCCTCTTCAGCATCCTGCGCTGACAGCTAGACCACTTCTCACCTCACAAGCAACTGGATGGTACCCATAGTTGGCAAAGGGCCAGTGGCCACTGCTGACCCCAGCAGAGGGATGGGTGGGACAGAGCCCAGGACCATTTCTCCAGCCTTCTCCACTTTTCCATTCTCCTTGAGGTTTGGATCCAACATCCATGGGCAGAGGACTTAGCCCTGCTCTGCGGCCCCAACCTGATGCCTCCCTTCCCCCCTTGGGACCTAGCTCAGAGGCCCCCAGCACAAGCCCTACCCGCACAGCCAAAGGCACCAGGTGAACAGGTTCATCTGTGGAGCCCATCACTCAGCCAGGATCAGCCAGGATCCCTCCTTCCCAGAGCCTGTCCCTAGGAGATCTTTTGTCACCAAGGTTCCAGGTCTGGACTTTCTGACCACTTCTCCTACAGAGACCCCCTGCTGCGACTCCAAGGACCGGTTTGTTCAACCCACAGCCTATGTCCGTGCTCATCCTAACCTTTTTTGCAGATTGCCAGGTTGCTAATCCGATGTCCTGCTGTAACCACACCATCAGGACCTAGTTAGGAGGTGCAAGGAAAGAGGGCAGTGCTCGGGGTGGCCATCTCCCCCAACTCCTCTAGCTGCTGTGCCACTGCCTCCTCCTCCTCGCTGGAGACCTGGGATTCATGGGGAGCCAAAGCACACAGGGCTGGGCAGCAAAGGACGTGGAGTCCTGGCACTGCAGGCCAGGCCAGGGTGCCCACCTATGCCACATACCTGCCCGCTGGAGCCTGGCCCCGGAGGCCCCTGCTGGGAAAGTGGTGCTAGTTTGCCAGGGTCTGCCCAGCAAAGAGCATGCCTGCTTCAGAAGAGGCCTTCCTGAGACCCCTGCTCCCAGCCTCAGCTGCTGAGGACAAGGAGGCGTGTGGGCAGCGCGGGCTTGCTCTGGGGAAGCCTTCTTAACATGGAAGGCTTGTGCCAGGCAAGGACCAGGAGCACATGGATTTCAGAGCCAGGCTCACATTTTCCTCACTTTCTGCCAGACTCTGCCCCCTAATCCTCACCCTGTCACCCTAACCCACCAAGTGCCTGTGTGCCACCTCCTGTGCCTTTGCCCAGGGCCTGAGGGAGCCACCTGGTCTCCTAACCCCTTTTGCAGAGCTGTGGGGGCTTCTATACTGTGGGCAGTTTGCAAGGACGACTCATGTTGCCACGCTGACCTCAGGAACTTCTCATCCTCCAAGCTGGGTCAGCGGCCTGTGCAATGCGGAGAGGCCGCCAGTCCGGTGTTGCTGACCGCTGGTGGACACTGACAGACCCATCTGACCAGAACTTCACCTTTTCTTTCCACTTACCACCCCAGCGTGTTGCTTTACACCAGAAGTGCTCGAGTGTGTTCACACACACCAAAGCACATCATGCCAAAAGAGTTGCAGATCAGAGGCTGGGGGTGGGGCTGCCCTCCCACCCTCCCTCCCTCCCTCTGATGTAGCCTGGGACCCCTGCCCAGGCCAGAACCTCCCACAGAGGAATACCTTGTCCAAAAGCACTTTCCTATGACCTAGTCAGTGCGGCCACTGAAGGGCCTGGAATTAGGGGTGTGAATGGCGACAGGAAGGGGAGTGAGAGAGAACACAGTGATTGTATGCATGGAGGGGGGACTCTCGATTTAATGAAATGCAGTTTATGGTTCGGTGCATATATTCCTATTTTCCATTAAATTAACTTTATTTCTAAAGCATATTTTGATTTACCATCAAGAGCAATAAAGCATTAAATCTTATTTTTAAAGGTGTTCTGCTTATCATTGAAAAAAAATAGTGAAACTTTAGCTTATATAGTCAACTGCCATCCCGGAAGGTAGAATTAAGCACAAATATGTAAAATGGGGATAATTTGCCCAAAGCTTTTGAACAGAAAAGGTAGGGAGCAAGCTGTGTAAGGCAAGAGGCAGCCTTGGAATTCAATCCAGGGACTGTATTCCGCCATTCTGAAGCCTGCACCCTAGACTCGTAAGGGGGCGTGCCTCTGAAATAAACACAGGGCCACACAAAGGTTGGCAAGAGCTGTGGCAGCTCTTGGGACAGCATGGTCTCTTCCAGGGCGGCACCCAGGACCAGAAACCAAGCAGTAGGTGGAGGCCGCAGGGCACCCCAGCACAAGGGGCTCAGCATTGTAGGGTCTTGCAGTCACTGGCAGACTATGGGGGCTGCCCAGTCAAGACAAGTATACCCCCTAATCGCAGGCTGCTGGATCCTGACAGTGGGTACATGCCAGCAGAGAACAGGCTCCCGCTGCCCTCTTCCTGGCCGGCGGCCAGATGGCACACAGAAGCTGAGGTAGCAGGGCGTCTGGGAGACCCAGAACTAGATTTCTCAGAAGGTAAACTGTTGGGCCACCAGGATGCCTGTCCACCCCTGCTGGCCTTTGGGCAGTGGACACTGGGCAAGGGGAAAGTGGGAGTGGCAGCCTTGGCACCAAGACTCAATGTACAGTCTAAGACCAGGTGCCCAAGCAGGACCTAAGTGGCCAGCACTGACCAGGCCGTGCCTAAAACCTGACTGGCCCTCTGTGGCTTGAGCTACTGAGCTGCTTGTCCTGTGACCCCCCCACAAAGGAAGCCTCCTAGAGAACCTGCCCAGCCACCAAGCCAGAGCTGACGCCCCCTGTGCTGCTTTCTTAATGACTTAAGTCTGTTCCAGCCTGCCCTCCTAACTGTCCCCCTCTACCTGCACAAATCTAACCCAATCTATACATACAAATCACGCACTAACTAAAGGTGCAAGCCCCCTCACCCCCCCACACACCCCCAGCACATTCCCAAGTGTCGGGTCCACAAAAGAGGTTGATACAACGGATGGTCAGTGCATTTTATTGAATCAGCACAGTACAAAAATAAATAAAAATAAAGGAAGGGGAATTAAATTACAGCCAAACTGAGCTTCATGACTCTTTTCAGATTATAAACCACACATACTCACAAACACGCCATACATACATACAAAATGAGACAAATATAAATTAATAGTAACAGTATCCACAGTTTGGTCAAAGAATAGTTACAGAAGAAATGTCACTTAAAAAAAAAAAAAAACACATATCACATTATGTAATTAGCAGTATCGGTGTACAGCTATGGATAATTTGGGGTAGGGGGACGGCAGTTTCTTTTCATTGCAAGTTTAACACTGCTGGAACAAAACTAAATTCTAATGACTGCATGGAAAGATATCAACCCTTCAAGGAAAAGAGAAAAATTCCAGTCCTGAACTATGCCCCTGTGGCTCGTTCTCCACACGCATGATCCTCGCGGCCATCTGTCCTACCGTTATTTTTCTTAAGACACAAAATGCTCCTGCTTGGCATGCACGGTACCACTGTAAAAGCAACAAAGAATAAAAGGGGGTGGTTTTTTTTTTTTTTTTGAAGATTTTTTTCACATTTTTCTTTTTTTTTTTTTTCTTTTCTATTTTGTGTATGTTTGTTCTAAAAGTGTCTTCATAGCAGCATGTCAGATGGGTTCCTTGCTCGCACACTCAAGTCAATCAGTTGTTCCTTTACACAGTACTGATGACCAATGCAAGGAGAGAGGACGCATGGCCTTCACAATGGAACTAGGGAGTTCTTTCCTTAGTCCGCTGGACCACCACATCCTCAAAATAAAATTAAAAAAAAAAAAATTTTTTTTTTTTAATTACAAAGAGAAGGAAACAGTCACCAGAGCTGGAATCCTGTTACTGCAGCTCAGTGGGACAGCTCCGGGACAGCTTCAGCAGCTGCGGGCTACAAGCTTCTGCCCCGCCTCCTCAGACTGGACACCTGAAGCTCTTCTTCCAACTGCCCCATGGGGCTCCCAACACGGGTCACACACGTGGCAGCAGGATTTCAAGATGGGGCTGCATAAAGCCAGCCCAGAGAGAGGCTGCAGCGAGGCCCACAGGCAGCAAGCCTTGCATGGCTCTCCAGCTCTGTCAGATCATCTGAGGGTCCAGGATCCGCTCTCTAGGAACCTGGACAGGGGACTGGGGACAGGCCCTCTAGTCCCGGCAGGTCCTCTTCCCGGCCTCTTTGAATACATCTGAAAGGCTGAAAGGCTGGCTCTGCTCCAGGCCTCTTCAATCGAGACCTCAATTTCACAGCTTTCTCTTTTTTCAGTAGTGCTTGTGCAAGAAGTTGGCAGCCACCTAGAACCTAGCTCTATGCAAGGTATCACCTGCCTTCCCCGCTGTAATGCCCAATCCCAGCAGCCTCTGGGGAGCAGGAAGGAAGAGGGGGCTCCTCGGTAGCATCTTCACATTGCTCTTTGTCCCTAAAGCCGGAGTGAGGGCCATGCAGGAAGACTCGCTCCCTTCTCCTGGACCACTTCCAAACCCCAGTCTGGGAAATTAGAAAGAAAAACCAGCAAAGTCCAGAGTGTGTTTCGCAGCCGGCAGGGATAGGTGGGTACCACACCCAGCAGCTGGAAGTGTGCGGCTGGACAGTCACCAAGCTCCCAAAGCGATCAGGAGTCACACTGGAATCTTGTAATTGTCTCCAAGATACAGCAGCTGGCTCAGTAGGTTTCACAGAGCAAAGCTCCCTCTCCAGGAAAAACTGGACTGATTGGGAACAGCTTCAAATTAACAAGGGGTCGGGGTGGGAGACAGCAACACCAAGCCACCCCTACTGACTGATCTCACCTTCCCCCAGCTTTGCAGGACAAACATGTGCACCAGCAAGAGGCCTTAGCACTTAAGTGGGCACCAGCTTGGTCTCAGGCATGGACACACATGCCCAGAAGGCAGCCTTGCTCATGGGTCCCTGCTGAGGTCCTGGCTTTTGCAGAGTGTGACTTGACTGATCTGCACTATTCAAATGAAAAACTCCCTCAGGAAAGGAGCTGCCTGCCCCTACCTTCACCTCAGGCCTTTATCTGGGACCCAAAATGAGAGCGAAATCTAATGAGCAAACCCCCTCAATTAACCCACACTAACATGGAGCTGGGAGCCTAGGCAGGAGGACAGGGCGCGGAGCCCCAGCCTGCCGGTGAAGGAAAGCCCTTCTCCCTAAAAAGCAAGTGGCGAACCCGGGCCCTGCGTGGTCAACAGTCATCAACCATCTCTGCACCCACACTCACTAGCAGCCATCTGCACTGATGCCCCAGGGCAGTGGAGATCTTGCCTCACAACCTCCTGCAGCCTGAGTGGGGACAGCTGGCTCCCGGAGCCTTTGGGAGAATGAAACAGTCGCCAGGAAAGGGCAGATCCCTCCTGGGTCACCAGCCATAGGCCCCTCTCCAGCTCCAATCATGGGACAGTGGGAAGCCTCATCTGCCCTGGACCCAGCATGAGCACAGGCGACATGGGGAAGTCAGTCCCTTAGTCCCCGAAAGTGAGTGGTCAACAGTCTTAAGTGGCCCTGAATGCATCTCCTGGATTTGCACAAGGTCCATGAGTTCGAAAGTCCCCAGAGTTCTGGAAAAGGCTGGAAAAAAAAACCCCAAGGAAAGAACATGGGAAAGAGGCCCTTGGTGGCTTTTTGCTAGACACATACTGTACACAAAACTTGATTCGTTTAGTAATAAATTTTAAAAACGAATGGAATCCTTGGGCCGAGATTCCGGCTACAGGGGCTCACCGGTCCAGCCCCAGGAGGAGCCTTTTCTTGTCCTCCTGGCCGCTCTCGTTCTTCAGGTCGGAGAACACCTGTGTGAAGTAGTGCGGGTCAGCGTTGATCTGCAGCATCTTGGAGCTCATGAGGTTGATAACCGAGAGGCAACGGTCCCAAAAGGCTTCCTTGCAGCTCTCCACCAGGAAGGGCTTGAGCGGGTAGGAGATTTCATTGCCCATGTAGGAATAGGAGAGGTACAGACAGGTCAGCAGGACAGCTTGGAGCTCATGGTCCGAGCCCACCTCGGAGGAGATGACATCCCTGCAGAGCATGTAGAGGAAGACCACGTTGGCCGGCGTGATGAACCCCTGGTCCTGCCAGCCCTGCAGAAGCAGCGAGCGGTCCACGCTTCGCAGCCAGAGCACGGGGTCCGTGGGGGACAAGTGCTTCAGGCGGTAGCACCGGCGGCAGAGGAACTCACCCAGGCAGCGCAGCAGCTCGCTAGTGGATGCCTGGACGACGACCCGTTTGGGTGTCCCTGCAGAGGTGATGGCAGGGTGCGGGGCCTTCTTGACAGAAGAGGAGACCCCAGTCTGGGAGCCAGAAAGCTGGCTGGCTGGGGGTGCGGGCGGCTGGGCCGGTGGGGGCTGGGCGAATGTGGACAGGTTGGCGCACGACAGCGACTTTTTCAGGTTCTCATTGTTGAGGTGCGCGATGTTGCTCTGGTAGCTGCTGTTGGGCTGCGCCTTCTTGGAGTTCTTCTTCTTGGCTGACACCGCCACGATCCTCTTCCAAGGCAGCACCGAGATGATGGAGTGACGCTTCAGGTTCTTGTCCTTGGCGTTCTTGCTGTTCTGCACGGCCGTGTAGTGGCCCACCGTGGCCGCACCATCCTCAAACAGTGTGGCCTTCCGATAGCTTGGGGACAGGGACAGAACCGTGCCCATGGTGCCACTGCGCGCCCGGCGGGGGCCGGCGCCCCTGCGCGCCCAGCCTGCCGGCCGGAGGGGGAAAACGGCTTACCGAGCCCGCAGCGGTCGCTGGGAGAAAGGAGGCGCTCCCGGGACGCGACGCGTGTAGCCCTGCGGATCTGCGTGGAAAACAAGATGGTTCTCAGCCCCGGGCGGGGCTCCCGCGCCGCGCCCCTCCGCCCGCACCTCCGAGGCCCGAAACCGCGCCGGCTGCGGCCCCGCCGAGACCCGGCCCGCGCTTCCACTGCGGCACCGGTCAAGCGCCGCAGCGGCCGCCGCAGCGGGAGTCCGAGCAGGCCGCGCGCACGGCCCGGGTCCGCGCAGGCTTACCCGCAGGCAGGCTCCCGCGGCAGGCGCAGCCGCTGCGTCCCAGGCCCTCCGCAATGCGCGCCGCGGCCCCGGGGTTCGGCGCGGCTCGGCGCGGCGGCGGCTCGCAGCTTCTGTCCAAGGTTCTGCAGACGCCGCGGCCCCGCCCCCGCCCGGCCCCCGCCCGCGTCTCCGGCGCGCGCGACCCGGCGCTCCCCCGATCTTTTACTGAG
>OU015746.1:39264049-39278911 GCA_907169655.1 Acomys percivali
ATCGAGGCGGGGACCCGGCGCGCGCCCGCCGGCCCCGCCCCGCCCCGCCCGGTCCGGGTCGCGCGCGCGGTCCACGCGCCCACTCCGTGTCGCCGCCGGGTCGCGTCCGCTCGCGTCCTCGGAGCGAGCAGTGCGCTGTGGCGCCTCTAGTGGGCGCGCCCCACACGGGCGGCGGGAACGCGCGGCGCCGGGTCCCCGCCTCGAAACCGCCCTCGCCGCACGGCGCAGCCCGGCCTCGTGAGCCCCGGCGCCGCGCCGCGGAGCTCGCCGGGCAGGCGGGGCGGAGGGCGGGTCCCGCGGGTCCCGCCCAGACACGTGCTGCCTTTGTTCCCGCCGCGGCCCCCTCGGCTGAGGCCGCCGGCGTTGTGTAGAGCTGGCCCGGGCGCCAGGCAAGGGAGAGCCGCATCCCGGGTCGGCGTAAAAGCCCGCCACCCCCTAAGACTCAAGAAAGCCAGGCCAGAGGGGTGAGGGCGCCCTTACAGATCATAACACCGTAAGACCTCGGAGCAGCTGCGCCTTTATGCCAGCCTCTGATTTGCCCGTTTTAAAACTTGATGACAGTAGAACTGCAGAAAATTGTTTCTGACCACCGACCTGGGGACAAGCGCTCCTCCGTATCCTTCACAAAGGTCACTGCCGGTTTACTGGTCACTCGTTTTGGACTGATTCTGGAGACCCAAACTGGCAGACAGGCCAAATAGTATCTTAACTCAGCCTCCTATCTCTGGACCTAGAGAATTCCTGACAGTACCTTCAACAATTGAGCCAACTACCCAAAACGGGAGTCTTGAATTACTAGGTGAAGTACTTCAGTTAGAAAGTGCCAGCTGGGCGGTGATGGCGCATTTTAATCCCAGCACTTGGGAGGCAGAGGCAGGAGGATCGCTGTGAGTTCGAGGCCAGCCTGGTCTACAAAGCAAGTCCAGGACAGTCAAGGCTACACAGAGAAACCCTGTCTCAAACAAAACAAAACAAAAAGTGCCAACAGAAGAGGAAAGGTTTAGGGACCGTGGTACCAAATTTTGTTTTCCAGGACAGTCATCAAACACACGGGAAGGCTAGCTTAGCTGTGGCTCCTTCCTCACAATGTTCCTCAAAGAACAGACATAGCCAGTTTTCTATTGCTGGAACACAGCACCCGACACTGGTAGCGGATAACTAAAATGAAGTCAGCTCACAGTTCTGGAGGCTGGTCCGGATCCGCTGCTGTGAGAGCTCCCAGGCTTCAACCCACAAAACAAGTAGTTGTGGGATTGAGGGCAGGTGCCACGCTGGCTTCCTAACAACTCACACCAGTCGGAGCTTCTTTAACCCTTTCTTGTGCCAAGGGACTCTTTAACTTAGAACCTTTCCTTGTGGCACAGGCTACCAGCAACTTACTGTCTTCCTGCTTCCGTGTTCACCGCTGGGACTGAGGTATGAGCCACCACACCAGCTCTACAGAATAACCTCTCCAACAGCCCTCTCGTGGAGATGATGGTTGTCAGCAACCCTAGCTGCTCTTCAAATAGCCTTTAAGTCATCTTCCCAGGGTCTCTGGACACTGAAACCCTGCCTCTGTTCGGCCAGCCTCTCAGCTGGCTTCATGTTGATGGTCCCCTTCAAATTCTAGGACTGAGCATAAATTTACACGTCTTCTACTTGCCTAATTACACACAGATCTCTGAAAGCTGCAATCCACCCATTAGAAAAACCTGGGCCTGCTGTTGCCTGCAACTGTATTCCAACTTTTACAATTCACCCTAGAGTTCACAGGCCCGCCTGCCTCTTCCAGCATGGCTGCATGGCCGTTCTCTCTTACCTTCTATCCACCCAACCCTTACCCATCACCTTCAAAATCCTCAACCGGGGGCAACGTCACGTTTGCAGCAGAACAGAGCTAAGATGGCACTACCAACCTACACGCTAAGGGAAGAGGTTGTCCGAACCCACCTACCTAGGTTCTCTAGCGGAGCAGAGCTCCTCAGCAGTAGCGGGCTGTTGGGCAGAAAGCCTCAGAACCCCGAAGTTGTTCAGTTCACAAGGCTGGCTGTCTCAGCAGGCCTTCGGTAGACTTGGAATCCTGAAGAGGTAAGCTCTACTGCCAGTGACGGGGAGTACTTGCTGACAAGGACAGAGCAAGTGGGCAGAGTAAAAGCTTGCTTCTTCCATGTCCTTATATGGGCTTCCAACAGAAGGCGTGGCCCAGATTAAAGGTCCACCTCAAAATCTGGATTAAAGGCACAAGTCTTCTCACCTCAAGATCCAGATTAGAAATGGATTTTCTGCCAGGTTGTGGTGGCTCACGCCTTTAATCCCAGCACTCGGGAGGCAGAGGCAGGCGGATCGCTGTGGGTTTTAGGCCAGCCTGGTCTACAAAATGAGTCTAGGACAGCCAAGGCTACACAGAGAAACACTGTCTCAAAAAAACAAAAAACAAACAAAAAAGTGGATTTTCCTACTTCGAATTAAACAAGAATTAAACAAAAAAATCCCTCAGTGGTGTGCCCTCCACTCTTGAATTTTAGTTAATTCCATCCAGATGTAGTCCAGTTGACAACCAAGACCAGCCATCACAGGAGGCGGCAGCTCCCTCCCACTGAGCCCCACCTCTGCCTCCCCTCACTGTTCTAACAGGGAAGCAAGGAAGAAAGGGCAACCAGCAGCCAACATGGCAGCATCAAGAGTCCAGAAAGCAGAGCCAGCTCAATGATGCAGTTATATGTTCTTCCCAGTACTCAGACGGCTACAGCCAGCCTGCTTTCCCTCTCTCTAGCTGCCCTGCAAGGAGGGATGTCTACACACCACCTCAGGAGAGCTCTGCTCTATAAAGACCACTTCCCACGCAGGCCCAAGGAGTAGCTGGCTACATGGTGCAGAAAGGGTTCTAACCAAGAACGTCAGAGCCCTGTGCTGAGGAAGTCTCCCTGTGAGAGCGCAGAGCAGCACCTAGTGGCTCTTCTGAGCAACACGGAGGATTACGTAACCGGCACGCAGCAGGGCACTGCAGCAGCCCTCTTCTCAACACCAGTCTAATGCACAGGCCCAGCACCTCAAGGCTAGTGCCTAAAAGAGGCCCTCAGAAGCAGGCCGGCCCACTGCCAGACCTCGTGGGGTGGAGTGAGGGGAGGAGGGTGGACTGCGTGAGACCTGGGGGGAGGGGAAGGGGTGGGAGACGGGGGCACACCATGATGGCCTAGTACAGCACAGAGGTACCTGAGAGCCATGGTGGCCAGCCATATGAATAATGTGCTATCTTGTAGTATCTACATTAAAAAGCACAGGTGAGTTTTAAAAGTATATTTTATTTAACCCAGTATGCCCCAAATATCCCAATGTATATATAAAAATTAGTGGGATGCTTTACACCTTTTTCATGCTAAGCCTTCAAAGGATGGTTTGTGGTGGCAGTCTGAGCCCGTCTCACCTTAGAGGTCTGACACACTAGCAGCTCTGCCAGGGCGGGTCTGAAGTCATCACACTGAGGGCCGCTGTCCTGAGCTACTTGCTGTTTTCCTAGGTCAGGGAAACCCTCTCCATTCTGCTCCAGCTCCACACGGCTATGGAGATTCTCCCCCTCCCCCCACAGGGTTTCTCTGTGTAGCCTTGGCTGTCCTGAACTCACTCTGTAGACCAGGCTGGCCTCGATCTCACAGCAATGTGCCTGCCTCTGCCTCCCAAGTGCTGGGATTAAAGGTGTGTACCACCTCGCCCAGCCACTATGGAGATTTTAAAAGTGCTTTATAGAAACAAAACGTTTTATAAGTATACAGAGAAACACAGCCACAACTGACAATAGCAACACTGCTCAAACTGGAGTTTGGCAGTCCCCCAAAGACCCATGTCCCTCAGAAGACCCACCCTTGGGGCAGTGTGACAATAGCTGCCATTGAAGGCTGCATAAGCACTGCTGGCTATTGGGACTCTGGCACCCGTACTTCCTCAGACCCTCACATGCCCATCACCCCCACAGATGGAGAAGGAATGAAAGACGCATCCTCCTCACTGGACCTCCTGGCCCAGCAGACACTGAACTCCATTCCTGTCTCAGCCAAAGGTCTCTACATACGGACTCCCAGCATGGCTACCAGAGCCCCATCATTAAGCATGAGGTAAGAGAGCTCTGGCCAAGCCAGAAGGGGATTCAAGGAGCACGTGGACTTGCTTGGAAACCTTCCAGCACTCAAGAAAAGACAACTTTTGAAAAAAAAATTATTTTATTGGAACTCATCTGAACATCAGATATACCTGGTGTTGGTCAGCAAGAACCGTTTGTACATATGATATTGATGGTGCCAAAACCAAAACAGTGACTGGACATGATGGGGAGAGAGGAGGGCCGAGAACAAAAACCTGATTTTGAAAAGGAAAATAAAAGCCAGTCAGAGTCAGTGAAGATGCAAAACCTGGTACAACAAAATCCTTTTACAAAATAGAAATTTATTACCAAAACCTGGAAGGCTAATCTGAGAAAGGTTCTAAAGAGAGAAGGAGGCCGGCAGGAGGGGGCAGGAGGAGAGGAGGAGAGAACAGACAGGCGGAGAGGAGAGCTCACAGTGGGGACAGCACAGCTGCAGGCGCCCACCTGCCCCCAGGGCACCAAAGCCTACTAGGGAATTGCATCAAAAACAAAGCATGCTAAACAGTGCCACCTGTCCGCTCAAGCATGCTAAAACAGTGCCACCTGTCCGCTCACTCTCAAGAGGCAGAGAAAGACACTGGGAAGGGGACATGAGGGTGCTTCAAACCCAACAAGGAAAACTAAGATTTTTTAAATTAAAAACAAACAAACATACACCCCAGTCTCATTCCCAATGTTCGCTGTTTAAAAAAAAAAAATCCACCTGACAGCAGGAAAGCAGAGCGGAGAGGGAAGGAAGGCGCAGATGGAGTTTAGACGGCCCAACTCCTCGAGGGGGAAAGGACTCGGCGCAGAGAGGAGAGGAGCGAGGGAAGCAAAGAGGGAGGAAGAGGAGAGTTGAAACACTGACGTCTAACCTAGTTAGTGTTTAAAAAGCCACATGCACAGCAGGCCCCTGAGGGCTGCGGGCCCTCGCTGCTCCCCGCGTGGTCGTCGTGGACACCGGCTCCTGGACTTGCTCCCGTTCTTTCCCAGGTCAGAGAGGAGCCGTGCGCGCACGCACTGCTGCAGCCGTGGTGGCAGCACAGCAGGCCCTTCAGCTAGGCTGCTGGAGCCAATGTCAGAGGGGAGGGTGGACAGGCCAGATGGCAGGGAAACACCAAACGCCTCGTTTCAAATAAAAAAGAAAACAGCAGTCTATACATAGTTGTTTGTTTTGGTTCAGTACAAACAGAATACAAAGTCGCTGCTTTTGATGGTCAGCAAACGCCCAATTCTGAAGAGGAGGAGAGGTGGCGCCCAGCAGGTGGATGAGGATCCCCAGTGTTGGCGGGGTGCCTGGCTTTGCGGCCCTCTCCCAGGAGGCAGAGAGCACAGCTTTAGGTAGTGTAAGCCTTTTTCCTTTTATTAAGATTTTTTTTTTTCTTTTTCTTTTTTTTTTTAAGCAATTTCCCCACTCCCATGTTGGCCAGTGCTGATTACATGAGAACTGGCCGCCTATCGCTGGATACAGATGCACCAATGAGGGTTAAAAACTTTCCGAGCGAAAAGTAGAACAGAAAGAAAAGAATCTCCTAGCATTTCCCCAAGGGTTCACTCTCCCGCCACACACACTCTCCAAAGGACCGCTACAGATCCAACTCTGCAAGAGAAGACAGAGCAGTGTCAATCGGGGAAGCCGGCAGGACCAGGTGCAGTTCAGTGTCGACAGGCAGGAGACAGCGCTGCCCGGCCCTGGGTCCTGGGGCCAGCACTCACCTATGTCAGCTTCTTGGCTTTGTTGTAGAGGGAGTCCACTACTTTACTCATGTTCTGAATTGTTTCCAGAGCAGCTTCATAAGTTTTATCTACTGGGGGCTCATCGAAAATGATCAGGACACCCTCCCCCTGGTCCAAAATCCCTGAAAGAAACACAGGAACAAACTAGGTAAAAGGATATTAGACAACTTAAAAAAGGACCCAACTCCCTAGCTGTCTCATTTTCTCCCGTATTTGCTATATACTCACTTCTTTTTTGAAAAAAGACCTTTATTATTTTTAAACTGTGTACATGTATGAGCCTGTGTGAATACATATAGCGTAAGTGCATGCAGGAACCCTCGGAGGCCAGAAGATGTCAGACCTCCTGAAACTAGAGTTACAGGCAGTTGTGAGTTGCTATGTAGATGCTTGAAACTGAACCTGGATCCTTTGCAAGAGCAGTCAAGTGTCTCTCCAGCCCCTTATACATTCGTCAAACAGAGCCAGGGTTCCAAGGAACCATCAGGAGAGAAACTCAGCCCCTGCCTATATGCCTTCAGCCTTCAAATTCTAAGCAGCCCCTGCCTATATGACTTTACTCACCATGAAACTTCTTGTCAAGAATCATCTGGGATAGTTTTCTTTCCACGTCGGCCTAAAATCAGAGTACACAGTTAAAGGGACCAATATCCGTTAGTGAGAGATCAGCCTGACATGAAAGTTTTGTAACAAAGTCTTACAAAAAAAATGGATCGGAGCAAAGCAGCAACAACAGCACTCTGGCTCAGAACCCAGCCCCTCTAAGCTTTCCCCACCCCCAACCCTAACAGGCCCGGAGAGCTTACCTTGGAGAGTTTGATGAGGCTAGATATGTGTTCAATCTAAAAAGAAAAGCAGACAGCAACACTGAAAGTTGGAATTTCTTGCCAATGTGAAAAAGACAGAGAACTGGTGTGTCTCTTGGCCCTGGTGAATCTAGAGGGCCAGGCTCTCCCTGGCCATTCTGTCTGCTTTCCTGCCCTTCACTAGATGGAGTGCACTCTCATCCCATGTACCAAATACACAAAATATTCCCCACGTGTACAAAGACTACAATACCCAGAAGACAAGGAGGGCGGTTCACACCTTCCATCACCCCACACCCTTCTCCTCCGTTCACCTCCCATGAAGACAAGCCCAAGCCCTGGTGGCCTCTTTGCAGCAGACATACCCTTGAAAGTGACAAATGTAAAAAAAACAAAAAACAAAAAAAAGAAAGTGACAAATGTGGAGAAGGAGATGGCTACAGCATAACATCTAACCCAAAAACTGTTTTTTAAAAAAAAACTTCCCAGGAAAATTCCTACCTGTACTCGGGAAAAAGGCTCAATGACCCGGATCAGATTCTGTTCCAGTAAGTTGTCGTACAACTTGGCCAAATGTGTGCTGATGATTGGGTCGTCCCGGAGCTCTGCCCTGTAGTCTGTCAAGGCCTGCAAAACAAAGCTCGTAACAGAGACTGGCACAGCACTTTAAAGCCCAGAGCTCCGTGGCTCGTGGGAAGCCTGTAACATTGCTATCTATGTGAGAGGTCTGGAGAGCTGACAGGAAGACAGCGAGCATCAACAACTACAGCAGAGCTCCACCTTCGTCTCCTCGAGCGCAAGCCTATAAGCCAAGGCACACTCTACTTACAGACCAAATGAACTGCACACGTATTTTTCAGTGTATATGTCAAAGAACTCTGAGATTAAGTAATAATTAATACTGACTCATCAGGGCAGTGGTGCCACATACCCACCACGTGGCAGGCAGAGGCTGTTCTAGAACTAGCTCTGCAGACCAGGCAGGCCATGCGCCTGCCTCTGCCAAGATTAAAGGCCACCACCACTGATGGCTAGGTCTGGCTGGTTTTTTTTTTTTTTTTCTTTTCCAACATGATATTTTTATTGATTATTTGGGAATTTCACATAATGCACAGCAATCACACTCCCCAGCCTTCTCTAGTGTTTGTGACCACCCCACCCCCATAAAAAAAAAGAAAGGAAAACAAACAAAACCCCAAAACACAAGTCCAATTTGCATTGCCCATATACTCACTGGAGCATGGTCAAACTCCCAGTGAACAGCCCCTTAAAGAAAACCGAGTCGTCTCTAACCCACAGCCCTGCCAGAAGCTATCAACTGTGAAGAGTTACACTTCAGCATCCTTATTTTAACTGTTGTTTGTCTGGATGTTTAAAGGCAAGGTCTCTCTGTGTAGTCTTGGCTGTCCTGGGCTCACTTTGTAGAGCAGGCTGGCCTCGAACTCACAGAGATGCACCTGCCTCTGCCTCCCCAGTACTGGGATTAAAGGCATGCACTGCCACAATTTTTAAGTTCTTTTCAATGGCTTCCTGTCTAGGCTTTTTTTTTTTTTTTTAGGTGAGGGGAAGTGGTATCACAGCAGCTTTCTATACTCTCTCTAGTTTTTAAGTTGATTACTAAATCCAGACTAAGCGAACATAAGCTCAGAAAAATATCCAAGCCTCATCCTAAGCTTAAAAAAGTGTTTCTCCCATTCTGAATCTACCTAGTGAGCAGAAGAAAGCCTACAGCATCTGCCAAAAGTTACCATGCCGAAACACACTGCCAAAGTTGCTCTTTTAGAGCTAGGTGAAGTGTCTCACACTTGTCTTCCCAGCACTTGGGACAATGAGGCAAGAGTGCTCTGGGTTCAACGTTAGTGTGGGCTACATAGCAAGACCCTGTCTAAAAAATAAAAATAAAACAAGCGCCTGCCTATGCCTCCCAAGTGCTGGGATTACAGGTGTGCACACCACACCCGGCCTCCAAATGACAACTTTTGAAACAAAAGGTAAACACTAATGAATTTAGTATAGCTCAACATTCCACGCCACTCAGGTTACAGAACTATTTTCTGGCTTTGATATGCTCTGTGTAAAGAGCATGTGGGGTCAACAGGTAATATGTCTGTCACTCTAAAATGGTTTGTTTGTTTTTGAGACTAGGTTTCTTTGTATCGCCTGGGCTGTCCTGAAACTCCCTCTGTAGACCAGGATGGCTTTGAACTCAGAGAGCCGCCTGCCTCTGCCTCCCGAGTGCTGGAGTAACACCACTGCCCAAATCCAACCGTTGTTAAAGTCCTTCAACAGCCCTCTTCTTGGCCCCATCAATTCAATATCATGCTTACCTTTTCAAAATCTGCCAGTGATCTGTTCTTGCTGGCTTGGGCCACACATTTCAATGCTTCTGTCTGAGAATTAAAAAAAAAATTTTTTTAATTCATAAATGTGTCTATTCTCCATGTTCACACATACTTAAGGTCTTATAAAACAATAACCTATCCTCACCGTCACTCTTTTTAAGGGGCTTGGGAAGAAAAGGCAGAAATACTGACTATCACTGTATGCCAACCAGTGTCCCCTTGAAATGTGAAGTGACTTAAATAGAAGCTTCCCAAAAGGATAGACCCGGATACAGATTCACTAGAGAAAATAATGAGAAACCTGTGATTTTTCTCCTTACTCCAAGACTCTTTGTCTCGACGTCCACCCTCACACCTGATAATCCCTGGGCTTTACCAAGGATCGCTCTGCTGGCTTTGTTTTAACACAGTGATCAAGTGAAGTCTGCACTGGGGTTTAGACATTACTAGTCCACATACCACATGTGAACATTAAAACCCTACAGTGTGCCAAAACTGAATGTACAACGCCCAGGACAAACTTCTAACTTGGTTATAAAAAGATACCTGCTAAGCTAGCAAGTCTCCACTCAGCACCCATCTCTCCACATCAGCCTGGCTTCTTTTGAAAGCTGTCATTGAGGCACAAAGTAACAAAGGGAGCTCCTGTGTGTCAGCCTCACAAATAAGGATGGTAAGTCTATGTGGCAGACTAAATGGCACAAGGCTGACAGGAGCATAGTGTGTCTCCAGCATCTGCCCTACAGACAGAATAAATGTCATAATGAGGACACTCTGGAACCCAAGCCAAAAAAACCAAAAGTTCAAAGTCTACATCCACCATTCTCGGCTGCCCTCCTTTTCCCAGACACGTGGAGATCCCATCCCAACTCTGTAACTCTCTTTGTTTTTTGTTTGTTTGAGTTTTTTTTTTTTGTGGGGGGGGAGAGTTTGTTTTGCTTTGCTTTGTTTCAAGGCAGGGTCTTACTGTATAGCCCTGGCTGGCCTAGAACTAACAGAGAATCTAATCTGTCTGCCCCCTTAATATTGGGATTAAAGGTGTGTGCCATCAAACCCAGCTTCAACTCCATATGAGTTCTCTACAGTAAAAATTAGTATTCCCAAAATCAAAACTATAATCTGACTTAAAACTTTTGGAAGGAAAAGCAAATTAGGACCACTTACATAAAAAGAGGAAGCCAGCTTTTGCTGACAGTACTCCAGAGATTCAGGGAGCTAGCTAATCTGTTCACTGTTTAGAGACAACTGTACTTGAAATTCAGAATGAATGCTTTTATTTAACTGTGACAGTCAAAGACAAAGAGAAAACAGGACAAACCCCTGACACATCATCGTTACAACTGTGTACTCTAAAAGGTCGTCCACACCTACTCAATTACAAAAAAGCTGGCCAACCATCGAAGGCCTCTTTTTAAAGTATACCCAAATTCAGCGTGAAGGGAAAGAGAATAATCTAAGAAAGGGTAGATATCAAAAGCTATGTTTTGTTTTTGTTTTGCTGTTGTTTTTCAAGACAGGGTTTCTCTGTTATCTTGGCTGTCCTGGACTTTGTAGACCAGGCTGGCCTTGAACTCACAGAGATACCCCCCACCCCTGCCTCCCAAGGGCCGGGATTAAAGGTGTGCGCCACCACACCAAATGCTAGTTCTTCCAAAAGCTAGTTCTTCCACCAAGTAATCTGACCCCCCCACAAGCACTTATGAAGCAGATCTGAGCAGGTTTCTAACTCAGGATGTAAGGTTCTTCACAGGTTATATTTATTTATTTTTTTGTTTTCTCATTTTTTTAAAGATTTATTTATTTATTTATTATGAATACGGTGTTCTGCCTGCTTATACACCTGCAGGTCAGAAGAGGGCACCAGATCTCATTATAGATGGTTGTGAGCCACCATGTGGTTGCTGGGAATTGAATTCAGAACCTTTGGAAAAACAGCCAGTGCTCGTAACCTCTGAGCCATCTCTCCAGGCCCTTCACAGGTTATATTTGTAAGCCAGGCTCACAACAGGAAGATTTGGCCAAAGATAAATTATAATCTAACAGCAAATGCTACAATATATTTCTTTAAGTCCCTCAAATTACCTATGTCTTGAACAGAGCCCAACACTGACTTTCTAGGCCAAAAACTTAACAGTAAAGAAAACACAATGAATGAGCTTAAGGGAAGAACACGAAGGGCGGGGAGGTAGGATGGACACCACTGGTCCCTTCAAGCATCAGGAATCTGACAATAAAGCTGGTTGTACTCAGAGCAGAGCTGTAGTCACAATATTCCCTACCTGCCTCCCTGCATACCGAAGTGCAAGCTTTCCGCTCACCAAAGCCTGGACATCTTCTGGGCTACAAGATAAATAAATAAATAAATGAATGAATAAACAAATAAATAAGTATTAAGAGTAAGAATAAAAATGAACATAAATAATAAATAAATAAATGCTTGGTCAACTGCTCCAGAACATTACAATTCTAATCATAGGTCTAGGTGAACTATTTGCCAGAATTTCATTGTAAAGACACATCTACAGAGAAAAATCAACTAAACCCGTATGTCCCAACACTGCAGAAGTTGAGGTTTTCTTCAGTCTTGTTCAAGGCTAAGGCTAGCAATAAAAAGCAAACACCTCCCAAAATTAAAAGGAGCACAGCTGAGCATGGTAACACGAGCCTTTAGGGAGGCAGAGGCAAGTGGATCTCTATGAGTTCAAGGCCAGCCTGATCTACATAGTGAGATCCTATCAGAAAGAAAAGAAGAGAAAAGAAAAGAAGGAAAGAAAGGTCCAACTGAACACCCGCCCCACCCCAATAATCAATGGACAGCATAATAAGTTAAGTCAAATCTCTGCATAACAGGTCTTAACATGCAATCCTGGGGCTGGGGAGTGTTTCTGCCTGACATACATAGAGTCCTGGGTTTGTTTCCCCGCACTTGTAATTTAGGCCTATAATTCCAAAACTAGGATGGCAGAAATGTGCCCTCAACATCATCCTTGTCTACATAAAAAGTTAAGACCAGGACTGAAGAGATGGGTCAGAGGTTAATAGCGCCTGTTGTTCTTGCAAAGGACCTGATTTCAACTCCCAGCACCCACATGGATGCTCCAGTTCCAAAGAATCTGATGTCTTCTTCTGGCCTCTGGACACTAGGCATGCAAGTGGTGCACAGACAGATTCAGAGAAACACATATAAAAATAAATTTCTTTTTTTTTTTTATTTATAAAAATAAGTTTCAAAAATATGTATTTTCAAAAAATTAAGGGCAGCAGAACAGTGGTAGCACACGCCTTTAATCCCAGTACTCTGGAGGCAGAAGCAGGCAGATTTTTTTTTTAAGATTTATTTATTTATTATATACACAGATCTTGTTATAGATGGTTATGAGCCAACATGTGGTTGCTGAGAATTGAACTCATGACCTTTGGAAGAGCAGTCAGTACTCTTAACCTCTGAGCCATCTCTCCAGCCCGCAGGCAGATCTCTTATGAGTTCAAGGCCAGCCTGGTCTACAGAGTAGTTCCAAGACAACCAAGGCTTCACAGAGAAACTGTGTCTCAAAAAAACAAGAAAAAGGGCTGGAGAGATGGCTCAGAGGTTAAGCGCTGACTGTTCTTCCAGAGGTCCTGAGTTCAATTCCCAGCAACCACATGGTGGCTCACAGCCATCTATAATGAG
Organism: Acomys percivali; assembly: GCA_907169655.1. Taxonomy (NCBI): domain Eukaryota; kingdom Metazoa; phylum Chordata; class Mammalia; order Rodentia; family Muridae; genus Acomys; species Acomys percivali. The sequence continues at coordinate 39,276,707 of OU015746.1, forward strand.
ATCTGATGCCCTCTTTTGGCCCGCAGGCACACATGCAGGTAGAACACAGTATACATAATAAATAAATAATTCTTAAAAAAAAAAAAATAAGTTAAGGCCAGCCTGGACAACATGAGATCCTGTGTCCCCTGTATCTGACACAAATAAATGAATAAACAGACAGACAGATAGGTGGATAGTAATAAGTAAAAATTAAAAATTATAAAAATTTTAAAATCACGACCTAAGTTAGGTGTTTACCTAGCATGCACAAGGCTCTAGGTTCAGACCCTAGCACCACTTAACTATCATGCCTTTTAGAGTCTACTTTTCAAATACTTACTAGGCTCCATGTTCGTCATTCTGAGGAGCAGCCAGTTGGCTAACACTGACCTAACAGCTATTTCCTGAATTTCTAGTTAAGTAACTTCTAAAATCTGTTTCCCCAAGTCTAAAAGACTATGAAGCACCGCATTCTGTATCAGGCAGCCTCACAGCGCACAGCTAAATAGAGCTGCATCTGTAAGTGGACAGACTCCCTTCCTGAGCCATTTCTGCTGTGGTGCGGACTTGGTTGAAAGACTGGAGTCCTACATCTCTAGTTAATGCACACTTACGTGTTGAGCATGATTTTGCATAGCAACATGTATTTCAGAGATGTGATGGCCTTGGGACTATCAATGGAGTCATAGCCTTCAAATGCCTCATAGAAATATGAGTAAGCTGTTTTCCAGTCCTTCTCCTCTGCTGCATGAATAATACCTGGTCAGTGAAAAGAAAGAAGAAAGAGCCATATAAAATAGCAGAACCATAAAAGAGCTGTAAAAACCCTTAGAAACCCAGCCGAACAGCATCGAGCTACTAATGAGCCCAGGTGTAAGCAAAGGAACAGCCTAAGTCACAGCCAGCTCCTAAGCTGACATGAGAGCCCCAGGTCTCTGGCCTCAGCACCAACTTTTTGAAACTCGCAAAGGAGTCAGAGAACTAATTCAAAGGTTACCTGAAACACTCAGCAGTGTACTCTCTCCCCTGCGCTTCCTACCACCTAGGGACAGATGTTTAGCCTCCTTGGCATCACAGCTCTGGGTGAGCTGACCCACACCCACCCAGACCACATGCATGAGCTCAACTAGTAACATCACCTCTGGGCAGGGGCCACTTCAGTTCGAAGTGCTTGACTAGCACAAAAAGGCACTCAAGCCCCAGCAACGAATAAACGACACATGGTGTCAAACCTCTGTAACACAGCACTTGTAGGTGGAAACAGGAAGATCACAAGTTCAATATCATCCTCAACCACAAATCAATGTTTTTAAAGATGTGTGCTTGTACGAGTCCTCTATCTACACGTATAGGGCGTCAGATCTCATTATAGATGCTGTGAGCCAACATGTGGTTGCTGGGAATTGAACTCAGGACCTCTGGAAGAGCAGTCGGTGCTCTTAACCTCTGAGCTATCTCTCCAGCCCCTATGAATTGATTTTAAGGCCATTCTAGGTTTCATGAGACTGTATCTCAAAAACAAAGCAACAAAATTAAAAATAAAAAACAGTAACGGAGCTTTTTCTGAATATTGTTTTTGTTTTTTGGGGGGGTTGTTGTTGTTGTTGTTTCTTTCTTTTGGTTTTTCAAGACAGGGTCTCTCTGTGTAGCTTTGGCTGTCCAAGACTCACTTCATAGACCAGGCTGGCCTCGAACTCACAGCGATCCGCATGCCTGTAACTCCTGAGTGCTGGGATTAAAGGCGTGCGCCACCACACCCGGCTTCTTTATTTAATTTTTCAAGACAGGGTCTCACTAGGTAACTCTGGCTGTACTGGAGTTCATTGTGCAGACCAGGCTGGCCTCCAACTCACAGAGATCCTCCTACGTCAGCCTCAGCCTTCAAATGCTGGGAGTAAAGGTGTGTAGGCTTTCATACTGAAGCAGCTATTCCTGACTGGTAATACTTCCCCCAACATGTTATTACCTTCATTTCAAATATACCTCACTTGTGGATGTGAGTTTGCCTATATGCAATCAGTGTACAATAAATCTCATAAACTGGGTGTGGTGGCGTATGCCTTTAATCCCAGCACTGGGGAGGCAGAGGCAGGTGGATCTCTGTGAGTTCGAGGCCAGCCTGGTCTACAAAGTGAGTCCAGGACAGCCAAGGCTGTTACACAGAAAAACCCTGTCTTAAATAAATAAATAAATAAATAAATAAATAAATAAATAAATAAATAA
>OU015746.1:39278921-39294332 GCA_907169655.1 Acomys percivali
TAAATAAATAAATAAATAAATAAATAAATAAATAAATAAATAAATAAATAAATAAGTAAGTCTCATATAATCCAATTCCATAAATAGCTGCACAACACAGCTAAGCAGTATTCCTTTAGACTAATACCAGGCTGTTCCAGCTGAACTTAATGTTGGTTGAAATGACTACATCCACTCTTTGCTTTCACCTGGAAAGGACATGGAAGTTAGTAGCTTCCAGGTTGAGAAGCACCTCGCCTTATACCTTGTATCTCTTTAAGGACCTCAGCCCCACCCACCTGTTTACCACAGTGCTTCCCTACACTCTTCATATCATGATATAAAAAGTACTTAGCAAATGAGATTAAAACCTGATCCCAGAAAGTCATGGTTTTAGCAGCATGCCTTAACTCACCTTTAGCAACTGGGACACAACGCAACACAGGCTGTAAACACCCAGTGTGGTATCTTTACCTTACTTAAAGTCTCCCACCTTGAGGGAGGAGTCAAATCCTTCTAATAGTTAATTAAAGAGGCATATGGGAAAATATACACCTCTCAAGGAAAACTCCCTCAGACATAACAAACTAGGACTGGAGAGTCAACGAACTGCTGAAGCTGTCAAGCTAAATGATTATCAGAATTCCCCCATATCTCCCAGTATATCATAGGGCAGAAAAAGTCACTCAAATAAGTCTGGTTGGGTTCAAAAAGAAAAGCAGGCCAGGTACCCCAGCACTCTGGAGGCTGAAAAAGGAGAATTCCAAGTTCAAACCCAGCACAGATTATAATGTAGGACATTATCTTTATTTAAAAAATAAAAAATAGGGGCTGGAGAGATGGCTCAGAGGTTGGGAGCACTGACTGTTCATCCAGAGTTCAAGAGTTCAATTCCAGGCACCTACATGGTGGCTCACAGCAATCTATGGTGGGATCTGGTGCCCTCTTCTGACCTGCATGCGTATATGCAGGCAGCACACTGTATAAATAATGAATATATAAATCTTTACAAGGGGAAAAGAACATCTGAAATTAAGATTATCTTCCAATAGCCCTGATATGAAGCCCTTTCAAAAAATCCTATAAGCTTCCAAAAGTCTCCAAGAGACTAATAGATTTGATTAGCACACATATGTTAGGCCAGTCTGGAGGAAAAATGCAGCCATTCTTAGTAAATGACTAAGAGGTAAATTAAGTGAGACTCCTAAAGTACAGCTCTGACAGCCAGCTTTCTAGCCAAGCACTAGTAACTGCGTTCTTAATTATTTAGGCAAGTAACAGGAAAAAAGCATAGTCTAAAGCAGCCTTCTAATCGGTTTCCTCTGAGGAAGATTAAGCCAAATCCAACAATGTTTCCCAGCGTCAGCCCGCCTGCCTCCCTATTCCTCCCACCCTTACGGTGTGACTGGAAGTGCATTCTACGCACTGCTCTGCCTGTTACCTGACTGCATGTCCAGGGTGGCCTGCAACTTAGGGGGGCAGTAGATGGCATTTGCTGTGGTTCGAGCAGAGGTTAAGGCAGCTCGGGCTTTCGGCAGATTACTCAGAGCATGGTATGTTTTGCTTTCTAAAAGCTGTACTTCCACCAAAAGGGCTTTATCATCCATCTTTTTCAACTCCCGCAGCAGTTGAGAACCTGAAAAAGGAAAATATACATACATCTGTTTGTTAGCTTTCGTACCACTCCCCCCACTCCTTTAAGACAGGAACTTACTATGCAGACCAAACTGGCCTAAAGGTGTGTGAGCTGCCACACCGAGCCTCCTCCCCACCACCTCCAAAGAAAGGTTTGTTTGGGGCTGGAGGGATAGTTCAGGGATTAAAAACACTGGTTGCTCTGCCAGATGACCTGGGTCAATTTCCAGGACCCATATGGTGGCTCACAATCATCTGTAGCTCCAGTTCCAGGGGATCCAATGTCCTTTTCTGGACTCTTTGGGCACCAGGCACACAAACTCCTATACATAATTTTTTTTTAATGTAAAGAAGGAAAGGTTTAGCTGGAAGTGGTGGCGCATGCCTGTAATCCCAGCATTCAGGAAGGCAGAGGCAGGAGGATCACTGTGAGTTCGAGGCCAGCCTGGTCTACAAAGCGAGTCCAGGAAAGCCAAGGCTACACAGAGAAACCCTGTCTCAAAAAACCAAAATTAAAAGTAATCAACAAAATAGTCAGCCTGGGGGCTGAAGAGATGGCTCAGATGTTAAGAGCACTGTCTGTTCTTCCAGAGATCCTGAGTTCAGTTCCCAGCAACCACATGGTGGCTCACAACTACCATGATGAGATCTGGTGCCCTCTTCTGGCGGGTGGGCACACATGCAAACAGAATATTGTATATATAATAAATAAATAAATCTTAAAAAAGAAAAGCCAACGTGTGGTAGTGTGCACGTTTAGTCCCAGCACTTAAGGAGGCAGAGGCAGGTAGATCTCTGTGAGTTTGAGGCCAGGCTTGTCTACAGAGTTCCAGGATAGTCAAGGCTACAGAGAGAAACCTGGTCTAAAAAAAAAAAACAGAAGGAAGATAAATCAACAAAATAATGTGTCCCTAACTTTTTTGAAATGTTAGTAGAAGGCATGTATAATGATGCTTAATGACAAGTTACGTGTCCTCCTGAAGTTTATGGGCAAATCAATGCTTTGACTTTACAGGCATGGCATATGTTACCAAAATCTAGAAAAAAGACAGTTTCTAAAATTAAACACAGGCAGGCCGGTCGTGGTGGCACACGCCTTTAATTCCAGCACTCGGGAGGCAGAGGCAGGCAGATCGCTGTGAGTTCGAGGCCAGCATGGTCTACAAAGCGAGTCCAGGACAGCTAACACACAGAGACCCTGTCTGGAAAAACTAACCAAACAAACAAACAAACAAGACACAGGCCTAATGAGCCATATCAAGATTTTGTTTCCCATCTTTTGTTTGTTTTTTGGTTTTTCCAGACATGGCTTCTCTGGTTAGCCTTGGCTGTACTAGACTCACTGTGTAGACAGGTGGAGGTAAGTATAACTAACATACATTATGTACCGCTACGAACATGTTATAATGAAACACCATATATATATAAAATCAATATATGCTAATAAAAACATTACAAAGAAACACTCAGCTTCCAAAAATATTATCACTCACTTTCTCCACCTTTTGTGTGGAAGTCAGTTCTCTTCCTCCTATGGACCCTGTCCCTCCCTCTCCAGCATCAGAACTGGAAGTGTGTGTCAGCACACCTGGCTTTTACATGAGTGCTGGGGATAAAACTCAGGTCCTCAAGTTTGCATGGCAAGCATTTTATAGACTGAGCTAACTTCCCGGACACCAACTTCACCTTATAAAAGTTAGATAACTGAGTGGCTTGTTTGTTTGCTTTAGAATATTCACTCAGTTATACAACTTGCCGCCACTAATTTCAGGTGTTCCTCTGGGGCTGTGCACCTTGTCTTCTTCCTTTCTTTTTCGGGTTTTTTGAGACAGGGTCTCTCTGTGTAGCCCTGGCTGTCCTAGACTCTCTCTGTAGACCAGGCTGGCCTCGAACTCACAGCGATCCACCTGCTTCTGCCTCCTGAGTGCTGGGATTAAAGGCCTGTGCCACCATGCCCTGCCTCTTTTTCTTTTTTTTTAAGATTTATTTATTTTATGTATATGAGTACCTACGGACACCTGCAGGCCAGAAGAGGGCACCAGATCTCATTATAGATGGCTGTGAGCCACCATGTGGTTGCTGGGAATTGAACTCAGAACCTCTGGAAGAACAGACAGTGCTCTTTTTTTTTTTTTTTTTTTTCCAGACAGTGCTCTTAACCCAGCACTCTCTCTAGCCCCACACCTTGTTTCTTGAGACAGGATCTTTCAATGAGACTTGGGGCTGGCCCATAGGTTAGGACAGGCTGACTGGCCGGAAGGCCTCAAGGATTCTTCTGTCTCTGCCTTTCAACAATGAAACTGCAGTTGAGTTCTGGTAATCGAACTCAGATCCTTGTGTGTACTCAGCAAGCATTTTATCAACTGAGGCCAGCACTACTTGTGGACTTTTTTGACAGAGTTTCATACAATGTGGCTTTAAACTAGCTATAACCAAAGATGTCCTTGAACTGATCTTCCTGCCTGCTAAGGTCTCATTTAGGTATGCCCCATTCAAGTTTTCAAATTGTAAAAGCGACTGTAAGGGACAAGATGTCCTGTCACCAAGCCTTGAGTTCAATCCAGGATCCCCCAAGCAGGAAGGAGAGAACCAACTTCCCGAAAGTGTCCTCTGACCTCCACGTGCACACTGTGCTGTGCTGTGTGTGCATGCATTCTCCCTCCTCACCCCCTAAGTAAATCTTAAGTAATAGATGTGAAGTGTATTACCAATAGTAATATAGGGAGATACAGAGATGACTCAACAGTTAAGAATATGCAATGTTCTTCCAGAGGACCCGAGTCCAGTTCCCAGCAACCACATCAGACAGCTCATAACTACTCTAACTCCAGCTTAAGAAATCCAACATTTCTGACTTCCATGAGTATGCACATATGTAAAAATGTTCTTATAGGCATATATATACACACATATACAAAGAAATAAAAATAAATATTAAAAATATAGTCACCTATAAAATATTTGTAACTTAAAAAATTAAATCTGAAATTTAATAAGATTATTACATGTATATAAAATAAACTAAAATTTTTTCAACTATTATTTCAATGAAATGGCTTTTACTACTCTACATTTAAAACTTAAAACTGATGTCTGGGGGCTGAAGAGATGGATCAGAAGTTAAGAGCATCATCTGCTCTTCCAGAGATCCTGAGTTCAATTCCCAGAAACCACATGGTGGCTCTAACAATCTATAATGAGATCTGGTGCCCTCTTCAGAAGACTATAATAATAAATAAATAAATCTAAAAAACACAAAAAACAAAAACTGATGTTTGTTTTGTAAAATAGAGACCAAGCCCACTATCTTCCAAGAGCTTTGCCCCAGTGCTGCTAGGTAAACACTAGCACTGAGTCACACTTCCACTCCGATTTTTTAGAACTCTGAAACAGAATTTTACCATGATAAATTTTATAAATGTAAACTACCTGAAATGCTTTTTTCTTTTTGGTTTTTTGAGACAGGATTTTTCTTGTAGTCCTGATGTCCTGCACTTACTTTGTAGACCAGTCTGGCCTCAAACTCAGAGATCCTCCTGCCTCTATCTCCTCAGTACTAGTATTAAAGGCGTGCACCACCACGCCTAGCATGAAATGCTTCTTATACACAAGTAAAATATGATTATTAACAATCAATAAGAATAACCAAGTTTGGGGCTGGAGAGATGGCTCAGCAGTTAAGAGCACTAGCTGCTCTTCCAGAGGACCTGGGTTCAATTTCCCAGCACCCACATAGCAGTTTGCAACTATCTGTAATTCCAGTTCCAGGGAATCCGACACCCTCACACAAACACACATACAGGCAAAACACCAATGCACATAAGATTAAAAATAAATAAATCACTTTTAAAAAATGACCAAGTTTAAGCTAGGCACAGTGGGGCAGGAAGAAAAGGTAGGCATACCTCTGCCAGTCCGAGGCCAGCCTGATCTACAAAGTGAATCCAGGACATTCAAGGCTCTCCTTCCACAGAAAAACTTTGTCTCATAAAACCAAGCCAAACGAAACAAAACAACCCAAGTAACCAAGTCTGGAATACACTCACTAGCTAACTTAGATGTCTAATTTTTATTTCTATCAGTTTACTTACCCAAATGCAATGCTTCCTGGTACCTCTTGGTATCAAAATACAAAGACACCAGCCTTGCCTAGGAAAGAGAAAAGGCATTGATTAAAGAAAACAAGGGGAAAAGTCACAGACAGAAATCCAAGATTGACAGTCACAGAACAGTTACTATTGTGTACATGTTCTGATGATAACATCAAGTTCAATAAAACAATTGAACGAGGCTCCATTGCTATTTCTTTCTATGGCCAAATGACTGTTAACGATACCATATAGCACTTATTATCTATACTCAAACAGCAAAAGTGCCTCAAAACCTCAAGAAGAAATCAAAGTAAGTTTTAAAAAAGCCACCAGGCAAAGTAGCTCACATCAATAAACTCAGAATTTAAGAGATGGAAACAAGACGTTTACCAAAGGTCTAAAGCCATCCTGAGCTGTGGAGTAAGATGGTGTTGCTTTAAAAACAAAACTTCTACAGGGACATTCCCATAGCTGGAAGCACTGTCCATAATCTTCAGGTGACAGAGTGATGCTCTGCCGAGCTCACAGCTTATATAATGCTACAGATCAGAAGCCAATGCTAAGGTGGGCACCTACCTCCAATGCTTGGCGTAAGAAAGTTCTTTTCTCTGATTTGGCCCATTCAATGCATTCTAAACATAGCTCGACCTGCAAGAGACACATACATGTAACATGATGTCCTCATCTTCTTCCAACTAACCACACACTGGAAGCAGAAAAGCTCTAACTCCTTCCCTTTCAGATTCCCCATGTTGCTCTATTGAGCATCTGTAGTATACTGGCCCACAGTATCTTAATAGGTAAGGTTATACTGTAATCAAGAATCAATTTGGCTTTAAAAAATTATATTCTCCCAGAAATGGTGGCGCACACCTTAAATCCCAGCACTCGGGAGGCAAACACAGGCGGGTCTTTGTAAGTTCAAGGCCAGCCTGGTCTACACAGCAAGTCCAGGCCATCCAAGGCTACATAGAGAACTCTTGTCTTGAAAAACCAAAGGAAAGAAAAAAATTATATACTCTGGTGGCATGCACCTTTAATCCCAGCACTCGGGAGGAAGAGGCAAGCAGATCGATGTGAGTTCAAGGCCAGCCAAGTCTACAAAGTGAGTCCAGGACAGCCAGGGCTACACAGAAACCCTGTCTTTAAAAACAACAACAACAACCAAAACAAAAACAAAAACAAAAACCACTCTTGCCCAGCATGGTGGTGCACATCTTTAGTTCCAGCATTGGGAAAAAGAAGCAGGCAAATCCTATAAGTTCCAAGCCAGCCAGCCTAGTCTACATAGTGAGTTCTACGACAGCCAGGGATATGTAGAGACCCCGTCTCAAAAAAACGAAAAGGGCTGGAGAGATGCAAGAGATGGCTCAGGAGTTAAGAGCACCTGCTGCTCTTCCAGAAAACTGCAGTTCAATTCCCAGCACCCGCATGGCGGCTCACAACTGTCTCTAACTCCAGATCCTGAGGATATATATGCGACCCTCACACAAACATGCAGGCAGAACATCAATTCTCATAAAAATAAATAACTTTTTAAAAAAGTGTTCTTTGGGAAAAGTTTCCTAAATATTCAAAATTCCTCGATACATGTGTACTTTTATGACATTGAAGGGTTTTTGGGGGCGGGGGAGATTTTGAGACAGGGTTTCTCTATGTAGCCTTAGCTGTCCCAGATTCACTCTGTAGACCAGGCTGGCCTCAAACTCAAAGATCTGCCTGTCTCTGCCTTCCAAGTGCTGGGATTAAAGGCATGCACCACCATGACCAGTTCACTGAAAGTTTTTGGCTTTTTGTTTGTTTTGTTTTGTTGGTTTTTTGGACAGGGTTTCTCTGTGTAGTCTTGGCTGTCCTGGACTGACTTTGTAGACCAGGCTGGCCTCGAATTCACAGCGATCCGCCTGCCTCTGCCTCCCAAGTGCTGGAATTAAAGGCGTGTGCCACCACGCCCAGCTTCATTTTTTAAAACACATTTAAAAGCACAACTCTCTCCTTAAATAGTTGAAAATAGTAAAGGTGACTATGAGACTATGCTAGTAAAAAGAGATGAAGTTCCAAGCACAAAAAAAGTCTTATTCTACCCAGGCGTGGTGGCGCACACCTTTAATCCTAGCACTTGGGTGGGAGGTAGAGGCAGGTGGATCGATCTACTGAGAGTTTGAGGCCAGCCTGATCTACAAAGCAAATCAAGGGAAACCCTATCTCCAAAAAGAAAAAAAAAAAAAAATTATACAGGAAAAAACACAGTAAACTTAGTTCATATTAAAGGGGAAGGGAGCAGAATTGGCCTAACATATTTAAAAAGCTCTGAACTCCCAGTTCTGTTTGCTACCCAAACAGTAATAAGACGTACAAAATAACAAAATATAGCATTCTATGTGAGATAGCACAGCACCCCTTCCGATACCCACAACATTCTAGCTTTGACATAGTGCACAAGCAACACTACACATTTTCTATCACTTCTAGTAAACTTTTGCATTAAGATTGCTTATCGGGGCCAGGTGGTAGTGGCGCACGCCTTTAATCCCAGCACTCGGGAGGCAGAGGCAGGCAGATCACTGTGAGTTCGAGGCCAGCCTGGTCTACAAAGCGAGTCCAGGACAGCCAAGGCTACACAGAGAAATCCTGTCTCGAAAAAAAAACAAAAACAAACAAACAAAAGATTGCTTATCAGGGGGGCTGGAGAGATGGCTTAGAGGTTAAGAGCACTACTTGCACTATTTGCTCTTCCAGAGGTCCTGAGTTCAAGTCCCAGCAACCACACAGTGGCTCACAACCATCTATAATATGATCTGATGCCCTCTTCTGGCATGTAGGTGTACATGCAGACAGAGCACTCATATACATAAAATAAATAATAAAATAAAAAGAGTCCTTATCAGAAAAACTAGGCGCCTGGCGTGGTGGCACATGTCTTTAATCCCAGCACTTTTGAGGAAGAGGCATGTGGACTGCTGAGTTCCAGGCCAGCATGGTCTACAAAGTGAGTCCAAGGCAGCTAAGGTGACACAGAGAAACCCTATCTCGAAAAAAAAAAGGGGGAAGGGAAGAGGCAATGAAATGAGCAACTGAACTTTCTGGAGCACTACTTACGCTACAGGATCAAACTCAGGTCTCCAGGATTGGCAGCAAGCACCTTTACCCAATGAGCCATCTCGTCAGCTCCTCCTCCTTATATTATTGATGAAAAGCTCTTTAGCACAAGTGTAGCTCTCTTAACAATATTCTTAAACTTCCTCTTTGCCTAAGGCCTCAGTACTACAGCATGAATCGTCTATGCCTTCTTTCTCTACATTTTCACATTACTCAGAGAATCTTAAAGAACTAAGAATAAACACTATCCATCTCCCCACAACAAAACTTTTGAGTGACTTAGACAAGTTAAAGTGAGATATGGCCATCTATCCTTTACATACACTCTCTAGTGTAAAGAGATGGCTTATCAGTTCAGAGCACTGGACACCCTTATAGAGGTCCCAGGTTCATCATTCAGAACCCTCATGGGCTCACAATTCTCTAGCTCCCGTCCCCAGGGATGTAACAATCTCTTCAGACCTCTGGGACACTGTACAGACACACACACACACATACACAAAACATCCATACATATAACACCAATAAATAAAGAGTTTATAAACAAACAAAAAACAAAAAAAGCCAGGAACGGTGGTGCCACACCTCTAATCCCAGCCCTTGGGAAGCAGAGGCAGGTAGATCTTTGCATTCTTCAAGGCCAGCCTGGTCTACAGAGCAAGTTGCAGGACACCCAATGATACACAGAGAAACCCTGTCTCAAAAAAACAAAGTAACAACAAAAAAAACCCAAAAACTCAGATCTCAATTCAAGGAAGTATTTTCTGAGCACCTGAGGCCTTGTTGTATACTTCTTCAAGTACTAATTATGTAATTCCTTTGAGACAAACTACTCTAGGGACTAGAAAGTCAGCTCAGCTGTTAACAGCACCAGCAGCTCACAGAAGACCTGGGTTTGGTTCTCAGGAACCACATGGCTATAATTCCAGTCCCAGGAGATCCAACATTCTCAGCTGACTCTTTCAGGGACTGGACACACATGGCATATATACATACATGCAAACAAGACACTTATGCACATAAAAGAAATCTTTTTTTTTTTTTTTTTTTGGTTTTTTTGAGACAGGGTTTCTCTGTGTAGCCTTGGCTGTCCTGGACCGGCTTTGTAGACCAGGCTGGCCTCGAACTCACAGCGATCCGCCTGCCTCTGCCTCCCAAGTGCTGGGATTATAGTCGTGCGCCACCACGCCCGGCGATAAAAGAAATCTTTTTAAAAGATTGTAAGCAGCCATAGAATGTGAAGTATACTGGAAATGAGTGAGCAAAGTCTTGAGTTGCCACAAGGTATAGAGTAATTCCCCTGACTGAGACTATATTAAAAATGATAAGGCAGCAATTGAGTTATAATCTGAATAAATTAATAATTTTTAATGGAAAAAAGATAAGGCAAATGCATAATTGCCATATAAGGTAAAATAATCAGAAATACAGCATGCACAAAATATAATGTGAGTCACTGAAAAAGTTATAATAACACCAAGGTTAATAAGAAAGTAAATTTGAGATGAGATTACAGAAGGAAAAGTGCACAGCAGGTAGAGCAGATGATTCTCTCAGCAAAACAAGCACTAAACAGTATTCAGGAGGAGGAGGATCAAGGTGCTGTAGTATACTATATTCTATAAAACCATGAATTATCTAGAGCTGACAGTGGAGAGGAGAGCCACTGAAGGCTCAAGCAGAGACAGAAGAGATATAAAAATTTCAGAATGCTACTTGGGCAGCCAGACATGGCGGCGCACACCTTTAATCCCAGCACTTGGGAGGGAGAGGGCAGGTGGATCTCTGTGAGTTCAAGGCCAGCCTAGTCTACAACAAAGCAAGTCCAGGACAGCCAATGCTACACAGAGAAACCCTGTCTCAAAAAAACAAAAACAAAAAACAAAAGAAAACTAATATAAAACCAGGCAGTAGTGACCCACATCTTTAATCCTAGCACTCAGGAGGCAGAGGCAGACAGACCTCCAAGTTCCAAGACAATCAGGGCCACACAAAGAAACCACATCTTGGGGGAAAAAAAGAAAACTAATCAAAAGGTACGGTAGCCAGATATAATCCAGCAAGCTGTCCTCTGACCCCCATATATGCATCACAGAACATGGGTACACACACACTCATCCACACACTGTGGGATTTTAATAGCAAATAAGGTATACCCCACAGAACAAATAAATTTCAATAACTCAATTAAGAGTATTTTTGGATTAAAGTTAAATTGCTAATTGTCACAGATGTCTTTACTAAACAATGAATTTACACATCTATGAAAAGAACAAAGTGCAGCCAAGCACGGTGTCCATGCCTGTAATCCCAGCACTTGGAAGGCTACAACAAGAGGATTAAGTTCCAGTCCAGCCTGGGCTATGAGACCCTGACTCATAAGGACAAACAAGCCAGGCATGGGGGTACACATGTACTCCTAGCACTTGGACAGCAGATGCAGGAGGATCTCTATGGGCTTGAGGCCAGGCAGTGTATACAGCAAAGTCCAGGCCAGCCAGGACTACACAGCGAGACATCTCTAAAAGAGGACAAATTAATTACTTAACTAATTAATTCATTTTCTACAATATGCCAGAGCACTTTCCTTTACTCTAGTTGATGAAAATGAACACGTGCAATGTACAGACACAGTAAAGAGTGCCTACTCAGACATGGAGCTATATATGGCAAAGGCCAGCAGTAAATCCCACTGATCAAGTTATGAGCTGAGGACACTTCCACAAAGGACTAAGGATAAAAGCCATGGCGGAGTACTCCTTTAATCGAGGCAGAGGCAGAGGGGCAGAGAGGCAGAGGGGCAGAGGGACAGAGGGGCAGAGGGGCAGAGGGGCACAGAGGGACAGGGGGCAGGAGGGCAGGGGGGTAGGGGGGCAGAGGGGCAGAGGGGCAGGGGGGCAGGGGGCAGAGGGGCAGAGGAGCAGGGGGGCAGGGGGCAGGGGGCAGAGGGGCAGAGGGGCAGAGGGGCAGGGGGGCAGGGGGCAGAGGGGCAGAGGGGCAGAGGGCAGAGGGGCAGAGGGGCAGAGGGGCAGGGGGGCAGGGGGCAGAGGGGCAGGGGGCAGGGGGGCAGAGGGGCAGAGGGGCAGGGGGCAGGGGGCAGGGGGCAGGGGGCAGAGGGGCAGGGGGCAGAGAGGCGCAGAGGCGCAGAGGGGCAGGGGGGCAGGTGGGCAGAGGCAGATCTCTCTGAATCCCAGGCCAATGTCGTGGTCTGCACAGTGAGTTCCAGGCCAGACAAGACTAAATAGAAGGATTGTCTCAAAGAAACTGAAAAAGAAGAACAGATGCAGCTCTTCTACCTAGTCAGCTCTGATAGCGGGAGAAACAAATCTGAGACTTCACTGAGCAAAGAAACAGCCAAAATGACTTTTAACCTAAAAAGTTCAAAGTAGCATTTACTAGTCAGAAGGCGACATTCACTGGCCAGCCTATTTTAAGGAGTTCTACTTTCAGACAAAAGATGAATTCATAAATACAAAGCACAATTTAAAAAACAAGTTAGGACAGGCATAACGGTGTACACCTTTAATCCCATCACTCAGGGAGGCAAAGGCAGCCTAGTCTACACAAATGAGTCCAGTTGAGAAAAAGAAAGAAGAAAGAAAGAGAGAGGGGAGGGGGGCTTAATAAGATTGATAACATTTCTAAGAAGTATGTTTTCTTAATTCACCAAAATAACTATAATACTCTGATTCAAAGGCACGTATCTAAATATTATCTATTTTTGACCTACTATCATAAGCCAGAAGGAAACAAGTAAATTTGAAGACTGTCCTGCAAATGAAGCTTACAGCCTGGCTTTGAAGATCACCCGAGTGGGGCCAGAGAGATGGCTCAGAGGTTAGGAGCACTTTGTTCTCGCAGAGTCTGGGTTCAGTTCTCAGCACTCACATGGTGGTTTACCGCCATCCATAACACTAGCTGTAGGGATCCAGTGCCTTCTTCTGGCCTCCAACAGCACCAGACACACATGGTATACACGCACACACGCACGCACACACTCACGCACGCAGGGAAAACAGTAATACACATAAAATGAATCAGTCTAAAAATTAAAAAAGCAGCAGCATCATAGCAAGAAAACAGACTTAATAAGATATATTTCTGTGTCGGGCACAGTGGTGCACACCTTTAATCCCAGCACTTGGGAGGCAGACGAAGGCAGATCTCTCTGAGTTCGAGGCCAGCCTGGACTACCAAGTGAGTCCAGGACAGCCAAGGTTACACAGAGAAACCCTGTCTCAAAAAAATAAAACAAAACAAAACAAAAACTAGAAGATATAATTCCAAAGTAAGATCCATGTGTCTTGGGTTTCTGAAATCCCTCTACATGCCCACCTAAGATACAGCAGACAATCAGACATATAGCCAAATGGTAATTCCATCCCCTGACTTTCTATATTATTATATATCATATATTATCTGCTTTCTGTCTTAAAATGCAATCCTCAGAGTATTACTGTTCCTTTTTTTCAACTGGCTCTACTACAACTATCAGTACTCAGTAAATACTGGTTCCAGAGAAGATCTCTTTTGAACAGCTCAAAGTCCAGTTTAAACTTGTAAGTAACATGACACGAAACATCAGTCACTTGCCAACACATAAAACACAACAGATGGATGCTCATCCCTTAATAAAGGCACGTAAGCCATACAAAACATGACAAGAAAGGATGCCACAAGGCTTAACTGGTGCTCATAAGCAACTTTGTGACACAAGATGAAAGGTACCACAGACACAGAAAACATCACAAAGGTGTGGCGATACAATACCTCAAAGACAAGAATCAGTTTGTGACCCTGACGTAATGAGGGTTCCAGGGACCACTGACAATCTCCACTTACAAAGCAAAGCATGGAACAGACTCAAAGTATCAAATGCCCTGTAACAAAGAGAAACTGACATGATAAGTCCTGAGCTGTCCCTTCCACACAGAACCACAGCAAAGTAGGCATCTTTCATGAAACACGCTTTTCTCCATATTATCTGCTTCCTGTCATTAATATAACTTACCTCCTGCCCTGTAGCTGCTTCCATATCAAGAAACAGATCAAGAAGTGATCGGACCAGACGAGCTGCTTTAGCTTTACTGATGGAATTCAAGAAAGGTCGTACATACTTCAGGAGTCCTCCAAGCTCTGTGTGAACAGCAATTCAGAAAATAAAATGCAAAATTTTTAATTATAAACAAAATGTTCATTTAAAACCTGAGCCTCAGGGGGTAAAGGTGCTTGCTGCCGAGTCCGATGGGCCACCTAAGAGCCCTGAGCCCCCAGAGTGTGAAGACCCCAATTCCCACCAGTTGTCCTTTAACCCACAAGCACACAGCATGCGTGTGTCCCACACACACAAATAGATGCAATAATAAAATGTTAAAACTCCATTAAAAAGCAGCTGAGCCACCATAATAAAAAATCATACCTTAGGCAGGAGTGGTGGCGCACGCCTTTAATCCCAGCACTCGGGAGGCAGAGGCAGGTGGATCAGTGTGAGTTCGAGGCCAGCCTGGTCTACAGAGTGAGTCCAGGACAGCCAGGGCTACACAGAGAAACCCTGTCTCGAAAAAACAGAAACAAAAGAAAACAAAAAACTAAAAAACAAACAAAACCATATCTGTTTTTAATCTAATGAAACACACTGGAAGTTTTAATGATTCCCGGCAGAGGCAGGTGTGGTGGATCACATCTGTAATCCTAGCCCTTGAGCCGAAGGCGGAAGAATTGCCTTGACTCTGAGGCCAGCCACATAAGGAGTTCTAAGTCAGCCTAGACTACAGTGTGAGCTGTCCCAGCAGGTACCAGCACAGCAGCGATGCCAATAGACACCACTACTGTATTACATTCCCATTGTCCACTGGGTCACTGTGAAAACTCAGGGGAAACTCATCCATCTAGGCCTCATTTATCTGTTTTAATTAAAGATATATAGCAAAGAACTCCGGTTATCAAGAACAGTTTTATAGACCATGAAATATTCCCATGGTGGACAAAATCAGAAGCAGCAAATATCAAGTCTCAAGGGTAGTTTGTTTTACCCTCCAAGTCTACACCTCAGAAGTTTCCAACTCCAGGCCCCTCCCCCTTTCTTTAACTGTCCCTCTGTATCCCTCATTTTGGCACAGTGAGCTCAGGATGTCTTGTCCTTAAAAGTTTTATCTGGGAGGCAGAGGCAGGCGGATCGCTGTGAGTTCAAGGCCAGCCTGGTCTACAAAGTGAGTCCAGGACAGCCAAGGCAAGACAGAGAAACCCTGTTTTGAAAAACCAAAAAAAAAAAAAAAGTTTTATCATAGACTTAAAAAATTCCTCATTGATCTCCAAAACCTAACCTTTTTTTTGTTTGTTTGTTTTTCCGAGACTGGGTCTCTCTGTTTAGCCTTGGCTGTCCTGGACTCACTTTGCAGACCAGGCTGGCCTGGAACTCGCAATGATCGACCTGCCTCTGCCTCCCGAGTGCTGGGATTAAAGGTGTGTGCCACCATGGCCATCTTAAAACCTAAATCTTAAGTAGTTATACCATCTCTCTAGCCCTGACAATGCTTTTTTAAGGCTTTATTTGTGTGTGTGTGTGTGTGTGTGTGTGTGTGTGTGTGTGTGTGTGTGTGTGTGTGTGTGT
>OU015746.1:39299280-39343224 GCA_907169655.1 Acomys percivali
CTCTCTCTGAAATAAAAAGGATACCTATCAGCTGGGTTTGGCGGCACACACCTTTAATCCCAGCACTCAGGAGGCAGAGGCAGGCGGATCTCTGTGAGTTCCAGGCCAGCCTGGTCTACAAAAAAGAGATCCAGGACAGCCAGGGCTACACAGAGAAAAAAAAAAAAAAGAACACACCTATCATTCAACTATCACCTCAAGCGCAGCCAGGCAAAGAATAAGAATACTACCAAAGAATAAGTCTTAGGACAGCACTATTTAATGTCGCACTCATTCTGCAGCAGAAAAAGCCTGTGGCAATATCTGAAGTAAAGGGCCTCAAATCACTCTCCGTAAATATACCAGAGCTAGTCAATGAAGTCGCTCAAGACGGTGGCTGCCCTCATGTAAGGAAATACAGTGAGAATTCAAAAATAAGGAACAAATCACAGCTCACTATATTCCAACAAAAACAGGATTTTCCCACACCTGTAGAATAAACTCCTACACTTTTCTGTTTCAAAATTGAAGAGCAACAAGTTGTCAGGAAAATAAAACTGAGTAATACCACAAATGAGCACAGTCCCCGTGTTCTGAGAGAGACTCCATCTGGGGTTTCAAACATAATCATTATAGGTTCAATACATGTGTAGGACTTACCTGCAGCCTGTCCAGTCTTCGCCAGGAGAGACCCCAGTTCAAGGATGCTCTGCTCTTTGACCTGGACCGCCTCCTCATCATTTTCCTGAATGTCACGCTTCACTGAAAAAAGAAAACAGAAACTTAAAAAATAAATAAATAAATAAAGCAAGGGAAAATTCACCCTTATTAGACCCATTATGAACTGTAGCCTATTTTCCAAATGAAACTACCAAACACATAAGAGCTAAAGGGGGGGGGGGGGAGAGCCACTTAAAGAAAAGTAAAATGACCAAATATGTTCACATTAATAATACAAAAAGTAGATTCTTCTTTTTAAGTGGCCCTTTTTAATCAACCCCTTAGAATTCACCTCACCCACAGACACTGAAATTTCTGTTGTATTTGCTTAAAACAAAAGTAAAGCAAATTCTTCCCAACTGTGACGAGCCTCATGCTGCTCTCTGTGTTGTATGAAGATATTTTTTTGTGTGCATGAAGATATTTTTTAAAACATGCCTGTGCATTTACCTATCACAAACTAAAATCAAATTATAAAATTACTGATGATTATAAAGCAAGTCTTTCAATAAACTTTCAGAAAATCTATAGAAAGCTTCAACTAAAGGATATATGAAGAATAAACAATTCTATAAAGCCATTCTAGAAAAATTCCTATAGAAGCTTCCGTGTGGCAGAGTTATATTTAGGAGACACTGCTGCCTCATAATGGATTTGGTTCTGGTAAAGTAAGTTTTTATCTGTCCCACTTTTCTTCTTTCGTTGGTTTTGTGTTTTGTTTTGTTTCTGAGACAGGGTTTCTCTGTGTAGCCTTGGCTGTTCTGGAGTCACTTTGTGGACCAGGCTGGCCTTGAACTCACAGAGATCTGCCTCCCGAGTGCTGGGATTAATCTGTCCCACTCTGAACTGTTAATAATTATTCAGCCACTTGAACTTCAAACAGCCTCTCCAAAGTCTGTAGTGCTTGTTTTGTGACCATCACTAGTTACTACTGTTATTATAAAGCATCATGACTTGACAAAACCAAGGAGTTTGGTACTTCATGACGGAGACCGGAAAGAGTAATGCTGTCACCATCATGCATGATTCAAGCTTGCTCTAACAGGGAAGCTTGCAGGCGGCTCAGTGTAGTGAGCAACCACGAAATACTCTTAATGGCCACGTTTATCAGTAACTTCTACTTTCTGAAAGGCAAACAAACTAGGCACTAGGCACACACACACACACACAAAAAAAAAAGTTAATAAAACTCACGCTCTCAGATTAACGTGTTCACAGAAATATACCTCTGTAACGACAATCGGATGATCCTGGCACTCTGCTCTGAAACTTTACTTCCGATCCGAACTTTGAAACACTTTCTCAACATTATTCCTTCGAAATGCACTGTGATCAGCTCGCCTCTCCTTTTCTAGTACTCCCCCCCCCCAAAGATAAAGAACGACATCAAGCTCTTGTTGCTGGACTTTCTCGGGGCAAGTACTGATCTTCACCAGACTAAGGAAGTCAACATAAGCACCAGCATCCTGCAAGTCCCACATATACTCGCATTCACTACTTGTTGATCTAGTCCGAATCTTCCCGGGCTATACACATCCAAAAGCCTTCTCTGCCATCATCCGCTTATTTCTGTTCACACCTGAATCCCAGCAGGAAGCGACAAGCTGGAAGGTTGCTATTTCAACTTTCCTGTCGCACTCAAGTTTATGACAATCGCACTACGGTGTTAAATCTTACTTGTTCACCAACAATATGAGAGGCCCAGGCCGGCCGGTTCCAAAGAAGTCCCCTGAACAACAAACAACTTACTCCCAGAACTAACTTTCAAGCCCTACTTGGGGAAAATTAGTCATCTCTGTCCCGGCGCTCCCACCCCGGCACTTTGCCTCACAAGTCCACACCGGACGGAGGGACCGTCTCGGCCACCTCCACCAAATGCCAACCTGATGTGTATGGCACCCCTCAACTTCCCACACCCAGAAAGTGGCCCTCTTTTGCTGGAGCTTGCTGGGGGCGGCGCGGGACGGGGTGGGGGGTAAGCAGCAGCTCCCAGCGAGCGTCCCGCCGAAGAAAACTCCAAGACGAGCGCTTGGCGTCCCCCCCCCTCCCCGAGCAACCTGCGCTGATAACAACGGCGGGAAATGCCAGTCGTGAGAGGCTGTCGCCCAGGCCTTTCAAGAACACACTCTGCAACCAGTGGCCACCAGCGGGCTCTCAGGCCCGGGCCAGCTCCGGCGGGCCACCACCGGAGACCCTTAGGAGTGGCGAGCCCAGCCCGGCCCTCTCTCCACGCTTGCGCTGCGCCCACCGTGAGTCAGCAGCCAGCAGGTGGACGCGCGGGCTGCCTCGGGGCTTCCCGCCCGACTGGAAGCCATAGGGCTCCCGGGGAACGGGGGGCGCCCGAGCGGCCTGCGCCCCCCGGCCCGGCCCCCCTCACACACACACAGTGAGTCAGCAGCACCATAGCCGGCTAGTCCGGCCCCTCTCCGCCGCCACCGACCGACACAGGCCGCGCCGGGACGGCGGGGCCACGGGGACGGCGCGAGGACCTTTACCGATGGAGTGGAGGATGTCGATGGAGGCCTCCCGGTCGGTGCTGAGTAGAGACTGGGCTCTCTGGAACTCTACCACCGCTGCGGCCGCCATCTTACCGCTCTCACACCGTCCCCGGCCGCGGCCGCCGACGCCGGAAACACACGCCCGGAAGACCCGCCCTCGCGTTCCTCCCCCGCCACCCCACCCCGAAGCTCCCGCCTCCTTTCTCAGTGCACCCCGGGAGTTGTAGTCTCACGCAGACTGTCATCCCGCCAGCGGCATGCGAGCTCCCCAGCACCATCTTGCGGCCATTCTAAAAAGAAGTTAGTCCTCACCGTCCCAAAAGAGGCTGAGTGGTCAAGGGAAGCTACTTGACTGTCTTTATAGTGTCCACGTTCGACCAGTCACTCATAGCGATCGATGACCTTTCAATTTGCCTAATGTATGACAGGAATGGCACCGTTCAGATTCCTACAGATGTCTTGCAGGAAGGACACAAACACACACTCCCTTCCAGTGCGGACGAAATCACCAGTGTCAAAGAACACTTTCCCATATAACCGTTCCATCATCAGAGCTTCACATTATGAATTGAAAGTAATCGTTGACCCACTTATTCCATCTGAATAGTTCTTGAAATTCACACAATTGGGCTGAAGAGATGGCTCAGAGGATAAGAGCACTGAGTGCTCTTCCAAAGATCCTGAGTTCAATTCCCAACAACCACAGCATGGCTCACAAACATCTACAATAAGATCTGGTGCCCTCTTCTGGAGTGCAGTTGTATATGCAGGCAAAACTGTATACATAATAAATATTTTAGAAAATAAAGAAATTCACACAGTTGACCCACACTATCTTCCCAGCTCAACAATAGAACAAAGTTTTCTTCCCATATCTCCAATTCCTTCAACTGTGATCGGATATCTGTGAAGATACCAAGTGAAAGGGGAAAAAAAGCACATTTTATGTGACCACTAAGGTTTAACCTAAAGATGTTGCTAAAATGATACATCACCTTCTAGGTGATGAGAACACAGAAATGAAATAGTTGTACTATAAAAGAAACGAAGTAGGACTAACATTGTATTCCTCTGGGACTGGATTGATCTTTTTACCTGTCCAACGGTGTTCTGTAAAGTTCGAGACAGGGTTTCTCTGGGTAGCCTTGGCTGTCCTGGACTCACTTTGTAGACCAGGCTGGCCTCAAACTCACAGCGAGCCGCCTGCCTCTGCCTCCCGAGTGCTGGGATTAAAGGTGTGCGCCACCACCGCCCAGCAAGAAGAGAATTCTTAAACAGGAAGGGAAATAGAAGGGAATACGTGATTTGGTGATGCTGATCCAATAGTAACAGATAAGGTTGAGAACTGGTGGAGAATATATTATTAGCCACTGTTCTTCCTCCTCCTTCTCCTCCTCCTCCTTTCTTCCTGTTTTTGTTTTTTCTTTTTTTAATATTTATTTATTATTATGTAAACAGTGCTTTGCCTGCATGTACGCCTGCAGAATACGGCATTAGATCTCATTATAGATGGCTGTAAGCCACCATGTGGTTGCTGGGAATTGAACTCAGGACCTCTGGAAGAGCAGCCAGTGCTCTTAACCTCTGAGCCATCTCTCCAGCCCTTGTTTTAGTCTTTCAAGACAAAATTTCTCTGCACAATAGCCCTGCCTGTCCTGGACTCACTTTGTAGACCAGGCTGGCCTCAGAAGCACAGAGAGCCTTCTGCCTCAGCCTCCCAAGTGCTGGAATTAAAAGCCCGGCCTCGCTGTGTGTTTTCTAGTGAAAACTGAATAACATCCCAACAAGCTGGTAACAGAATTCCTGACATTGCTGTGTCATGTGAAATGGCTTCTAAATTCTCCAAACTCTAAAATTCTATAAACTTTGGTGTAATGCTGTGGTCTTTTTTTTTACCCTCAAAGCAGGAATCCTCCTTTCTCAACCTGATGGAGAGTTAATGATACGCTACTGGACTACTTTGTTATTGCAGTTTTACGTTTTCATTTATAATGTTTCTGTCTGTACATGGGAACTCACTTCTCATGGCATGCACATGGAGAAGGGGATGCTTGCAATGAGTGGTCCAGGGATTGAACTCAGGGGCTCATAGTGGCCAGCAAACACCCTTACCCGCTGAGTCATCTTGCCACCCTGTTTTTTGTTTTTGTTTTTGTTTTTGTTTTTTTTAAGATTTATTTATTATCATGTATACAGCGCTCTGCTTGCATGTTCTCCAGCAAGCCACAAGAGGGCGCCATATCACATTCAGATGGTTATGAGCCAGCATGTGGTTGCTGGGAATTGAACTCAGGACCTTTGGAAAAGCAGGCGGCACTCTTAACCACTGAGGCATCTCTCCAGCCCTGTATTTTTTTTTTAATTGGTTTTTCAAGGCACGGTTTCTCTTTGTAGCCTGGCTGTCCTGGAACTCGCTCTGTAGACCAGGTTTTCCTTGAAATCAGAGATCGACCACCTGTTTCCCTCTCCTCGCCCCAATGCTGGAATTAAAGGCATGTGCCAGCATTTCAAGCTCCTGTAGCTTTGTTTTGGTTTTGTTTGGGTTTTGTTTTGTTTTGTTTTGTTTTCTCTGTGTAGCCCTGGCTGTCCTGGTTTCCACTTTGTAAACCAGGCTAGCCTGGAACTCAGAGATCCACCTGCTTTTGTCTCCCGAGTGCTCGGATTACAGGGGGCGCCACCACGCCCAACAAGCTTCTGTATCTTCTCTTAACCATTTCAACTGGATCATCATCCAGAAAATGCAATGAAAGAACAATAAACTTTGAGATTGACATATTTGCTCTAAATCTTAGGCTGGCTACTAGGAGATGGTGACGTCTATGGGTTCTTAGTCACTTTCATTTTTTTAAAAATATTTTTATTTATTTTATGTATATGAGTGCCCTATCTACATGTACACCTGAATGCCAGAAGAGCACATTAGATTGTATAGATGGTTGTGAGCCACCATGTGGTTGCTGGGAATTGAACTCAGGACCTCAGGAAGACAAGACAGTGCTCTTAACCTCTGAGCCATCTCTCCAGCCCTGTCACTTTCAATTTTTATTATTGTTTTTAAAAGATTATTTATTTATTTATTATTTATACATTATTCTGCCTGCATGTGAGCCAGCAAGCAAAGCCAGAACAGGGCACCACATCTCATTTTAGATGGTTATAAGTGTGGTTGCTGGGAACTGAACATCAAGACCTTTGGAAGAACAGGCAGCACTCTTAACCTCTGAGTCATCTCTCCAGCCCCCTACTCTTGGTTTTGAGTGTTTTTTTTGTTTGTTTGTTTTGTTTTGTTCTTTTTGGTTTTTCAAGACAGGGTTTCTCTGTTTAGCCCTGGCTGTCCTGGACTCACTTTGCAGACCAGGCTGGCCTGGAACTCACAGAGATCCACCTGCCTCTGCCTCCCGAGTGCTGGGATTAAAGACATGTATCACCATGCCCAACTCTTCCGACCCTCAACCCCACACAAGGTTTCTCTGTCCTGGACTCGCTCTGTACACCAGGCTGGCCTCAGACTCCCAGAGATCCACCTGCCTCTGCCTCAAGAGTGCCATCACCACCCAGCGAGCCATACCCAGCTTCCTCCCGCCCCCGAGACAGGGTTTTTCTGTATAGCCTTGGCTGTCCTGGAATTCATTCTGTAGACCAGGCTGGCCTCGAACTCACAGTGAAGCCATCCACCTGCCTCTGCCTCCCAAGTGCTGTGTTTGTCTTCTTTTTCTCCTTTTTCTCACTCTCACCTTTTCCTTTTTTAACCTTTAGGTTTCGACCAAAGAACATTCCACGAGAGGCTTTTACCATTCCCTAAAAGTGACGTCTTACGCCTACAATTCAGCAAGCATCACTTCATGCAGTTTACTTTCTTCCTCCAGAAGGTACTTTTTCTGGCTGACATTTGGCATTCCTACTCCTACAATATCGACTTATACATGTCAACCTAAAATGCATGCGAGGGCTGAGCAGCAATGATGCGAGCCTTTAATTCCAGCACTAAGGAGGTGCGTGTGTGCATGTGCGCGCGCACGTGCGTATATGTTTATGGGATGTACTCACGAGTACAGGTACTTGTGGAAGCCAGGAGAGGCAGCTAGACCCAGCAGTTATGTGAGCTGGGAAGCAAACTCAGGTCCTCTGAAAAAGCAGTACACACTCTCAACTATGGAGCCATCTCTCCACCCCCCAGGCTTCTTCTAACTCTTCCTGTAACATCACAGGAAAAGGTCCCCTGTGGTGTACTAATGTGGTTTGCTCACCACAACAGCTACTTCTAATACATTCTTATCTTTTTAGGGGGGTGGGAGGGTTGTTGATGCTTTATTTTGTTGTTGTTGTGTGGGGTGTTTTGTTTTGTTTTGAAAGATTTATTATGTATACAGTGTCCTGCCTGCATGTACACCTAAAAGCCACAAGAGGGCATCAGATTACATTATAGATAGTGTATATCTATACACTACAGATACATTATAGCAACCATGTGGTTGCTGGGAATTGAACTCAGGAACTCTGGAAGAGCAGTCAGTGCTGTTAACCTCTGAGTCATCTCTCCAGGCTTATTTTTTGTTTCTTGAGACAGGATTTCTCTGTGTAACAGCCCTGGCTGTCCTGGAACTCACTCTATAGACCAGGCTGGCCTCGAACTCACAGAAATCCACCTGCCTCTGACTCCTGAGTGTTGGGATTAAAGGCGTGTGCCACCACAGCCGGTTACATTCTTTTTTTAAAAAATATTTTTAAAGACGCAGCAGTGTGTAAGCAGGTTTTAGGTTATTTCTACCTATTTTTACTCATGGGTCTGCATTACAGCCAGCAGTACTATTACTAGTTCTCCATTGAAGGTTTAATGTAAGATATAAAATTACATCCCAAAACAGCTTGACTTTACTTAAATAACAAAACACAGGAATAATCAGAATGATATAAGCAAATGATTGGCTCAGAAAAACCAAACTCAATCTCAACATCACTATGGAAAGAACCATCTGTCTCCCATTATCCTTTTTATCCCAAAATAAAAATTTAAAGAATGATTATGTATATAGTGCTTTGCTCGCATGTGTGTCTGCCCACCAGAAGAGGGCACTAGATCTCATTGTAGATCATTGTGAGTCACCATGTGGTTGCTGGAAATAGAACTCAGGACTTTTGGAAGAGCAGACAGTGCTCTTAACCTCTGAGCCATCTCTCCAGCCCCCAAAAATAGTATTTATCAGAAGATTAGCAAGCCTTTTGCAGCCTGCCCAGACAGATCACCCAGAGGATGCTTTTCTGGCTGTAGAAAGCTGGAATTAAATTTAAACAAACATGGAGCCCAATGTTTCACTTTGCTACCAACTAGTAGTGTAGCTACCTACATTTGTGAGATGAAGGGAAAATTATTTTCAAAAATTTGGAGCTGCAGCATGACATTGATGGCACATGCCTTTAATCCCAGCACTTGGGAGGCAGAAGAAGGCAGATCCCTGTGAGTTCAAGGCCAGCCTGGTCTACAGACTGAGTCCAGGACAGCCAAGGCTACACAAAGAAACCCTGTCTCGGGAAAATAAAAACAAAAAAACCCTGGAGCTGCAGCTATTCCTCAGTGGTAAAGCATGTTTAACATGTGGAAGGCTCCAGGGTCAAGCCTTGCATCCCCTTAAACAACTAGAAAACCTACTTCATTTCATTATTATTGTAACAGGGCCCAGACCTTAGCACAACAGACTCCATGATGAAAGTACCATTCAGGCTGTAAAACACAGCACATAGACAGCACCACCTGTCAAAACAAAAACACAAAGACCTAATTCATCCAACTCTGGAGAGTCTCTGAATGTACAAACCTTGCTTTTTTGCTTCTGTACCTCCACGTCTGGCTAAGTATTCTTGTTAAATGAAACACGCAAACTCTTATGTTTTTCATGCTTAAAACTCATTCTGAGAAGCCGGGCGTGGTGACGCACGCCTTTAATTCCAGCACTTGGGAGGCAGAGGCAGGCGGATCGCTGTGAGTTCGAGGCCAGCCTGGACTACAAAGTGAGTCCAGGACAGTCAAGGCTACACAGAGAAACTCTGTCTTGGGGGGGTGGCTGGAGAACTCATTCTGAGGAAGGCTTGAGGGTTACACTGGGATCCCAAACACCCAGTGTGGTTGCTGGCTCACTACTAAAGACTTTCTATTGGCTTGAATTCATGTCCAAGCCATCTTCTCTGGCAAATATCCCACATTTACAATGTAAATGCCAATGTACAATGTAAATGTATACTTAAATGTTTACCTAAAAATTCTCTTGTGGGGCCAGGCGGTGGTAGTTGCACGCCTTTAATCCCAGCACTTAGGAGGCAGAGGCAGGCGGATCTCTGTGAGTTTGAGGCCATCCTGGTCTACAAAGTGAGTCCAGGACAACCAAGGCTACACAGAAAAACTCTGTCTGGAAAAAAACAAAATAAACAAGTAAATAAATAACAAAAATATTACAGTGGAGCTGGGGAAAAAACGTATTTGTTCATGTCTCCATGAGTAGAGCTGGATTTACAGACATTTGTGGGACCACTTCTATCTCCTCTGGTTTGTTATGGGTGCTGGAGTCTGAACCTGTCCTCATGATTTGTGTAGCAAGCACTCCTGCTGAGCCATCTGTCTAGCTCCAAAAAGTTTTGTTGTTGTTTTGTTTGTTTTACGAGACAGGGTTTCTCTGTGTATCCTTGGCTGTCCTGGACTAACGTCATAGACCAGGCTGGCCTCAAACTCCCAGAGATCCACTTGCCTCTGCCTCCGGAGTGCTGGGATTAAAGGCATGCAACCACCAGCCGGCTCAAAAAAACTTTTTAATATATGAAATAAATTCCTCACCCCAACGCTGAGGTTAGCTGAAATCTCACAAAGCATGTTTGCTCTTGTTAACATGGGTCACTATCCAGACCCTGTGTTTCCAGGTTCCTGTCATCCTACTGAAAGAACTGACAAAATGCACACAAGAGGAAGAAGTGGAAAGTAAACTTTATTCAGAAGCAAAGTGATACTCCAGATCAGGTAAACTGCAAGTCAGCAGTACCCTAATGAGTTACAATACCCAAAGGGCTGGTTTCTTGTTTGGTTTCTTGTTTTACAAGGTCAAGGAGGGGAAAAAGGAAGTGGTTGCTAAGAGATGAAGAGTGAAGCCGGGCGGGTGGCGCACGCCTGTAATCCCAGCACTCGGGAGGCAGAGGCAGGAGGATCGCTGTGAGTTCGAGGCCAGCCTGGTCTACAAAGTGAGTCCAGGACAGCCAAGGATACACACAGAGAAACCCTGTCTCAAAAAACAAACAAACAAACAAACAAAAACAAAACAAAAAAAAACAAAAACAAAAAAAGAGATGAAGAGTGGCTGGCTTTTTGTTCAGATGTATAGGCTTTGATTACGTAAACTTTCACTCTGGTGTGTCCTTTCCCATGATCCATCTGATTTTAATCATAATCAAATCCAATTATATATATGCATAAAATGACACTTAAGGGTTTCCTAAAGTTCAATTTGAGAACACAGTTTGTTTTGTTTTGTAACAGGGTTTCTCTGTGTGTAGCCCTAGCTGGCCTCAAACTCACAGAAATTCTCCTGCCTCTACCTCTCAAGGGCTGGGATTTAATCCCAGTGCTGGGAGGCAGAGGCAAGCAGAAAGCTTGAGTTCAAGGCCAGCATGGTCTACGAAGCGAGTCCAGGACAAGAGGACTACATGAGAAACCCTGTCTCAAACCAACCAACCCCCTCCGAAAAAACCCAACATACCATATTTGTACAAATATGATTCATGTTTGATGCATTCAGGATTCATGTGTGCATGTTTGTTTTATGTATGGAGTGAGCCTGGAGACTGACACTGTCTTCATCGCTTTCTTTTTTTTTAAGATTTATTCATTTAGTATACAGTGTTCTGTCTCTATGTACTCCTACACACCAGATCTCATCATAGATGGTTATGAGCCACCATGTGGTTGCTGGGAATTGAATGCACGACCTCTTAAAGAGTAGCCAGTGCTCTTCACCTCTGAGCCATTTCTCCAGGCCCAAGTCAGGATCTTACTTTGTAACTATGGCTAAATTGTATCTCACTATGTAAACCAAGATGGCCCCAGAACCACCATTCCTGGCTTCACTTTGTAAAAAAGATATAGTTATGCAAAGGAGCTTGGGCCCGCATGTACCTCTGTGCACCAAGTGTATGCCTAGAATCCATGAAGGCAGATCTCCTGGAAATGGAGTTACTAATGTTTGTGAGGCACTATGTGGGTGCTGGGAACTGATCCCAGGCCCTCTGCAAGAGCAGCAAATGCTCTTAAGCACTTTCAGCTGAGTCGTCTCCTCAGTTACACACACACACACACACACTTATTGTATGTGTGCACATATTCCAGTGTACATGTGGAGGCCAGAAGACAGCATTCAGAAATTAGTTCTCTCCTCTCATCACAGGGAACTGGGGCATCAAAAATCAGGTTACCAAGGATAGTGACATGGCTTTAATGGGTCTCACTATCTCACTCTTGATTGTTATGTGCTTGGGTGTTTTGCCCACATGTATGTCTATAACCCACTTGTGGGCCTGGGGCCTGTGGAAGTCAGAATGCATTGGATTCCCTGGAACCGGAGTTACAGATAGTTGGTGAGCTGCCATGTCATGGCTGGGAATCAAACTGAGATTTCTGGAAGAGCCACCAGTGCTTTTAAGCCCTACAGCCTCAGCAAATGAGATTGTCATGTTTTTTCCTTCACTTGACATTTCCACCACCTTTACTCAGGATGGACCTAAACTCAAAGGCCTCCTGCCACACTTTCTCAAAATGCTGGGATTAGAGGAGACAAAACTACTTCAGTATTTTTTGATGCTGAGCCACTCATTCACTATGTCACTATGTACGGACTGCTTTTGGATGCACTGGGCACTGTCGCAGAGACGATTGAGAAACAATGAATAAAATCTCCCACTTTTCTGATGCTTACACTCTAGCCAGTGCTTATGTGGAATGGAAAGACAGCTCATTGGTTAAGATCACTAGTTACTTTTCACAAGGAGCTGGATTCAATTTCCAGGAGATCCAACACCATCCTCTGATCTCCATGGGTTCCAGGCACGTACACACATGAACATTTATGCACAGAGAGAAAACACTTTCACTTAATGTACTCTAGGAGGAAAGCAGAAAATGGGGGCTGGGAAGGTAGGGCAGCTGGTTGCGGTGGCTCACGCCATTATCCCCAGCATTCAAGAAGCAGATTCCTGTGAGCAGGAAGCCAGTTTGAGACAAAACCAGAGCTACACAGTGAGACCCTATCTCAGAAACAAAACATGCCAGAGCTATCTTACTGAAGTGACATTTGAGATCTAAGAAAGCCCAGGCTAAACTGGAGGCCTATAAAACTTCATGGATGTTTTTTAGTTTTTGGTGGGTTTTTGTTGTTGTTCCATTTTATTGTCGGCTTTTCTTTTGAGGTATGGTTTCTCCATAAGTCCTGACTACTCTTAAACTCAGGGCAGTCCTCCTCCTTTTAGCCTCCTGGGTGTTTATAGCTGTGAAACACAAAGCAAGAGCTTTGGACTTTGACAGAGAATTCTGAGGAAAGCAATGTTTAGCTTGTAAGCAGTTTGTGTGTGTTTGGTTTTGGCTTTTGGAGACAGGGTTCTCTCTGTAACAGCCATGGCTGTCCTAGACCAAGCTGGCTTCAAACTCACAGATATCTACCTATCTCTGCCTCCCGAGTACTAGAATCACAGGCTGGTGCCACCATGTCCAGCTCTAGCAGTTTGCCTTTATTCTAATTTTACCAAGCTTCCATTGTCCATTCTGTGTCTACGTACACCCATGTGACCTCCCTGGAGGTCAAAGGTTGACATCAGGATTCTTCCCAATTACTTTCTACATTTTCTCTATTATTTGGCTTTTTGACACAAGGTCTCATAATGTATCCCTGACTGGCCTGCAACTATGTAGTAGACCAGGCTGTCTAAGCCTCCTGGATCCTGGGGTCAAAGGCACAGACTATCAGGACCAGCAAGTTTGATGTTTCCATTTCCACACAGAACTTCATTTTTATTTACATATTTACATATTTTCAGTTGGGTTGAGACTGGCCTATACTGGCCACAGAGGTGAAGCTGGCCTTGCTTTAATGGCAGTTCCTTCCACCTTCTCCTATGCAATCATGGCTTACTTTTCCAACAGTGATGCCACGTTGTACATATACATTTGCTTCCTTATTTACCTATGTGACACATAAAATTTCAACTAGGCAGTGGTAGTTAGAGGCAGCGGAGGGCAGATGTCTGTGAGTTCGAGGCTAGCCTGATCTAGAGTTAGTCTTAGAGCTCTAGAATAGCCAGGACTAAAATGAAAAACCTTGTTTTGAAAATCCAAAGAGGAGAAAACGTTATTAAATAAACACTTTAAAACTCCATTTTTAAGACTTTCTGTAGGCCAAGCAGTGGTGGAGCCTGCCTTTTATTTCAGTGAGGCATAGGCAGCTGAGTTTGAGAAGAGCCGGCTCTACAGAGCGAGTTCAGGGACAACCAGGACTACAGAGAAACCCTGCTCAAAAGACAAAGAAAGAGGCGGGCGTGGTGGTGCACGCCTTTAATCCCAGCACTCGGGAGGCAGAGGCAGGCGGATCGCTGTGAGTTCAAGGCCAGCCTGGTCTACAAAGGGAGTCCAGGACAGCCAAGGCTACAGAGAGACCCTGTCTCAAAAAAAAAAAAAAAAAAAAAAAACTCTTTTTGTAATTGTTTTTACATATTTACATTCAAATGAAGATCAGGGTCATTATAGAACACTTTCCTCAATTACTCTCCATCTTCTATTCCCACCTGCCCCCACTTATTATTTTTCTTAAGGATTTATTATAGTGTTCTGCCTGCATGTTACACCTGCACACCAGACAAGGGACCAGATCTGATAGACGGTTATAAGCCACCATATGGTTGTTGAGAACTGAACTCAAAACCCCTGGAAGAGCAGTCAGCGTTCTTAACGTCTAAGCCATCTCTCCTGCCCACTGAGACAGGGCTTTTTTTTTTTTTTTTTTCCAAGACATGGTTTCTCTGCGTAGCCTTGACTATCCTGGACTCGCTTTGTAGACCAGGCTGGCCAGGCTGGCATCTGCCTGCCTCTGCCTCCTGAGTGCTGAGATTAAAGGGATGTCCCACCACTGACCAGTGAGACAGGGCTTTTCTATGTAGCCCTGGCTGTCGTGGAATTTGCTCTAAAGACCAGGATAGCCTCAAATTAAGAGATCTACCTGCCTCTGCCTCTTGAGTGCTAGATTTTGTTATTCTCAAGAGGGTCTCTCTGTGTAGACTTCACTGTCCTGGACTCACGTTGTAGACCAGGCTGGCCTTGAACTCAGTGATCTGCCTGCCTCTGCCTCCTGAGTGCTGGGATTAAAGGCGTGCACCACCACCTTCCGGCCTGAGTGCTAAATTTAAGCACATGCACCACCACACCAATCTTTATTTTTCTTAGACAGGGCTTCTCTAGTAGCTGTTGGCTGTCCTGGACTTAACTTGGCAGACCAGGCTGACCTTAAACTCACAGGGACACCTGCTTTTGCCTCCTGAGTGCCAGCTCGCTAAGATTTATTGTGTATATAATGTATCTGCATGTACACCTGCAGGCCAGAAGAGGGCACCAGATCTCATTATAGAAGGTTGTAAGCCGCCACGTGGTTGCTGGAAATTGAACTCAGGAGCTTTTTTCTTTTTTAAGATTTATTTATTATGTATACAGTGTTCTTTTTGCAATGTACAGAGGGCACTAGATCTCATTACAGATGGTTGTGAGCCACCATGTGGTTGCTGGGAATTGAACTCAGGAGCTTTTTAAGAACAGGGTTCTTAACCTCTGAGCCATCTCTCCAGCCCTGCCAAGTTAATTTTTAAAGAATACAATTTTTTAAAAAAGCAAATTACTTAGCCAGGTATGGTGGCGCACACCTTTAATCCCAGCACTCGAAGAGGCAGAGGTAGACTGATCGCTTTGAGTTCAAGGCCAGCCTGGTCTATAAAGTGAGTCTAGGACAGCCAGGGATACACAGAGAAACCCTGTCTCAAAAAACCCAACCCCCCCCCAAAAAAAAGCACTTTACTTTTATGTGCACTGGTATTTTGCCTGCATTTGTGAGAATGAATCCCATGGAACTGGAGTTACAGACAGTTGGAGCTGCCATGTGGGTGCTGGGAATTGAACACAGGTTCTCTGGAAGAACTACTGGTGTTCCCAGCCGCTGAGCCAACTCTGCAGCCCACAATTGTCAGTTTGTAATATTTGTGACCCCACACACACATGGAAGTCATGGGATAGCTTTGGGGGTGGGGGGTCACTTCTCTCCTTCCACCATGGAAATCCCAAGGATCAAACTCTGGGCTTCAAGGCTTGATGGCCACATGAACAACAGTTTTGAAAATTTCAGATTAGCTAACAGTAAGGTTAGGAGGATAGAAATTTCTACATAAAGTCACCAAGCAGGTATAGAGGTGCACACCTGTAATCGCAGTACCCAGGATGGAAAGGCACACAGACCAAGAGGTTCCAACAGGCTAGAGACTGCCGGCTGGTTTGAACCTCTTGCTGCTATTGCACTGGTATTAGGGAGTAACTGCAGCTCCAGTGGATATAATAATTTGTCCTCAGCAGGTACCTGAACATGCGGTGCATTAAGTAACAGAGGTACTCTCACACACTAAGTATAAGGTGATACTTGACTACTGAAGCGTCAAAGACTGGTGTAATTGAGACCATGTTTGGAAAAAAAATTGAAAACAAAACTAACTGCTAAGAAACAGAAACTGTTAGTTGAGATGGCACACACCCCTAATCCTAGCTGTTGGCCGAGGCTAATTGAGGCCCACCTTATCCATGGGTCATATAGTTATTTTTCTCTTAAATGATTATAATCTGCAAGGCCTGGAGTAGTGGTGTTCACTTTTAATCCCAGCTCTTTGGAGCAGATGCAGGTGAATCTCTGTGAGTTTGAGGCCAGCCTGCTCTACAAAGGGAGTCCAGGACAGCCAAGGCCACACAGAGAAACCATGGCTTAGAAAACAAAACGAAAGGATTAATCTGCAAAGCTACATAAGTTTCAGGTCAGTCTACATCCAAACAAAAATTTTCACTCCATAAACAATCATGTTTATAGAAAATGCATTACGCCCCAGCCTTGACTACATATACATAAAATCAAAGTGAAAGGTGAACATACATATAATTAAAATCAAAATTTTAAAGCTGGACATGGTGGCACACTCAGGAGTCAGAGTCATGGGTGTTCAGGGCAGCCTGGTCTACAGGCTCTGACATTGGGAAGGAAAATTCAAGAGAGAGGAAAGGGGGAAAGGGGAGAGAAGGAGCGCGTGCGAAGAGTGAGCGAGCTGGGGTGTTAGTGGTAGGAGAGGATGACACATTATCTAAAGGTTGTTGGGATGCATAAACATGACATACCCAATGCAACCAAAATACTTTATGTTAAGGTTTAATCAGCTTGCGGCCTAAAATATGAGAAGATAAAGTTACCACACCACACAAAGTAGAGGATGAAAAGAATCAGATTTATGCTCAGCTTGGTGGGGAACACCTTAAACCCAGCACTGGGGAGAAAAGGGGCAGGATTTTTAGGAATTCCAGGGCAGCCAGGTTCCATAATCACCAGGGATATCCAGAGACCCCACTCAGCGCAACAGTCTCCTGTGTTTGTACATGTACTAGGGTTAGGGACGAACACACTATATAAACTAATACTCCTGAGCCAGGAAACACATTAAAGTATCACATACACTATTATTTGTGTGGGAAAATTTTATTTTAAAACAAACTCAACCAAATTCATGTATCACAAGGTTTCAATGTTAGTGAACTACATGTTAGTTTGTATATACCTTTAGCAAACTTGGTTATATAAAAAATGACATTGGCCAAGATTTCTCTGACCAAAAAAGAAAAAAAAAAAAATTTCTCTGACTATGCACCATTTAGTCATACACAGGCTAGCAAATGTATTCTTCCTTCTGGTGCTTTGCTCAGATCCTCCATACAATCACATCCCTAAAATGACTTGGCTCTTCATTTTCTCCAAGCGCAACTGACACTTGTCAGAGGTAAAACCTGAGGACTAAATTAAAGGCACTCAGACCCATTTCTGTAACTTTTCAGAAATCAATGCCATAATGAAATGACTTATCTCTCAAAATTAATATTAAGCACTTTTCACTTTACCCTGTTATCCTTTTGTTACCAACACAATTCTAGATGGTTCTCCAGAATTCACACAGAAACACAAACTCTAAGAAGTTGTACTTTGACTTGACTATATACCCCAAGATAACTCTCACAAAATAAAAAGCTCTCTAACCTGGCAAGATGGCGCACACCTTTAATCCCAACACTCGGGAGGCAGAGGCAGGTGGATCACTGTGAAAAACCCTGTCTTGAAAACCCAAAATAAACAAATAAATAAATAACAGCCCCCCTCTCCCCACCACCCCATTCCAACATTGCCAGTTAGCTTATCAAACACTGGCTTAGGGGTGGGTTTCAAGCTCCAGCTCTAAGAATCAGACAATCTTCTGTCCTCAAGAGAAAACCCACTGAGGATACACCACAAAAAATACATAAAATCTTAATTATGTACCAATTCCTATAGTATTACAGAAATTATGGAGTGGCTCTCTCCCTTTGGCACTGCATTTTGATTAATTTTAAATGGAAATAAAAAACAAGGCTGTAAGTAATCTTCAAATCAAATTGGGTTCTTAGAACACATCTAAACTGACTTTTTTTTTTTCTTCCTTCTTCCAAGACAGGGTTTTTTTGTGTAGCCTTGGCTGTCCTGAACTCAGTTGTAACTATGCTGGCCTTGCCTGTTTCTGACTCTCAAGTACTAAGATTAAAGGCATGTGTCACAACACCCACCTTTGTCTTATTAAAAGTAACTTCAAGAGCCACTTATTGATAAACACTCCCTAAATTTTTAAATATAAAATTCGTTTTTAAACTACCATAGAGAAATCTCATAAAAACAAACAAAAAACCCAAACCAGACAAATGAGTATGGTGCATTTCAGTTTAATCATTTGATAGTACACAGATTTGAAGAAAATGTGAGACAAACATATACAGTTCCCAGAAGGACTCATTTGTAATTGTCTTGGAATACAATTCAGCAGCTCATCTTACCACTACTACATGCATTTTAAGTTACATACTTACCAACTGTCACAGTCTGCTTATCCATGCTAGGAAAGGACAGAGTTCCTTAGAAATTTATTTCATTTTGAATCTTAAAGACACAAATTTAGGCTCATCTAGAATACATTACCATACACACTCAGATTATAAATGTCAGATTTTAGAAAACTAATATTGTTAATACTAAAGGACAACAAGGTTGACTTTGTTGATTTACAAAGGCCACGGCAGAAATACTATGTATATACAAATGTATTGGCATTATCTAGAATCTAGCTAAAAACTAGAGGGAAAGAAATCCTTAAAAAAAAGAAATCCTTATGTTACAGGCTAATGACTAAACCAGATAGTAATAGGTTAATTTTCACAGATAAACAAATGTTAGAAATCAAGTATCAGGAAATAACTTCCATGCAGTATTGGAATAATTTAAATGCTCAAGAACTATCCAATAGCAGAATACAATTCTATTATTTCATATACCTATGCAGTGTCAAACAAGACTGTTGGGGGAGAGGAGGTAATCTTTGTTCTGCTTTAAAAAGATGTATTTCTTAGTTATGTGCATGTGTACTATGCACATGGCACTATGTCCTAGGAGGCATCAGATCCTTATGGAGCTAGGTGGTTGTGAGCAACCTGACATGGACGCTGGGAGCCGAACTCAGACTATGCAAATGCATGACTTGTTTCTTCTTTCTTTTAGGGGAGAGTCCTCTGCTTAGCAGCCTTGGTTGTCCTCAAACTCAGGAGGTCCACCTGCCCCTGCCTCACAGGTGTTAGGAGTAAAGGCGTGCACCGCAACTGGAAGTGACAAGGTCTTAACTGCTAAGACATCTTTCCTTACCCTAGATTTTCTTAAACACTAATAAGTATAACAATTATTTCTCCCCACCAAAGAAAACAATCCATGTTTAACATTTTTGTGCATACAGGCCTTTGGAAAAATGGAGGGGGTAAAAAAGTAAATCCAAAAAGGGAACATAGGGAAACGTCAGGCCGTAACTGTCATCTTAAGGTTTTGATTCAATTACTACCCAAGCTGTGGCTGTTCACTTTGATCACTGTCATGTTTCAGCTAGGTTATAAAAATAAAACCGCGATATAAAAGTTATAAAGCAGTACTCACCAGAAAGGCAGCTCTAAAGAGATGGTTTTAAGGAAAACCATTTCCACTGTATCTACGCCATTCTTAAACTGTGAAAGGCAATCAAACTTAAGCCCTCAGGCAATTTTACAATCAAAAAACAAAGTGGGAGAATAACTCACAGAATATATTTTTCTTACTGGCTGCTAGATGTAGATCTTTAAAATTTAAAACAAACCAGAGTTCCCAAACAAAATAATAATGATCCAACTCAAGGATGGCTAATTACCATCCAACTTGCTTTACTACTTCTACAGGTTAAATCTCAAGAATTACATGAGATTACTGCCGTATTTTTTAAGCAAGGAAACCATTTTATAGCCCAGCCTGGCCTTAAATTCACACTATTTCTACCTCTGCCTGCGAATCCTGGGATTTAAAATGTGCACCATTGTGCAGAGTTCTGAATAAGCAGTGAGTTTCCATGTCAGTGATGAACCCACAGTATTTATAGCTTACAGAGACAAGCAAATTATTTACAAGTATTACAATTATTTAAAGCATTATAAGTTGCTTCATACTGTAGAGGGTAAAGGTTGACTAAAAACCGCCATGGAGTAGCCTAATTAACAACCCTGGACCTGAAGCCTTGGACTATGTACTACCAACATGGACCGAGCTGATCCAAATACTTCCTTCTCTCCCTTTTATATTGAAGACATCTACATAGGTTCAAGAACAACCAGATAATAAAGGAGCAATATTACACCTTTATTACAACTGAGGTCTGCAAAACTAGAGCTACATTGGTCCAAGAATTGTGTTTGAGAATATCCAATGGATCTATTGTTTATACTCACACTTAAGTAACTGCACAGCAGCTTTCTTCCTTAATTGAGTTAAATGGGTATGGTTCGGGATAGTAAAAAAAAAAAGGAATATCAGGTACTTACAGATTAAACTAACCTGTACTGGCAGGGCTGTGGGGTTTTTCTTCTCTACCAGTAAGTAGCAAATGCTGAAATTCTGCTGCTAGTTAACAAAAACACAAATTGTATTAAACTGAGGAGTTCAACCCATACTTTAAAAGTCAATGTGCATTTAATTTCCTCAGAGCCTGATAGCAGTACATTTTAAAAGCTTGCCTAAATTTAACAAAGGCTACTTTACATTGGCTATGGAAATTGAGTGATCTTGATAATGCGCTAGCAACACTTTGTATCTCTTGGATATGTTTTAATTTTAATAATTATTCAATGTGTGAAGTGTGCTCGAATCATGGTTGCCCTAAAATGCAAGGGGCATAAATATTTAAATGTGATAACCTTTAAATTTCAATTAGTATGTAGACAAAACTTTATAGGACATTTTAACTAACTTTAAGTTCCTATGAAATTTTATTAATCTCCAATTTAAAAAAAAAAAAAAAAGCTATAAATTGTTGCTTCTCATCCCTGTGTAATAACCAGTTAGCAGGTAAAGGGGAATTAACTCTAAAAAGAAAATAAAAAAATAAAAAATAGAACAATTTCTGACTCAAATTTTAAGAGCTGTAATAATTCTTCTCTTGGCCAACTTGGGCAAGTAAACAACCCTGAAAAAAGACAGTGGAAATGATATTTTCATATGGGATTAGTAGGCTGTCTTTAAGAAAACATCAATAGTGATCTTCACCAAAATAAAAGGGTAAAGTCTCAAAGGAACAAAAATAGTAGAAATAGTTATTTTTATAACATGTAAGGCTCTTACATTTAAACCCACCATACAATGGTTTCTTTCCCACATAGTATCAGCTATGTATACTATAC
Source organism: Acomys percivali (assembly GCA_907169655.1). NCBI lineage: Eukaryota > Metazoa > Chordata > Mammalia > Rodentia > Muridae > Acomys > Acomys percivali. The sequence goes on from OU015746.1 coordinate 39,320,551, forward strand.
TGGGGAAGTGTAAGTCTTCATTCTTCTTTTTCCTTTGTTTTGGTGCTGGGGACTGAATCCAGGGCTCCGTGCACGCTTTATATGCACTCTGCCACTGAGCTACCTCCAGCTTCGTTCTTCAAGGAGGGCAATCAATGAAATTTCATTACCAATCCCTCAAATTTAATAAAAGGCAAAGACAGATCCTTTAACCGTAATAGAAGCCCAAAAGAAAACACATACACACAAAGTTCCCAGATACTGTAACAATGTCAGGGGCTTAGGAGATGCCACACATTAAGTGACTAAAACTGCCCCATAACCTTACAAACCATAGCAACATTTAAAATAAAGGCTGGAGTCCAAGCAATCTTTTAAGATAATGTACACATATTTATTCCCTCTGCAGTGAGATCTGCTGAAAATGACAGGATACACAAAACCAAGTAGTCATACTCCTCATTAAGACCCTACTCCATCCACGTTAACATCTACCGAGCCAATTTTAGTTACACAGTACTCAATATACTTTACTTATTTAAACAGAAATAGTTGAAATTAGCTTTAACGAACACTAAATTTTAAGCTGTGTATCATTTGCGTACTCTAACACAATCTTCCCTAAAAATGAAACGGGGGTGGGGGTGGGGGGCTGGGAGGCGGGAAATCAACTCAATTCTTCCAAACTAGTTTCATTTTAAATTGTCCTCCAGAGCTAGATGTGTAAATATCTTTTTGAAGAACAAAATATTAATGCAAAAATACACAGCACTCAGGAGCAAAAGTAATGCTTACTAAATTTTTTTTTTTCGAGAGGGTTTCTCTGTAACCCTGGCTGTCCTGGACCCACTTTGTAGATCAGGCTAGCCTGGGACTCATGGGCCTGCCTCTGCCTCCCTGAGTGCTGAGATTACAGGCGTGCATTAGGCTAAAAACAATTCCCTAAGCTTTATTGAACTGTAAAATGATTTAAGGATACCATCTCATTATGTAGAATTGGATGGTCTGAACGTATACACACACAGACCAGGCTGACACTGAACTCCAAGAGATCCATCAACCTCTACCCCCAGTATTAGAATTGGAGTTGTGCACCACTATACCCAGAGGAAAAAAATTTGTGCGACAGGGTCTTACTCTAACTCGGGCTGACCTTAAATTTGAAGGAATACCCTTGGTCTCATCTCATCCTCTGGAGCGCTAAAATTACACCATGTACAACCACACCTAGCTTTAAAATAAAAAATGAAAGAATTCAAGTAACATGAAAAAAAAGAAGGAAGACAAAAACCCTAGTGTTCAACATAAGGAAACCACTTGGAATGAACAGATGGACTTAAGGTTCTTGACAGGTTAAACTAAAGCTGACCTTTCTCTAATTCCTATGAATTTATTCAATTAATATATAATAGTGTTCTATTGAGGATGCCTAAGAGTTTAAGATACTGGTTTTGAAAAATCAGTATTATGCAAGTTCAGAAATAACATGTGACTCTACCCTACATTGTTAAAGCATCCTTTTTGGGGAGAGGGGGGTTGGGGTTGGGTTTCTGTGTGTAGCCCTGGTCATCCGTTCTGCAGGCTAGGATATCCGCCTACCTCTGCCTCCCAAGTGCTGGGAGTGTTTGTTTTACAAAGAATTATCAAGGAAAAGTTAAGAGTACTATAAAAACAGAATTATTAAAATGACCTGGATGACAAAAAAAAAAAAAAACCCAAAACAAACAAAAACCCCAAACTATTGAGAAAAACTAAAAAGAAACCCTCAAATTTCATTCATGAAGAAGTTAGGACAGAGAACATGGGGATATCTCACTCAGTAAAGTTTACTTGTATACTCCAGTCACTTCACTGCCTTTTAGAGGAATTTCCCATAAATTACAAGAAATATTAGTTTCCTTTTTGAAGTAGAAATGACTTCAGTATTACATGGATAAACATTACCTTTTAAAATTATGTGTCAGATTTATTTAAAATTTAGGCTGCATACTTAGTAAATTTTTTTTAAGATTTATTTTATTTATTACATATACAGTGTTCTTTTATGCCTGCACAGATCTCTTATAGATGGTTGTGAGCCACCATGTGGTTGCTGGAAATTGAACTCAGGACCTCTGGGAGAGCATACAGTGCTCTTAACCCACGAGCCATCTCTCCAGCCCCATACTTAGTAAAATCTAACCAATACAAATGTACAAAGCACACAGTCATTAGTTTACTCAAACTAACATCAAGTCAGTTTTACCAAAAAATACCTAATTCTCATCTGGTTCTCTGGGTCAGCAAACTACAAAGACACCAAAGGACATATCAACAACCCAATCTCCACAATGACAGGGTCTTATACTCTGTGGCCGTTGCTGACCTCAAACTCACAGCAATCTTCCTTTCTTAAATTCCTAACTGTTAGTAATATAGACATGCACCATTATGCCAAGCTCAAAGAATACCTGTGATTAGGTATCTATTTTTTTTTTAACTTTTAAAAAAAGATTTATTATGTATGCAGTGCTCTGCCTCCACATGTGCCTGCCCACCAGAAGAGGGCACCAGATTTCATTAAAGATGGTTATGAGGCACCTTGTGGTTGCTGGGAATTGAACTCAGGACCTCTGAAAGAACAGCAGGTGCTCTTAACCCATTTGCCATCTCTCCAGTCCTAGGTCTCTATTATTAAGCAAATAGGTTGTCAGTAAATCACCTCTCCATGCCTATATAAAAGCCTATTTTAATCTTAACTTAGAATTGAGTCAGGCAACTTCAAGAGAATTAATTATACTGAGGAAGGGTAAATACAAGATAAAATATCTCTCCAATCACAGTTGATAATGGTAGAGGCAATGAAATCCAGGGTACATAATATCAAATGAGAACCTGTGACTGACTGAAACTATAAGTGAAGTCCCTCTAACAAGTCTAAAAAAATCATCTGTAATTTACTAAAAGTTGTAAAACCTCTAATTGGAACATTGTCATGGAAACAGTAGTTCTTTAAAGTACTAAAATCTAATCCAGCAATGGGGAGGCAGAGGCAGGCGGATCTGGAGTTTGAGGGCAGCCTGGTAAATAAGAGTTCCAGATAGACAGACAGGGGTACACAGAGAAACCCCATCTCAAAAAAACAAAAACAAAGAACAACAAAACTTAACAATAATGACAAAAAAATAAAATAAAAGATTTAAATCTGTTTCCAGTCTAATAAGGAATAAACAAGTTAGAAGGTACTTTCTGCATCACTCCCAAAGCTCAACACAAAAGTTTTTAGTGCCAAAAATCAAAGCAAATTCTAATTGAAAACAAATGTGGATATACTACTGGTGAGTGCACATAACATAAAGCACCCTTCAGTAAAAGCTGAAAATTAACTTCTAAAAAATCATTCCAAGCCAGTTTAATATATAGCACACCACCCAATTTCAATTTCACTACCTGAAAATTAGCTACCTATCCACTGAGACATGTAATACCCAAACCCTTTTATACCACACCTGCAGACTACAGCCATTCACACCACACAAGCACAGACAAAATACCTTTCCACTCATTACAAGGGCTCTACATTAACATTTGCTCTAGTGTGGTGAGATTTGAAAACTTTAAAGATCATAAGCATTTTCAGATGACCTTACTGCCTTGATGTTCAATATAAGCTTGGGATTTAGAACAAACCAGTATCCTGTGGAATTTCAAATAATTAAACTTATCCTTGAGGTTAAATTTAAGTTTGAACAAAAAACACCAGTATGATTTCCCTAGAGTTCCAAGTAAAAATTTGAGTACAACATTCATGCCTCCAAATCAAGAATGTAAAATGGTCAAATTATTAAGGTTATAAAGCTTTGTGTGTAATAAAAATATTTATATTTATTAACACCACAGTCAAACGTGAATATTAATATAGAGCCTTCTCTGCCAAAGGAATATAAAAACCCTAAGTTTAATTAAATTTAGGGGCCTTCACCAAACTTGCTGCAAGTTTGGGGACATAAATATCCAACAGCTATAAAGCTGTGAAAGCCCCTGTAAGTAATAAAATAAATCCCACTTGCCTCAGACTGAACAGGGCAACACTGAGACTCAGCCTCAGCCTGTCCTATGGCAGGGCTATAGGAAGAAGAAAATTTTAATTTTAGAAAAACATCACCCAATTAATTAAAAAGACATGCATCATTTTTTTAAAAGTCCCAATGACCAAGCAAGCAACAAAAAAAGCAGCTCTTTTGTCTATAATTGCATATTGAGCCCAAACTTATTTCTTGGAGATTTCAATAAGTAATTCATTTCTTAAACTGAGTTTAAGTTCAGTATGTAACTTGAACATTAAAACAGACATTCTTCCCCTAACAAATGGCATGAAGTTACTACAGTAGTAAGCAGTTAAGTGAGGACTCCAGCAGTCAGCCAAAAGTGTTTCCTCTCTGGTCTTTTTTTCTACCAGTAGCAAAACATATAATAGAAACTAGTGCCAGACGGTTTTGGGTTTTTCTGTTTATTGTTTCTTAATTGACCCACAAGTGGATGGATGTAGAACTGAAGCTAAGCGGCTTATTTATTTTACAGCTTCCTTAAATGCTGTACCCAGTGTTCATAGGAACATACCAAATAACTGAAAGCAGCCTTTTGTGAGGAGCTGAATTCACTTTTAATGGCATTAAAGAAATGTCAATCATTTCAAATTTGTTACACTTGTGATTGGTTTAACCATACGATGGACCCCAGAAGCAATTAGGTAAAAAAGCATTTTCTAGAAGCATAATTATCTTCAATGCATGCAAAAATTATACTTTCCACAATATACTGAATGGACAGCACACCTAAGCCATAATGCTACAAAAACACAGAAGAGATTATATGTGGTTAAATGTTATGTAACATGCATAAAACTGTATGTTTTTATTAGGATTCTTTTACTTATTTATAAGTTGTAGACTTCAGAGAATAAACCCTGCTATATTGTTCCTGTTTGAACAAAATGCAAGTGTAAAGCTTTTTAATTTTTGAGGTTTTACCAATACCTCAGATTTCTGGTAATTCAATAAATGAAATCCTTCAGAAATGTTTTAGGAAGTATTTTCTAAAATCATTGTAAACTTCACCTTGTTGTCTCAGTGTGTTAAGAGCACTGCCTGCTCTTCCAGCAGTGCTGAGTTCAATTCCCAGCAGCCATGTAGTGGCTCACAACCATCTGTAAGGAGACCTGATGCCCTCTTCTGTACATAAAGCACACATATGTAATAAATAACTCTCAAGACAGGATTTCTCTGTGTAGCTCTGGCTGCCCTGGAACTCACTGTTTAGACCAGGCTGGTCTCTGACTCACAGGAGATCCATTTGTCTCTGCCTTCTGATGCTGGGTTTAAAGGTGTGTGCTATCACTGCAGGGATAAACCTTATTATATAGGGTTTTCTTTGGAGTATGAAATACATGCTGCCAGATCTAAGAAATAAAGTTTCAAAACTTTAGTTAACTAAACAGGTAGTCAGATAAAGAAGGGTATGTAGCATTGCTGCTGGAAGAAAAATGCATTTCTGGTAATATATGAATGTTTTCATTAGAAACTGAACTTTCATGGTTAACTACAGAAGAGGTACAGAACCAGCACAGTAAATATCACACTGAAAATAGCATTCAGCTTTCAATTATTCGTCCCATTTCATTCATTTGTCACATGGTCACTTTCCTGTATAATAAGCCAATTATATATATATATATGTTCTACATAAATAAGTCATTTTTGTTGCTGTCGCTTCTTTTATCTAATACTTCACAGAAATTATTAAAGACTGCATTTTCTCAGAAGTTTTAACTTCATATTCAGAATAAATTCAAGTCAACTTGTATTCATTATATGGGTAATCACTTGTATATCACTTGACTATTTATTCTTATTTTTTTGGTTTTTCAAGACAGGCAGGGTTTCTCTTTGTAGCCTTGGCTGTCCTGGACTTAGATTTGTAAACCAGGCTGGCCATGAACCCACAGATATCTGCCTGCCTCTGCCTCCCTGGAGTTCTGGGATTAAAGGCATGAACCACCACGCTGGATTTATCACTTGATTCTTAAAGCAACTGATCATAAACCTACCAAAAACAAAAAAAACAGGAAAATGTAAACAAAAGTTATTAAGAGCTACTATGGTGAGACTTCAACACAAAATCCTTAACATTAGTCACTCCTAGAAAAAAATTACCTATAGGAACATAGCAACATTCAAATTATCTAAGAATCAAGATTGCCAGTCAAGCAAGTCGCCTGTCTAAACAACAGAGGGTACCCATTCATTCCCAAGTCACATCACCTCCGAGGAGTATATAAGAACTTGTCAATTGACCTGTTAACTATCAGAACACTAGAAGCATATTTAGAAGTTAACATATATCAAACCATTAACACAATAAGCATGCACCTAAGCTTCTAGAAGTTTTGTGCCTAGAAAGCTTCTGAGGTCCATAAAGTATTCAACTGACAACTGAAGTCTTAAAATGAAGGGGTCTGGCACTAGGCTCTAAAATCATCTTAGCAAGAAGTTTTGAAGTTTACATTTTGAACTTCTGTAACATGATACCAAAGGATGTCAAACAGTACCACATACCTATTATGTAATCACTTGTGTGTATTAAGAGCTTCTCTCAAAGGAGACATTAACAAAGTCTCTCCCCTCTCTCTATATATACACATATAATGTTATACTGTTAAAACATGCAGCTAAGTAAGGGAAAAAAAATCTAACTTAAAAGAATCCAATCATATATCAAAACTGTATTGGTAACTGAATTTTATTATGTGGACGTCTACTGTGGCATGCATCTGTACAAACCTTTCAGGCAGTGGTCCACAGCTGGGTTATGAATAAAAAGGCATAATTTTTTCTCTCATTTTATTACAATGAAGTTTAACAGTACAGAAAAGTCACATGACCTCAGCGGGCCAGATTTCTTAAACCCTGAAACAGGAGGAACTCTCTAATTACATTAAATATTGTTACACATCCAGACTTCCAATGTACAAGTACTCAGAAACAGTTACAGCCCTCACCAACCTAGGTTGGGGACATGAAGTCCAACAGCGTTGGGAATGCTGTGAAGGCATAACTTTACAAATAGCAATGTAAGCTTACAGAACTTGCCTTTATTTAAGGTGGTATGTTCATGTAATTCCAGCGCCTTCACAATTTAACCGAACCAAATTTACTATACTTCACTTCTAAAAACCTAGATGAAACATGAAAAAGAAGCCATACAGTATAAATTGCAACTTCAGGAAATGTTCCTGTTTTATTATTCCAAATAATTTCTCCCATGTCAAATAAATGTCCAATAGTTCCTGGTATGTGGGAAGATAATGTTAAAAGTCACAATGAAGCCTTATAGACGGAAGCTTGTCAATATAAACAGCACAAGTTGAGAAAAGGTTTAATCTCCAAACCTATTAGACTTGATGAAGTAAGATCAGTAACGGCCACCTTGCGACATTACAGGAGGTCTCATTCCCATTGGAGGTCGAGGAGGGCCACCTTGGTAAGGAGGCACCATTGGTGGTCCCTGCCCATACGGTGGCATAGCGCCAGGAAGGTAACCTGGCATGCCTTGATGATGACCACCATACTGACCTAGAAAACACAACATACAAAGTTGGTCTATGTATTACACTTTTAGACATTTTGCTTAGTTAGCATTCATAAACAAACAAACAAACGTACCGTGAGGTGGCATTGGAGGTCTCATTGCTTGCTGCTGTGGGATGCCTGGCTGTGGTGGCATCATAGCCCCAATTGGTCCAACTGGTGGATTACCAATTGGAGTCTGTCCTGGCCGAGGAAGATTACGCTGATATTTAGGTGACTGTGCCCTTCTTTCTTCCTGAGAATAAAAATGATGTACAATGTCTAAGAACACAGGAAGACAAATACCCAAAATTCCAGTAATTTAAAATATATAATTACTCAATCATTATTTACTTTTGCTTCAAGTCAGTGCTATTTAAAACCTCCTTGCCTTAAAGACTTTATCTATTTTTACATTAGAACATGGCTAGACAAGTACACAAAGCTTAAAAATCTAAATATGACCTTTCTACTAAATGAAATTCACTTGTACAGGCTTCAAAGAATCTGCAGACTATGACACTCAGCTGTACTGTCAACACAAGCAAATTTATGCCTAAATATTTTTAAGAGTAAGACCTGAGCGTGCTGTGTTTTCTTTTAGAAAAAGGAGGATAGGAGCATCTGAGACCAGAACATGAATAATCCCTTTCTTCGCTTACTATTTTATGATTTCTTTTTTTTTTATTTTATGATTTCTTAAAAAATAAATAAGTGGAAATTATTTGAGAAGATTTAAAATTAGATAAACCTATGTAAGTACAAATGAAAACTTCTCTAATGGGCAGGTTGCTATAATGATTTTTGAGTAAACAATACTAGTAAAAATCAATGAACAACTTACCAGTGATATATCCTCATCTGGGTGGATCAACTTACTGGTTGCACTGGTGGTTGTTAGCGTAGCAGGCTTGCTTGTTATTGAAGCTGCTGGTTTGGCTGCAGTACTGGTTGTTGTACTAGTGGTTGAAGCTGTAGACTGTGTATAAGCAGGGAATGTAGGCTTCGGCGGCTCTGTAGTTGTTGCAGGAGTACTATTTAAGGGTTTGAAATCTGTACCAACAGGTCCTTGGACAGCTGCCTGAGCCTGTAAAACAACAGTCCTTTATCAGTACAATGACAATATCCAAAGGTGAGTATAACAGAAGGAAAAAAAAAAAAGACACCAACATGAAATTGAGCAAACTTCAAATGAAACAAACTAAGTTAAATGTATGATAAATATTCCACAAAGTCCAATCCATAAAAACACCAGGACGCTGGGCTGCCGTCACTGTACTTCTCAGGTGCCTTATACCTCCTCTCCAAAAGCTTTCAATTACAATGCTTTGTATTCATTCTAGTTTGCTACAGAATCATGACATAGTATTTAACACAACTGCAATAGATTCCCTAAATTCTTTGTTTAAAGTAATTCATCTTTCAAACAGCTTGAAAATAGAAACTAGAGAATATAATAGTTTGGAAAATAAACCCATTAGTAATAAGCATTTAAAAAAAAAAGCAAAACAGTAATCAGTGGTGGCCCATCAATGTTGCCATCTGTGCAATTACTCTATAGATAGCAACATACTACCCTCCAAATTAGTAATGGCTAGAATACAGTATAGACAAAAGGGTTAATGGCACAGGCTCTAAATAAAGTTAACAATAACACACATTGCTTCATAATACAGATGTTTAAAATGTTAACTAGGTCATCTTTAGAACCAAATGCACAGTGCTAATTTCCTTAAGTAATATGTGATGCATTAAATAGCATGAATCAAAAATAGCTTAACCATGCATCAGGCTAACCATTGGCCACTATAGTTCATTTACTGCTCACATGCTTTTAACCCTTTAGAACCACAGACGTTTTAGAGTATTTTGTTGTCGTCTTTAGTATGAATTCAAATTTTCATACACCATGAGTTTTTGTACTTGTTTTACTTCTAAAACCTAAATATAGTGGTAAGATTTAGCCTTTACAAAGGGTCCAAAGGGTTAAGTTGCAAAGCCATTTAACAATGTTAAACTGCAACTCCCTGCGTACTTGTGCTGTGCTAGGGAACAGAGCTTTAGCAGATGCAGACAGACTCTCTGAACTGGAGGAAGCTGCACTTGGGCTTGTTACAGGCGTCCCCATCTGTAGCATAAAAGAAAGGAAACAATGAACCGTCTCCGAACACATGGGTGAGAATGTGCCGTGTGGCACTTTTTAGTATAGATTGCATTTTTAAAAATTCAGATTGTAATGCAATCAAATGTCGTTATTTAAAGAGGCAAAGTTAATGCATTTTCAATAAACAATAAAAGCAAATGCCTCAAAAAATTATCTCTATACCAATATAACTAGTTAAACATAAGTCTTTTCGAAACTCAATGTTTTGCACTGGACTATTTCAAGAATATTAACATAAACTGAAATGGATGTACTGACAGTTTTCTATGCAAACACGCTACACAATAAAATGAGCCTGCCTACAGAGTCTAACAACTCCCTAATAAAATCTCAATCTATCACAAAAATTCTAAGTCCTTATAAATTTTAGCGCACAGAAACAGTGGGAAATTGAGAAAAATCTAAGGGATACTCTTGTTTGGGGTTTTTTCACCTCCCACCCCCCCACAGGGTTTCTCTGTGTAGTCTTAGCTGTCCTGGACTCCCAGGCTGGCCACGAACTTAGGCCTGTACCATGACACCCAGCTCTAAAGGACATTCTAAAAAACCAAAACAAAGCAAAGCATAAACAAAGTCTGAATCCTTTAAATTTACCTACTTAATTCTAAACAAAATGTGCAAAAAATTTGGCCATAATGTACACAGCCTACTCATCTTCCGGAAACGTTCTGATGAAGCAAGGCTATTAAGAAATATTACTAGCAGGGTGGTAGTGGTGCAAACCCTTAATCACAGCACTCTGAGGCAGAGGCAGTCATATCTCTGAGTTCATGGCCAGCCTGATCTACAGCGAGTTCCAGGACAGCCAGGACTACACAGAGAAACCCTGCCTGGAAAAACAAAACAAAAAAGAAATATGACTAGATTAAAAACCATTAAAAGATGTTCTTCCAGCCGGGCGTGGTGGCGCACGCCTTTAATCCCAGCACTCGGGAGGCAGAGGCAGGCGGATCGCTGTGAGTTCGAGGCCAGCCTGGACTACAAAGTGAGTCCAAGACAGTCAACGCTACACAGAGAAACCCTGTCTCGAAAAACCAAAAAAAAAAAAAAAAAAAGAAAAGAAAAAAAAAGATGTTCCTCCAACTCAAGTCTCAAGTGTAGTACTGCAATTTACCATGGCTCTAAATGAGAAGAAACACCCATCAAATGCCCTGTTCAAGTCTTCTGTTTCTTTTTCAAGACAAGGTTTCTGTGTAGGCCTGGCCTTCCTGGAACTAATCTGTAGACTAGGCTGGCCTGGATCCACATGCCTCTCCAGGGCTAGTATTAAAGGCGTGTCACCACTGTACTAAAGAAATTTCATCATTGGTGCTGACCTAATTCTCCTCCCTTACACAAGGCAAAGGAGGACCGGGAAACATCATTTCTGTCATTTCTGCCTACAGCTAAAAATAATAAAAAACTATGAAGAAATAACATCTGATTCCTTTTTACCTATGTGAATAGTGGAAACAAAGGTATAAAATACAGCAGCAGATGATGGGCTACATTTTGGTGTATTACATACTAAACTTTTATTTAAGAAATTAATCTGTGACTATTTCAAAGATTATCTGTAAACAAGTCCACTTTACCTTTAAACATAAATGCACACCTTTCAAGAATTTCACCTTACCTGTCCAGCACTGGGGAAAAGAGGCTTAGTTACTGGAGGCTGTGGAGCAGGGACCGCTGCTGTTGGTGCAGGTGGTCTATTGAGAATACCTGGTGCTGAAACAGCCTGTGCTTGAGTCATTGGAGGAATTCCAGGACGCGGAACAGGTGGAGGCATACCTGCAGCAAAAAATGATTCCCAAGAATTCAGTTCAAGGAAACACATTTCAGACAAAAATACTTTGAGCCGGGCGTGGTGGTGCACGCCTTTAATCCCAGCGCTTGGGAGGCAGAGGCAGGTGGATCACTGTGAGTTCGAGGTCAGCCTGGTCTACAAAGTGAGTCCAGGACAGCCAAGTCTACACAGAGAAACTCTGTCTCAAAAAACAAAAAAAACACACAAAAACCAGAAACCAAAAAAAAAAAAAAAAAAAAGCAAAAAAACCACTTCTATGTGTTTATGACCATATGCTCCTGACATTAGTCACATCTCAGTCTCTTCCTTTTACAACTTTAGAAGCTTTTATCCCCATTTTCTTTCTTCTTCTTTTTTTTGGGGGGGTGGCAGCGTGTGGGTGGGTGAGGGGTGTCTAGACAGGGTCTCTCTGTGTAGCCTTGGCTGTCCTGAACTCCCTCTTTGTAGACCAGGCTGGCCTCGAACTCAGAGATCCACCTGCCTCTGCCTCCTGTGTGCTGGGATTAAAGGTGGCTGCCAACTTTTGTTTTTTGAGGGAGGATATCATCAAAGCCCTGGCTGGCCTGGAATAACTGCAAAGACTAGTATACAACTCTGGATAGCCACCTGTCTCTGCTAGGATTAAAGTAAAAGTATAGCACATTCAAGTAATCTTCTTTCATCATGTAAAAGAATTATAAACCTAGATCAACGCTATCAGACACATTACAAAGGAATATAGTGCGAACGGCATACCTGGTGGCATGCCAGGCATCAGAGGTGGTATTCCAGGCCCAGGCGGCATCATTCCACCCATTGGCATCATTCTATTAAAAAAGCAAAATTTAAGAAAATACAAACAAAAACATTCATTAACAGTATAAATCACAAAAAAATATTATGACAATTACAAAACACTAAATAAAAAAACTCATATACTTCAAGAACTAAAATCAGTCAAGCCACAAGGATCTACCATACAACAATAATCCTATCGTAATAATCATCCTAAAAACCAGCAAACTCTTCAGTTTACCAGTAAAAATGGAAAAAACAAAACAAAAAACCCGTTGGCAAAGCAATGTCACTAAAATCTAGTAATATTCTTGAGACTATATACAGAATATATACAGGAGGCCCCCATCTAGTAAGTGTAACTGGAATGCTTTTGTTCCACTTGCAAAATATGTATACAGAACACAGATAGAAACATTTCTATTTGAGTTGTCTATTTTGGAGTAAAAAATTCTGTCCAAGAGGAACAAGGAAAAATCATCATCAATATTACCAAATATACTCAGATACATATAATTTTACTTCCTAATACTAAACTATGACTAAAAAACATAAGCCATATTAATAGTTTCCCCTTTAAAAAAAGCTCACCTTCAAAGACCAGTGTCCAATTTACTTCAAAACATTAGATTACAAGTATATGAACTTAATTTGTAGTCTGTTTCGTTGTTCTGGTGTTGGGGATAAACACAGTGCCTGCTGCATGTTATACATGCATTCTACCACTCAGCTATTATCCCCCTATTTATACAATGTAAGACTTTATCAGAAGTTAGCTTCTCCATATAAATTCTAATTAGATTAAAAATCGATTACCTTCTATAACAATAAAGCATGACGGCAGATAGAGATTTGTAAATATTGCCTCTTAATATTAGGTCTTTCTACTTAATGGTATCCTGAAAAAGCAGCTGGAGATTTTTTTTTAAGATTTATTTATTATGGGGCTGGAGAGATGGCTCAGAGGTTAAGAGCACTGGCTGCTCTTCCAAAGGTCCTGAGTTCAAATCCCAACAGCCACGTGGTGGTTCACAACCATCTATAAAGTGATATGATGCCCTCTTCTGACATGTAGGCAGAGCACTGTATACAAAATAAATAATTTTTTTTTAAATTATTTATTATGTATACAGTATGCATTAGATCACATTATAGATAGTTGCGAGCCACCATGTGGTTGCTGGGAATTGAACTCATGACCTCTTGAAGAGCAGTCAGTGCTCTTAACCGCTGAGCCATCTCTCCAGCCCCCAAGCAGCTAGAGATTTAGAGGGAAAAAAAAAAAAACTCCTCCTTTGAGAAAAGAGTCTATGTAGCCCAGGCTGACCTGAAACTATATAGAACAGGCTGTCTCATACTCAAAGGGATTTGCCTGACTCTGCCTCCCAAGTTCTGAAATTAAAAGTATCATCTACTATGCCTGAGAAGAAATTTATTTTAATGTGTCTATTTGCTCAGAAATGTTTTAATTTTCTACTTTAAAGAGATGTGTCAATGAGCTTATAAACTTAAAAGTTTTAGTGAGGAAGATTAGAAATTTTCTTAAGTCAACTGAATAAATATCATTAAACACACACACAAATGACATTATGATTATACCTCCTGAATTACATTATGAATGAGATGCTTACATGTTTTCACCGCAAAATGACTGGGTGTATTTTCTCTGATGATGCAATCTGTGAAAATGTATGACAAAATCAAAATCTAACTGTGATTTTCAAAATACAGCGGGAAAGTGTATTGTACACCTTTCATATCCAACTCTATTTAAGTAAAAGTGATGGGCGACACGCACCTCAACTTCAGTTTAGTTTCTGATTTTTGGTACATCATTTACAGTCTCCTTTTCATCAACTGCACAGTGTCCTTGATAGTTCTATAACTAAGTCACTCAAATCTACAACCAATGCTTTAATTATAGAAAATACAACGGAAGCAGATGGTTTCCTACATTTCTACTAAAACCCAAAAATCTATTTTTCTCAGAGGCAAATAAATACGTCTCATAACCTCTTATTAGAAAAAATTTAAGATTTATAGAGCCCTATCTTTGAGAAGCAAAAAAATGAAAACATTTAAATCGCAGTACCCAAGCTGAAAAAGACCCAAGCCCACAAACCAACTGCAAGTTTGCTTACCCAGGTGGCATGCCTGGCATAACTGGAGGCATGCCTGGCATCAGGGGAGGAACACCTGGCATCAATGGCGGTATGCCTACAAAGCGTTTCAGTAACAAGGGTTAGTACTAAAAATTAAACAGGAGGAATTAACACTTGCATCATAACAGTGAAGTCCTCAGGACACATTTTTAACAAGTTTCATGTTACCTGGAGGCATTCCTGGTGCCCCTGGAACTGGAGGCAGTCCTGGCTGAGCCATTGGTGGGATATAACCTTGCTGAGGTTGAACAGGCTGTGGCTGAAAGGAAGTTGAGGCTGCAGATTCGTCATCATCATATTCATCAGAATCATCTTGTTGCTTCTTCTTCTGACTCTCTGCCAATAAAAGGTTTTAATTTATTTTCACAGTTAAAAAGGAAAACTAACCTAAACAACCTAAAACATTTTTTTATGTAATATTGCCCACAATTTTAATCCCAGCATTCTGGATGCAGAGGCAGGTGCATCTCTGAATTATCCAGTTCAAAAGGATCCAACACCTCTTCTGACCCTTTTGCGCATTGGGCACCCAAGTAACATACAGACTTACATGCAAACAAAACCCTCATTCATACACATAAAATAACTTTTAAAAATTTAAAAACACCCATACGGTGGTGGCACATGCCTTTAATCCCAGCACTCGGGAGGCAGAGGCAGGTGGATCTCTGAATTCGAAGCCAGCCTGTCCTACAAAGTGATTTCTAGGACTGCCAGGACTACACAGAGAAACCATGTCTCAATTAAAAAAACAAACAAAACAAAACAAAAACCCCAAAGAGGATAGGTGGTAATAGGAATACTCTCAATGTAAAAGTACTTTAGTACACTGCAAACTTTTACCTTGTGTTTTCTGTTCAAGAAGTCGCCGTCTTTCATCCATATCTTTTTCAGGAATACCTTCCATGCCATAAATTTCCAATTCTATGTCTGTTCTCCCAGGTATTGCATTTGGTACAGCATCTATGGTTTCTTTATGCACCTTAAACAGACAGACAAACAAACAACTATTAGATCACACCTTTAAAGCCAGCACTTGGGAGGCAGAGGCACATGGATCTTTGAGTTTGAACTAGGCTGGTCTATAGAGGAAGTCCAGGACAGCCAAGGCTACACAAGACCCTGTCTCAGAAAAAAAGAAAACAAAAACAAAACGGGGGGGGGGGGGGGGTATGATGGACCAGATACAGACACACACAAAACAAAATTCTAACCAACACCCCCAAGGCCCTACTTTTTACCATCCAATGTCTTGAAACAAGTCATTTGACCTCTAAGCCTTAATTTACCTCTTCTATATAATAAGTAACTTGTAGACTTTTTAAAAAATTTTTACCTTTATTTTTATTATTTATTTACTTTCAGGGGACACACTGTGCCATGTTACACATGTGGAGGTCAGAGTCATAGTACAACCTGTGGGATTTGAGTCTCTCCTACCATGTGAGTCCCAGGGATAAAATTCAGATCTCAGTCCAGTTTTTCTGGCTTAAATGCAAACACTTTAACCCACTGAGCCAGCAAGTCATTTTTCTTGCTCAGCATATCTTAAAAATCATCCTTAATTTCTTACTTTTAACATCCTTAATTCTTTACTTTTTACTTTTAATACATATCAAATTGACCAGCCAAGTTTGTCCTGACAACAATGCCTCTCTCCTTTAATCTTCTAAGTCTCCTAACTGGATTCACTGCACTCCACGGAATACAATGGCATGGGTGGTAGCAGTGCACACCTTTAACCCATCCCCAGCACTCCGGAGGCACAGGCAGGTGGATATGAGTTTGAGGCCAGCCTGGTCTGCAGAGTGAGTTCCAGGACTGCCAGGCTATACAGAGAAACCTTGTCTCAGAAAACAACAACAAAAACAACACCAGCTGGGCATAGTGACACACACCTTTAATCCCAGCACTTGGGAGACAGGCAGGTGGATCACTGAGTTCGAGGGCAGCCTGGTCTACAAAGTAAGTCCAAGACAACCAAGGCTACACAGAGAAACCCTGTCTCAAAACAAACAAAAATAACAAACAAAAAATGGCCAAAGCTGTTACTTAGTAGTGGTAGAACATGTGAAAAAGGCTCAGGGTTAGATCTTCAGCATAGTGCTACAGGTGCATACAAACATCAAAAGTGTGCTATGTTCACCATTAATTCCTTTCATTCAGAATTAACACACTAACATACTCCTGTCATTTCTTTAATTCAATGTGGGAAAATCTTTTCAAGAACTTTCATTTTGGGGCACTGACCACTCCTCCAGAGGTCCTGAGTTCAGTTCCCAGCAATCTCATGGTGGCTCACAGTATCTATATGATCCGATGCCCTCCCTCTTCTAGCCTCCAGGCATACATGCAGGCAAAGCACTGTATACAGAATATTAAATTATTCACTTCTTTTCAGATCTCTTCTCATCCAACTGCTTCCTAGTCTTATTTGTTTTCATTTTCTCTATCATTTATTACCATGAGACAAAACACCTTATTTTCTTCCACAATATAAATCTAAATTCCATGGGTGCTTTATACCCAAGCATTCAAAACTAATGTCTAAGTGCTGTTCCACAGGAGTTTTTGTGACTAATTCTAAAATGCTCACCTTTGGTTTTTTTTTTTGAGGGGGGGTGGTTGAGACCAAGTATCACTGTAGCCCAGGCCTCAAAAATCAAGAACCTACTTATTTAAGATTATTAATATAATAATTATATAAAATAAATGTCTTATCTATTAGAAGAATATACTACAAAGCATAGCATTCTCAACTGCCTTAAAACAGACACTATGATGGCAAGGGAGATGGCTCCACAGGTAACCCTACTTGCCAATCTGCGTTCAATCCCTGGGACCCACAGCATGACTTTAGTCCCAGAGCTCAGGAAGCAAAGGCAGGCAGATTTCAGCCTCATCTACAAAGAGAGCTCTAAGATAGCCAGTGCTACACAGTGAGACCCTGTCTTAACAAACAAAACAAAGAGTCAGACTCCTAGTCATCCCACAAACTCCTAGTGAATATGTATACACAATAAATTAATGGGAGCCAGGCATGGTGGCACACGCTTTTAATCCCAGCATTCATGAGGCAGAGGCAGGCGGATTACTGTGCATTCGAGGACAGCCTGGACTACAAAGTGAGTCCAGGACAGCAAAGATAACAGAGAAACCCTGCCTTGAAAAACCAAAAATAAAAGGGCTAGAGAGATGGCTCAGCGGTTAAGAGCACTGTCTGCTCCTCCAGAGGTCCTGAGTTCAATCCCCAGCAATCACATGGTGGCTCACAAGCATTCATAATGTAATCTGATTCCCTCTTCTGGCCTGCAGGTATATATGCAGGCAGAGCAGTGTATAAATAATTTTTAAAAAAGAAAAACCAAAAAATAAAGGGGCTAGAGATGGCTCAGATATTGCTCTTGTAGAGAAGCATATTTGATATAGTTGCAGCACCCACATTTGATAGTTCACCAGTATCTAACTCTAGGTCTAGGGAATGGCATCCTCTTCTAGCCTCATACCTGACAAATGATACAAAAACATGTAATCTTTTTAAATAAATTAAAATATAAAGATACTAAATCTAGGGGCCGGGGCATGGTGGTGCATGTCTTTAATCCCAGCACTTGGGAGGCAGAAGCAGGTGGATTGTCATGAGTTCCAGGCCAGCCTGTTCTACAAAAGGAGTCCAGGACAGCCAAGGCTACACAGAGAAACCTTGTTGGGGGTGGGGGGGGCACCGCAGGAAGAAAACAGACTTGAGTTTTTTAGTAGATTTGGCTATTACCTAGTATGATATACAATAAAGCGTTTCCAAAGACATATTCAAGATTCTTCTTCATGTAGTTACAAATCACATGGGGACAAAAAAATCTAAATATGAGCCGGGATGTAGTGGCACACGCCTTTTATCTCAGCACTCATAAGGCAGAGGCAGGTGGATCTCTGAGTTCTAGGCCAGCTTGGTCTACAATGGAGTCCAGGACAGCCAAGGCTACAAAGAGAAACCCTGTCTCTAAAAGCCAATAACAACAACACTAAATACAAGCCAGGCATACTGGCACACGCCTTTAATCCCAACACTTGGGAAGCAGAGGCAGGCTGATTGATACAACTTCAAGGGCAGTCAGAACTACAAGGAAAACTCTGAAAAATTAAATACAGAAGAGAAATCCTTACCTGCATGCAATGAATAGCTAAGCCAGGTCCCGTGTACAATTTCTTATGACATATGTGGCATTTAAAATGCTTTGCTTTTTGGTGCTGTATAAGGATCTTCTCATCATCAAAATCTCTGTTACAATACCTGGTCAAAATTAAGGTTAAAAAAGTACAAGAAGCTGGAGAGACAGCTCAGAGGTTAAGAGTACTATCTGGAGGCTGGGCATGGTGGCTCACACCTTTAATCCCAGCACTCGGGAGGCAGAGGCAGGTGGATCACTGTGAGTTTGAGGCCAGCCTGGTCTACAAAGTGAGTCCAGGACAGCCAAGGCTACACAGAGAGGCCCTGTCTCAGGAAGGAAGGAAGGAAGGAAGGAAGGAAGGAAGCGAGCGAGCACTATCTGCTCTTCCAGAGGTCCTGAGTTCAATTCCCAGAAACCACATGGAGGCTCACAACCATCTATAATGAGATCTGGTGCCCCCTTATGGTATATATGCAGGCAAAACACTGTGTGTATATGATAAATAAGTTAGTTTTTTAAAAAAACCCACAAATTCTTGACTTTTAAATAACTCAGTATTTCAGGTGGATCGCTTGAGCCAACAGTACAAAGAGAAACCCTGCCTGGAACTACCCCAAAAACAAACAAAACAGTCAAACAAACAAAACCCAAACCAACCAACCCAACACTCAGTATTTCAACATTTACAAATGTTATTGGAAAGAGTGCTAGCTAGGCAGGGGTGGGTGGCGCCTTTAATCCCAGCACTTGGGAGGCAGGGGCAGGTGGCTCTCTGTGAGTTCCAGGACAGCAAGGGCTACACAGAGAAATCCTGTCTGAAAAAGTAGAAACACATATAACAAGCTCCACGTCCAAAGCTGAGCAGTAAGTAAAAGAGCCAGGTGCCACAATGCAGGAATATATCCAAGCCAGGCAAGCCTGGTGTGCAGACTAAGACCTCACCCCCAAAGCAAAAAAAAAAAACCTCAAGCCTTTGGAGTTCGACACTCTATTCTGTGAGCGCCAGGTCAGACAGGGAGACTGTCTCAAAAATTTTCTTTAAAAACTTCAAACTGGGCAGTGGTGGGATGCCTTTAATCCCAGCACTTGGGAGTCAAGGAGCAGAGCTATCTCTGAAGAGATTCAGTTCAACAGACAGCCAGGACCCCAAACCCAATAAAAGAAAGGGGGGGCAATATCATAACAATTAATTAGATGTACACAAGAACCAACGAAATTGGGAATACATCAATATTGATAGTCTAAGGTCCAACTTCCAAAGCAAACTTCACACCCAAACAATCCATAAAATTCCTCCGGGACCGCGAACTCGCGTTTTTTTGTTTAATCTACAATATTACAGAGTTCTGACCTCTCAAGAGTTTTCCTACTAACGTACAAAACCGGTGACCAGTTTTTAGCTATCTGCTGACAGCAGGTCTTGCGACAACTCACTTACATTTAATAGATAAAAAAGCAAATAACGTAAAAGGCGTTATCTGCCCACCTCCCCCCCCCAAAAAAAAGAGGCAAATAGCTTTAGTTTTCAACAGCTTTTTTTTCAGTCCTACAAAAAAATTGGGCAACAGATACCAGCAACTCCACCCAGTTAAGCGAATGCTTCCTGTAGATTAAGGAGCCTTGAAAGAGACTCGGAAGCCAACCCTCCGCCTGGGGTGGGGGTGGGGGTGGAGGAGGGCGGGAGAGGAGGGGTGGGGAAGGAGGGGTGGGGGAAGGGGGGTGGGGGGGATGGGAGAGGCTCGGGGCATTCAAGAGCCAATTACCCAAAAAGTCAATGAACACATTCGCCCCAAACTCAAGTCCCTTTGTGGGATCTCCAACGAAACAACCGAGACCCGAGTCCTTTAAGGGACAACGCACTTGGAGGGGGGGGGCGAGGAAGGCTCCAGGCCCAACGCTCGCCCCAAACAAGCAGTCACAAGAGCCCAATCCCACCCAACGCCTCTCGCCCCTAAGAACCCCATTTTTACAAGAAACCATGCCAAATCCTAAGCCAGGCAAGCCACCACAGCCCGGAAGCCGGCTGCGGCCCGCTAACTCAGGCTGAGAGGCCCGGGTCGGGCCTGAGTTCTGAAGGAGCGACACCCACGCTCGGCCTCCGCGTCAAACCTACAAAGGATACCAGCACCACGGCTTCAGCTGCTTCTTCTTCTTGCGACCCATCGCTGCGCTCTACAGCTAGAGAGGAGGCGAAAAGAAGCTGGGGAAAAAAGGAGAGAAAAAAAAAAACCAGAAGAACACCTCCCGCTTCTCCTAACCAACCGCCACCACCGCGTCCCGTAGGAAACAGACACAAAATGGCCGACACCCTCGTTCTCTCCTCTCTCGCCACCTCCCGTCAGGCACCGCGGCGAGAGCTGGGGCGGGTCACGTGACGCGGGCCCGCTGCCCTGAGTGGGTGGGGGATGCGCTGCCGCCATCTTACGAGGTTAAGTGGAGTTTGCGGGCTCTCGAGTTGTGTACTCCGGTCCCTTAGTCCTTGTCTCAGCGAGTTGGTCTGAGACACACGAGCGCAAATTGAAGGGAGGAAAACAGTATCAGTGTAATTGAGGATTGGTTACAAATAAATAAAGGACAATTGAGACAGGGCCAATTTGTTGTTTTGTTTTGTTTTGCTGAGATCCGGTCTCTACATAGCCCTGCCTATCAAGGAACTCTCTTAGGTAGACCAGGCTGGCCTCTGCCTCAGTCTCCGAGTGCTGGGACTGAAGGTGTGCACCGGGTTGTTAACCTGGCCAATTTGTAAGTTTTGTTTCAGTTGCCGAATGGGGCTTATATGGTCAAAGAAGTCACTTTTTTTTTTTAAAGAGCCATATTTCACAAACAAAGTCTGTTGGAGGTTGGTCTGGTTTTTTGTTTTGTTTTTTGTTTTTCGAGACAGGGTTGCTCTGTGTAGCCTTGGCTGTCCTGGACTCGCTTTGTAGACCAGGCTGGCCTCGAACTCACAGCGATCTGCCTGCCTCTGCCTCCCCGAGTGCTGGGATTAAGGCGTGCACCACCACACCTGGCTACTTTTTTTTTTAGATTTTATTTATTGTATATAAGTGCTTTATCTGCAAAAGAGGGTATCAGATCACATTATAGATGGTTGTGAGCCACCATGTGGTTGCTGGGAATTGAACTCAGGACATCTGGAAGAGCAGGCGGCGCTCTTAACCACTGAGCCATCTCTCCAGCCCCGAAGTCACCATTTTTAATGGCAGTCAGGGTGACAATATGGGTCAGTTCAGCAGTAGCGATGAGGAAAATGCAAAGTGCTGCAGAACCTCCCAGGAGTCAATCCTAAAGGGGCAATCATGGGAATGTCTAGAAAGATCCAAGATGGTTCAGTTGTCATGTCTAACTAATTTGAGGCCTTGTGTCTTGTCCCAGCACTCAGAAGGCTGAGAGAGAAGACCCTATGAGTTCAAGACTTGGAGGCTTGCTGGGCATGGTGGCACACCCTTAATCCCAGCACTCAGGAGGCAGAGGCAGGCAGATTGCTGCAAGTTTGAGGCCAGCCTGGTCTACAAAGCAAAAGCAAAGTCCAGGACAGCCAAGGCTACACAGAGAAACCCTGTTGGGGGAGGGGGAGAGGGGGAAGCAGTGAGCCAAGTCTTTATGTCTAAAGGCTAAAGCAGGAAGATGGCTGAGTCTCTGAGTCTGAGGCCAGCCTGGTCTACAATAGTAAGTTCCAGGACAGCCAGGATATATAGAGAAACCCTGTCTCAAGTCTTTAATTGATTAATAGTGCAGTGTTTGAGATTTTGTCACTGAAAGTAGCAGGACAGGAAACATGCTGGTGGCAAATGATAGTCCTGGAAAGTCTAGCAAAAATGAGTGTTTTTCTTTTCTTTTTTGTTGTTGTTTTTCAAGACTGGGTTTCTCTGTGTAGCCTTGACTATCCTAGGCTCCCTTTGTAGAACAGGCTGGCTTCAAACTCACAGTGATCTGCCTGCCTCTGCCTCCCAAGTGCTGGAATTAATTGTTTTGTTTATCTTTTTTTTTTATTATTTTTTATTTTATTATATATATATATATATATATATATATA